>CM075331.1:225000-842149 GCA_037788925.1 Mytilus galloprovincialis
ATAGTTGTCGACTGAGGTTTTAGTAACCGTAGACTTCAAACCTGTGTAAAAGTATCAATCATGAGGTACTGACAGAATAAATTGTTAATGCCGGTAAGTAATAACCATGAAAATGGTCAATATTGGCACCCTATAGTGCTGAATGCAACAAATTTAGCAATTCAAAAACCTTTATTCTTTCATTTATATGTCTGACAATCCATTTGTAGGTAACAATTGTCCTCTATGATCAGGTCAGAACAAAAATATCATAATAAAGTTGAAATATTGTCGCTTTTAATTGTTTTGCAACACAAATATAAGTAACCGTAGACTTATAAATCTCTCAATGTGTGTCACAATATACATTCTTATAGTTGTCGACAAAATTTTTAGTAACCGTAGACTTCTAACCTGTCTAAAACTGTCAATCCTGAGGTACCAACACAATAAAATGTGAATGCCAGTAAGTAATAACCAAGAAAATGGTCAATATTGGCACCCATTAGTGCTGAATGCAACAAATATAGCACTTCAAAAACCCCTTATGTATGTATGTATGTATGTATGTATGTATGTATGTATGTAAAATTTATGCACATGCGCAAATACAACAAAGTCACTTGAATTTTATTTTCTGGGTTCATTTCATATCAGCCAGGTTTATACTAAAAACAAATTATCTCCCTTAGTGCAACTCAGTTGCAGTCTAGTGAAAAAACCCTAACCCTAACCCTAAACCTAACCCTAACCCTAACCCTAAGATTAATGTTCTATGAAAAGTTAATTTTAACCTTAACCTTAACCTTAAACTTGAATAATAACCAAAATATGCTTAAAAATACTTAAGGTTAACCAGCCCAGTAGTCAACACTTCGGTGTTGACATGAATATCAATAAAAGTTTAAAAAAGTAAGGATTTTCTTATTCCAGGCATAGATTTCCTTAGCCGTATTTGGCACAACTTTTTTGGAATTTTGGATCCTCAATGCTCTTCAACTTTGTAATTGTTTGGCTTTATAAATATTTTGATATGAGCGTCACTGATGAGTCTTATGTAGACGAAACGCGCGTCGGGCGTACTAAATTATAATCCTTGTACCTTTGATAACTATTTACACCACTGGGTCGATGCCACTGCTGGTGGACGTTTCGTCCCCGAGGGTATCACCAGCCCAGTAGTCAACACTTCGGTGTTGACATGAATATCAATAAAAGTTTAAATTTTTCGAAAAAGTAAGGATTTTCTTATTCCAGGCATAGATTTCCTTAGCCGTATTTGGCACAACTTTTTGGAATTTTGGATCCTCAATGCTCTTCAACTTTGTAATTGTTTGGCTTTATAAATATTTTGATATGAGCGTCACTGATGAGTCTTATGTAGACGAAACGCGCGTCTGGCGTACTAAATTATAATCCTGGTACCTTTGATAACTATTAACCGGTTGAACGAAAAATTAACCTTAACCTGAACCTTAAGCTTAACCTCATCCATAATCTTAAATAATAGCCAACATATGCTGAAATAAAGATTAAGGTTAAGTAAAAGTTAACCTTAACGTTAATTTTAACTTTAAACTTAAACAATACCCAAGATATGCTTAAAAAATTATTAAGGTTAAATGGAAAGTTAACCTTAACCTTAAGCTTAAGCTTAACCTTAACTTTAACCCTAATCTTTAATAATAGCCAACATATGCTGAAATAAAGATTACGGTTAAGTAAAGTTAACCTTAACATTAACTTTCACCTGAAACTTAAAAAATAACCAAGATATGTTTAAAAAATGATTAAGGTTAAATAAAAAGTTAACCTTATCCTTAACCTTAAATTTAAAGAATAACTAATGTATGCTTAAAAAAAATTAAGGTTAAACGATAAAATTAACCGGTTAAACGAAAAATTAACCTTAACCTTAACCTTACGCTAAACCTCATTACTAATATTAAATTATAGCCAACATATGCTTAAACAAAGATTAAGGTTTAATAAAAAGTTAACCTTAACCTTAACCTTAAATTTAAAGAATAACTAATGTATGCTTAAAAAACTTAAGGTTAAACGATAAAATTAACCGGTTAAACGAAAAATTAACCTTAACCCTAACCTTACGCTTAACCTCATCACTTATCTTAAATTATAGCCAACATATGCTTAAACAAAGATTAAGGTTAAATAAAAAGTTAACCTTAACCTTAACCTTAAATTTAAAGAATATCTAATTTATGCTTAAAAACGCTTAAGGTTAAACGATAACATTAACCGGTTAAACGAAAATTTAACCTTAAGCTTAACCTCATCACTAATCTTCAATTATAGCCAACATATGCTTAAATAAAGATTAAGGTTAAATGTAAAATTAACCTGAACCTTAAACTTGAATAATAACAAACATATGCTTAAAAATACTTAAGGTTAAACAAAACAATAACCTTAACCTTAACCTTAACATTAACCTTAACCTTACACTTAAAAAATAGCCAACATATGCTTAAGAAATGATTAAAGTTAAATGGAAAGTTAAACTTAACCTTAACCTTAACCTTAACCTTAACCTTAACCCTTATCTTAAATTATAGCCAACATATGCTTAAATAAAGATTAAAGTTCTATGAAAAGTTAATTTTAACCTTAACCTTAACCTTAAACTTGAAAAATTACAAAAATATGCTTAGTAAATTCAGTAAATTCCGGAAAATATTTCTGTGTCATTTGGTGCCATAAAACCAGGTTCAACCCATTATTCTTTACAATATTACTTTCACTGTTACTCCATTCACCAGTAAAATTCATTAACTTCTTTGAGAAAAAAAAACAAAATCTTTTTCCAAAATACGATGGTAAAAAGTAAGAACTTTAATGAATGAGGTGTGGTGTAGTGGTTAGCGTACTAGCTTGCCATTTTAGAGATCGGTTTTAGTTTTTAGTCAGGTCTAACAAAAAATACATACAATTCTAATTTGCTATCCGCTTAGCCCGTAAAAGTATGGAGTCAAAAAAAAATGGGCTAGATGACTTTAATGTAGTATATTCGATTCGAGTTGGAGGAAATGTCAAGTGCAAAAAAATGTTAAGCGTGTCGGTCTATATAGTGCTACACAGGGCCCATCTCATTTTATCAAATATAACTAGTGTTCGTCATATCATAGCTGAGAAATTGCTCACAACACACTCATGCATCTATTTATATATTATCGTAACAGTTTTTAACTAAAAAAAAGCCATCAAGTACATGCATGCTTGACTTATAGCAAAACGTGACGCGAATTCTGTTAAAAACGTGAGAACTAGCTGATTTTCCGTTATTCAGCAGACTAACCGGTTGCAGAAGATTTGTACCGTAAGAACAACAAAATTAGATTTATAGTGCGAGCGAGTAGTCTTCTTACAGAGTAGAATTCATCTCAGGAATAAAGTAAAATTATCTCCACTTGATATTGAGAAATATGATTGCTTTTTAATTTTAATTTTTGTTATTTTATAATTAAACAATTTTCACCAAATTAAGTGAAACTTACTTGAAGAAAAGACCCAGACATTTTAGTGGTTGTACAAAATATTTGCGGCATACCACCGAACGCTAGATAACTAATCTGCAGACCAAGATCATCTTTTAGCCGCTTTGTTCCCTTTGATCAGTTGCATGACTTATTTATGAATATTTTTGTGACCTCCACCTCTAGTCGATTCTATTTCAAATACATACTTATATAAACAAACGAAGAGATAACAACATGCAATCAGTTATATTCTTAAAATTTGATTGAATTTTCAAGATAAAATTGAGAAAGGAAATGGGGAATGTGTCAAAGAGACAACAACCCGACCAAAGAAAAAACAACAGCAGAGGGTCACCAACAGGTCTTCAATGTAGCGAGAAATTCCAGCACCCGGAGGCGTCCTTCAGCTGGCCCCTAAACAAATATATACTAGTCCAGTGATAATGAACGCCATACTAATTTCCAAATTGTACACAAGAAACTAAAATTAAAATAATACAAGACTAACAAAGGCCAGAGGCTCCTGACTTGGGACAGGCGCAAAAATGTGGCGGGGTTAAACATGTTTGTGAGATCTCAACCCTCCCTCTATACCTCTAACCAATGTAGAAAAGTAAACGCATAACAATACGCACATTAAAATTCAGTTCAAGAGAAGTCCGAGTCTGTTGTCAGAAGATGTAACCAAAGAAAATAAACAAAATGACAATCATACTGCCCGCGTCACACTGTCCCGATTTTTATATACGATGGACACCCGCGAAAATTGTAAGTTCGTACGAAGTTGGTCCCGATCTCGTTAAAATACCAAAAAAGTGACCGAAGCAAGTACGATGAATAACGAAGTCTATACGGTAGTGCCGAAATTATATACGATAGCAAGATGGATATACGAAGGTTAACCGAAGACGGGTATATAAGCTTCATATATCAGCCGAAGCCTACACAATGGATCACGAAGGCTACACGATTGATTACGAAGGCTACATGATGGATTACGATGATGGTGTGATGGCTATATGATGTATCTTTTTGTCTAATTCTTCTAAAACTTAGTTTATTATCCCCTCGCCTACTACACGTAAGTTGCGTGTAGATAAAATTGTTATGGACACTCTAGAACCAAAATGCTCAAAACTTGGTATGGCGTTACTCGTTAAGAATATCTTAAGCGCTATTGACTTTAAAGTTCAAAGGTCAAGGTCACAGTGGCAGTTATAATACAAGGCAATGTCACCCTTGTGGACACTCTAAAACCAATATGCTTCAAAAGGTTTTAACCACATTTGGTATATTGTTCCTCCGTGTTAAATGATCTGACATTTTTTACGTTCAAGGCCAAAGGTCAAGGTCTTGCAGATGGACTTGTTTTTTCTCCTTAAAATAGCATAATACACAGGAAATTGGTTGCTCATTTTGTTTACCTCCTAGTTCTAAAGACAATATTAAAGGTATTTTCAGTTACTGAATGTTTTGGTTGATTTCTAAAAAAATAGTTTATGTATCAAATATGCATATTCAATTTACCATTTTCTGCATGTGTCATATGCAAATATAGTGACCATATTTGTCCCCAATATGTTACATACGAGGCGATGCCACGCTCGTCATTGCCTTGTTTGAACTGTAAAATGAGTGCACTAGTCTGAATAATCACTCATAATTATGCCGATGTTTACTGATCTATCTTAAAGGTAAAGTAATGGGTTCGTTGATCCATTTTATTCAAAACGAGCTCTTTCCAGGAGAATATCATAATAATATAGACAAAAGGAAGGATGTGGGGAAAGCAACAAATGCGGCAAAATATGACATATAGAAAACAAAATGGTTATGGAGTAAACATTCGTGTGACAACAACTTAGACGATACATAAAAATTCAGAATGAAGAAAAAGTTGGTTTCCATATAGACGTGTACCTGCAGTGTTAGTGTACGAGGTGCGTTTATGATTTTTATTATGTTACTTGATATGAAAAATTTACAAAAAATAATATTTTACTTGTAAAAGTAAATCCTAAGCCTGTAATAGCTGCTATTCTTGTTCCATTTGAATTAATAGAAACAACGCTGTCGCCTTTCTTGTTCTCATAGAATCGTATGATATGAGCTTTATGTTTTGTGAACGTCTTTCTTAACTGTCGTATTAAACTGACCAGTGCATATCGCGCATGGCACTTTAAATGTATTTTAGCGCGAAAATTAACTGACTGTAGCTGGATTTATTGCCGTCGTAGTTCCATCTTGTCGCCTTCGTACTTTTATTCGATGGCAACACGACGGGATTACAAGGTCTTTACGAAGTCGTGTTGCCATTGTAAGACCTTCGGGTAGCTTCGTGATTCATTCGTGTAGACATCGTAATGTCAAACCTGCCCGATAGAAACGATGGAAACACGAATGCAATACGATGTTCAAAGATGCATTCCAGGTGACATTACGATGGTGAGGATGGTGATACGAACTCAATACGAACCCTCAACATCGGATGCACCTTCGGGGATTTTTTAACATGTTAAAAAATTTAGAACCCTTCCCGAAGTTGTCCCCGAAGGCTAGAAAAAGTGGTCGATGGTTCTACGATGGTTAAAGATGGCACTACGAATAGCCCGATCTGGATACGATCAGTCCCGATTTTGAAAATTTCCATAATCGTGTTGCCATCGGCGTAAAAATCGGGATAGTGTGACGCGGGCATACATAAATAACAACAGACTACTAGCAGTTAACTGACATGCCAGCTCCAGACTTCAATTAAACTGACTAAAAGATTATGATTTCATCATATGAACATCAGGCACAATCCTTCCCGTTAGGGGTTTAGTATCATACCATCATAACATATATGAGAAGAACATAACCCGTGTCATGCCAACAACTGTTTTTAGAATAAATGTGTTTAGTTCCGATGCAAAGACCTTATCAGTGACTCAATATTAACGCCAAAATATGCAATCTTTAATGACTTGACAACAGTATCGTAATTATATCCCTTCTTACTAAGTCTATTCAAAGGTTTTGTAAGTTTCTGAGGTGAATACTGACACCTTTGTGCTTTATAAAGAATATTTCCATAAAAAATTGGATGTGAAATACCTGAACGTATTAGAAGTCTGCATGTTGAGCTATATTTACGAATGATGTCTTTATACCGATGATAAAATTTAGTAAATGTTTTGACTAGTTTGTGATATCGAAAACCCTGGTGTAATAATTTTTCAGTAATACATAAATTTCTCTCATTAAAATCTAAAACATTATTACATACACGAGCGAATCGTACAAGTTGAGATATATAAACACCGTAAGATGGTGACAAGAGAACGTCACCATCTAAAAACGGATAATTAACGATCGGAAATGAAAAGAGACTGTTATTGTTTTCCCAAATGGTACCACCCGAATACCCCCCTCCCCCCCCCCCCCCGGATCTCTTTTCTGTTATCTTTTTCTTTCTGCAAGGTCGTATCCCTCTTTCTTTGTCGTTTATTTGTATATTGAGTCCCTTGTGTTTTTTAAATTATACCGAAATGTCATTTGGTCTCGACTTTCTTTTGAAAAAAAATCTTTTATAAAACGATTACTGAAAATAAAGTGGGAATCGGACACACAATTGGTTTCTGTGACAGATAAAATGCGGTAATGTCTTCCTTTATCCTGCCTCCCATATTCATCGTCGTTAGTTAGCGAAGTTTTGCATTAAAATCATGTGTAAGCAATAACTTATAAAACAACAACGTATAAATCAACGCCGCAACCTGAAAATTCTAAAATGAAATATAGACTCCTACGTCATGAAGGAAGTTCTAGATTCGCACTTTGTACACAGGATAAGGTTTAAGTTGTTCGTGGCCCTTGTATTGCGGCATGATCTATCAAATTATAGAAGCATTACTTTATTTCTTTTTGCATTTTAATTGTAGTTGAAAATGATGTTAGGAAGGATAAGAGCAACACAAGATGTCAATTTGTTTTACCTAAAGACGGACGAGGATATATCTTTGAAAAAAGAAATTCAAAAAGGCAACAAAAACAGGACTTGCAACAAAAACCAGACTTACAACGAGGATAATCAGCTTATTAAATTAGTGCGAAAAGAGACAACCTAAAAACACGAAAAAAATGACTGTGATATAAGTATTGATAGTGTTAAAAATCCTTTTGAAAGTGATTTTTCCCTCGAAAACAGTTTTGATGAGTGACAAAATTATTCTATTGAGAGTTGACTTTAATAAAATGTTATTTTTAATTGTCATTTTTTCTTTTTTGTATTTTTCTTTACATGGTGAAAACAATTAGGGTAATTAATATTTTTTTTTTATTTCAGTGATTGAACTATCATTTATATGTAAGAATCAGTTATGCTACCTTCAGCTGTCCAATAATTTTAAGAAAGAAGACGGCTATTCTTAAAAATATTGGACAGCTAAAGGTAACATAATGGTTTCTTACAGGTAATTGATAGTCCAATCACTGAAATAAAGAACAGATAAAACAATAGAATGACGTCACAACAATGTTTTAAGAATAAATCTTCATCTAAAACAATGTATCCTCCTGCCTGCGAATCTGTGCTGTTTAGTAAACGTTACAATGACTTAAAGTCATGCTAAACCATCGCACTTCAGCGAATGGACCATCGCACTTCGGCGTAGACCATCGAACTTCAGCGTGACCATCGCACCTCCGAGTCCTACATATATATTACTCTAAAGAGGAAACAAAACAAAAAATGAGTTTTCAATCTCGACATTTTAAGGAAGAAAACAAAATGCAAAACTTTACAGGTATATTTGTAGGTTCGTTCGTTTTTGGTTTTTAGTGATGAGATGTGTAAACTATTGATTTCTGGGGATGATGCAATTAATTGAATAAAAAAGGACATGCATTCTTGTACTGTTGATTAGTGCAAAAAAAAGAAATATTATTCATATAACGCTTGCCATAAGCATGACTAGTTATTGTATGACGGGATCGTAAACTCACAAAACCGAGTATATCCGATTTTCAGAATTCGACCTGACCTGTTAATTGTACACCAACATTGCTTTCAATTATCATGATTATAATATTTTATATGATCTAAATACTATTCGTTTTTGCCATTGTTTGTCAATTTTATCTGAAAACCAAGTTTATAAAATTTACGTTTCATTTTAAAACCGATCAGAACTTAATTATAATAGCAGTGAAACCTATATCGTTGTTAATAAATAGAGTCCAATTCGACTAAAATATCAACAATAAGATAAAACATAATGATTTATACTAAAACTATTAACAAGTGAAATATGTCAACGTATTTTGACTGCTCACATAGAACGAGTGCAGTATAAATGTATATATATTTGATGTGCATTACTTTTTTGTTATATAACCATGATCAAGGAGTTCTTAATTTTATATATAAAGGAGTAGGTTCAGTAAGACCCCTTTTTGGCCCCAAAATTAAGCAGTTTTGCAAAATTGTGAAAATGTAATCTTTTAGGTATTTTTTGGAAAGTAGAATGCTTCTGCTACATAAATATGTGCTGTTTTTGACAATACAATGCACATATATCGTGTACTAGCATCATAAAGTAATGCTAAATTACTGAAATCTTCACAATTATAGCATTTTAGTTAAATTTTAGACAGTTTCCGTCTTAAATGAAAGTGGCCGCATTCGTGTTCATTCATAATATTGAAATGTAAGTTGTATATGATGATAATACATAACATATATAAAGGTTGAGGATGAACACGGATGCGGCCACTTTCATTTTTGACGAAAACCATCTGAAAAGTGACGTTTTTTGGCATATTTGATAGATTTTTCATATTTAAGCTTCAATCGGAGCGTTTTTAATGACTGAATCAGTTAAAATCTTTTACATAAACTAATCGAATCAATTGAAATAGACCCTTAAGTGTTTAAAAAGTGTCCTAAATATCTCGTTAGATGAAACTGAAATTTGGGGCCAAAATCGGCCCTTACCGGACCTACTCCTTTGCAATATTGTGATCAAAATTCGTTTTTTGAACAAATAAATAATTTTGAAATCGCACGCTTTCCATGAAATTTAATTGCATTGTGGATAATTTCTGATCGTAACGATACAATAGGGAATGGTGTATGGTGTAATGTGTGAGATGTATGGTGCAATGGTGTAGAAGAGGGACGAAAGATACCAAAGGGACAGTCAAACTCATAAATCTAAAACAAACTGACAACGCCATGGCTAAAAATGAAAAAGACAAACAGAAAAACAATAGAGTTGAAATTTAGAGTAGAGTGTATGGTGTATTGATACAAGGTGTATGGTGTAATGGTGTATGGTGTATGGTGTGATGGTGTATGGTTTTAGTAGTTTACACCATCCAAGGACTGTAATGAAATGATTTAAAAAGATATTACAAAAAATATTGAATCCCAAAGTCACTGATTAAGGGGAGATCCATAAAAATGTCAAACCCAAAGTTAGACTCTATGATCCAACAAAACAAATCAAATGTTTTTTTCATTATCCTGAATGCATCAGATTTCTATGATCATGTTGACAAAATCATTGCTTGCTACTGTATGACCGTTGCGACATAAAAGAGTGTTTCTTCTTTTTTTCATTTAACCGAAAGAAAAACAACAAAAAAAGTAAAATCACAAAAATACTGAATATAGAGGAAAATCAATTCGGAAAGTCCATAATCACATGGCAAAATCAAATAACAAAACGCATCAAAAACGAATGGACAAGAACTGTCATATTCCTGACTTGTTACAGGCAATTTCAAATGTAGAAAATGGTGGATTAAACCTGGTTCTATAGCGATAACCCTCTCACTTTGATGACAGTCTCATCAAATTCCGTTATATTTACACTGATGCGTTAACTAAACAGACACAATAAATAAAATAGTCAAAATATGGGTACATTAGTCATCATCGTATAACAATTTTTAAAAGGAACAATTTAACAGAACACGAGTAAGTGTCTTATAAGTGTTAAAAAGAGGGACGAAAGATACCAAAGGTACAGTCAAACTCATACATCTAAAATAAACTGACAACGTCATGGCTAAAAATGAAAAAGATAAACAGACATACAAATATATAAAATAGTACACATGACACAACATAGAAAACTAAAGAATAAACAACACGAACCCCACCTTTATTTTACAATTTTGTGCATCTTAGATTGTTAATTGGGTGAGTTTTGTTTTAATATTTCATCTCCTATTTTTGAAAATTGTATCATTCTACTTGAATGAAAGCTTTCCACATGTTCATTCAGGTAAAGTTGTAACAGTGTTATCTTTGTGCTTTGTTACATAAAAAGCAAAAGCAAAAAACACTGAACTCAGGGGAAAATCAATACGGAAAGTCTATAATCAATCACATGGCAAAATCAAATAACAAAACGCATCAAAAACGAATGGACAACAACATTTGTTTGTTATATAGTGATTAAGATAATAACACAATGTTGACTGCTGTAGTATTTTTGATTTGAGCGTCACTGATGAGTCTTATGTAAACGAAACGCACGTCTGACTTACTAAATTATAATCTAAGTACCTTTGATATATATTTACACTACTGGGTCGACGCCACTGCTGGTGAAAGTTTATTCGCCAAAGGCGTCACCAGTCCAGTTGTCAGCTCTTCGGGGTTTACATTAACATCAATTGTGTGGTAATGTTTATAAATTTTTTGCTTACAAAACTTTGCAAGGTTCGAAAAACGAAAGATTTGTCATCACATACATAAATTACTTTAGCCGTATTTGGCACACATTTTGGGAATTTTGGATCGTCGATTCTGTTCAACTTTGTACTTGTTTGGCTTTATAACTATTTTGATCTGAGCGTCACTGATGCGTCTTATGTAGACCAATCGCGTGTCTGGCGTACTTAATTATAATTCTGGTATATTTGATAACTATTTGACAATTTTTCAGTTTGAGTTTGCTGTTTTATTCACGCACCGTTGTCAATATAATGGAATTTGATGCGACTGTTATACAAGTGAGTGCTGGAACTAGCAATAAAACCAGGTTCACTTCACCATTTTCTACATAAGAAAATTCCTGTACCAAGTCAGAAATATGACATTTTTATCCATTCGTTTCAGTTGTTTGAGCTTTTCATTTCGCCATTTGATTAGGGACTTCTCTTTTCGAATTTCTTGCGGAGTTCAATATTCTAGGGATTTAATTTTTTTTCTCAATAAATTGAATATCTTTTTACCAAGGCCGCTTGGCGAAAATGTGTATAAGAACAAGTACTAATCAAATGGCGAGGATATCAATTTCAGATCTATCATCATTACCTTTGAGTGAATCGAACAATTGATAAGGAACGAGATGCAAATTGCCGGGAATGTTTTAGAAGACTTGGCGCTATCTAAGGTTCATCTACACTTTCGTTTTAAACAGGGACTACATTTCAGTTATGACTATCAGTCGCAAAATAGATATTGGTATCCCTTAGATTTACAAGCTACATTTTATTTTTTATGAATATAATTAAGTGGTTAAAACGCAGAAATTGCAACTGTTTTTGATGATTGGCTTCCAATACCCTAGTTTTAGGGGGTCCGTTAGGTCAATTCGACCAAATGCTTTGTAAAATTTAAACGGTGAAAATGTGTAAAAAGTTGTCGTTTAAACAATATATGTCTGATATGTGTTCTAGTATTTTTATATGCAAATTAAACGACAAAATATTTGTCCACATGTATTTATATATGGATGTTTACATATGATGTCCACTATTCACATACTTGGGGTAATAAATAACTTTGCTTCTCTTTTAACACATAAAGGATCTTAAACAATGTTTGCTGCATGTGATGTTTACTGTCGAGACTTTCATCTGATTCCAGCTCACAGTTCATATGAAAAAATCCGGAACGAAAACAGTATTACGTCAATTTAATTCTGGTGTCGATATGTTTTCCTCAAACTGTTATTTTTGTTTTACAGTTCAAAACTTGCTGTTTTCAAAACCTTCTCTGGATATATTGTATAAACAACGTTTATCTTAAAATAAGATATTTCGGATATAATTTCGAGGAGAGGTAAATCATGAAACTGGTTTTTTTTAGTAGCAATGACCGCGTATTTCGATTTTTTTCAAGAGTTATGTGTTAGAAAAACAATGTGTTCGTTCATCGTATATAAATCCAAAAACAGCATTGGTTGGCAAAAACCTTTACATTTGTTCATTACATTACACACAATTCTTACCTGGATTATTTTCGAAGGCACATGTCTGTATTCATCCATAAAAGACAATATGCAGTATGGTACGATGATAATTTACTTACTGCTTTAGAATTGTGTGCCTGAAGAAAATGCTTTTTTTTTTTCTTCGTCAAACGTATTTGCTTGTTTTAATTTAAAATGCAGAAATTGCATGTGTATTTTCGTCGCTATTCGTCTTTTTGCCACGTTTCTGTCGGATTATATCCTAAACTAATGAATGGTAAATTCATTGATGAGAAAAAAGAATCGAAAGACTTTTATTTTTCGGTATGCATATTCGACACATACAAGCTATTGAAAACTGTGTCAAAAATGCAGTTTAGAGGCATCTTTCAGTATCAAACAGTATAAGTGTATATTCAGAAAAAAGAACGTTACACGTTATTTTATGATGTCAATGTACTATTCTTCATAAGGATCACAAGCTGCAAAAATTTTAATTTACATTATAATCTATGCTTTTTTCGTCATTTATAATTCTTGCCTGATAACAAAGGGTTAGTTTGGATATGATTTATACGTAAGGGTAATGTATTCTAATAATTGATTTATAAATGAGAATAAGAATCAAAATGTCTAAGATCGGAATCGGTTAAAATTGTTCAATTGGCTTCAATAATATATAAGAAAGATGTGACAGAATCAAAAACATTACACATGATGTCAACTCTCTATCGTTTACCGTAATGTTATTTTGATTTACACATAACGGTTTATTAAAATGCAGTGTGTTCTAAAAATCTATAAAAACAATTGGTGCAATTGCTTCATAAAGAAAGAATAAATCAATTAAAACAGTAACGTCTCCCTTCATCAGCGCACTTCGCTGTCCGGTATAACAAGACAATTTCGATTTTTCTTCGTTTGTAAGAATTCACTAATGACTTTGCAGTTCAACACTTTCAGCACCAGCGTCAGTATTAGGACTACTTTGACCTGATTTTTGAGCATCTAATAATGTAGTGTGTTCCCTTTGTGGAGACAGAGATTGATTGTTTCCTGCATTTTGGCGTTTTCTAAAACAGATGCATAAAATTTCAGACTTGCAAGAAACTATGTTAAAATTTACGTAGAGAAAGTAAAATCATGATGATGAAAAAAAAAATTTCATTTGGTAATATATCAGACCTATATCAGCTTTGATTTTTCCGAATGAAAATAATTTATAATATTAATTTACATGGTCTATATTTGGAACTTAGAAATACTTCTTTACCACTCTCATTTTTGTTATTTACGTAATTTGTATTGCATTTAAAAGTACTATCCAATCTGTTAATTTTCTTTGGTGTTTTTCCCGGATTGTTTTTGCCTTTGGTAAAGATTTGCTGATTTAAGCCTTTTCAGCTGATTTGTAAAGTTTTGTCTTTTGCTATACTTTAATACCACTGTTCGAGATTAAGGGAGGGTTCTGCATGCTGCATACATGTCCAACCCGCAACATTCTGTACGTGCTTGTTTCAAGTAAGGAACGACGGGAATCTATATAAGTTATCTTCTACGCCGTTCGACCTCTGGCTGAGAGCTGGCTCATTTGCATTATCCATTTGCTTGATTGTTTGAGCTTTTGATTTTCTTTATTGATTTTTATGACTGAGTTTAGTTTTTTGTGTTTTTACTTTTTGCAAACATGTCACATCTTCGTATTTGCTTTTTGGTGGTCTATATTCAATTACTGTCAAAGGATTAATTACTGATAAGAGAGGCGACATTGGTTAACAGATGTTAAAGTCTTATTGAGAAGTGAAAAAAATCAAGGTAACAAAGCCAAAACTTGGACAATCGTATGAGTTTCTAAGAAGTGAGATAGGGTGCGTGGACAGAGTATGATGTGCAAGATAAAACCTTTTATTCGATGCTTACTTAGACTACATATATGATATTTCAATAAAAATATCATTCTGCTTACTAAGGTTTTTATTATCTCACAACATATCGCTCATCAATTATTAGTAGAATGATAATTCTCGTTATGTGGATATACCTCGTAAGAACCCTAACCCGAACCCGAACATCACTCAACTATTTATTTAAAGAAACCCTACTGCCCTCTTATACATTGTCTCAACCCGTATAAATTAGAAATAAGAATGCAAATTGATTCTTATAAAACATAACCAGTGCAATAATTTTTATAATGCTTTAAACCAATCTACCAATTATTGCTAGAATACTGACTAATGTCAGACCTTACCCTTTATATATTATATTTCTTCCAGCTGTGACATGTGATACTTAATGTCACACATGACCCCTTTTATATTATCTTTCTTCCAACTGTTGCCAGATGCTTATTACTGTCGAAACTAACCATGTTTACTACTTTTACTAACTACTAACTTACCGGATACAAAATATCACTACTCCAATTATTGCCAGAACACTAATAACTGCTAACACTGGGATAATTATCGAAACGCTTACTGAAAATAGTAACAATGTCAAAATTAAATAACCTAATTTTTTTATAAAATGGTCGTTATTTAAAGACTACATTATTACTTTTAACAATTTTATGTATTAGCTCTTGCACAAAAACTTTCAAGAAAAATAATGTTATTGGCAAAACGAACGCTAGCCCAACCGGTCGTAACACTAGCAAAAACTTGATTCTGGGGATACTTCTGCCGCATCTCTTGTTATTGATATATTCAAATATGTGGCAATTTATCCCTTTCCACACCCATTTGTATAAAGATAGATTCTACAACTGCATCGAGTGTGACGTCATCAGACATGGTCGCCTTTTTTTCACGACATCTAAATATGAAATTTAGAAAAAAGCAAGAAAACCCGACGTCATAATCGAATTTCGAACAATGAGGAAAAAACATCAGAAGAAACATAAATAGAACAATGAACAAATCAAGAAAAACATAAATTGTTTAACAAGAAACAAAAACAATTAAATCAACGTGTGGCTGTCGATGATCGCAGAAGATGATTGAAAGATTGTACGAATAAATCCAAATGTTCTAAAATGGAATATGTGAAGCAGTCGAATGGATTTTCGTTTATCAAAAATGATAATGCATTTGAAAATCATTAGAGACACAGATTCTTGCATAGTTACTCGTCAATTATCGGACTTATCCAATCTCGATACAGTAGTTGAAATATGAATTTTAAATACCTCGATTGGATAAATCCGATAATCCACTGGTAACAATGTGTGTATGTGTGCGATAGGTATGTCATTTATATTGTCTAGTTGCTCTATTGTTCACTTTGAAGAACATTCTCTATATGCCTAACACGTCGAAAAAGTTAAATACCCAGAAGCAGTTAAAATGATCATTCCGTAAACCTTCATATTATCAAAGATAAGCAAAAAATGAAAAATTGAAATAATAACAATTGTTCAGAGAAAACGTGTAGGTATTTCACCCGAATTTACATGAGTAACAAAAAGTAAAATCACAAAAATACTGAACTCAGAGGAAAATCAATTCGGAAAGTCTATAATCACATGGCAAAATCAAATAAAAAAACGCATTAAAAACGAATGGACAAGAACTGTCATATTCCTGACTTGGTACAGGCAATTTGGATAAAAAATTGTATGCCTGGTGTTAGATAACATTCAGATCCTAAAAATATTTCTTTTTAAATAAAAAAAAAATAATGGAGTTAATACACTTTCGTTGGAAAAGAAGCTTAATTTACTCTGATTCAAATTAATATATTTTGTTATGTATATTTTTGCTTGACATATGGGTGATAAGGTTCCAATGTTTTACAACCTTTTGTTTCCGGTATTATATGAAAGGTTTCTTCGCACTAATACAACAAAAAGTATACTTCTTTTTCATTTTCAATTTCATTCTTGTTACTTTTAAATGAAATCAAAGCAGAAGATGTCTACTTCCGGTTTACTATACGTCACCCCTGTGAACTTTTTTATGTGTGTATGTCTTGCAGCCAAATTTAAATCAGGTAGAAATACTAATTCCTACAAAAGTTTGACTGTAGAACTTCAAAGGAGTAGGTTCAGTCAGAACCCTTTTTGGCCCCGAAGTATAGCAGTTTTACAAAATTTTGAAAATGTTATCTTTTAGCTATTTATTTTAAAGTAGAATGTTTCTGCTACATAAATCTGGGCTGTTTTTGACAAAACAATGCACATTTATCGGGTACTATCATCATTAAGTCATGCTAAATTACTGAAATCTTCACAATTTTAGCATTTTAGTTAAATTTTAGACGGTTTCCGTCTTAAATGAAAGTTGCCGCATTCGTGTTCATTCATAATATTGAAATGTAAGTTGTATTTGATGATAATACATTACATATATAAAGTTTGAGAATGAACACGGATGCGGCCATATTCAATTTTGACAAAAACCATCTAAAAAGTGACGTTTGTTGGCATATTTAATAGATTTTTCATATTCAAGCTTTAATCGGAGCGTTTTAATGACTATTCAGTAAACATCTTTCACATAAACTAATTGAATCAATTGAAATAGACACTTAAGTGTTTAAAAAGTGTCCAAAATCTTTTGTTAGATGAACCTAAAATTTGAGGCCAAAATCGGCCCTTACCGGACCTTCTCCTTTACTATTGAATTTGATCTTCATATCAAGGTAAAAAAAGGAATGGCATCAAATCAAAAGAATCTTACCCTTTACAATATTTGGTTAATGGGTAGTAACATAATACAGCTAATTAAATGAAGTAAATCGGCATGTCGTAATAAAATATATGTTATCGCATGTCGTGCCTAGAGATAATAAGACGAAATGAAAATTTAAAAACAATATTAACATTTAGCTTTTAACTCATTACCTCAAATCAAAAGATGCTCGGTCTCTTACACGTATGGTTTTAATAAAAACAAATACATTTCAATTATATCAATTTCAAAAGACAGAATAACTCTAATAGGGAATTGGTCATAATTTACAAATAAAAAACTGAAAATATAAATTGCAATTCAGAAAAATTAATATGTTGTTCAATTTCTTTCACAACGACAAAGTTCAAAGTTCAGAGTAAAATATATAACAAGTAAAAAAGTGTCCAGGGGAGATAAATAATAAAATGAAAGCTTATCGACGAAACTGTATCAAAGGCATATGGTATACATTCTTCAATATTATATATTAAATGTCTTCGCTACATCTTGCGAAACCCATAAGAAATCTAAGTGTCGGAAAAAAAAGATATATAGATATGACAACAAATTCAAAAGTTTTTTCCATGGAAAAGTGGAAAGACCCAATTAAATCTACTTTCCACATAATAAAAAGTTTAAATGGATGTCTTATAAAAACAACGATTTCAATGGATGTCTTAAATAAACTCATCATAGATACCAGGACTAAATTTTATATATACGCGTTTTGTCTTCAGAAGACTCATCAGTGACGCTCGAATCCAAACAAATTAAAACGGCCAAATAAAGTACGCAGTTGAAAGCATCGAGGACCAAAATTCCTAAAAGTTTTGCAAAATACAGCTGAGGTAATCTATGCCTGAGGTAGAAAAGCCTTAGTATTTCAAAAAATTCAAATTTTGTAAACAGTTAATTTATAAATATAACAATATCAATGATAATTCATGTCAGCACAAACAGTGCTGACTACTGGGCTTGTGATACCCTCGAGGAAACGAATCTCCACAAGCAGTGGCATCGACCCAGTGGTTGTCAATAAACTCATTATAGATACCAGGACTACATTTTATATATACGCCAGACGCGCATTTCGTCTTCAAAAAATTCATCAGTGACGCTCGAATCCAAAAAAGTTAAAAATGCTAAATAAAGAACGAAGTTGAAGAGCATTGAGGACCAAACTTTCCTAAAATTTTTGCCAAATACAGCTAAGGTAATCTATGCCTGAGGTAGAAAAAGCCTTAGTATTTCAAAAAAATCAAAATTTCGTAAACAGTTAATTTACAAATATAACAATATCAATGATAATTCATGTCAACACAAACAGTGCTGACTACTGGGCTTGTGATACCCTCGGCGAAATAAATTTAAAAGCATGTCGTTTCTTTCAAATTTGATCATGATAATTCATTGTAATTTCAAGAGGAAACTATTTACCGGTATCTGGGATCAACGTAGCCATGGTGACAGTAATATTAGTGGTGGTTGTGGAAATGTTAACATCAGTGGAAAAATTAGTTGATATTTGAAATGTTACTTCTGGTGAGGTTGGAGATAATTTGGTACTTGTCATCTTTGTCGAACTTCTTGATGTTGGTGGTATGGAAATTCCTATTTGAAAATAAAGATCAGAAGTTCAAATCAGTACTTTTAGTTAATATTCTTATCGGTGCAATTAGCAGTTCTTCCCAGAAGATATTGTCTCTTTGTTTATCCAATGTTATTAAGACAACTGTTATAAGAAAAGGGATAATTTTGAATTTTTACAAAAATAATTAAGCGTTTCTCCACTTTCCGGAGATTTTAAATGTCCCTTTATTTTAGGTGATACCTTTTTTGTTTACTTATTGTTTCATCAGATTTTTAATTTGACATAACTATGGAAGCATTTGAATTAACATTTATTTTCTATGATGGAGGTGAAACCATTAAAGCGTTTTGGAGTGAGAAAATCTATAAAGTGTTGTTATTTTCATTTCTTTCAGGTACTGTAAGAGTAGAGTCTACCATTCATACTATCTGTATCTAATTTTTCTGACCTAACATCGTGCATTTCCTTTACATAGAGTGAAATTATAGAAATTGCAATGAAAATAACATCTGTTTCAATGTTTTAGAGCCCTTATAGAGATAAGTAATCTAATTTTGACCTAAATCTAGTTCAGTGAAAGACAGTTAGCATGTTTACATGTGTGGACATCACATAAAAACATACATGACATACACCTTTACATTTTAACCATTGTACTGTCCAGTTGTCACTAACACAATAAATAACTATTCAGTTGGTTTCAGTTTCGTTTATTTTTTCATTACTAGTATTGAATTCAGTTTGACATGTCATGTTTTTCATATATCTCTGCAACATTTCGTTTTCGAGTACGGTTGACCGTGTTCGAATGTATTGGCTTATTTTGCATAAGAAGAACTTGATGCGTCGAGTAGAAAATACTTCATCTACATGTTTATATGGTATGCAACATTAGAGTTTATCAGAAGGTTTAAAAAAATGTATAAAGATACATGCTTTTGAACGGGATTTAAGAAATAATCATTTATCAATATTCAAGAACTAAATCTAATAGTTTGTTTAAGAATAGGTTGCACTTGTTTTGTTTGTTTTGAAAACGATAGTGTATTCTTTGGATTAGTTAAATATAATGATTCCATGACAAACATAAGTTTTTTGTAAATATTTCATAAAAGTAGGATATAATGTTTTAAATGTCGAAAGAGGAAGACTGGAATATAATATCACGTGAATATGTAAATAAAAAATAGATAAACCGTTCATTCTTTAGCTATTATTCTGATATTTAACAAGTGCAAACATTGATCCTGTCGATTAAAGAAAACAGTTTTTTAGTTATTTCCTGATAGATATTTGCAATTGCCGTCATTTTTATCACTATGTTTATTGACGTCAGTGTCCTAATGATTTGAAACCATCATATACCCAGTAGTATGTAAGTGCCAATTATTGACATAGGGGCACGCTACATTGATGGAACATATGTATAAAAAAATGCTTTAAAGATACTATAGCCGGTTACAAGGCGTTCAGTCCCGATACCAAGGTAATTTCCAGAGCAAACCAAAATACGCCTCAGTCGAAGCAACCTGGAAGCTACCTGTACCTTTAATAATGTATGCATCCCTGGTTATGATTGACCTAAATGTTTTGCTACATTTATAACGACGTTTACAAACAACTAACGTATTTTCGTTTCTATTTATTTTTTATTTAATATTAAATTTTAAACATATTTTAATATTCACCTGTTACATCAACCGTAAGTTGCCCAGTTTAGAATGTATTAATGATTTGATTCAAAATATTCTTGAATATTAGTATCACCAGAAACTAGTTTCATTTGAATTTATATAACTATGTATAGGTGAACGGTCTTGAATGCTTAAAATTTAAATAAGGTTATTTCCCTCTCGGATGTTAAAAGCAAGGCTTCTTCTCATCGTTTGCATACTTGCATATCTCAAACTTAAAAGCAAAACTTAGCCCTCTTCTTGAACATCAATAATCGCAAAATACTTGATTTTAATTGAGTTCAGCTAAGCTATAATGTTTGGAAAATTCAGAAGATAAAATGCTTACCTGGCCATTTATTCGTTGGAGCATGTTTGGATATACATAACGTATACAACTTAGTAGAGCAATCGTATAGTTTGATTGAATACACCTTTCTGTGTCTGTGCATAGCGGCACACCTGGTAGGGTATAATGGTAATGCTAAAACAATAAAATTCACTGAACTAAGATCTTAATTCATTATATTTACATTCCAGACAAATTTCTGTTTTCATAATATTTTTATATTCCAATTTAACTTACAACATATTGTCTAGTTCTTTAAACATTACATGCCAAAAAAAAGTAGCCTTATACATATTTAGGATGTTCGCTTGTCCTTTTTGGAATTTTTGTCAGATTTTCGGAACCATTTGGGTTTATCCATTTGAATACCTAACCCCCATTTTTCTTTTATGAATCTTTTACGTCAAGAATAGATTACCTTAGCTGTATTTGGCAAAACTTTAAGAAACTTTCGGTCCTAAATGCTCTTCAACTTCATACTTTATTTGGTCTTTTAAACATATCTCGATTCGAGCGTCACTGTTGAGTCTTTTGTAGACGACACGCGCGTCTGGCGTTAATACAAAATTGTAATCCTGGTATTTATGATGAGTTTATTTACATGTATAATTATCAGCAATCTGTAAAAGTCTTATATAATCGTTGTTATTTTTTAATAGTCTTTGAGAACGTAAACTTGTCAATGATAAAGCTATGAAAAATCAAGAGAGAACATTATCCTGCGAAAATCTCAATGACTGTTATCTTAAAAACAAGCACATAAACCTATATTTTTTTCTATTTTTGGTTCCTTTATTAATCCCCTATCAATATATACTAGTTTTATGAAAAGTTTGTTATTTTGGAACTGTGTAGCGAAATTCCTTAATGTATAGATTGTGTTATACTATCTATTTTGGCAGCTGTTGCATATTGTTTTACCTTGATACGTTTTGTTTCGAATAGATATATGAGAATTTAGAATATATCGGAAAGGTGGTATCTTATTCAACTAAATATATTCTGCCTGACATGAAATGGGAATTTATCTATTTATCCTTTCAAATATTTAAACTAATATCAGACGTTTAAATCTCCGCTGGTACTGTTTAACTCTGTGAATTTTCTCAACAAACTTCAGTGTATGCGAGTACCTGTTTAAGTATATCACATGTTAGTCGGTGCACGATTATATATAATTAGGACAACTATGAAATGTTGTGAAACTATTAAAACTGGGTCCTTTTCCCCGACCACTACTTCAGATTCAAATATCCATTGTACTTTAATATGTTAAGAAATAGAGTAAACAATGTCTAAATCTGTCAAGTATTGTGTATGATATTATAGATATCAAAATTGACACACGCGATTTACTTGGTAATAGTTTGATAGAAAGCTACTTCTTTTTCTCTTTTTAAACGTTAAATGATCCGGTCTTTCAATACTGTTCATAAAAGTTTTATGATATCTATTTGATAGAACAGTATCTGATGATAACGTGTAGGACAATTGAATAAAAGTATTTTGCTGAACACAAACACCTGGAATAATGTAAGTAATGTATCATTGTTCTTTTGTATCGTTGGACTTCTTTTACTAAACCACCTTTCGTGTACATTATTATACCATTGATTTGTTACTGGAGTCAAGTTGTCTAGCTAAATAGTCCCGTTCAAGACATTAATATCTAGTCTTAAGTTATATCCTGAGGTTTTTGTTCTTCAGAAAACTTTCTCATAACTTATCTGTATTGACATACATTCATTGTATAAAGTGTTTTGTACATTAAAATTAAATACGTCTCTCCAAGATTATAAACCATATAGATATGGTTCAGACAGTTAAAGGTTGTTTGAAACTTATGTCAATCTCGGACAGTTTTTGATGTTTGAAGGGAAAAGGAATCTTTTGTGTAATGTTGTTACTTGCCTAACAACATTCCATAATTCACCATACAAGAACAGAAATATTAAACAACGCTAACCTAACCAGAAAAATGTGGTTTGGTAGAATAAATGTTTTTGTTCCAAAAATGACATCTGATCAGTTAATCATTGTACACACCAGCTGTTTGATCCAACGTTGTACCACTGTATCTTCCATTAAGTTGGTTTTGATAACGCTTGTTCTTTGTTATACGTTTAGACAGAAAAGATTTATTATCAAAACATTTTAGATAAACTCGTGGAGG
The DNA here is from genome assembly GCA_037788925.1 of Mytilus galloprovincialis. Lineage (NCBI taxonomy): Eukaryota > Metazoa > Mollusca > Bivalvia > Mytilida > Mytilidae > Mytilus > Mytilus galloprovincialis. Next base: position 248,133 of record CM075331.1, read on the forward strand.
ATTAATATTTTTACACATGTCGCGCGTTTCGTCCATAAAAGATTCATATCAGTGCGCGAATAAACAAAGTAAACGAATCAAAATTAATAAATCAGTATTTTTTTAACAGTAAAAGTGTGCTATGAAATAAATAAGTCACGATTACAAAATAGAATCAAATTACGTCAGAAGATGATGATACTTGAAGACCCAACATAAAAAATCGATTCCTGGGGAAGAAATCTTTAGTATTTCGAAAATTTCAAACGTTTTGTACTTATTATTGTGTCTGTAATAATTCATCTCTATACACAAGGAATACTAACGGGGTTAGTGACACCGTAGAGAATTGAACTCCAACCAGCAGTGGCATCTCCAAAGTGTTTGTTAAAACACATTCCATTTATCTTCGAATGAAGTTCTTACAATTAAAGTTCGGTATTTGTGTGATTTTTTTTTTATTGTAAATAAGAAATATGGCTTTGAAAACAAATTAACAAAAGACCACAAAACACTTTTAACAAATCATATATAATAGTATTTGTCACATAAATGTTCCTGAACGCCTATTACAAGTATCCAAGATAGTCAGCTATGCAATATATAAAATAATGAATGATTATTGAAGTCAATAATATCATATTTTCAACATTAAACCCAAGAGGATGACATTAACAGTTCTAAGGTAGTTGTAATCTAAACTCAGTATAACGTAATGTTTGAAAATCTGGATTCGTTAAACTCTATCTGATTATTTTGATAAAACCACGTTTTTAGGAAATGGTTTTATATTACGTCAGAGGATTTCGTATGTACATGCCAGTACAGACAACTTCTATAAGTCAATTTTAGTTTATCATATATTCATATACGATCAAGCAACTTACGTGTTTGTATGTCAAAATCATTATAATGTATCCCATGCAACCAATATTGTCCTTTTGTTGAAGAGGACAATTCACCTTCGTTTATCAACCTTGAAGAAATGTCCTTACATAATTTCTGTGCGTCATACCATGACATCGCATTTCTTTCTGAAACAAAATAAGGGTAAGTTTTATTCTATGTTTCCGAATTACCTTTGATGTTTGATATTGGTTATTTTATTTTTCCTTTCTTAGTGTATTACGTATGTTTTTGTGTATTATTTCATCGTTTTCTATGATTTAGACATTGAGGTGTCAGTGTCTATTCGATGATGTTTAAATGCTTTTAGATATTTTCCGCCTCTATTGAATTATTGAAACTTCAAACACTGTTTTGCAAAAATGTGTGAATAAAGCATTACCTTTTTTTAACGGTTTTGGGATCCGAGCGTCACTGATGAGTCTTGGTAGACGACACGCACGTCACTCTGGCGAAAATACAAAATTTAATCTTTGTATATATGATGAGTTTATTAACAACCATTGGGTCGATGACACTGCTGGTGGAGTTTTAATTCCCCGAGGGTATCACCAGACCAGTAGTCAAAACTTATGTGCTGACATGACTTATTATTGATATGGTCATATTTATAAATCAACTGTTAACAAAACCTTTGCATTTTTGAAAGAATAAGGCTTTTCTACCTCAGGAATAGATTACTTTACCTGTATTTGAAAAAAAAAACGTTTCAGGATTTAGGTCCTCATTGCTCTCAAACTTCGTACTTTATTTTGGCCTTTTTAACGTTTTTGGATTCGAGCGTCACTGATTAGTTTTTTGTAGACGAAACGAGCGTCTGGCATGAATACAAAATATAATCCTTGTATGTATGATGAATTTATTTTTTATAACAGTTACATTGAATTCAATTAAAATGACTGCAATGTGAGAGCAAAACAAACAGACATATTAGGTAAAAACGTCAAAAGTTGGGTACAGCAGTCAACATTGTAGTATAATCTTAATCACTATAAAAACTGTGTCAACAAAGAAGCATAAAATTGCATGTAACAAAGTCAGGAGCAAAAAGGAGAGATGAGAATTCAAAATTTACTATTGCATATTTAAACAATGGCGGGATATTATAAGTCCCGAGCTACGCAATAAGTTTATAATTCAAAATGAATTCGACAATTAAAAATATTCATGGACATAAAAGGAACTTTAACACGTAAATCAATTTGATAAACAACATTGTTACCTCGATTCTATACTACAAGACCATTTTTGAAAGTTAAAACTATAAATTGAAGGTTATGAAAGGTTATATAATATATAATGCAATGAACTTATTTAAGAACAGGACGAGTTCGGAGTTCAGTATTTTTGTGATTTTGTTTTTTATTACCATTTGAGTTGCAGGTAAAGTCGTAATATTGGTGCTCAGGTGGAGCAAATTATAAGTTCAGAATCATATTTGTTTTGTAATCGATCCTCGTATCACTTATGTCAAAATATGAGGAGGAGGAAGCCTTATATGTTGCTTGCTTAATTTGAAGTGATATATACTGTTTTCATGTTGTTTGTTGTCTGTGGTTAAATCGAATGAAACCCTTATCGTAGAAAATGACACACGTAACTTAAATAAATGCGACAGTATTACTAATTTGCCGTATTTAAAACATGTAAATTCGTTAGATAGGTTAGGATCCCGCTAACATGTTTAACCCCGCCATATTATTTATGTAGGTGCCTGTCCCAAGTCAGGAACTTGTAATTCAGTGGTTGTCGTTTGTTTATGTGTTACATATTTGTTTTTCGTTCATTTTTTTTATATAAATAAGGCCGTTAGTTTTCTCGTTTGAATTGTTTTACCTTGTCTTATCGGGGCCTTTTATAGCTGACTATGCGGTATGGGCTTTGCTCATTGTTGAAGGCCGTATAGTTACCTACCCTATAGTTGTGAATGTCTGAGTCATTTTGGTCTTTTGTGGATAGTTGTTCCATTGGCAATCATACCACATCTTCTTTTTTATATATCCAGTAAAATAACAAACAAAAAAAACTGATCAGAATACTTTAAATGGAAACGCCGTAATTTATCATGGGGAATGGTGGTAAACAGTGTTAAAATATCAAAAGTTTTCATAGAACTTAATCAGAAAAGATCGAGATTTAAGATTATCCAGAAAGTGCCGACCATCCAGAAGTTCTTTAAAATCCACAAATGGAGTAAACAGTTTAACATAATTACTGAAAACATCTTTCACTGCGTACAGAATTGTGTTAATGTAATGTACAATTCTTTAGTTCTTTACAAAATTGAATCAACGGTAAAAAATAAAATCACAAAAATACTGAATAAAAAATTCCTTATAAAGAAAAATCTAATCGGAAAGTCCATAATCGCATGACAAAATCAATTAACAAAACACATCAAAAACGAATGGACAAGAACTGTCATATTCCTGACCTCTTACAGACATTTTCAAATGTAGAAAATGGTGGACTAAACCTGGTTTTATAGCGCTAATCCTCTCACTTTGATGACAGTATGATCAAATTTCGTTATATTTACAATGATGCGTAAACTAAACAGACATAATAAATAAAATAGTCAAAATATGGGTACAGTAGTCATCATCCTGTAGCAATTTTAAAAAGAACAATTTAACAGAACTCAAAAACATCTATCTACAAACACATCCATTGATTCGCGTGTCTGACATCAGAAATTTTATCCGTCACATAGATTTGACGTTCAATGTATATACAAACATTTTTCACATAGGCAGTGTTAGCATACAGGGTTAAAAAATCAAAAGTATGTAAGAATCAATTTCAGAAATAGACCAAGCTTTAAAATAGTCCAAAAGTTAAATAGAATTTATAAGAATCCACAAAAAGTTAATTCCCCTACGCGATTGAATAATTTTGACATTCGTGGTTCAACGTTTTTTTGTAATTCATAATAGAAATATATTATAGTGACATAAAATAGAACAATATCATACTGACAGAATCAAGTTATAAGAAACAAAGAAAAACAAAAAGACGCATATACAAAACACACCATCAAAAATGAAAGACAATGCAAACACAACGACGGGATGTATAAGTAGCGAGCCACGTGAAGCGGATAAAACATAAAACAATCCAACAGCAAAAGTGATATTAATAATTGAACAAAGACAAATGAAGGAATAATAAAACACGTTGTTAAGATGATAAACAATATCAGTACGCATAATCTATACATCAAGACCATCATGTGTTAGTTGTGAAGTTGACACGGAATATTTATCAACAAGTTCTGGGTACCTTCCGATGAACTATTTTGAAAAAAGACGTTTCTTGACATACCCATGGTTGATCAACTTTCTACCCAGACACTGATGACGTTTTACAAAGTCTGAGTAGGAGCTACAAGCTCTTGAATATCGAATAAGTTGGGAAATATATGTACGACTCAAATCTATGGCGGGTTCCAAATCTATGGCAGATTCCTAATCTATGGTAAATGTGACGTTACAAACGCCAAATAACTCAAATAATTTGTTTTCTCCAAATCTATGGCAGATCCGGGGGAGAGAGTAACATATAACGTCACAATTGTATTACGCCATATTACATCTTCGCCGCCGCTAACGATGGCGGAACCCATAGATTTGAACACCATTCAGAATGAAGCTATTTTCCTGACAAAAATTTGCCGGTGGTTTAAAGTAAAGATATAACCTACTATTCCGAAGAGGCACAATATGTGATGTACCGGTCAATGCTTGCGATGAATATGAACACCGCTATTTTCTGTATCGCATATTTTTTAAGGAGTTTTGGTAGTAGTCTACGGTATATTGCTGGCAAAGTTTATAGAGTGAAAAATCAAATTACCGGATACAAATTTGATTTAAATCCACATCAAATAAAAAGACATGAATTAACGATATCGCTGAAATAAATATTATTTGAAAATTCAAACGGTTAATTTTTATTTGTGCCTTTTTTATTTTTATTTTTTATTTTATTTTAAAAAAAACGGTCTTCTTGTTTGTTAAAGGACTTATTAGTTGGTTTAATAAATGGGTTAAACGATTCTATGCACGGATTAAAAATGTTTATTTTTCACAGAGCACATCATTTCATCTTGAAGTTTTTTCTAAGATTTATCAATTTATAATATATTACATTTTGTGGTTGACCATTATGGAATGTTTATTTCACAAATGTTAATAGACATGTTTCCCTTGTCGTATATTTCCTCTTTCTTAAGACAAGTCATTGGTCGAAAATGTACTTCATAGTTTTCCATTTTCCAAAAAATTGCCATAGATTTGGAAACAATAAAAATCCGCCATAGATTAGGAAACTACAAAACTTGCCATAGATTAGGATTTTTAAAAATGTGCCATAGATTTGGGATGGCATGACGTCACATTTACCATAGATTAGGAATCTGCCACAGATTTGGAATCCACCATAGATTTGAGTCCTACATATATATCCCATATGCATTCGAAGTTGGTATATTGCTACTTAGGTGGGGGAAATTTAAAAATTCAAAATTAAAATCGTCTCGTTTGTCATAGATTCTTGTACTGATATAAGTCTAAAAAAGAAAAGGCTCACAGTTTGTTCTAATAGGAACGCCGACAATTTATTAGAAAAGTCTACCTTCAGACTCAACAAATATGTTGTCGATAAGAAACTCCAGCATACTGACCACTTGTTCTTCTGTGTAGCATGTTTTACCTTTTTGTTTGTCAAAATTAACAAAATGTGCCTTATGAAATCCCAAAGTAATAAATTTATAGCGTATGCTACCATTTTTATGTTGAAAGGCATTGTGGTTTATTTCTTTTAGGCGATTTTTCCATTTCACATGGGGAATGGTGGTATACAGGGTTACAAAAGTTTTAATAGAACTAACTTCAGGCATAGATTACCTTAGCTGTATTTGGCAAAACTTTTAGTAATTTTGGTCCTCAATGCTCTTCAACTTCGTACTTTATTAGGCCTTTTTAACTTTTTTAGATTCGAGCGTCATTGATGAGTCTTTTGTAGACGAAACGCGCGTAAGACGTATATACTAAATTTAGTCCTGGTATCTATGATGAGTGTATTCAGAAAAAGACCGAGATTTAAGATTGTCTAGGATTTCTTTAGAATTTTTAAGAATCTACATATGGTTAATACCACTACGCGAGTAAACAGTTTCACATTATTTCTGAAGACCTTCTTTCACTGCGGACAGAATTTAAGTCAATCTAATGGTCATTTCTTTAGTGGAATATGAAGTTGAGCCAGCAATATACCGTTGTTTGTATGGAATGTTATGAAGCTTTGGTATCCAATACAAACAAGGTAAGTCCTCCGATTTTGTGTTCAATGTAATGTTTATTGAAGCCATGAAGGACTTATGATTTGCTAAAATCTCATCCTTGTCAAATAATATTTCTTTGTATATGGGATTCTTAAAACTTCTAAAGAACTTCTAGACAATTTCAAATCTTGGTCTTTTTCTGAAGTTAGTTCTATCAAAACTTTTGATTTTTCAACCCTGTATACCACCATTCCTCGTGTGAAATTAAAAAATCGCCTAAAAGAAATAATCCACAATGCCTTTCAACATAAAAATGGTAGCATACATTATAAATTTATTATTTTGGGATTTCATAAGGCATATTTGGTTAATAGTGACAAACATAAAGTTAAAACATGCTACACAGAAGAACAAGTGGTCAGTATGCTGGAGTTTCTTATCGACAACATATTTGTTGAGTTTGGAGGTAGATTTTTTCAACAAATTGTCGGCATTGCTATGGGAACGAACTGCGCGCCTCTCCTAGCTGACCTCTTCTTATTTTCATATGAATCGGAGTTCCTTCAGACACTTGTCAAAAACAAGAAGATCAAAGAAGCAAGGTTATTTAATTTCACTTTCATTATATATTGATGATGTTCTTTCCATTAACAATTCGAACTTTTCTGATTGGGTTCCATTAATATATCCACCAGAACAAAAAATTAAAGAAACAACAGACACGTCTTCCCCTGCCTCATATTTAGACTTATACCTCGAATTTGACATACACAGTCATCGCAGTACCAGAATCTATGACAAACGAGACGATTTTGATTTTGAAATTATCAATTTCCCTCACCTTAGTAGCAATATACCAACTTCACCTGCATATGGAATATACATTTCCCAACTTATTCGGTATTCAAGAGCTTGCAGCTCCTACGCAGACTTTGTAAAACGTCACCAGTGTCTGAGCAGAAAGTTAATGAACCAGAGGTATGTCAAAGAACGTCTCGTCCTTTTTCTAAAAAAAAAAAGTTAATCGGAAGGTACCCAGAATTTGTTGATAAATATTCCGTATCAACTTCACATATAATACACGATGGTCTTGAATTATAGATTTTGCGTACTGACGTTGTTTATCATCTTAATAACGTGTTATATCATTCTTTTATTTACTGTTAACCCCCCTTTTTGTGATATACATTTGACGTGACTCTGTACTTATGTATCCCGTCATACTTTGAACAACACTATTATTTTATTTATTATTATTACTTTAAGTCAGTTTTTGTTATATCTATTTTGCGTGACTGTATCCTGTCATAATTTGAACGACAAAATTATTTCATGTCTACCTGTGCGAATTTCAAACGCGCAATTTTACACCAGTACTCAAAACCCTCCATCCTTGATGGGTGCATTTTACATAGACAAGTAAAAATGTATAATATAAGCAAAATGAGGATGTTAATTTGATGTATGCCTTTTTGTGTTTCTTCGTTACATTTGTTGTTTTTATAGTGATTAAGATGATAACACAATGTTGACTGCTGTACCCCTATTTTTGACATTTTTACCTATTGTGTATGTTTGTTTTGTTCACGCATCGGTGACAATATAATGGAATTTGATGCGACTGTCATACAAGTGAGAGGTTTAGTTAGCTATAACACCAGGTTCAATCCACCATTTTCTACATTTGAAAATGCCTGTACCAAGTCAGGAATATGACAGTTCTTGTCCATTCGTTTTTAATGCGTTTTGTTATTTGATTTTGCCATGTGATTATGGACTTTCCGAATTGATTTTCCTCTGAGTTCAGTATTTTTGTGATTTTACTTTTTGATGTAACTGTAGGCTACAATAGGAACAGACTGATTTCGAAAATAAATAGGAATTTTAGATGTTACCTCCTTGTGATGTAGAACGTTGCAGATATTGATTGCATTTATCTCTTCCTCATGTAAAGGTTCCGATCTTAATGGTTTGAAAAGACGGAAAAGAGCGACATCACAAATAATACTGATTAGTCTGTATATTGAAGAAAATGATTTGGTGCCTCCTTTGTCAAGTGCATAATCTCTCAAACGTTTCAGAAACTACACTGGCAGTGAAAAGAGAATATTTCCTAGGTAATGTAAACCTAGTGGATGATGAAGATGTGAAAGAAGGTCATCAAAGCTCCCAGAGGGTAATCTAGATTTGGAAGACTTTTTTACATAAGGCTTATGGTAATGTTTTTGCCCATGACTACGTTGTTGTCAAAGGTCGTATTAAATAAACTCATTACATTATCATCGCTGCAGACACAGTGGCGGATCCAGGGGGGGGGGACTTCCGGGGTTGGAACCCCCCTTTTTTTGGCCGATCAATGCATTTGAATGGGAGTATATAGTTGGACCCCCCCTTTTTTAAATAGCTGGATCCTCCACTGAGACATGACTTCACAAATTTCCTACTCCTTTAATATTATCATTGAAACCATATTGCATTGCAGTCCCTAATTCCTTTATCCAGACATTTTCTCTATCTTTGAGGAAAGAAGTACTTAGTACAGGGCTATTTGTGTGGTGATAAATTTTCTCGATGATGTGAACTTTTATGGATAAAGAAGGATTACGGTTGATTAAAATATTTATAAAAAAAAAACTAAATTGGGGATCTTTATTATCAAACCGGTGTTAATTCATTCTTTTACGCAAAGTTTGACGAGTTTCACCAACCTAAAGCAGTCAACACAAAGTACATTCGACGACATTGTCCGTGGAAAAGTCCAGAGGTTCGAAAGATTTAGTATAATATGTTTTAGATGTTAAATTACTAGGAAAATCAGGAGTCGTGATTTACCTATCACATGTCTAACACGTGCTCCTTTTTTCCTTTTTTCATGTTTACAAGAAGAAATGATAGGTGTTGATTCACATGTAGCAGGTGTCTTTAAACAGTCGAAAATTTTGACGCAACATGGCTTTAATTTATGAAAGGAATCTGAATTTGTAAAATAGTAACTACCTTTTGGCTAAATATTATCATATCAGGGGTATCCCGGAGGATATTCCATGGAACACACAAATCACATTCTACAGTGTTCCGTGCAGCAAAAGAGGACCTTGGTAACCCGGGCGATGTCCTAGCTGGTTTGTTCTTTGTATTATTTGTATGCATCATGCATAAAGCTACAAAGTTAATGATACCCTCCAGCAATAATCCATTAGCAGTTAAGTTTCTTCTAGAAAGAAACTTTACATCGATTTGGTTGAAGTAAAAAGTAAAATCTCAAAAATACTGAACTTAGAGGAAAATCTAATAGGAAAGTCTAACATCACATGGCAAAATCAAATAAAAAAACACATCAAAAACGAATGGACAAGAACTGTCATATTCCTAACTTGGTACAGGCATTTTCAAATGTAGAAACTGGTTGATTATATCTGGTTTTATAGCTCTAACCCTCTAACTTTGATGACAGTCTCATCAATTCCGTTATATTTACAATGATGCGTGAACTAAACAACCATAAGTTTAGTCTTAGATTCAGGATTTTTTAATTAGTTGTTAATGGCTTTGGACTAGCTGTCAGATAACTGCGAGTACTCTCGGATCTGTTCATTGTGTCTTTTTGTGTCGGGATGTATAAGTACCCGGCCACGTCCACTTGTTTTTTTGTTTCTTTTTTTGTCCATCTGATGAGTTAAGCCTTTTTCAACTGATTTTTATAGTTCGTTCTTATGTTGAACTGTTATACCACTGTCCCAGGTTAGGAGAGGTTGGGATCCCGCTAACATGTTTAGCCCCGTCATTTATGTATGTGCTTGTTCCAAGTCAGGAGCCTGTAATTCAGAGGTTGTCGTTTGTTTATGTGTTACATATTTGTTTTTCGTTCATTTGTTTTATATAAATAAGGCCGTTAGTTGTCTCGTTTGAATTGTTTGACCTTGTCTTATCCGGGCCTTTTATATCTGACTATGCGGTATGGGCTTTGCTCATTGTTGAAGGCCGTACTGTGACCTATATTTGTTAATGTCTGTGTCATTTTGGTCTCTTGAGGACAGTTGTCTCATTGGCAATCATACCACATCTTTTTTTATATTATCAATAAAATAGTCAATATATGGGTACAGTTGTCCTTACGGGTAACAATTTTAAAAGGAACAATTTAACAGAACACAAAAACATCTATCTACAAACACATTCATTGATTTGCGTGTCTGACGTCAGAAATTTTATACGTCACATAAATTTGACGTTCAATGTATATACAAACAATTTTTTAATTTTCACATAGGCATTTTCAGAAATAGACCAAGATTTAAAATAGTGAATTCCACCACGCGATTGAATAATTTTGACATTTGTGGTTCAACGTTTTTTGTAATTCATAACAGAAATATATTATAATGACATAAAATAGAACAATATCATACTGACGGGATCTTTTTAAAGGTACAGAATCACGTTATAAGAAACAAAGAAACACAAAAGTCGCATATACAAAACACACCATCACAATTAAAAGACAACACAAACACATCGACGGGATGTATAAGTATCGAGCCACGACAAACGAATATCACTTAAAACAATCCAACAGTAAAAGTAATATTAGTAATAGAACAAAGACAAATGAAAGAATAATAAAATACGTTGTTAAGATGATTAATAACATCAGTACTCAGAATCTATACATCAAGACCATTATGTATTCTTTGTGCAGTTAACACGGAATATTTTTAAAGGGCAAAATAAAGCAAAAAACTTAACCAGAAAAAAATTAAAACACAATTCTATTTTGATTTTTAAAAAACAAGTTTTTTTATAAAGCTCAACCATATTGATAAAGAAGACTATCTCTGTCTAAAGTTTTGATTCTGTAATTCCGTTATGATATAACAGATCTTTTTTTTTTTTTTTGTTGTCCATATGTTATTTTTTAATCAGTCACTATGAGAAATACCAATTAACATGACTGTAATATCTCCATATAGAAAGCCATTGGATTTTACTAACACGAAATCAAATCTGTTGAATATTAAAACAACGAATATTTAGAAATTTTGAATTTGTTGTAGAACAGACACTTCTATGACTAGTAAAAGGAACGAAACTACTAAACACTCCTAAAGCAAAATGTTAGGAGCAAACATGAATCCCCTCTATTATTACCGAATTCCATATAGGCCGTATGAAATATATTCTATAGCTGTTCCTTTATTGCTTCTCATCAGAGAGTGTATTGTAAGAATGATTAACGTTAACATCCGGATCATACTTTCTACTTAGGTTCCTGTTGTTAAGTAGATACATTGGTGATTTTAATAGATCATAAGTATAAGATGATTTTGTAAATTATCTCTTTGTGTTTACACATATTTACCAATTGCTGTGCTACCATAGCAATAGAATTTCTTATGTGTCTGGCAATCTTCTTCTCCAACAAAAATATTTGGGACGCCTAGCGAATATCCTACTGGACATAAATCTTTATCTAAAATTACATCTGCAAACAAAATAATACACAAATTGGTCAAGTTTGAAATTGCATAGTGAATTAATTGATAACACAAAGGTCATCAAAGATACCTGCATTATATTTCTGTACGCCAGTTGCACGTTTTGTCTATAAAACTGATCACTGCTGACAATCTAATTAAACTGCAGTTAAACCTGCTAAACAAACATACGTTAACATCTAGTTTTTACATATCTTCTTAATAACGACACTTGTTTTGAGTTTACAGAAATGTCTTTACGTTAAATATTCACCATAGACATGATTACACGTGAAATAAAGACCGATGGTTCATTTGTTCATAACATTGCATCTTACATTTGTAATTTAAACAAACAAAATAAATCATTTGAAGTCTTGTCTGTGGATTAAGCATGATAATTTATTGCATCATAATTTTATTAGTAATACCATATGGCATCTGCAATCATCTATCTGAATAATGAAGTTTATATTGACTTATATTTATTATATGCCCATGTATATAAACAGTATAAATACGATTTCGTTCTTAAACAGCTGCAGTATTCTCACCATGTGCAAATACTTAACGTACGCAAACTAAAGATATCGTTACTTTTATTTAGATTAAGAATTATAACTGCTGTTAGAAACTATGGATTCTGTGTGTGTTTTGATTTTACAATGCAAATATCAGCTCTTTCGCTACAGAACTATTTTTGTGAGGATTTAGATCGACGATAATGCTTAAAAGAGGGACAAAAGATACCAAAGGAACAGTCAAACTCATAAATCTAAAACAAACTGACAACGCCATGGCTAAAAATGAAAAAGACAATGTGATTGTACAACAAATGGAAACTATTATCTCATAATTCAGTCAAAAAACAATTATTCACTAGATATATATTACGACAGTCAGACAAAGCAAATATTTGACTAAGACTGCAAGATATATCTAGTTGACACGCACGCAACATTGTTAAAAAAGAAAACAATACTTTTATATATGTTCAACATTCATGCATACATTTTTTCTGTGAAAATAGCAATTCATGAAAACGTCATCTCATAATCAATTTGGATTTCCATGGCAGAGTCATAAAGACTCTTATCTGAAGTGATAAGTAACCTGTCGACTATATGTTAGGAATGTGAATTTAAACCAGCAGCTGTCAAAACATCTTAGATGTTAGATATGTTCTTGTATATCACTCTAAACTAGATACCACAGGACGTAACAGCTAACACTCATAGGTCACCGTACGGTTTTCGCTAACCTAACCCTAACTAGATAACTCTATACTACAGACCACATGACGTAACAGCTAACACCTATACGTCACCGTACGGTCTTCGTTAACCTATCCCTAACTAGATAACTCTATACTAAAGACCACATGACGTAACAGCTAACACTCATAGGTCACCGTACGGTCTTTGCTAACCTATCCCTAACTAGATAACTCTCTACTACAGACAACATGACGTAACAGCTCACACATATACGTCACCTTACGGTCTTCGCTAACCTAACCCTAACTAGATAACTCTATACTAGAGACCACAGGACGTATCAGCAAACACTCATACGTGACCGTACGGTCTTCGCTAACCTATCCCTAACTAGATAACTCTATACTACAGACCACATGACGTAACAGCTAACACCTATATGTCACCGTACGGTCTTCGCTAACCTATCCCTAACTAGATAACTCTATACTAAAGACCACATGACGTAACAGCTAACACTCATAGGTCACCGTACGGTCTTTGCTAACCTATCCCTAACTAGATAACTCTCTACTACCGACCACATGACGTAACAGCTCACACATATACGTCACCTTACGGTCTTCGCTAACCTATCCCTAACTAGATAACTCTATACTAGAGACCACATGACGTAACAGCTAACACCTATACGTCGCCGTACGGTCTTCGCTAACCTATCCCTAACTAGATAACTCTATACTACAGACCACATGACGTAACAGCTAACACCTATACGTCACCTTACGGTCTTCGCTAACCTATCACGAACTAGATAACTCTATACAACAGACCACATGACGTAACAGATAACACATATACGTCACCGTACGGTCTTCGCTAACCTATCCCTAACTAGATAACTCTATACTACAGACCGCATGACGTAATACTAACACATATACGTCACCTTACGGTCTTCGATCATGATATAGATCATACGTAATTGTTAGCAATTACGTATTGTCTGATATATACTAAGGACAAATATAATATACAGCTACTGTTTTTTTTTAATTTATGTTGTTTGTTTTATTTAGTTTTTGTGTACTTTTTTGTGTTGGTCTTTTTTCAAGGCCATAGCAATGTCATACTATTGAGAATGGAAATGGGGAATGTGTCAAAGAGACAACAATCCGACCATAGAGCAGACAGCAGCAGAATGTCATCAACAGGTCTTCAATGCAGCGAGAAATTCCCGCACCCGAAGGCGTCCTTCAGCTGACCCCTAAACAAATATTTATACTAGTTCAGTGATAATGAACGCCATACTAAACTCCAAATTGTACACAAGAAACTAAAATTAAAATTAATACAAGACTAACAAAGGCCAGAAGCTCCTGACTTAGGGGGTGCAAAATTGTGGCGGGGTAAAACATGTTTATGAGATCTCAACCCTCCCCCTATAATTCTAGTCAATGCAGAAAAGTAAACGCATAACAATACGCACATTAAAATTCGGTCAAAAGAGAGGTCCGAGTCTGATGTCAGAAATGTAACCAAAGAAAATAAATGAAATGACATTAAAACATAAATAACAACAGAATACAAGCAGTTAACTGACATGCCAGCTCCAGACTTCAATCTAACTGATTGAAAGATTATGTCTTCATCATATGAATATCGGACACAATCCTTCCCGTTAGGAGTTTAGTATCATACTATCATAACATATATGAGTTTGTTTTCGTTTTAACAGATTGATTTTCCTTTTGGTATATTTCGCCGCTCTTCTACGAATGACAACATATTAAATTATAGGCTCTTTACTTTTGACAAACAAATATAGAATGCTGAGAAAGCCAAAAGAGTACAAAGATGAATAGCATAGAGGACCCAGAATACCAAAAGCTATGCCAAATACGACTAAGGTAATCTATTCCTGGGAAAAGAAATCCTTCGTATTTCGAATAATTTATACTTTTGCAAACAGTTAATTTATAAAAATGACCAAATAATGGATATTTTTGGTCAACACCGAAGTGCCGACTACTGGGCTTGTGATACTCTTGGGAAGTAATGTCCTCCAGCAGTGTCATCGACCCAGTGTTGAAAACAGTGTCAAATGCACCAGGCTTATAATTTAATACGTGAGGCGCGCGGTTTGTCTAAAAACGACTCATCAGTGACACTTAGAAAGCCAAACATGTACAACGTTGAAGAACATTGAAGACCTAAAATACGAGGAAGTTGTGCTACGCTTTGATTAGAGTATTTTGCTTACGTTTTTTAATGTCGTAAACTTTCATTTCTGATGCATTTTCACTATTTGCACTATGACAGGAATCTTCCGGAATCTTATTAGCATTTGGGTTGTCATTAACCAGATCATTATCTGATATACAATAACCGTTGTTTACCTGAAATAGATTATAAAATAATTTAAATTCCAATCAATTGTTTCGTTTAAATTAAGATATTCTTTTCGGAAAACTAGTTAACGTGCTTGTCAAATAGCACTTCAATTGCAAGACAACAAGGACTAAACAAAACAATAGTAAACTTGATGTACGAGATACAAGAGGTCTTTAGTGTTTTCCCAAGAAGAAGACTTCAATTTTAGAATAAAATCTTATTTTATGCGATAGAATATTTAGCCAACTGCGTTCCTGGCTTGATTTTTAATGTATTCAATTTTATATACGTTCTCTCAATATTTAAATCGAAATTGAAATTATAGAGTGTTAAAATCGAGAAGAAACGGTTAACGCAGTACTTCTATTTTTTTAGTTCGTTCTTATGTTGTACTGTTATACCACTGTCCCAGGTTAGGGGGAGGATTAAGATTCACCTAACATGTTTAACCCCGCCACATTATTATGTATGTTTGTGCCTGTCCCAAGTAAGATCCTGTAATTCAGTGGTTATTGTTTGTTCATGTGTTACATATTTGTTTTTCGTTCATTTTTTGTACATAGATAAAGTCGTTAGTTTTCTCATTTGAATTGTTTTACAGTGTCAGTTCGGGCCTTTTATTGCTATGTGGTATGGGCTTTGTTCATTGTTGAAGGCCGTACAGTGACCTATAGTTATTAATTTCTGTGTCATGTTGGTCTCTTGTGGAAAGTTGTCTCATTGGCAATGATACCACATCTTTTTTTTTTATATTTATCTGGAGAATGAATTGACAAAGACAGTTCTTTATTGTATCTGTAACATCTATGTACAACTATTATAGACTTAGAACAATTTAAACCTTGACTTAATTTATGGGCACATGTCTGTAGGTGCAGACCTTTAATTCTCCTCTAGATGTATGTTGCTAATTATGGAATCTTGCTTGCTGTTACGGTCCATTTCATTCGTATTTTTTTTAAAGATGGCTGGTTTGTCAAATGCATAACTTGATTTGTTTTGTTTTTTTTTCTATCGATTTATGAGTTTTGAACATCGGTATACTACTGTTGCCTTTACTTATATTACTATTGTTTTTCTGTTTGTCTTTTCATTTTTAGCCATGGCGTTGTCAGTTTGTTTTTGATTTATGAGTTTGACTGTCCCTTTGGTATCTTTCGTCCCTCTTTTATATGAAACACAGAATAAGATAATGTGATTACGATTGAGACCCCAAAAAAAAGAAAATAAAATTTGATATTTATAAATAATTCGACCATATTATCCTGATTTTAAAAAGCTTCAGGCCTACGAAACAAAGGATTCGATTGACTTAAAATTCAAATTATACATTAGTTGTCTGTTCCAATATTAACTGTACTATAAACAAAATTTTGCTATGGATTTAATTTCCAGCTTCGTGTATGTCTAGTTTACTGATTGGTAAACGTACGGCATTAAAAATATAGCAGGTTTTTAATTGACCTAAATTATGCAACTGGCTGATTATCGCAATAATAAGAACTGGCATTCCGATATCTGATACATTTATATGTCAGCAGCATTTCTGATATCTCTTAGAATATATAGCATTTATATCGATTCCTCACTCGCATTAAAAATTCCACGCAATAATTTATGCTTTAACAGTATTCGTGATGTTTGAAATAAAATATCACATCCACTAGCGAGTGTATCCTGCTTTGCAATTATTAAGGTAAATATATAACTTGGCTGCCAAAGCGTCAATGTATTAATTGTCAACTACTATTCAAGGTATACGAAAAGTGAAATTACAAAAAAATCGATCTCCGAGAACGATTGTGATTCTTCCCCTTTCGAACTAATGGAGTGTAAAATTGCTACTAAAAAGCAACACTTTCGATTATGCAAGATATATCGTCCAACTCCATCGAAAGCAAATAAATTCCGAAATTCAATCTTCTTTGAGGACTGGTCACGGTTTCTTGATCGTACTGTTGTTGTTTCAGAAAAACTTTTTATAACAGGAGATCAAAACTTTTAGATCGACGATCCGACGGATAACGATGCACATATATTTCTAGAAACGCTCGAGGAACATGGACGCTCGCAACATGTCACCGGTTAAACACATGTACATGGTCATACCCTGGATGTAGTCATAACGAGAGAACCCAGTTCTATTTTGAGTGATATACCTTCAATTCAGGACCCACTCCGTTATCTCTGTGATAACAAAGGTAAACCCTCTGGCGACCATCTAGCAATTTCTTTTATTTCAGACTCACTTTTAGTGAATACATTTACCTTTATATAGAGACAATGTTTTGTTACTTTCGTTGCAATATAACATACCTTTTAATTATGATTATTTATTTGTCTTTAACTTTTCTGTTCCTTTTGTTTTGTATATGTGTTTCAAAATTATATTTAATTCATATTGCATTGATTGTTTTAATGTTTAACACCTCTTTTAACTGTAATGATGTTTTATGTTAAGCGCTTGGAGTAATTTTAGTTAGATAATGCACTATATAAATATTGTAAACAATAATAAGAATAATAAAAATAATTTAGAATTGAAAGTCCCTAATCAAATGGCAATGTCAAAAGCTGAAACACATCATACGAATAGATGACAACTGTCATATTCCTGACTTGGTACAGACATTTTCTTTTTTTACAAAATGGTGTATTAAAGCTCATTTAAGCTTGTTAAACCTCTAACTTGTATGTCAGTCGTATCAAATTCAATTATATTGACAACGATGTGTGAACCAAAAAAAACAGGCATATAGTTACAAAATAGCTCAAATAGGGGTACAGCCGTCAATGTTGTGATATAATCTTAATCACTTTAAAACAAACAGATATGTAACAAAGAAGCACAATATCTTTTCAATAAGGCATAAAAACAAAGCACATAAGCAAGAATAAAAGACAAGAATAAAAAATTTACAAAATTACATTGATGGGATGTAAAGTACATATGTATCGATGAAAGACAAGAATACAAAATGTATCTTAGAACAATAACACAAAATCTATACTTCAAGATCAACCTCGTTGTCGTCACACCGTGTTCCACGTATTTCTCTCAGCATTGAGCCCTAACTTTGTCTAATTTATTCTGTCTCTAGATTAAAACCGTCTTAAAGTTCAAATAATGAAAAGAAAAACCGTTGCCATTACGTTTCACTTTGTTGTCAATAAAAATCGCAAGATTCTGACTAATGCTTGGATAAATTCATTATTTTCACCTCATAGTATACTTTGATACTATTTAAGGTGTTTAACCATCAAAGAGGGACGAAAGATACCAGAGGGAGAGTCAAACTCATAGATTGACAATAAACTGACAACGCCATCGCTAAAAATCAAAAGACAAACAGATAAATGATAGTACAGTATACATAACATACTAAACTTAAGACTAAGCAACACGAACACACAGTATTCGGATATGAATGCAGATAACTTATAGTTTCAACAATTATGCCATAGATATACAAAACAGTCCTGAAAAATTATTACGCTTTTATATAAACGCTGATGCATAAATCAAAACTAAAAATATATAGTCATTGTCATAAATATATGTGATGTCCCTAGTAAAATTAAATGCTTACTAAAAATATAAGCTAAAAAGAAAGAGCCAAGCATAAATCTTATACAATATGCTTTTTGTACAAATAACGTATGCTTGCATGTTGCAAATCTGTCGATTTATTTATCCTGATCATCACTGATTTTGCTTCGTTGATTTTTTTTGCGTTTTCGATGACATATGAAATCTTGTAACAGACGAAAATAGATCAATAAGTTTTTGTTGGCCAAACGAGAAACAAAAATCTGCTTTTTATGTAGTTTTTATGTAGTTTGTAACCCGGATTTTAATTTTTTTTTTCAATCGATTTATGACTCTTGAACAGCGGTATACTAGTGTTGCCTTTATTTTTAACGAAAATAGTTTCCCTGCATTAAACGCAAATATAAATGATAATAATGATATAATATAGTTGTAGACATCGAGGGGAATGCACACATTTCTGTAGACTTACAGAATATGATGTTTCAGTTAATTGATATATAAATGTACCAACGTTTGCTGGTTTAATTGGCCTTCTGTGTATTGAACCAATTTATTCGATCTAATGTCATCTAGTCATGTAATTGACGATAATGTATAGTTTGTTTTATCAGAATGCATTAGTTCATACAAGGAATTAGGATGATAATAAAACATTTCAAAGTTAATATAATGATTATGAAAACAAGCGTTATAAATCCTATTGTACTTTAGATTATGATGACAATAAGAGAAAAATAAAGCATCAACTCATTAAGTTTTGGCATTTGATATCATTTTTACCAAATCAATTCGTATGTACTTACTTGAATCCCCAGTTTAGTATGTTTAGGATTGTCACACATCCGGGCACATGCAATAAGATCGGTTGCATTACAATTTTTGCTTTTCAATCCGTTTGGATGAGGCTGGTAACAACCTAAAAAGATAATCTTCATAGCTGTCTATAAAATTTGAGTCACAAAATATCGAAAAACCCACAAAAATACAACGCCTGACTCTGATATGTAGACAATGAAAATGAAAATAACATTATAAAATGACAAAACCGTCTTCCTCAGTAAGTTTAATTAAACGGCAGTCTCCGTGAGCTTTCAGTTGAGACAAAACGATAATTAACATTTCGGTACAGAATTTTGATCGACATTAAAGTAAATCTTGGGTATTTTCAATTTGGCAGCAACTGTATGGTTTTCTGTCTCTTTTATAATCTGAGGCTCACATGATTTGATCTCTATCGAAAATAGACAGATTAGGTCTTTTCTGCCACTTAAGTGGCACTTCTCGAATTGCTGATGCTGCCAACAATTACAGTGATAATATTCTATGCGTTGATGATGTCATAAATGAAAACTTGAGAAATGTATTTTAGTTAGACAAACGGAACATATTATTTTCTTGTTGGCATTACAGAAATATGAAACTATGTCCCAAGAATCCATGTGCAATATAATTTCAAAAAAAAGATAGTTCGCTTTTGAAGATTTTAAGTTTACATACAAAATGAAGACATGCTATGCTATGATTGCCAATCTCTCCCCCAGAGACTATACTGCAAAATTAAAAGGAATAGGACATCAAAAGACAAATGAAAACAATTAAACGACAAATCGTAATGGCTGATTTATGTACAGAACAATAAACAACAAATATGTTATCCACCAGCAAAAGACGAGCACTGAAGAAGAGGTTCATTACATGGAACAGCATATACAGAATATGCCAGGGTTAAAATATGTCCTTATGCCACCCCTCTATCGGATACCAGACAATACAGTAACAGAACAACAGTGAATAAACTATAGAAATCATTTAAAAAGGGCGTTATTCATCAAATCGATACAAAGCAAGAAAACATTTACACAAAGTACATATCTGGTCATTCATAGCCCATAACAACTCTTAAAAACAAGTTTCTCATGTTGAAACTTCTGTCAATACACATCTAAAATCATTTGATTCTTCATTAATAGCCAGGGGAAAACCTGACCTTGTGCAATGTCATGTTGGCATCGACAGGTTGAAGAACCGTGAATGCATATACATGTAAATGAATTACAACAATACGTTTTACATATAACAAAATTAAAATCTATAACAAGAAAAACATATTCAAATATCTAGTTACAGTGTTGAATGAGTAGCCTTTAAGTTTTAGGTTTACGTGTATTCAAAGTCTCGATAAAAGTAAAATCACATAAATATCGAACTCCAAGGGAAAGTCAAACAAAATGTCCTCAATTAAATGACAAAATCAAGAACTCAAACACATCAAAGGAATGAATGACAAATGTCATAATCCTGACTTGAAACAGACATTTTCTAATGTAGAAAGACAAGAATACAAAAATTTACCATAGTTGATAATACAATGGTGGAATGTACAAGTTCCGGGCAACGTCATAAGAAAAATCATAAAAATACTTAACTCTAAGGAAATTTCAAAACGGAAAGCCCCTAATCAAATGGTAAAATCAAAAGCTCAAATACACCAAACAAATGGATAACAACTGTCATATTCCTAACTTGGAACAGCCATTTTGTTATGTAGAAAAAGGTGGATTGAACCTGGTTTTGAAACTAGTTAAACCGCTCGCTTGTATGACAGTCGCGTCAAATTCCTTTATATTTACAACGATACCTAGAAAAAACCAACACAATGTGTAAATATCGCAAATAGGGGTACAGCACGAATCCAAAGGATATCACCAAAAATACACTAAACAGTAAAATAAATATTCAAAGAGACAAATAAAATATTATCATAACACGTTATTAAGATGATAAACACCTTCAGTACCTATAATCATCCTTTAAAACACTTTGTATTATTTGTGAAGTTGATACGGGATATTAATCAACAAGGTCTTGGTATCTTCCGATGATCTTGTTTAAGAAAAAAAGGCAAGAACTTCTTTGTCATATTCCTGAGTCATCAACTCTCTACTCAGAAACATGTTACGTTTCTTAATTCTGATAGGAGCTGCAATCCCTTGAATACCGAATAGGTTAGGAATTGTATATTCAATATGCAGGTGAAGTTGCGAAATTGCTACTATGGTGGAAGAAATTAATAATTTCAAAATTAAAATCGTCTCTTTTTTCATAGATTCTGGTGCTGAGATAACCGCGTATGTTAAATTCGAGGTGAAAATCTGAAAATGAGGCGGAGAAAGCCGTAACTGTCGTTTCGTTAGGGGGATACATTAATGGAACCCAATCAGAAAAGTTGATATTGTTAATGGAAAGAAAATCATCATATATCTGAATGTAAAATTAAATGACTCTACTTTTTTACCTACTTATTTTGACAAGTGTCTGAAGGTACTCCGACTCATATGAAAATAAAAAAGTACGTTTACCCGTATCGTATCTTAATTTTCGGGATCGCTTAACAAACATCACCGTCAAACAAGAATGTGCTGTCTTGATTGTAATAATTCTTCTATCGGTACACTTTCACTTACAAACATAAGTTGACTTGACATGACTTGATAAGTAATCAGTTATAAAAAGAAATAAGATTAGAAATAGGAAATGTGTCAACGATACAACAACTCTATGACAGCAGAAGACAAAATACATCAATTGCAGGTTTTTTAAATCCGAAATATATACAGACAATGACATAGTGAACAATTTGTGATAATTATATGAACACCGTAAGATGTTGTCAAAAAAATAGCAACATCGAAAAGGAAAGTTTAAAAAATACTCGTCCCTTTTATAGTTAAAATTTGTGTAGATTATCCCTTTATAAACGAAATATCTTAATCTAGAAAAGGAACAAATATTACCGTTTATAATTGACTAACGTAAAACAAGTTCTCTTATAGATAATGCATATTTTAAGGTTTTTCTTGTCGTAAAACACACCAAGGGGTGTCAAGATTGTTAAAATGAAAGACCGACCGTAGGGAAGTGTGTTTTTCGACAAGAAAAAAAATATCTGACTTATATACCATCAAAAAATATTATGTTTTATAAAGATTTGCGATTATATGCATCCTATTTTACCGACCACACTAAATTGGGATATTCTTTTCTAATGTGTTCAGGTTTAAATACGCCCTACGGCTCATTTAGGATGTGGTATAAAACTCGCTAATTAATTTAGATATAAACCTTAGAAATTATTATTATCTAAGCTCAATAAGTGTTGCTTAATCTATCAATTAATCTAGACATTTTGCCTAAAAATTGCGATACATATATATATAATAAATGTCTTTTTAAACGGTGAACAGAATCATATATTCACAATTTAGAACACAAACAAAAAGTTTTAAAAGCAGCATTGCGTAGAGCTTTTATCCATCTTGGTTTTTTTTAAGACTATAAACGTCGTAATGTGAAACACATTATCATTATGACGCAACGTCATTGTTCGTAACATATTAGTATTATGACGCAACGATATTTTTCATGTTAATATTTAGCATTTAGCTCCTCGTCAAACATGTCAAACACGTTTATGAACTTTCTTTCTTGTTCCGTATTTGTATTCTTCTGTTGGTTCCGTACATTTGAAGAACGGAAATATTTTTGAATTTTCCTCCAGCACAAATGTCTTAATGTTTGCTCAAACGAGTAATTTTAAAAAATTCATAAGTCAAAGGAGATATAATCGGCCATTAACTCTCATAATAACGATTACATTAAGAGTGCAAACCCCAATGGATCTTAAAAAAAGGACGAAAGATACCAGAGGGAAAATCAAATGGCTAGAAATAAAAAGACAAACAGACAAATAATAGTACAGAAGACACAACATAGAAAACTAAAAACTAAGAAAAACGACCTCCCCCCCCCCCCCCCCCAAAAAAAAAAAAACTTGGAGTGATCTCAGGAGCTCCGGAAGGGTGAGCAGATCCTGCTCCACATGTGGCACCAGTCTTGTTGCTTATGGTATTACAAATTCGGTAAATAGTCTAATTCAGTAGGTCACATTTGTTAAAAAGGAAGGTATTGTACTACATAAGTAACATATCCGATAGCATCTGTGAAACGGTTATTCCATAACGGTCAATCAACTCGTGATGGTGTCCGTAAAATTTACGAAGGATGATTTCAGCTTCACCATTCACTTAAACTATACCAATCATTGCTGGTAAAGCGTGTTCCACCCAAAGACTTTAAAGACACAATTTTGATACCATAATGTACACGTACCGAGCTATATAAGAGACGGTATATATTTTCTATCATATCTGCCAAAAATAGCACCAGTTCATGCTCGTTTAGTAAGCTCCGATGTCACAAGCCTATATACGAACAAAAAGTAAGTTTCTTAACAACAAAAAATAGGTTAAATATATTATTCGCAACCAAAACTAATCAACCTATGCCTTACAGTTAGTTTACCTTTGTATACAATGCTGAATGATCGTACCAGATAGGCATGGATCCAGGCAGAAAAATCATCAAGAAAATTTGAAGTATCCATACTATTTATAGGTGTTACATCACATTTCTTGATGTCGTCTTTGATTTCTGAGCAAAACAACTTAGAAACGTCCGAAGCTGTATTACAATTTGTCTCTAATTCCTCCCACATTGTTCTTGTGCTTGTTATCTCAAGATTTTGACTGTCTGCAATATTGTCTGTAATCATATTAACAATGTCAATAAAAAGTTTTGTAATATATATCTCTTAGAAACATTTTAAATAATAAGGACAAGATCATAAATGTATGAGTTATTGATATGGTATGGTCCTAATTGACTGTCAGATACAATTACCTTATTTAGATAAAAGAAGATGTGGTATGATTTTTAAAAGAGACAACACCTACCAGAGAGAAGGAGGGCAACTATGTGTCACCATAAAGTATTCAACGAGGAGCAACTTATACTAACAAAGACAAAATCAACCAGATGAAGACTATATTCAAAGTTTACTACAGGTAAAATTTATATTTATTTTAGTTTATTCGACATTTCCAAAAGATCAATAAGTTCACATTGACTATATCTAAATTTATGGACTCGATAAATAACCTCACTGCTAAAGTTTTCTTGGAAAATCATCCATGATAAAAACATATACTAACATTAATGATGTAGGTGCTGTGTAATATATTTTGATTCAAGTGCTCGCCAAATTTTATAAAAAAAATTCCACACAAATGTGAAAGTTAAAAAGTAATTACAAATATTGGTTCTTTAAAAATTCTATCTGTTAATTGTCAGGGACTCAGAGATAAAGTTAAAAGAAAAGATGTCTTTAAAATGCCAAAGTCAAAAGCATGTAATATTTACTGTATCCAGGATACACATTTTACAAATGATTTAGAAAATAGTGTTAGATCTATGTGGGGATATGAAAGTTTTTTTTCTTCTGTCAGTTCGAATTCTAGAGGAGTTGCTATATTATTCAACAATAATTTTGAGTTCAAAGTGTTAAAAGAAAAAAAAGATATAAATGGTAACTATTTTATTTTAGAAATTTTTCTTCAATCTTGTACGGTACCCTTATATAGATTATTGTAACTACAAACATACTAATAATCCTAAGGCTAGAGACAGTATTTTAGAAATCATTGAAGAAAGAAGTTTAATAGATCCATTTAGGGGGCTTTATCCCAATCTCCAAAGGTTTACTTGGAGAAAAAGAACTCCATTTAAACAGGCTAGATTAGACTTCTTTCTTCTTACAGATAATATGTGGAATAGTATCAAAAACTGTGAAGTACATTCAAGGTATCGTTCAGATCATCCTGTGGTATTACTTGAACTGGAATTTAATCCTTTTATTAGAGGAAAAGGTTGATGGAAGTTCAACAACTCCTTACTTTATGGTTAAGAATATATAAATACAGTTAAACAAAAGATTAGTAAAACCAAAGCACAATATTTTGCACTAGTTTATGATTTTGACAATTTTGATGAGATACATAATAAAGATATTCAAATGAGAATTAATCACCAACTTTTTCTTGAAACTTTATTAATGGAAATCAGGAGGGAAAGTATTTCTTATTCCAGTTACAAAAAAAGGAAATCTGAAAAAAGGGAAACAACTTTACGAAATGAAATTATACAGTTAGAGGAGAATGTTGACGAACTTTCAATAACTAGACTTGAGAGCAAAAAAAATTGAACTTGAGCAATTACGTTTCAAAAAATTAAAAAGTAAAATAGTCAGATCACGTGTTCAATGGATAGGGGAAGGTGAAAAAACAACAAATTATATTTGTGGACTGGAGTCAAAAAAAAATATTAGTAAAATTATACAAAAAAATTGAAAGAGATAAAGGGGTAATACTTACTGATCAGAACAAAATTTGATGTATGCCTTTTTGTGCTTCTTCGTTACATGTGTTGTTTTTATAGTGATTAAGATGATAACACAATGTTGACTGCTATACCCCTAATTTGACATTTTTAACTATTGTGTCTGTTTGTTTTGTTCACGCATCGGTGACAATATAATGGAATGTGATACGATGTCATACAAGCGAGAGGTTTAGCTAGCTTTAAAACCAGGTTCAATCCACCATTTTCTACATTTGAAAATGCCTGTACCAAGTCAGGAATATGACACTTCTTGTCCATTCGTTTTTGATGCGTTTTGTTATTTGATTTTGCCATGTGATTGTGGACTTTCCGAATTGATTTTCCTCTGAGTTCAGTATTGCTGTGATTTTACTTTTTGTAAAAGAAGTAAAACATTTCTAAGAAAATCTATATAAGAAGAGAGATAACTTAAGTTCAGTAGCTGATCTAAAAGAAGATCTTAAAAATGTAAATGTTCCAATAATTTCTAATGATGAGAAGGAGAGCTTGGAGAGTAAAATCACACTCAAAGAGACTGAACAGGCATTAATAAATGTGAAAAATGATAAAACTCCTGGCTCTGATGTCTTTTCTACTGATTTTTTTTATTCAATTTTTTTTTAAAGATCTCCATTTTTTTGTTATTGAATCTTTAAATTATGGTTCAGAACAGGGAGAATTGTCAGTAACACAAAAGCAAGGAATTATTACTTGCCTTCCAGAAGGAAATAAACCTCGTCATTTTTTGAAAAATTGACGTCCTATTTCACTTATAAACACCGTCTATAAAATTTGGTCAGCAGTAATTGCAAACAGATTTAAGACTGTCCTTGAAAAACTTATTAATCTAGACCAGACTGGTTTTATCAGTGGGAGGTACATAGGAGAAAATATAAGGCTTTTATATGATATCATGCAATACACAGAAGATCACGACATACCTGGACTCTTGTTGTTAATTGATTCCGAAAAGGCTTTTAATTTTATTTCTTGGGATTTTTTGCTAAATGTTTTAAAGTTCTTTAATTTTGGCGAATCAATTATCAACTGGATAAAAGCTTTTTATTATAATATCAAGTCTGAAGTTATACAAGAGGGTAACCTTTCTAATTTTTTTAACATAGGTCGAGGCTGCCGACAAGGTGATCCGCGTTCACCTTATCTTTCCATCCTTTGTGCTGAGATTATTGCACTAAAGATAAGAGGAAATAAGGAAAGTAGTGGTATTGAAGTTACTCAAGTTGAGCATAAGTTGTCACAGTTGATTTTTAGATTATAGTGAATAATCTTTATATGAATCCTTATCTGAATTGAACTGGTTTGCAAAAATATCTGGTTTATTTTGATTTTGATGTCTGATATTGATAAAAATAAACTTTTTAATTGTGGTGTTCAGTATATCAAAAAAGTTAGTTTATACACGACGGGTGCCACATGTGGAGCAAGATCTGCTTACCCTTCCAGAGCACCTGAGATCACCCCTAGTTTTTGGTGGGGTTCGTGTTGTTTATTCTTTAGTTTTCTATGTTGTCATGTGTACTATTGTTTGTCTGTTTGTCTTTTTCATTTTTAGCCATGGTGTTTCAGTTTGTTTTAGATTTATGAATTTGACTGTCCCTTTGGTATCTTTCGTCCCTCTTTTATATATCAAAAACAGTTTTTGAAAAGATGTATTTAGAGCATGGAAAATGATTACTGATAAAGAAAGAAATATGGACTATGAATATTTTTTATCAAGTCCTATTTGGTTTAACAATATGATCAGAATTGGTAATAAACCTGTTTTATATCAACATTGGTTTAATAATTGTGTACAATATGTTAATGATGTAATAGATGAAAATGGATGTTTTATTTCATTAGAATTGTTACAGCAATGTTATGATATTAAAGTAAATTTTTTGAATTACATGAGTGTTATTTCTGCTATTAAAAAAGCAGCAAATAATTACAAAAAGGGTTCATATAAGTTATGTTGTCCATTTATTCCAGCTTGCTTACAAGTCTTAATAATAAGTAATAAGGTGACACCAACAGGACAACTGAAGTGGAGTGCAATATTAGGTGAAAATCTCATTTGGAAACATATTTTCAAACTACCTTTTACATTCACTGTCAATACCCAACTACAGCGGCTTCAGTACAGAATCAACCATAGAATTCTTGCCACAAATAAACTTTTATGTTAAATCAAACTTATCGATAACCCTCTTTGTACTTTTTGTAAATTAGAAAATGAAACCATTGAACATATTCTGTGGAATTGTGAGATTATCCAACATTTTTTTACAAGATGTAGATTATTGGTTCTTATCTGGAAGGGTAAGCCTGCGATTGAATAAGTTGAATTTTATTTTTGGAGATACATAAAAAGTTCGAAAAGGTGACCCATATAATTTGATTTTTCTATACATGAAACAATATATATACAACACTAGATGTTTTTCAAAAGATCTTTCAGTCAGTGCCGTTAAAGAAAAGTAAAAATATATGTACAATTTAGAAAAGATAATGGCAGTCAAAAATAAGAGACAAATTTTCATATAAATAGAAAAAAAATGAATGTACACAATGTTTATTGTCATGAATAAATATATATTCAAATCTATCGCTAATATTACTGTATGTATGTTTGATGTGTAATATTTGCTGTAAATCTTGAAAATAATAAAAATTAAAAAAAAAGGAAATATGCCATGACATTAATGTCACAGTAATGTCGATGTGTCTGTTTCATGCATTAAAGTGCATTAACGTGTTTAAAGGTATATTGTGTCTGAAATACATTTTGCTAAGGTTAAGGTTTGAATTTATTGAGCGTAGTCGATCTACAATTACTTCGTAAGTTTAACTCTTTTTGATTTTGTTTTCTCTACCGCTTAATCGTTTTTTTGTTTTTTTCCTAAAGTTTACCCCAGAGTTAATAAAAAGCTCGGAAATCCTGTCATTTGTTTTTTGCCTTTTGTCGAATTTTATATAAAAGATTTCAAGATGTGGTATGATAGCAAATTAGACAACTATTAACCTGAGTTAATGTTGAAAGGTAGTTAAATTAGAGGCAACCATACGGCCTTTAACAATAAAAAAAAATACGTATAGCTTGCATTAACTGACCTCGACATAAAACAGTTCAAACGAGAAAAATTGTTGCCTTTTATGAAATGTATGAAAAAAGATAACAATAGACACACATAAACGACAAGTGGCGTACTACAGTCTCGGGTACATACAGATTGGTAGGGTTAAACATTACTGTGAGCATTCCTTCTCCATTAATCAATGGAGTCAAAACGCAACTTAAGAACATATTGCAGGAAAACGTTGCAATTGGCTTAACTCAAAAGATCGCTACGAGACACACAAAAAACTCTTATTAAGTAAATAAAGGCAACACTGGTATACCGCTTTTCTCAATTCATAAATCGTTAGAGATAAAACAAATCCGGGTAACAAACTACAACTGAGGGAAACGTGTCAAATATAAGAGAACTACGACACAACAGAAACACAAAATTGAAATGTAACACACACAGAAACGAACTATAATGTAACAATGGCCATTTTCCTGACTTGGTATAGGGCATTTTATGAAAAAATGGTGGGTTTAACCTGGTTTTGTGGCAGGCCAAACCTCCTGAGTGAATGGCAATGTTATATATTTTGGCCACGAGCATCACTGAAGAGACATGTATTGTCGAAATGCGCATCTGGTGCAAGAAAATTGATACCATTAATTTTATTAACTATAACATTAAAATTACAAAATTACACGACAGGGCTACAATAAACAAATGGAAGTAAAAATAGGACAGAGAAACAAAGGAATAAAAGCCATCAAAAGGGAACAGGTTAAAAAAAATATACGCCAGACGCGCTCTACGTCCACACAAAACTATGCTTAGATTGAAAAAGTTTAAGAGCTACAAAGTTGAAGATCGCCAACGACCAAAAGTTCCAAAAAATTGTGTATCCGCCTGGGACAAAAACATCATTATTATCAAGAATAATACATAGTTTTGCAAACAGTAAATTTTATAAAATGACTATTTAATAGATATACATGATTTAACTGAAACGGTTACTACAGTACTTGCAACCTTAGGCGTTACTGTTTGACGTGAACTTGACTGATCGGTGAATGATCGGTGACGGATGTTTGACTGTTCGATGAGTGATCGGTGATCGGTGACCCATAGGATCCGTCAGATAAGTCAAATAACCTATGTGAGAGTTACCCTGACAACTGTCACCGATCGATCAGTAAATTAAATTTATGCACGGATCGGACGGATACGTATATATTTAAAATTCTTATGTAAACCGAACTCGACAGCGTTTACAAACGATGAACGCGGACCTCTACGAAGACACCTTAATTTACACGTTAATTTGTAATAAAATTAGTTGCAATAAAAAAGTGAAAATAGTAATCACAGAACAAGATGCTTAATTAGAGCATTAAATTGTTTGTGTTGATTAAAAGTTTTGTATTAAATATTGTTAACATCAGAGACATACAAATGTATAATACATAATTGTATTATACGACTCTGTTAACATAAACTTATTCCTACGAAAATGGTTATTATTGACCGCCATTGGATTTTTTTAACTTTTTATAGTTTCGAATAGGTTGTTTTCTCATGAAATTAAAAGAATGTCAAAGAAATAATATAAACAATTTTTTCGCATTGTTTAGAATTACCAAAATTATTCTTCTTTTTATCAAAAATGATACTATTTTATTTGAAATCATTTATTTTTACCATCTTGAAACAAGTCTTCTAATCAGAATTGAGATATAATGAGAATTAAAATACTTAAACTTTTATTTTTGTGGAATAAGAATGCAGTTATTGATTTATTTTGATACAAATTATTAACCGTCATATGATTTGAGTACTTTTTGTACATCAAGATTGGCTGTTCTTCATAAAATATGCTTACTTTATGGAAAAAGATACTAAATTTTTGTACGCGTTGCCTAAAATGCAAATATTTCTTTTATTTACTGAAAATTATTGACTGCCATTAAATTTTTGTACTTTTTATAGATTAGAATAGTTTTTTTTCATAAAGTTAAAAGAATGTCAGAGAAATCATACTAAAATTTTATTCGCATTGTTTAAAATAACCAAAATTATTATTCTTTTTATTAAAAATGATACTATTTTATTTGAAATCAGTTATTTCAACCATCTTGCATTCTTGAGACAAGTCTTCTTATCAGAATTGAGATTTAGTGAGAATTAAAATACTTAAACTTTTATTTTTGTGGAATAAGAATGCAGTTATTGATTTATTTTGATACAAATTATTAACCGTCATATGATTTCAGTACTTTTTGTACATCAGGATTGGCTGTATTTCATAAAACATGCCTACTTTACGGAAAAAGATATTAAATATTTGTATGCGTTGCCTAAAATGTAAATATTTTCTTCATTTTACTGAAAATTATTGACCCCCATTGAATTTTTTGTACTTTTTATAGTTTAGAATAGTTTTTTTTTCATAAAATTAAAAGAATGTCAGAGAAATCATACTAAAATTTTATTCGCATTGTTTAAAATAACCAAAATTATTATTCTTTTTATTAAAAATGATACTCTTTTATTGGAAATCAGTTATTTTACCATCTTGAGACAAGTCTTCTAATTAGAATTGAGATATAATGAGACTTAAAATACTTAAACTTTTATTTTTGTGGAATAAGAATGCAGTTATTGCTTTATTATGATATAAATTATTAACCGCCATATGATTTCATTACTTTTTGTTCATCAGGATTGGTTGTTTTTCATAAATTATGTTTACTTTAAGAAAAAAGATATTATTTTTTTGTACGCGTTGCCAAAGATGCAAATATTTCTTCTCATATTGGAAAATATTATAATTTCAATTGCAATCAGTTGTTATAAATGATTTTCATATGTATTTTGTAGAAAATGTGAATTATTCAAGAATAAATCTGCCTAAAATTATTTATTTCTTTTTAAGGAATATATTTATGTTTACCACCATTGGATTTTTGTATTTTTTATTGTTTAGGAGTAGTTATCTTTTTTATTAAGGTAAAAAAAGACTATCAGAAAAATATAATGTAATGTTGTTTGCGTTGTTTAAAATTATTCATATTTCTTGTTAAAAAACAGCATTTATTTTTACAATTTGTTATTTTAAAGGCTTCGATTGTGACGAGAATAAAGAAAGTCCATGATAATGATAAGTTTTTTTTAAAGAATTATATGATGATAAGGATACAAAAATTTGAAATATTGAAAAAAATAGACTACATTTTTCAATAACTGATCCTTTCATTTTGTTTTTCCCCGAGTATGTTTGGAAAATAATAAAATCAATTTCGCGATGTAGACACTCGCCGGGTTTGAAAATATATAACCTATTAAATAAAACGAAAAAGACCATTCTTTAGTGATGATATTTTAATTTAGGTTTTATCTGTATATTTCTTTTCATTTCAATTCATAAAACTTTGCTAAATAATTAATAAACAAAATGTATCACCGAAAGTTCGATTTTCACTAGTCGCCATTGTATGTATGTATGTATGTACGTAGATCCCTCCGTTTACGGAGCACCCCTCGAGAGCTGCGAGGGTACAGTGGAATCCGTGTACACTCCCTATCGGGATTAATGGAGATGTGTCACTAACGTATTTACAATGTTCAATATTTACAAGGACAATCCCCACCCAACACCAGGGAGTGTTAGGACACCGGGCAGAGTCTGTTATTATGGTGGAGGAAGCCGAAGTACTCGGAGAGAACCACCGTGCTGCTCGGCGGGAACAGACAAACCGAAGAGATATCAGCAGATTGATCTCCAGGTCAAAGTCGGGAGCAACTTTGACCAACCGAGGCCCCCATAGTACCCATTTTAGTTTAAACTCCGGTCTGGGTACCAGAGATGTGTGTGAGAGGGTGAAAATCGCCCTTCTGAAGTACTGATATTTTTAGCACTCCGAGTGAGAATCGAACTCGGGACCTTCAGCACTGTAGCCATCGGTCTTAACCACTAGACCACGAACTCACACATTTTAATTAAATTAAACGAAACTAAGATTCCGTAATTTGTATTAGAAAAAAGTAAAAACACAAAAATACTGAACTCCGAGGGAAATTCAAAAAGGAAAATCAAAAATCAAAAGGCAAAATCAAAAGTTTATCATGTGACGTATTAAAGTTCAATCCGTCATCAAGGTCGATCGGCACTATCCGTCCGATCAGTCCGATCAGTCAATTACTTTTACCATAAGTCTGACGGATTGCTGACGTGAGTTTGACGCGAACTTGACTGATCGGTGACTGATCGATGACCGCTGATTGATCGCTGAAATAGTAACGCTTAAGGTTGCAAGTACTGTAGCTATAGAATAAAAACGAATACATTACAAAATCATAGCCGTTTTAGCCATAGTCAATTCAACGCCCAAAGTGACGTCACATTTAAATTTCTAAAACATGTTCCGAAAATTTAGAAAGAGTTTGGATGAAATTCAAGATTAGATTTGTATGACTTATCTAACTTATATTAATAGCAGTGAAAATTATAATACTAATTCATATCTTAGTGTAATAGTAATTAGATAATTAATTGTATTATCTAGCTTTGTCGGGGTTTCTTCTGATCAAACTGCAAACCAAATCTATCGTGTAAATTTCGTAAAATCGATACAAAGTACCAAAAAGAGGAGTATTTGAAGTTACTGAGATGTATTTCAAGGTCAATTACAACTAATACATAAATCTTGTTCTGCAAGGGTAAATAAAGGCAACAGTAGTATACCGCTGTTCAAAACTCGTAAATCTATTGACAAAAAACAAAATTGGGGTAACAAACTAAAACCGAGGGAAACGCATTAAATATAAGAGAACAACGACACAACATTAAAATGTAACATGCACAGAAACGGACTAAGCATTATACAAAATCCGATGAGAATAACAAATATAACATCAAAACAAAATTCATGAATTTGGGATAGAAAAGTACCGTGACATTTTTGTTCTACTAGTTTTCATGCTGTTAGGCTACCGGACTGGTAGAATCCTCGGGGACAGATTGTCCACCAGCAGAGATACCGGTCCCGTGGTGATAAATGAAGGCAACAGTAGTATACCGCTGTTCAAAACTCGTAAATCTTTGGTACCAACCAAAAGTTCATTTCTGTGTATATTCAGTGTTTCTTTATTACAATTGAACTCACGTCAAACACATATTTACTATACATAGATACATTATCAAATCATCAGGAAATTAAATTTGACTACTTTCATACATGATTAATTTGAACATTCCAGCAGCGCCTGCATACGGAGTATATATCTCCCATTTGATACGATATTCCAGATGATTAATTTAGTCTCTATTCAAACTTTATTGATAACACAACGTCTGGGAATAACGTGCATTATCATGAGCGTATGCTCAGAACAAAAAAATACCGTTTGCATCAAATTATAACTAATTGGCTTTTATCGTATAAATGTTACGTATAACTATTGTATATAATTATCTTATAGCTAATATAATTCGTATAGATCACGAATAGTTTGGATCCTTGGGGTTATTTTATCATTATTTTTAGGCTGGCTGACCGAACTAAACACGGGTGTCGTATACGGTACAGGAATTGCTTACCCTTCCGAAGCAACTGAGTTCACTCCCGATTTGTAGAGGGGTTCGTGTTGTTTCTTATTTATTAGTTTTGTGAGTCTTTGTTTACTTCTTTGTTTTGATTGTTATTGTCTCCTCTGATTAATATGTTTATTTGTGTTAGTTGTATATCTGCCTAACTGAAACAAACACAAATGACATTTAATACACATTTTTTATACTGTCATTGATGATGACATTGTCCATTTGTTATTTGATTTTTTATCAAAAACCAGGAAATTTTGCTTTTAACAATGATTACATGTCAATCATTTTTTAGTTCTACAATCAATTGGCAGACAAATTTATTTTGTAGATAAACAAAACGTGACAAATTAAAACAAATGAGTTGCTTTATTGATTGCAAACTATTTGTCCTAAATTGTCACTACTTTGTACTAGACGAAATATAGTACTTTCAGTTAGCAATGCAATCCTCTTACTGATAAATAAACATTAGGATTTAGAATGGAAACAGGGAATGAGTCAAAGTGACAACAACCCAACCAAAAAGCATTACCGTTATGTTCCCTTTAACATGCATATATTATTATGATATTCTGAATAATTATAAAATACTTACATAATGTTAACGTCAAAATCCAAATTAGAATAATCAGTCTTAATTTCCCACAATTGTCAATGCTGAGAGACATTTTATACTGTAGGCATTCTCCAATTAAACAATGTTATATTTCTATGCTATAAAAATACACCCGGAGAATAGCATATCCTCTTGCATTCAAAACAACCTACATATATATAAACGATTATTGAATTGTTGTATCAGACGCACTGGTTATTTCCATAGACAGAAAAAAATCCAGTTGAAATTACTTCCGTTTCTAAAAAATCATTCCAGCTTTCGATTCTACTGAAACTATCATACCAATGTTATTTACCAAGTTCTATTTTTGTCTGCTTCTGATTTGCGGAATGATAAAACTAATTAACATAATCATTTCTCGTGTAGCTTTAGCAAATGTTTAGAATACGATATATATAAAGTAGATAGAATTGGATGTTTGAATAAAAGCATAGGTAGTTCCAAAGAAGGGGTTCAGAAAGCCATCATATTATTTTACAAACCAGCATTATACTGTTACAGAATTAGGTTTCCTCTTTCTATAAATAGATTATATCAAACATTTTGTCCAATGGCAAATATTTCATGTAGATTCATGATTAGAACAAATTATTAATAAATATAATAAATAGGTTTGGTACCTTCTCACACTTACAATATTTTTTTTCTCAATAACTTTTCATTCTCTGTATAAGGAAAATGATAACACCATGAACATTCTGTGCATATTTTCTTCAGATATATTTATAACCTGCATTACATTATTTACTTCTGTTATCTTTATATAAACCTAAATTTAAAATACACATGCTATAAAAAGATTTAAGTCAGCTAGTAGTCATCTCATAGTTACACAGTTCAGCATTTAAAATAAATATTAGGATTTCTTCCGAACAATCAGTTACTTTTCTTTAACAAGTGTTTTGGTATATCAAAATAATAAACAATGTTCCAAAATATATTCTTTTACCTATACACGTTTTCCGTTTGAGTGTTAGTATTCCGTAATTTAAGGACTCTATTTAGAATCATACGTCATCACACACAAACGTATATAACTGTTAACATCTGTTACCAAGTTGTTTCTAATTCAATAGACTACGCAATATTGTATGGTTATCGTATGATTAAGGTGGCACGGTAGTATTCCCTGGCCCATAAGGGATAATGATAGCCTTTTTAGAATTTTCACCACTTTCTAACACTGCAAAAAATTCTACATTCACAGTTAACTGAAGTACTTTCATTTTACTATTCAGAAATGAATTTGAATATGTATCATGACCGTTTACTTTTTTTGCTAATTTTAAAAACCTAAGGCTACTAGTACTTTTAGGTCTTTTATGGTGCAGTGAATAAAAAAATTAAAAACATTCTCAAAAATTCATTTTCATCTGTATGTAAAATTATTTCATATTTTTCTACACCTGATTCATCCCTCAGTTTGGGAAAGTATGTTCAGTTGATACTGTATGTTTTGTCCAATCACACTGTTTAGATACATTAACCTAAGTAGGGTACACAAAAGAGCAACCTAAATTCTGGAATGCAAATACTACCTTGCCACCTTAACCAAGACATAACAAACTTGAAACCAGTCATGACACCTATGATGCATAGACTTCTTACTTTGGAACATATTATAATAAAGAATACTAGTCTGTACTTATTTCTTTCAAAAAAAAAATGAAACATTACATCCCTACCCCATCTGGCAGATTTTCATTTTTTTTTTCATCTTACCATTTTTACTTAAGGAGTGTCCAAAACCCAAATGTATGATGTTTCAAATCAACACAGAAGTCAAACATTGTGATTCAGGAGGAATTATTGGATTGCCAACTCTATTTATGGTTAATCTGACTGAAAGAAACAGTTTAAGCACCAAATCATGAAAAATGAGATTAAAGTCCATTCCACATTTTACAGCATGCCTTATACTACTTTAAACATTTTCAGATTATGAGGGCTATACAACAAGAGTCTTTAGATTGCACTTAACTATTATTCTAAAATCTTTTTCACAATACATGTACTAGAATACATCTCTAAGTTGACTGTTTGTCTATTTCTCATGTATGCATTAAGTTAAATTATGTCCCCTTACATAATCAATTTGCCTTTATTGTGTTTTTCACTGTCAGAAAATCTTAACAATTAATGGTATTTGAATGGAAAATGAATAAACCATTTAATCTTGCTGATATAACATCATAAAAACATTCTTTGTCAAAAATAATGTCTAATAAATGTAAAGAAACCCTTATTTCTATCTCTATTTCAGACCAATATGAGAGCTAAATGAATAAGTAAGGACCCCTTAACCACTTACTGGTTCCTCAAAAGCTGCTACTGGTGTCATGTTACATCAGAACTACAAATCAAACATGAAGAAAACTAGTATAGCTGTACTTGTGTTGAAAAAAATAAGAAATTATGCAATTTATTTATTCCGGTGAAAATATTAGGATGTAAAAGAGGGACGAAAGATACCAAAGGGACAGTCAAACTCGTAAATCTAAAACAAACTGACAACGCCATGGCTAAAAATGAAAAAGACAAACAGAAAAACAATAGTACACATGACACAACATTGAAAACTAAAGAATAAACAACACGAACCCCACCAAAAACTAGGGGTGATCTCAGGTGCTCCGGAAGTGTAAGCAGATCCTGCTCCACATGCGGCACCCGTCGTGTTGCTTATGTGATAACAAATCCGGTAAATAGTCTACTTCGGTAGGTCACATTCAGGAAAGGGAAGGGGATTGTAGTTACGACGTAAGGAACATATCCGATATCATTTGTGATACGGATATTCCATAACGGTCAACCAACTCGTGATGGCGTCCGTAAAATTTACGAAGGGACGATGTACATGCAACCGAAGAATGTCGCGTCTCAAATTTCTGTGGTTGCACATGTGTCAGACAATGCGAAAAGTTAAAGCGAGCACTTATAATTAAAAATGTATTGCAAGTTACATAAAAATAATGAAGTTCTACTTTCTAGGTAAATTTTTACATTATTACCCACAGATCAGGCAAAATTTGCTGAATCAGCAATTTTTACTCTCAAGGGTGGAATTTAAGGCTTGTTTTTATCATAGTTGCTCTTAATCAACTTTTTATTGATAAACTTACAAATTGCATAGGTAAAATAAATTTCTTTATTGATTTAGTGTAAAAATGTATATCCCCCTTAAGGTGGCACGGTAGTATTTCCTGGCCCATAAGGGATAATGATAGTCTTTTTAGAATTTTCACCACTTTCTAACACTGCAAAAAATTCTACATTCACAGTTAACTGAAGTACTTTCATTTTACTATTCAGAAATGAATTTGAATATGTATCATGACCGTTTACTTTTTTTGCTATTTTTAAAAACCTGAGGCTACTAGTACTTTTAGGTCTTTTATGGTGCAGTGAATAAAAAATTCTCAAAAATTCTCAAAAATTCATTTTCATCTGTATGTAAAATTATTTCATATTTTTCTACACCTGATTCATCCCTCAGTTTGGGAAAGTATGTTCAGTTGATACTGTATGTTTTGTCCAATCACACTGTTTAGATACATTAACCTAAGTAGGGTACACAAAAGAGCAACCTAAATTCTGGAATGCAAATACTACCGTGCCACCATGAAGACACAAACACCTTAATTTTTACTTCCTTGTTATAATGTGAGTTGGTTATAACAGACTTAAGGTATCAACAACAATAAACTAAAACCTATAAAAGAGGGACGTAAGATACCACAGGGACAGTCAAAATAATAAATCGAAAATAAACTGGCAACGCCATGGCTAAAAATGAAAAAGAAAAACAGAAAAACCATAGTTAACAGGACACAACATAGAAAACTAAAAAATAAGCAACACGAACCCCACCAAAAACTAGGTAAGGTCCACAATAAAGGATAAATAATTTACTTTCAATAAATAAGATGCATGCATTCTTATATAAGTTGTTGGTGGATTTCAACTAGCTGTCAGTAACTGTGAGTACTTTAATCGGTTATTCAAAGAGAAAAGTATCAACATTGAAAGTGAAGCAAAAGTTAATCATTTGATTGAATGATTCGATCCACAAAAAAACATTCTAATACCGGTTTAATCGATGATTTACTTTTATTATTTATCTATAATATAAAAGAAAACAGATCTAGAAAAATCAAATTGCACGAGTTCGCTCTCTATTTATATTCATATTAATTTTTATATCGCTCAAATACCATCGTATTGATCAAACATGACATTTGAATGTTTACTTATACTGAATATGACATTAGCAAGGACATACCGAATACACCAAAACAAAAACAATCCAAACAAAATTGCACAAATTAGAAGAAAAAAACACATGAGCCACGTGGGGAAGATAACTTGTTTTTCAAATCTGTATGTTATTAGTTATTGTATCGAGTTACTTACCTTATAAGTAACTACTGTGTACAGTTTTAAAATCTAAAAACGATAAGTACATTCCTACTCGTACTGCCTATCCGATCTATCTTTAGTAAATGAGGTAGAGCTGTATTTATTTGCACTGTTTTACACGTTCATGTTTTTTTTTGTTTGATAGATTGAGACAAGTATTTTAAGATCATATAGCTGTTCGCCATGGGGTGCGGAACTTAATTTGTAAGGAGTGGTATGGTCTAACTGCTTAAACAGGTCACTATTTTCAGACTTGCAATTAAAAACCATTGTCATAAACACATAAGATATTTGGTAATATTTGTTAACATAAAAATTCACAAGATTAGAAATGTTGATAAACCATTGATTCATGTTTGTGTGTGATAATGAGTCATTTCACAACAACAAATAAAGATATCAACAATCATACACATATTTTGACTCCGAAAGAACAACAGAAACTGGTGTAATTAAAATTCATAACAGTGCTTAAACATGTTCGGATACGTTGTGCTATTGACAATTATATGCTTTACTTTTTGGGGCTCTGGTCTATCACAAGACGGAAAAGCTGAACATTATCATGATTATGATATCTTACAGAATATTAACAGAGTATCTAACAAGGTTAAACTCATCAATAAATCTTCAAAGAGTTATGCGATGTTTACAAAAACTGCAGCTAAATTATCAACTTCTGGAAATATTTTCAACTATGTTAATTCAGGACATGACATGACAACTTATAAACGTGATGATGTGGGCGCAGAAAACTTTGTTGCAGACAATGTCACAGACATTCCATTGAATAGTACAACAGAATCTATAGAAACGACAGTATCACCTACACCGACAATATCAGAGCTTTGTTTGAACCATTCACAACTCGTTTCACAAGCGTTACAAAGGCAAGATTACTGGGCGATGAGAAGTAAGGGTCTGGAATAAATTTGCGTTGCTTTAGGGACATATTTTGCACTTTCTTTTTTATTTCATTTCTTAGTTAAACAAATCAATGCCTAATACAGGTAAGTCAAAATATTTGAATACTATAACTTGATTTTCTCATTCTATTGTATGCAAATCGTTTGGTTTTCTTAACTGACTGTTGCATAAGGTAAAAAAATATGATTACCATGCAAAGTTTGCTCAATGTCATTTATCTAACATTGAAACTGTAAAAAGAGAAGGTATACATAATGTAAAGGAAGGGAGATGATATCACAGGACGATAACCTATAAAAGAGGATACTATGAAGGATGATATAAAAATGAAGGAAAATAAATATATCGGTGATGATCTAAAGTAAGGGGGAAAACATACTAAGAACCGGTAATCCGAAAAAGTTGGAGAAGTTATTATTGGACAATGACATAACAATAAGGAAGGTTATACAATTATATCTTTTAAAAAGGCGGGAGAAGGGGCAATTGCTTTTGAATGTTAAATAACTGTAATAAAACTTAATTTTGCAGTGGTGGACGCTGCAGGTAAGCCGTCTTCCAACATTTTAAGCGGCGGATTAATGTGGTTAGGCAGCTATGATGAGTGTTTAGAAATAAAAGTTGAAGCAGACCACAATAACATCACATATAGATTTGATGGACAGTATTGTAAAGTATACATTGTGCCTCAAGGTGAACTCAGTAAAACATTGCCTGTAAGTTTTAATTATGTAATTAGATATATAGATTTGATGGACAGTATTGTAAAGTATACATTGTGCCTCAAGGTGAACTCAGTAAAAGATTGCCTGTAAGTTTTAATTATGTAATTAGATATATTTGAAAAGGGGATGAGGTCTTCCTGTTGACTGTTCTAGAACTAACCCAACATATTATAAGATGCGTTGAAGGCCTTACGTACGGTGACCTATAGTTGTTAATTTCTGTGTCATTTTGGTCTCTTGTGGACGGTTGTCGAATTGGCAATCATACCACATCTTCTTTTTTTTTTAATATTGGAAGCACTTTTCTTATGTTTACAGGGCTAAATTCAGTACAAATCTCCGATTAACTCCAATGTGAACCTTTAATTTCAATTAACTTGTTAGACGATTGAAATTTGAAGCTTTCATATATCATTCATTAAAGGACAAATGTACTAAATTCCGAACATAACCTCATCTCTTTTAAATCCGGTATTAAAACACTGGTATCTATGATGAGTTTATTTAAATTATTCAGCATTTTTAAACTTAGTTTTGCATGTTTTGATCCATCAAAATTCCTTTATTTAAAACTGATTTTTACCAATCATTGCAGCACAGGTCTTCAATTTTATACTGAAATGCCTCAGCATGAAAGCGGCCCCTGATGACTTATATTTGTTTATTGAAGTTACTCCTACAACCAATCAATAGCATTCGCTATATAGCAATTGAAAGGCCGAATATATGGGGATGTTTAATGCAGTGAAAACGAACATTGTGTCAAATGAGACGAAGCCCATTTACGCCTAAACAATGTGTTTTAAATAGCTTAATGAAAATTTCATGTCCCTAACAATGATAATAATTAAAAAAAAGATATGAGGAATCCATCCAGTTCATGAACAGCAAAAAAAAAAACACGAGGAAACTGCACTTGTATTGCTGTCGTTCATGTTTAAGTCTTACAGTGAGACTTCACCACGGAGCATACATAAAAACACTCACCTCACGGAAACCTTTGCAAAATTATTTGGATAGACTTTGTAACACCACCTAACATAATAATAGTTAATTTCATCAACAAGTGATGACTTCTTGATTGCTGATTTTTTAATTCTAATTATATCAGTCATCATATATCATATTTGTAATTAGATTTCCGTGTCGTTCATATATTCATCATCTCAGCTCCTTACTGATATGCATTAGAGTCTTACCGGGGAACATTGATTCATGGTGACTTTCACTGGGGGAAAATCTCTTAACGATATTATATATGAGTAAAAAATTGTATTTACCAAAAGAATAAAATATTCACTTGAAGCGTTTTAACACATGTTTGTATGAATGAATGTTTAAACTTTTCAGGCTCAATCAGTTATACAGTTAGGAGTATGTGTCCCAGATAGCTCATGTTTGTATTAGCTCATGTTTCTACTTTTCAGGCTCAATCAGTTATACAGCTAGGATTATGTGTCCCATGTACCAGATAGCTGTAGTTTGCATTATCTCATGTTTGTATGAACGTTTATACATTTCAGGCTCAATCAGTTATACAGTTAGGAGTATGTGTCCCAGATAGCTCATGCTTGTATTAGCTCATGTTTCTACTTTTCAGGCTCAATCAGTTATACAGCTAGGATTATGTGTCCAATGTCCCAGATAGCTGTAGTGTGTATTAGCTCATGTTTGTATGAATGTTTATACATTTCAGGGTCAATCAGTTATACTGTTAAGAGTATGTGTCCCAGATAACTGTAGTGTGTATAAGCTCATGTTTGTATGAATGTTTATGCATTTCAGGGTCAATCAGTTATACTGTTAAGAGTATGTGTCCCAGATAGCTGTAGTGTGTATTAGCTCATGTTTGTATGAATGTTTATACATTTCAGGGTCAATCAGTTATACTGTTAAGAGTATGTACCAGATAGCTGTAGTTTGCATTATCTCGTCTTTGTATGAATGTTTATACATTTCAGCCTCAATCAATTATACAGTTAGGAGTATGTGTCCCAGATAGCTGTAGTGCTACAGATACGTGGCTCCTCGTAAATAACGGTAATACATTTATCTTTACAAATCAAATCCTAAGTTGACAATCGTTATAACTATTGGAGTAAATCTGTTTGTATTTTAACCTAAAATCACCTAACTTTATTGAGAATGGCATTTTAAAAATTGCAATAACATCAGTAGCATGTTCTATTTTGTTAACGTTTCTAAAATAATTGGTCTGTGTAACACTGTTTAAAAACTTCAAAAAATCAAAACCAACGAGAATTGCATCATTTCTGAAACTATCATGATCATTGAAAAAGGAACAACATTAGATTTTTTTTTCTAACGTATCTGCAGAGTAAATCACTAAAAGCATATATTATTTGTTTTGTCTACATATGGTATAGTTGATAAAGATGTTCTAAGTTGGATCACGCTTCGTCTTATCCCTTTTGGTCTGTTTATTACAAATAAAATACATCTAAACTTAACCTTCCCATATTTAAAATTATTATTACAAACGTAACAACATGCAATACAATTCGTTAGTAGTACTCAAAACCATTCAAGGCCAAAATACGATTCGATATGCCGATATTGATTATTTCAGAACTTGCCAAGTTATTCAAAATCGCTGACAGTTTACTTATCGACAAAATGTCAAAACATCTTGAAGGCAAGCTATAGGGTAATATGAAATTACATCTGATCCGCCTGAATTTTAACAGTTTGAAGGCAAGCTTTACCGTTATGTGTAATTTTATTTGATTAGTCTTGATCAAAACAGTTTAAAAGCAACCTATAGCGTTATATATAATTTTATCAGATCCGCCTGACTCAAAACAGTTAAATGTAACCTTTAACGTAATATGTTGAAGGTAATCTATAGTGTCAACTATCTACATAAGAAAATGTTGTACTTGTGCCTGAATATGAAAGTTGTTGTCCATTCGTTTGATATGTTTGAAATTTGAATCTGCCATTTAATTAGGGTCTTTCCGTTTTGAATTTTCCTCTGAGTTCAGTGTTTTGGTGCTTTCCTTTTTTCTATGCTATAGGTTCAAATATATCATGATCAGAAATAAACAAGTTCTTCGACTGGAACTTTTAATGTTTTAAATGTATGCACGATAAACAAGATATCTCTCCAACAAACACGTTTTTCCATACCGTTTTGAGTAATGATTCTATAGGATTTTCAT
This sequence comes from Mytilus galloprovincialis, assembly GCA_037788925.1. Taxonomy (NCBI): domain Eukaryota; kingdom Metazoa; phylum Mollusca; class Bivalvia; order Mytilida; family Mytilidae; genus Mytilus; species Mytilus galloprovincialis. The sequence continues at coordinate 292,754 of CM075331.1, forward strand.
CAATTCCTGTCTGTTTTCTATAAATCATTAATAGACTTTGTGAACATTTTTGGAAACTGTGCAACGAACGTTCTCACTGCTAGGTAATTATTTACTAATAGGAATTTGTGTTGTTATCTAGTTTTACCTGCCATTTCTGATGGTGCAGTTGTGACATGGCCTGGTGAATGCATAGCACCAGATCAACCATTCGATACTAGAGCAATAGTCGTTCTGTGAGTATTAACAAACGTTTACGTATGCTACAATAAACGACAATAAACGACAACCAAACACAACATATATTATACACATTGTACCATAAGGTAAATACAATAATTAATAGCTCATTTACTACATCTACTAATTATGTAAAAAAGTAATTTAATAAACAACTATTTCATAATAATAACATATTCAAACTAGATCAAACACTTATATTTGGTAACTGTGAAGGGACACATTGGGTATAATGTGCTAAAATTAAGTTCTTCTTTACAGTTTTCCACGTATATGACTTTGTGTCATCATGTTCCTTTTGTTTGTATAACTCTTCATGTGACTTGGTAGTATGCATCTTATGATGGGGGTTTTTTTTCTTCATTTTTTACATTCCTCGTGCTGGTGCGATTCGGACGCAAGAGCTTTTACAGTGTTGTTTTCATTTTATCAACCCTTGTATTTATAACCACTATCAACTATACAATAATGTTTTTCATACCGACTTGGAAATTTTTTATTGACCTCACTTTTTTGAATTCGGGTGCAATTCGCGTTTATGTTCTTTTACTCAAAAGAGAAACCTTTTGAACAAAGCAGTTGGAATCACATCAAACCCAAGTGGAATTGATTTCTTCGAAAATGTAGTAAAAGTAATCAAAGATGCTAAACATTATTCCATTTCAAAATCTTATCATACAGTTTAATTATTACTTATTGTAAAACATGATCAATCTTTTCTATTGTACAGAGTTTACATTGGTTACTTTTCAAACTAATTATGAATTTGCCTTTTTTTTTCGGTCAGATACATTTGATGGTGTGTTTTGGTATAATAAATACAAACTGTACATAGTAATATTATAAATATACCGAATTATCCATATGAATAACCCATTGCTCCATTTTTAGGGTTGTTCTTTCAATATTTCTGGCCGTAATGACAATTGGAACTGCTTATGATGTTATTATCATACAATGGCCAAGATGGAAAGAGACCAAAACCATTTCTGAAACTAGTGAAGAGATTGCAGTAGAGGTAGATGAAAAGGCACCATTAATAGACAATCAGAAGAACAAAATAACTGAAAACCAGCCAGGTTAATAAATTAACATGTCCTTTTTTAGTAAAAAAAGGCAACCAGACACGTTCACATATCTCAGTTGGCACTTAACTCCCATAAATATATATGGGCGTTAAGATGATACTGACTTCATGAATGAAAGTTTACTCACAATAACCAAACACATAACGCTCGGTTATACAGATGAACGACATAAATTAACACCATAAAAGTTATTGGGTAATTTTGAATTATTGGTTGACCATAAAACCCATGCTTTTTTCCATTACTTTACGTTGATTTATCTATTCTTGAATGCTTTACAAGATTGGGACGTTGACAGGCTGTTGTCGCCTTGATTAAAGCATCGAAAAACTTCTGTTATCTGTTCTAACAAACCCCATCGATGCAACCCTATCCAAATCAAGAAACACTCAGAAAAGTACTAACTAAACGAGAGGTGTCGACAGGGTTAGCGTTTCCTTCTATTCATGCATCCCCTGTCATTAAGATTAAGACTCAGTCTAGATTTGGGAAAATGAAATAGGTCACAAATTGATTATACACTTCTATGACGAGTACTAGTATTCCACTCAGGGCATTGGAATGCAAAGAGTAAAACATTTTTTTTTTAAATATATGTATTTCTTTCAATATTTGCTGTTCAAGGGTTGATTGGAAATCTGTTGTTAGCCTTTTCTGTATATACCAATGGAGCTAAATTGTTAAATACCACGCAACATAAAGACATACTGACATGCATAAATGGAATAAGATTTCTTTCCATGACATGGGTCATCCTTGGACATACATATACAATGCCTTTACAGATGTCAGGTATGTAATATTGTTTAATATAAGTCACGATTATATGTTACCTTATTTAAAGCATCAAAGTAAACAAACAATTATAATACCTTTAAAGGGAAATCAATGTACTAGCATCAAATCAATAGGCCTTAAAATAGAGCCTTCAAAATCTTTGTTTCTTTTTTGGTTGGAAAATAAAGAGAGAGAAGATATGAGATCATAAGTAAACCAAATAAACTCATCATAGATACCAGGACTAAATTTTATATATACGCCAGACGCGCGTTTCATCTACAAAAGACTCATCAGTGACGCTCGAATCCAAAAAAGTTAAAAAAATTTAAAAAAAAAAAAAAAAAAAAAGCCAAATAAAGTACGAAGTTGAAGAGCATTGAGATCCAAAATTCCTAAAAGTGTTGCCAAATACAGCAAACACCATGACGAAAGGACAAGCAACAATAATACAAAATAACATAGAAAGCTATAGACTGTATAACTCAAACACCACCTAAACCAAGGGTGAACTCATGTGCTGCAAACAAGTATGTAGTCCATGCAATACAGGCAGCACGTCGTGTTCAACATACAAGTACAAATCCGGTGAAAAGTCTCATTCGATGATTGCACAATCGAGAATAAGAGTACGGGTTTATGGACAATGGTGACAAAGATTTGAATGTATGCGTGGTCATCTTTGACACCGATACAAACATCATGTACATAGGTAGGCATTGATTAAAAAGAAACCTAACAATACATGGACAGCAAATCATAGTGTGGCATTGTTTCAATTTTGTAGAAGTGTACAAACATAAGGTTGACAGTCTTGTAGACAGTGTTATTTAAGTGTTTACTAGAATCGTATTGCTGATATGTTTTATTAGCACAAGTTTCAATTTATTTTACGGATAAAATGAGCAAAGCATTTTTTTCAGAATAATATTATATTTTAATAGACAACATGGTGTCTTTCTTGCCTAAGATGTTAAAACGGTGGACATTTGGAGCAATAGCTAATGCTACAGTATCTGTGGACACATTTTTTACTCTCAGGTAAAAAATATTTTGATAAATGTAATCCGTTATCATTATTTTTTTTTTAAATTCATTTTTTTTTTTTAATTTAAATCTCATGTAGTTTCTAGTAATCTATATGAAATATATATCTATGTAGATTAGCTTAAAAGGAGTAATAGGTAAATGTGATTGAAAAATAAACTGTGCTGTAGAATTAGATAGCAGAATTGGATGGTTCATTTTGTATTTACTGTGGTTGTCGACATATACTAACGCTTTCTAATGAAGATATATTTTGTTTTCATAACGATTTTCTGTATCTGTATATGCGTCTGTATTTTGTTTTTATAAAGTGGGTTTAGCAAAAAAATGTTAAACAAAGGTCATTTTTAATCAAAGCAAGATATGTTTTTACCTCCAAATAATATTTGTACAAAATCAGTTCATAGATATTCAGAATATCCATGTCCTCCATAGCATGTCTTTTCTTTTGAAAAATTTAAACAAAAACGGTTAGAATTCTTAATTTTAGCCTGTGGACAGCTAATGACCGATTAAAATAGATAATATTTATAATGACTGTTTGTTTTTATTTATTTCAGTGGATGTTTATTAACATACTTGGTGATGAAAGAGTTAAAGAAGAAAAATGGACGACTCAATTGGGGAATGTTTTATTTTCATCGATTTTGGAGGTGAAATTTAGATTTACCTGAATACTAGAAAATGTCACAGTTATGTCGTTATGTTATAAAATATCGAAGCATCCATACATGTTAATGAGTTAATATTTAGCTTTCTCTCGAAGATATCTTTCCAGTTGTAACAGCATAGACATAATTCAAACCAATCATAACTTTTTCTAAAGCCGTTCTTACTTATTTCAAATCAGTTTTTATTTAATTGAGTGATTATGTCTGTTAATCTGCTTCCATGATATATTTTATGTATTGAGATAATTGGTTTGGTCTTCGGCGAAATTCATGTTGACGGCCGGTTGTGGATACTTTCTGGCAAATTAATTTTAAGATTTAAAAAATCTGTTTTTGATTTGGAATTTGTAAAGTCTATGTTACTTCTCTATTTTCAAAGTCTGTACTTTGACCTTAAATCGACGTGGTTAGTGTTCGTTCGGGTTTTGTTTTAGATATGTTTACCTCACATCTAGTTTAACACTAGTTCGTTCAAGACAATTCAAAACACTATGATAATTTGCTATTATGTTTACTATAACTATACATTTTACACAATAGTTATCAAAAGTACCAGGATTACATTTTTTTACGCCAGACGCGCGTTTCGTCTACATAAGACTCATCAGTGACGCTCATATCAAAATAGTTAAAAAGCCAAATAAATACAAAGTTGAAAAGCAAATAAATACAAAGTTGAAGAACAACATTTCAATACTTTCTTTAGATTAACCCCTCCATACATGTTGGTATTGATGGTATACGTGTCTCTGTTCCATTATACTAGTAGTGGTCCAAACTGGCCTAAAGACGGACCTGAGAAGAACCACTGTGAGAAAGCGTGGTATTACAATCTACTTTATATAAACAACTTCGTCGATGATAAAGAAAACCAGGTGCATATCAAATAGTGCAAATTTCATTTGAAGAACTAGTTATAGATAACCAAAATTAAATTAAACTGGCAAGTTAAAAACGCTTATATTGATATTTTCAACAAGATAACTAATTAATGCAACAACGATAAATCGATAACGGCTCAACATATTTTCAATGTTCCAGTAAAATGTTTGAAGAATTCCGCGAAGTGAAAAAGCTACGTTGATATACAAACATAAATATAGACTTACAAGAACATGACATGCATCTCTTTTTTACAAATATACAGTTTTTTAAGCATAAAGATATAAAAAGAAATTCAAAGAAATTGCAAGTATTGAATAAATGAATTTTCATTCAGTAAATATAACTAAGTGAGTGCGTTGTACTGTAGAAGACATAAAAGCAAACACATCGCGATGTATCCTATACAAATTATTGTTTGAGTAGATGACAAGCCATGTGTGTGTATTTATTTAGATACTTTTAATTTTTTATCGAAACATTAACAAAAAAAACAATACGTATAGAATGTGTGTCCTGTGTATATAAAAGATTATTAAAAGAGGCGGAAAATACCAAATGGGCAACTTAAATTCCTATGTAGAGTTGAAAACAACAAAAACATAACGTCATAAGTATTCTTTATCTGAATATAACTGAATTGTCAGTCTAATGGCGAAGGAAAACAGTTACGATTCTAAATTAACAATTATGGTTAGAAAATAATAATTGGATACCGCAATGTCTATGAAAAAGTTCAGAGTTAGGAATGATGTTAAAAACAGAATGATTCCCATCAAAAACCCGATCCATTCGAAGATGAACAAATAAAATCAATACTGAATAAGTGTTGTGGTCAACAGGATAGGTGTGTTGACTGGTAGTGTCGGTGTCTCAACATGAACTCTTTATGTTAGGATTAAAGAGTTTTTCTTGTATTCGGGGTTTCGAATCGAAAAATTGTCAATGTTTTATATCGTGTTTTGTAAAAATAAAAAGGTAAAGGGCCTGGAATTCTAACTTATTTTCTTTAGGAAACATGAAATATATTGCTGTGCTTCTTTTTTCATATCAGTGTATGATGTGGTCTTGGTATTTGGCTTGTGATATGCAGTTCTTTGTATTAAGTCCATTGATTATACTTCCACTATATTTGTAAGTATTGATGTTTACAATACACCATGTTAACCCTGTAAGTATTGATGTATAATATACAACATGTCAACCCTGTAAGTATCAAGGTATACATTACACTATGTTAACCCTGTAAGTACTGAGGTATAATATACAACATATGTCAACCCTGTGAGTATTAAGGTACACAATTCGACTTTTCAACCATGTAAACACGGTTGTAAAAAGTAAAATCACAAAAGTACTGAACTTAGAGGAAAATCAATTCGGAAAGTCCATAATCACATGGCAAAATCAAATAACAAAACGTATCAAAAATGAATGGACAAGAACTGTCATATTCCTGACTTGGTACAGGCATTTTCAAATGTAGAAAATGGTGGATTAAACCTGGTTCTATAGCGCTAACCCTCTCACTTTAATGACAGTCTCATGAAATTCCGTTATATTTACATTGATGCGTTGAATAAACAGACACAATAAATAAAATAGTCAAAATATGGGTACATCAGTCATCATCGTATAACAATTTTAAAAGGAACAATTTAACAGAACACAAAAACATCTACTGTCTACGAACACATTCATTGATTTGAGTGTCTGACGTCAGAAAATTTTATACGTCACATAAATTTGTCGTTCAATGTGCATACAAACGATTTTAAAATTTTACATAGGCAATGTTTGCATACAGGGTTAAAAAATCAAAAGTATGTAAGAATAAATTTCAGAAATAGACCGAGATTTAAACTAGTCCAAAAGTTATATATAGAATTTATAAGAATCCACAAATAGTTAATTCCACTACGCGATTGAATGATTTAAAAGATACAACATGTCAACCTTGTAAGTATTAAGGAATAGGTCTTGCTATCTGCCGATTAAATGATTAAGACAAAGGACGAGACGTTATTTGACATACCCTGGTTGATTTTACTTAAAGCTCACACACTGATAAATGCATAAAAAGATTAAAGCATTTATAAGTTTCCTGTACTTCATATCCTTTAAAATGGACATTTTTGATAATATCATAGTTATCATAGACTTAAGAAACATGTAAACAATGTAGGCCTTTTTTGTTAATTGAAACAAAATAAAATGCATGTTTTTTACATGTCATTATATTCACACTGTGTACGCTTTGATATCTTTACTTTTTTTCATACTGTTTGGTACTTTGTCAAAATATTGTATTTGTTATATGAATGGTGCATGTAGTAAAACATGTTGTCATACACTACCAACAATTTATATTCATATATGAGGCTTACAATATACATCAATAATATATTTTTTAAAACAAGGATTTAAGACGTTTTTCTTTCAACGAATTATTCAGTGATTACTTGTTAGAAGGCAACGAACTTGACATATATGGTGACACGAATGTTACAGCATAGGGGTAATTTATTTTGAACAATATCGTGTGTACTTGGACTTCTTGGGGAAAATTCAAGGCACGTGGTAGTTTATTAGTAATTTATCATTGCTTAAAGTATCGCGACACAAAAGTAAGAAAAGGTATTGAACAATGTGTACCTTATAAATTGTAGAAAATGGAACCATTCTGAGCATTTTGCATCTAGCATTTTTAACTTATGTTTTAACACACTCTGAAACGGGCAACAACTTTATAATTGATCAAATAAACCACAAATTATTCTGGATACCAAAACTTTACAAAACTCCATATAAAGAACGATACATAGCTGGGTCATCAAAATGTTTGACAACATCTCTCTAAAGTTCTGACTACTATTCTTTCTACAGTTAAAGATAGGCTTCAAAAATATTGTGATGAGATATATTCTACCAGTGGTGTTAACCAGATGTAGATTCTCAAAAATTCGAAAGATCTACTACTTAATCTACGATCACAATCTTTACAATATTGCAGCAACATAAAGACTTTTAATTTGTCTACGCTTTACACTACTATTCCCCATGCTCAGTTGAAATATCGATGTCACCATCTCATGTAACAGAGCTTTTCTATAAAAATGTGAATCGTAGATACAAATTTCTTGTTTTGGTTTACAATAATTCATATTTTGTGAAGAACCATACTGAATCTACAGGAAAATATACTGAAGATGATATTATCAAAATGCTGGACTTTTTGATGAACAATATATTTGTTGAGTTTGGAGGATTTATATTTCAACAGACAGTCGGTATTCCAATGGGTATTAATTGTGAACCCCTAATGGCCGATTTGTTTTTGTACTCGTATTGAAGCATAATTCATTCAGAACCTTCTAAAAGACAAAAAGAAAAAGCACCTTCCGAAATTCTTTAATTTTACTTTCCGATACATTGATGATGTCCTATTATTGAATAGCCCATAAACGGGACGTTTTTAACTTTCCAATTATCAATTTCCCATTTCTCAGCAGTAACATACCCTCTGCCCCTTCGTATGGTGTCTACATATCTCAATTGATACGTTATGTTCGTGTATGTTCAAAGTATACGGACTTCATATACAGGAGTGTGCTACTAACGCAGACACTACTCCAACAGAGTTATGAGGAGGACAAATTAAAAAAGACACTCCGTAAATTTTACGGACCCCGTCACGAATTAGTTGATTTATACGATGTGTCTTTGTCCAAACCAACGAAACACATTTTTACAACGTGTTAAATTGTGGTTTTTTATTACGTCGTCTGATCTTTTAATTACTGAACGTGACTTATTGCCGATTGTGACTGTTTTGCTGAGTGTGAATTCGCATTACTATAAGACGTGTCACGGTACTTTTCTATCCGAAATTCATGTATTTAGTTTTGATGTAATATTTGTTATTCTTATCGGAATTTTGTCAAATGTCTTATCGTTTGTAGTTGTAAATATTGTTTTCCCTGTTGTATTCGTGTGTTATGGTAAAGATAATAAATGATCGAGTTCATTTATTAGATTTTAGTTTGGTTCAACTAAATTTATACGATATATTTGGTTTACAGATTGATTTAAAAGAACTACCGACATAGCTGTATAATAAATTAATTATCTTATTACTACCCCAATTTGATATTAATTAGTATTGTAATTTTCATTGTTATTAATAAATGTTATATCAACATTACAAACCTAATCTTGAATTCTATCCTAATTCTATCCTATTTTTGAGAATTTTCACAAATTCAAATGTGACGTCACTTAAATTTGTGCATTTATCGATTTGACTAACGCGGCTGTGAATTTTTATATGCTGGTATATGTTATTTATCTATCCGTTTTTATTTTGTAGTTAGTCACCGGTTTTATCATTTATATCTATTATATGTCCATTTCTCTGTCCTATATGTTCTCCCATTTATTTGTATTGTAGTCTATCATGTAATGTTGTCATTTTAATGTTATACTTAACTTTGCCATAAAAGAGGTTATAAGAGGTTAGGCATGCCTTAAAACAAGGTTCAACCCACCATTTTATTTTTATTAAAATGTCCTGTACCAAGTCAGGAAAACGGCCATTGGTATATTATAGTTTGTTTCTGTGTGTGTTATATTTTAATGTTGCGATTCTATTGTGTCATAATTCTCCTCTTATATTTGATGTGTTTCTCTCAGTTTTAGTTTGTAACCCGATATCAATCGATTTATGAATTTCGAACGTTGCCTTTATTCATGTACAGATTGATATATAGTCACATAGTTTAAGGAAGTCATTCGAATATATTTTCATCCCAAATGTTGTCCAGATTATCGCTTCGAACGCGTCAACGTTCGCATTCATTTGTATCGGAGTTTTACAGGGGATTATAATTGTGTTAAGGTAATTCATCAATTTATGAAAGTTCATTGATGTGATCATTTTCTTAAAATTTACCTTCTATGTAACTCACATCATTCAAAACACTAAGAATGTTCTACCCCAGTCATTAATTTGGCAAAAAAAAAACAGTTTATGCGAAAGCCATTTGTGAAACTAACACATATGGGACACTTGTGTTGTGTATATCAAGTTACACTATAAAACACTAGCATCTGTGTTCCTTCGAGTCTCTATGTGTTTTTTTAATAAGATAAAATTGTGTATTTGATTTACAGACAAGATTGTTGAATTATTTCAGTTTTCCTATCGTTGGTTTTGGGATTATGATGGCATTTCTACTAGGAACATGGATAGCTACTGGTATAATTTCTTCACATTTTGACATCCCAGCATCTTCGTTTAATGGGTATGAATTTCATTATGTGAACGCTATTGTATATAATTTCTTTTCCCGATATAATGCATTTTAATGGGAGCATATTCTTGTTCTGCTCTCCTTTTTCAGTTATTTTAGAAATGAAATTTCTTGTCACTATTTCCCAGTAGGAGTAATTAAAAGGATTAGCGTCATCCATTAAGCTGATATCCATGATACAGATCCTGGAATCGATGTCAACGATACAGATGACGTAATCGAACTGAATAATTCAAATTTGATGACTGTTGTGTTCGCATTTATCGTACCGAAATTGATAATTAGTTATCAAAGGTACCAGGCTTATAATTTAATAAGACTCATCAGTGACGCTGAGATTGATAATATATATAATAATATGATTCATATGTTGACTTACAGCTAGAAAGTAACAGTGATACTCATCTAGTAAATTCACTTTACGAATAAGGCTTTTTACAAGAACTGTTCATTTGTTTTAAGCAGTAGCTAACACATTCGCAAAACGCCTCCCTTTTCAGTCTTTAAAAGTAGATATCTGTACGTAAACAAACTTTTAAATGTATAATTTTGTCATTTCTGGGTGGATAAATAATCATCATCAAGCAAATGAGATACGGAAAATACCGGTAATTCAATTAAGATTATAAATTCCTATTCGTAATTTGGTTTTCAAATAATCGGTTTATGCGTTCCTAGTGAAAGTGAATCCAGAAAAGCGCTTCAGGCGCCTAATTTATATAATGTACCTTGTTATTGCTAACACAGATATTAGTGTTGGAGGACTATCTGTCCCCAAGGGTATAATCAGCTCAGTAGAAAGAGTGTAAAAGAAAGCGTCACACATAAAAACTTGCTGAACTATTTGCATAACTTTATGAATAAAAGCCTTGTAAATAAATTGTGTAATACTGTGTATTTATTGCAGAGGAGATGGTACTGATTCTAATAAGATATACTTTCGATCCTACTGCAGAATGGGTCCATACTTAGTTGGGATGTTTACCGGATATCTGCTGTATAGAACGAGATGTAACATTCGTATGAGCAAGGTATATGTTAGTCTATGTTTCAAACCTCTGGAAAAGTCAAGCATATTTTATTCTACAGTATAGTCTATAACAGATGAACTTATTTACATCTTACCATAGTATGCATAGTATGCACATAAAACGGAGGTATTGGATCATCTCTATCCCATGTGATAGAAAACAAATATATATTTAAACTCTTAGCCCTATATTGAATTTTGGTAAGGCTGAATACAAATACATTTTTAAAGGATGAAATTTCAGATTCAATAAACTGATATTTAAAGTCAAAGTCGAGAATGAAGAATTTAATATTTAAGCTGGTCATCTCCGAGTGAATGTAAACCAGCAATGGTATTGACCTAACGATCAAAGTATGAAACTAATATCAGTTAGTACTAAAAGCCATACTTACAAACTAATGAAATGTCTTTATCAATCAGCTGGGTTTTCAACAATACATTATATGGAAAAGACTGATTTCCTACATTAATAAGATAAACTAGATGCAACAATTGTTTATCCGTGTTAAAGTTAGAATATCATAAAAATCTAATAAGGAGATAAACATAAAAGTAAATATAGAAGTAAGCACACGAATGTCAAAAGGTACAAAACCGTGTGCGTCGATTCCTTAAAGGGAACCTTTGACATGACAATGATTGCTTGCATCATACACCACATGAAAAAGTTCAATAATAAAATTACCGAACTATGAGGTAAATTCAAAACAGAAAGACCTTAATCAAATGGTAAAATAAAAAATAAAAACCAATCAAACGAATGGATAAAAACTGTCATATTCCTGACTTGGAACCGGCATTTTCTTATGTAGAAAACTGAAAGACTAAACCTGGTTTTATGGCTAGCTTAATCAAAATATCACTATCAGGAATAGAACAAAAAAGGTAACTTACACTGCAGATAAGACCACTTTTCCTATATTCGAAGACCTGATACGGCACAAAATGTCGATACCGAATTAAAACAAAGACGGATCGTATCGCCCAACTGATTCGTGATTGCAAGTTTTTAAGTGTCAATTTCAGTCATTCTTCCTTATTACTCTGTAAGGGTAGTTTCTGTGTCTGGAATACACACTTTTTCATGAGGTCCGTATAGTGTGAACATGCTATAGCCTAATGTATAGATCATGTAAAAGCGATTATTAATTTTGAATTATTTAGCGAAAGAACATCAAGTATATACTGTGGATTCATACATTTTCATGCCTACCAAATTTCTAGAAATGAGGAAAACTTCCCTATTCGGTGATATGCTATATTATGTATACAAATTGAAAGAAATGTATAAACGTCCAATTTACAGAGAAAATGTACAATCCATGCTTATAAACTCAGCCCTAATTGTACATGCAAGTATAGTTTCATATTCATATTTCATTACATTGATATTTTTTAACGACAACAAATTCTTTTATTCAAGTATTTCCTGATATATAAATGATAGGTAGACCAGGTCGCATATTTAGGGTCCCTGTGTTTTTAACAGCCTCACTTTACAAATGAAAAAATCAAAAGATTTAAATCTCCCTTAGTGTTACCTACATATATTGAAATTACCAATACAAGTACATGATAAGCATCATTTTAATACACAACCTATATGACACTTATCCGATTAACTGACTTTCATGTGTTGATTTTGCATTGAACACTATATTTTTGATTGATAAAAATGAATCATATAATTCAAATTAGAATAATTTCCAGTTCAAATGACCTGAACATTTTCAGCAACGATCAACTGTACGAATTATAGCAAAAGACCATCAATATCATATGCAACAACAATAAAGTAAAAAAAAACTACATACTGTTCTTAACTCTGCGAGAGTCAGCGAAACAAATAAAGGCAACAACAGTTTACCGCTGTTGAAATAACCCTAACTTGACCCATTAAGAAGTCTCCTGAATAGTTGACTGTATGTTTATGATCCGTTCCTAATTCGTATACTTAGAATTACTTACTGCATTAGAATATCGTAATTTGCTTTCAGTATTTTAATTTGCTGGGCTGGGGTGTAGCTACCGGGGTATCTATGGCAGTACTGTACGGATTGTATGATGATATGAACGGTGAACGACTATCTACAGAAATGTCAGCTCTATACAATACAGTCCACAGAACCGTATGGGGTGCGTGTGTAGCATGGGTTATATTTGCCTGTGCAACAGGTTATGGAGGTAATTATATGATTTACAATCAGACTTAGTTATACTATTGAGATAGTATAAATGTACATAAAACAAGTTGCAATTTAAGTGTTGTTTTTTTAATAGAATGATATAATATCTTGGGAATGTTGGCTGTCATAGTTCGGTCCATAAGGGAAACATCGCAATTGCAAATCCAACCTTTGGGTGACAAGCTTCTATTTTGAATCATAAAACTCAATATTTAGGTTGACAAATAATTTTTCCCCTGATTTCTTATTAAACTGTATAAACTAGGCCATGAATATAAATCACGTGAGCTCCCGATGTGTTGTTCAACGTGAAGCTTGATCAATGAAACTGGTGGGCTGTTTGATTTCAAGTTTTTTGTTGTGCTTTGGAATTTATTTAAGTAAAAAAAAGGGAAAAAATAAGGAATCGTATGATGTATTATCTATCTCTTTAAATATCGATCTTTTATAATATCCAGATAGAAACTTGTCGTCCCAAATATGGGCCAGACGTTTCCATTTTTTCTATATGGACAGGGCTAGGAATTCCTACGGCTCCAACCAAATCTTTGTAAAGCCCATGAGACGTCAGAGCAATCTCACACTGATTCAACTCATAGAACGCACATTTGTTGAATCGTTTACGATCATACAGGCTGATGTGAAACATTAACCTTTATCTCTGGATTTGTAAATGTCATATTATCATGGAAGGGTTTTATACAACTGAGTAGAACTGACATTAGCTCTTTGTTTCAGGATTTGTTGACGTCTTATAATAATGGAAGGGTTGTATATCACTAAGAGGAACTGACATTAGCTCTTTGTTTCAGGATTTGTTGACGTCTTATAATAATGGAAGGGTTGTATATCACTAAGAGGAACTGACATTAGCTCTTTGTTTCAGGATTTGTTAACGTCATATTATCGTGGAAGGGTTGTATATCACTAAGAGGAACTGACATTAGCTCTTTGTTTCAGGATTTGTTGACGTCTTATAATAATGGAAGGGTTGTATATCACTAAGAGGAACTGACATTAGCTCTTTGTTTCAGGATTTGTTGACGTCTTATAATAATGGAAGGGTTGTATATCACTAAGAGGAACTGACATTAGCTCTTTGTTTCAGGATTTGTTAACGTCATATTATCGTGGAAGGGTTGTATATCACTAAGAGGAACTGACATTAGCTCTTTGTTTCAGGATTTGTTGACGTCTTATAATAATGGAAGGGTTGTATATCACTAAGAGGAACTGACATTAGCTCTTTGTTTCAGGATTTGTTGACGTCTTATAATAATGGAAGGGTTGTATATCACTAAGAGGAACTGACATTAGCTCTTTGTTTCAGGATTTGTTGACGTCTTATAATAATGGAAGGGTTGTATATCACTAAGAGGAACTGACATTAGCTCTTTGTTTCAGGATTTGTTGACGTCTTATAATAATGGAAGGGTTGTATATCACTAAGAGGAACTGACATTAGCTCTTTGTTTCAGGATTTGTTAACGTCTTATAATAATGGAAGGGTTGTATATCACTAAGAGAAACTGACATTAGCTCTTTGTTTCAGGATTTGTTAACGTCATATTATCGTGGAAGGGTTTTATACAACTGAGTAGATCTAACATTTACTCTTTATTTCAGGATTTGTTAATGTAATTTTATCGTGGAAGGGTTTTATACCCCTCAGCAGACTGACATACATGGCATACCTTGTACATATTATAATCATGATGCACTATATAATGTCATACCAGAGAATGTTTCATTTGACTGACAGTGAATATGTGAGTTGTTTTCTTTATATTATATCACTGCATCGATGTTGGCAAACTAACAGTAATGTTGGGAATACAATAATCCACAAATGCCATGCTTAGCCACATGTACCTGAATATTGATACAGATGTCTAACCATAACCGTTGAAATGACAGTCTTGATTAGATAAGATACAAAAGTAGAGTATAAGTAAATAATATTGATTGAAGAGAAAAAAATCATAGTTGACAATAAATAGCTCAATACTAGACATGCATTCACACCAAAATCTAAACACGAAAACTTTACATTTTATTACTATTTAGAAAAAAAGCTAGTTAACAATATGTACCTCAATACTAGACATGCTTTCACAGCCAAAAATAGAAACTAATAGGACACATTTTAATGATAGGTAATTTTGGCAAAATAAAAAGCAATCCTAAATTAAGATACTCTGACAATAAGCATACACACTCAGACAAAAAGTCTGTATATGACAACCATTTACTTAAAACCCAACACTTTATTGTAATAAGCCTAGACACATGTACCTGGATATAGATACGTGGTCTGGATGTTAATAAGTGGTATATAATAAACCTGGGTATCTATAAGTGATTTATCCTGAATCTTGATTGTATATTGAAATAATTGATGGCATTATACCGAGATGAACATTTCAAATTTGTAAAACGTAAATATTTTATATATTTTTTCAGATTTATCAATTCCTTGGTAATCTAGGTTTGTCCTATATGGCAGCTTTTGTGACATCGATGGCATTTGAATCACCAATGATGGGACTAGAAAGAGTACTCCTTAAGAAAGAAGAACGCAAACGATAAATCGCTGGCATTTGAATCACCAATGATTGGACTAGAAAGAGTACTTCTTAAGAATGACGATAATCGAGAACATTTTTGTTCCAACTTTTTAAAATCTTCAAAATGATTTAAAAAAATACTTTGGATTGTGTCCACGTTAAAATATTTTGACTTAAATCTTTGTTCATTGATTAAGATTGAATATGTCTTATAATCTTTTTGATTTCGAGATTGTACGAAAAACCACAAATTAAAAAATGAGTTATCGTGGTTCTAATCATGAGGAATATGAGTTATTTTTACCGTATGGAATTGTCATCAATTATATATACTGTTTTTAATACTGTTTTTGTCATGTGTGTGCCCTTTATTATTTATAAGCATATCAACATATGGCATATTTCTGCATTTGACTGTAATGTTATGGTTGTGGGGGAAATACTTTGTTCTCAACTAAAATAGTATCTTAATCTGTGTTTTGCTGTAATAAGCATTGTGAATAAGTGTCATAAAAAGAGAGGCAAAGGATGTCAAAGGGGACTGTAAACAGACAATGCTATGGCAAAAAAAAGAGAGGGAACAGTATACAAAACAACAGAAAATCCAACACTGAGCAACACGTACAATTCACCAGACTAGTCCTAACATTTTGTGGAGGCAAGCTATAATTAGAGAACGGGAACCCCTTTTAGACATTCGTACAGTCAGATAATGGTGTCACTAAATTCCTCCTTTACTTTGGCAGGGGCATAAACAACTAGACATGCTTTGCAAACAGTCTCTTGAATATGAATAGGACCATGAACATATGTCAGACAGAAACTTTGTAACATAATGCATCTTCATACAATGAATGAAGCATCCATGTCATCTACTTTCGGGATTATAAAGCTTTTTACAAATTGTTTACGCTTTCCACAGCCACCAAATGATAATCCCAGTCTTGTACTCTGTCATAGTGGGAGAACAAAAACACTGAAACTAAGTTTTTCATGTGTTTGTATAACAATCCTGAATCATAGTTATATGATTATATATATATAATAATAAAAACTAGAGGCTCTTAAGAGCCTGTGTCGCTCACCTTGGTCTATGTGCATATTAAACAAAGGACACAGATGGATTCATGACAAAATTGTGTTTTGGTGATGGTGATGTGTTTGTAGATCTTACTTTACTGAACATTCTTGCTTCTTACAATTATATCAATTTATAATGAACTTGGCCCATTAGTTACAGAGGAAAATATTTTGTAAAAATTTACAAAAAATTTACAAAATTATTAAAAATTGACTATAAAGGGCAATAACTCCTTAAGGGGTCAACTGACCTTTTTGGTCATGTTGACTTATTTGTGGATCTTACTTTGCTGAACATTATTGTTGTTTACAGTTTATCTCTATCTATAATAATATTCAAGATAATATCCAAAAACAGCAAAATTTCCTTAGTAAATTTCCAATTCAGGGGCAGCAACCCAACAACCAGTTGTCGGATTCATCTGAAAATTTCAGGGCAGATAGATCTTGACTTGCAAAACAATTTAACCCCCATGTCTGAATTGCTATTTATGCTTTGGTTTCAGAGTTATAAGCCAAAATCTACATTTTACACCTATGTTCTATTTTTAGCCATGGTGGCCATCTTGGTTGGTTGGTTGGCAGGGTCACCGCACACATTTTTTAAACTAGATACCTCAATGATGATTATGGCCAAGTATGGTTAAATTTAGACCAGTAGTTTTAGAGAAGATTATTGTAAAAGATTAGAAAAAATTAGGAAAAATTGGTAAAAAATGACTACAAAGTGCAATAACTCCTTAAGGGGTCAACTGACCATTTAAGTCATATTGACTTATTTGTATATCTTACTTTGTAGAACATTATTGCTTTTTGCAGTTTATCTCTATCTATAATAGTATTTAAGATAATAGCCAAAAAACGGTATAATTTCCTTAAAATTTCCAATTCAGAGGCAGCAACCCAAAAACCTGTTGTCAGATTGGTCTGAATATTTCAGGAAAGATAGATCTTAACCTGATAAACAATTTTACCCCATGTCAGATTTGCTCTAAATGCTTTGGTTTCAGAGTTATAAGCCAAAATCTACATTTTACCCCATTGTTCTATTTTTAGCCATGGCGGCCATCTTGGTTAGTTGGCCGGGTTACGCCACACATTTTTTTAACTAGATACCCCAATGATGATTGTGGCCAAGTTTGGCCCAGTAGTTTCAGAGAAGATTTTTGTAAAAGCTAACGACGGACGCAAAGTGATGAGAAAAGCTCACTTGGACCTTTGGGCCAGGTGAGCTAAAAAGGATATGGGTTATCAATCCATGAGACAAAATCTTCTGTAAAATAGTTCCTGAGGCTAACACATTGACACAGTAGGGTTGAGCACTATCAAACGATTCGCTTTGAAGATGGCATATTTTTGTATAAACGAGAATGTGTCCATAGTACATGGATGCCCCATCTGCACTATGATTTTCTATGTTCACTGAACCGTAAAAAATGGGGTAAAAACTCTCATTTGGATTAAAATTAGAAAGATCCTATCATAGGAAACATGTGTACTAAGTTTTAAGTTGATTAAACTTCAACTTTATCAAAAACAACCTTGACCAGAAACTTAAACCTGAAGCTGGGCAGACTAACAGACTAACAAACAAACGATTGAACAGACACACAAACCAGAATACATAATGCCCATAAATTGGATATAAAACTAGAGGCTCTAAAGAGCATGTGTCGCTTACCTTGGTCTATGTGAATTGTCATGGTGTGTTATTTGGCATATATTTGTGTTACTGTTATTTTGGATAAAAATATGTTTTATTTTAAGAAAGAAAATTTTATGTTTGTATTTTGTAAAAATTGTAATTAATTTGTTTAATTGATTTTACCTATGCTGTGGCATTAATACTCGAAATGTCACAGTTTGCTCAAAGCACTTTATTTGGAAATATTAATTGTAATTAACATGTGTCACTTTGAAAGTTAAGATTTTATCAAAACATTATAGGATTAGGCTTTGTTAATTAAAGTCTCTTTTTACTAATGAGAGTAATATTAACATCTCGTGTCATGTTGAGTTATTTTGTGTTTTAGTATAAATATCATTGTGAAATTTTGGAAAAGCAGTCACCTTTCGGAAACCTAACCTTTCACTACTAAAGTCTATTATACTGGATCTGTAAGACTGTCGATCAGTCTACTAGTTGACTTTGTAGTGTTTAGACAAAAATGTATTTTTGACTCACTTTTTATTTTGGGAATTTTTAAGATAGCAGTCAGTGTTTCGGAAGCGTAACCTCACACTACTCATGTCATTATACTGGACCTATAAGACTGTCTACCAGTCTACCAGTTGACTGTGTAGTGTGAGACAAAATTTATCTCTGACTCATAATTTAACTTTAGAAAATTATACTTTTGAGAAACTTTTATTTTGAGACTTTTACATTCTGAAATTGAGATTAAGTACATTTTATGATTTAGTAATTTTGGCATTTATTTTATATTTTACATTTTAAAGAGAAATAGTTTTACTTTGGATTTGTTATTTTGAATTGATACTTTGTACTTTAATTAGATTATTATTATTTGGCATTGTTTATTGATTGATTTGTTATCATTCATTTAAATCGTTATCGTTAATTAAATTATGAAAACCTTCCTTGCGTTTTAGCTATGCCTATCAGAACATTAAGTCTAGCGATAGACTGACCCCCTGTCCCTTGGTTCCAGCACATACGAGTTAGCTCCCCCTTATCTAACAGTGCTCTCGAGTGGACCTTAGTGACAGATATGGTGAAGGACCCGGGCATGATACAAAAGAGATTCTGAAACTGCATAGCTAGAATGTAGGTCGGCAAAATTCATTCAAAATTATTTAAAACTTAAAATTTCAAAATTGAGACTACAGAAGGAGAAACAATGAGAGGAAGAGAGAACCAGTAGCAGGAGAGACAAGTTGCAGATTCGACAACACATAACTAAAAGATAAGTACATCTTGCTTATTATATTACACTTTAATAACTTTTAAGTGAAAAGTATAGATGTATGTTAATTCTTGGTGTGAATCTGTAATTTTATAAAATTTGTTTGAGCAAAATCTTTACAGTAGATAACATTCAGTTCAGGAGAAACTGTACTTGTGCAAATAATTTTATATGATTGGGAAATTCATGATATTTGACTCATAGTAGAGAAAATATTACATAAACAATATACTGACAACAATTACTTTTAGTTTCAGTTTGGTAATTGGAGTAGAATTATCATGGGGAGAAAGAAAATCTCAAAAGGATGGTGCTGCCAAAAAGACAGATGTGCCAGGCTATCCAGTGTAATACCAGGAACAGCAAGTTTCCAGTTTACTGCAAATATGGAGAGGAACTTTGTCGAAATTGGACTAGAGGACCACCAAGTGAGATGTTTAGTTGGTCTTTTAGCTGTTAGCTGTCAACATCATGTGGTACCGTCTAAACACCACTACAGCGATATAGAGGTCAACAATTAATAGTGGAATAAGTGCCTGTGGAGAAGTACATGCAATAATGGGAGAAATAGTGCTTCAACTTTCTTTTGGACATCTTACCAGAAATTCATAATTTTTAAACATTACCGTACTTGCTATCTAGAGCTTATTTATAGGATTAAATTTTTGGTGAAACAACAAAGCAAAAACAGACTACAAGAACACAACTTTGACAATACCAACTCATATCGTTTAGACATTAGTGAATAACATGATGGTGCTTATCATGTTACCATAGCAACCTTCCAAGACAGTAGGATTTAGAGAAAACTTTCGGTTTCTATCTTCTTTTTTTCGTGGTTCTAGGAACTAGTAGGAGTGCACGCCTGTTGGTTCTTTTCACTACATCAATTTGAATTTTGGATTACAGAAATACTATTCTATTATTCATCTGTTAAACAAGGAATAAAGGTTGCTGGAAGCTAGCAAGTTGAAATAAATTGTTGTTGATATATGTATATATTTTTGGCACCACGTTATATATAGTTTATACAGAGTGTATTGAGATATTTTTAGGAGTTACTATGTAAATGTTTATATCATGTTTGAGGACAAACATATAAGAGTAGGGGGGAATATGTCATGGTGTGTTATTTGGCATATATTTGTGTTACTGTTATTTTGGATAAAAATATGTTTTATTTTAAGAAAGAAAATTTTATGTTTGTATTTTGTAAAAATTGTAATTAATTTGTTTAATTGATTTTACCTATGCTGTGGCATTAATACTCGAAATGTCACAGTTTGCTCAAAGCACTTTATTTGGAAATATTAATTGTAATTAACATGTGTCACTTTGAAAGTTAAGATTTTATCAAAACATTATAGGATTAGGCTTTGTTAATTAAAGTCTCTTTTTACTAATGAGAGTAATATTAACATCTCGTGTCATGTTGAGTTATTTTGTGTTTTAGTATAAATATCATTGTGAAATTTTGGAAAAGCAGTCACCTTTCGGAAACCTAACCTTTCACTACTAAAGTCTATTATACTGGATCTGTAAGACTGTCGATCAGTCTACTAGTTGACTTTGTAGTGTTTAGACAAAAATGTATTTTTGACTCACCTTTTATTTTTGGGAATTTTTAAGATAGCAGTCAGTGTTTCGGAAGCGTAACCTCACACTACTCATGTCATTATACTGGACCTATAAGACTGTCTACCAGTCTACCAGTTGACTGTGTAGTGTGAGACATAATTTATCTCTGACTCATAATTTAACTTTAGAAAATTATGCTTTTGAGAAACTTTTATTTTGAGACTTTTACATTCTGAAATTGAGATTAAGTACATTTTATGAT
This sequence comes from Mytilus galloprovincialis, assembly GCA_037788925.1. Lineage (NCBI taxonomy): Eukaryota > Metazoa > Mollusca > Bivalvia > Mytilida > Mytilidae > Mytilus > Mytilus galloprovincialis. Next base: position 314,383 of record CM075331.1, read on the forward strand.
TTAGTAATTTTGGCATTTATTTTATATTTTACATTTTAAAGAGAAATAGTTTTACTTTGGATTTGTTATTTTGAATTGATACTTTGTACTTTAATTAGATTATTATTATTTGGCATTGTTTATTGATTGATTTGTTATCATTCATTTAAATCGTTATCGTTAATTAAATTATGAAAACCTTCCTTGCGTTTTAGCTATGCCTATCAGAACATTAAGTCTAGCGATAGACTGACCCCCTGTCCCTTGGTTCCAGCACATACGAGTTAGCTCCCCCTTATATAACAGTGCTCTCGAGTGGACCTTGGTGACAGATAATTAAACAAAGGAAGCAGATGGATTCATGACAAAATTGTTTTTTGGTGATGGTGATGTGTTTGTACATCTTACTTTACTGAACATTCTTGCTGCTTACAATTATCTCTATCTATAATGAACTTGGCCCAGTAGTTTCAGTGGAAAATGTTATTAACATTTTACAAATTTTATGAAAAATTGTTAAAAATTGACTATAAAGGACAATAACTCCTTAAGGGGTCAATTGACCATTTCGGTCATCTGGACTTATTTGTAAATCTTACTTTGCTATATATTATTGCTGATTACAGTTTATCTCTATCTTTAAAAATATTCAAGATAATAACCAAAAACAGCAAAATTTCCTTAAAATTACCAATTCAGGGGCAGCAACCCAACAAAGGGTTGTCCGATTCATCTGAAAATTTCGGGGCAGATAGATCTTGACCTGATAAACAATTTTACCCCCCATGTAAGATTTGCTCTAAATGCTTTGGTTTTTGAGTTATAAGGCCAAAACTGCATTTTACCCCTATGTTCTATTTTTAGTCATGGCAGCCATCTTGGTTAGTTGGCCAGGTCACCGGACACATTTTTTAAACTATATACCCCAAAAATGATTGTGGCCAAGTTTGGATTAATTTGGCCAAGTAGTTTCAGATGAGAAGATTTTTGTAACAGATTACTAAGATTTACGAAAAATGGTTAAAAATAGACTAAAAAGGGCAATAACTCCTAAAGGGTTCAACTGACCATTTCTGTCATGTTGACTTATTTGTAAATCTTACTTTGCTGAACATTATTGCTGTTTACAGTTTATCTCTATCTTTAAAAATATTCAAGATAATAACCAAAAACAGTAAAATTTCCTTAAAATTACCAATTTAGGGGCAGCAACCCAACAAAGGGTTGTCCGATTCATCTGAAAATTTCGGGGCAGATAGATCTTGACCTGATAAACAATTTTACCCCCATGTAAGATTTGCTCTAAATGCTTTGGTTTTTGTATTATAAGGCCAAAACTGCATTTTACCCCTATGTTCTATTTTTAGTCATGGCGGCCATCTTGGTTAGTTGGCCAGGTCACCGGACACATTTTTTAAACTATATACCCCAAAAATGATTGTGGCCAAGTTTGGATTAATTTGGCCAAGTAGTTTCAGATAAAAAGATTTTTGTAACAGATTACTAAGATTTACGAAAAATGGTTAAAAATAGACTAAAAAGGGCAATAACTCCTAAAGGGGTCAACTGACCATTTCTGTCATGTTGACTTATTTGTAAATCTTACTCTAAATGCTTTGGTTTTTGAGTTATAAGCCAAAAACTGCATTTTACCCCTATGTTCTATTTTTAGCCATGGCGGCCATCTTGGTTGGTTGGCCGGGTCAACGAACACATTTTTTAAACTAGATACCCTAATGATGATTGTGGTCAAGTTTGGTTAAATTTGGCCCAGTAGTTTCAGAGGACAAGATTTTTGTAAAAGTTAACGACGCCGGACGACGACAGACGACGGATGCCAGACGCCGGACGCCAAGTGATGAGGAAAGCTCACTTGGCCCTTTGGACCAGGTGAGCTAAAAAGGGACAGAAGGAGAATTATAGACAGAAACTATTAGTAATCTCCAGCAGTGAGCGCTTGGCAGGGCACATTAATTGTATAGCCCTGGATTTATACCATTTCTCTTTATAACAGATGACTAATGGCATAATAAACATAGAAAAACTTCAGGTGTGCATCAATATTATTGTCTTTCATTAAAAAATAAAAGCCTTTATTTCTAATTCAAATGATTTAATTATCATTTTAAAGTACATAAAATTACATTTGACAAAATGTCAACAACAAAACAATCTATACATAATAAATATTCACTATGAACAAAATACTACTCTCAGTAGTAAAGATTGTATATCAAAACATGCACATCCCAACTAATCATCAAGCTTGTATATATAAAGTGAGTTACAATTACATCAAAATAATACACATACAGTAATTCAACAGATAAGAAAGATCTCTGTATGGAATACCAGTGTTATCTTAAACAAGAACACCAAAAATGTCTTGCCTGCATAATCAACCATGAATGATGTTATGTTGAAAGTCCAAAAGATAAAGTTTTACTACAAATATCCCATAAACTGATCACAATTAATGATTCATCAAAATGAGGTCAAGATCATATCAACCAAACTAGACAGACATGTATACCATACTTTCCAATCATTCCATATGGAAATATACCAAACTGTGAAAACTTAATATTAAACAATGAACCATGAAAACGCCAAACAGACTTGTATACCATAAATAATTCCAGGAATCAAATACAGTTGACATTATTGCTTATAGTGTCTTAGACACAGACATTTCTAGGAATACATTGACCAATGAACAATGAAAATGAGGTAACGGTCAGATGAAACTTTCCAGATTGATGTACACCACATAAAGCTAACTAACTACTTACAGTATTTGAGAAAGGTAACTTTAACCTTAATCACTGATCCATAAGATGAGGTTGAGGACAGAAGGAAACCTGGTAGCGTAAGGTATCTGAATACAAGATATGAAGCATTACTTAAAGTGTTTTACCTTCAGAAATGTAAAGCTTGAAACAAATAGTAAACACACCAGAAGCTGTCACCTGATAGAAATACACATGTCTCCCATACTGTAACCTTCTTTGCAGGACGCTGTCACCTGATAGAAATACACATGTCTCCCATACTGCAACCTTCTTTGCAGGACGCTGTCACCTGATAGAAATACACATGTCTGCAATACTGTAACCTTCCTGTAACCTTCTTTGCAAGACACAAAACATAATTTCCCACTTGAAAATCAATAAATCTATGATGAAGTAAATAATGGACTAGAATGTTTTACCCAGGTCAAAGTCCCTACTAAGCTGGCTAAACAACAGGAAGATTTATCCACATACAACTTACTATGTTATCTTGATTTTCTTACAACTCTATGAATAATATACAGCCGAACCAAGTTTTGTTGAGCTCAGTCACCAGTACTTCACCCAACAAAATCAAAACTGGTCCATGCCTAGATTAAATGAATCGTTATAAATAAGTTCATTAAATAAAAGGATTAAGACTATCATGATAAATTGATAATAATTCAATGTAAAGCAGACATCCTAATCAGAGACTGTTCAGAACTTGTCTCTTTCTTGATTTCATAATTTATAGTGACTATTTGTAAATATTTGTGCATACTATTGATTTATTTGTGCATGATTTGCTTCTGTACTTGTGTGTTTAATCATTATGCAGGACAAAAAATATGGAGATTACATACACAATCATAAAGTGTCATATGGAAACAAGGCACACTGTTCAAGGTATCTAGTTCCAACAAATCATAAGTGTCATATGGAACCAAGGCCCACTGTTCAGAGTATCTAGTTCCCACAAATCATAAGTGTCATATGGAACCAAGGCCCACTGTTCAGAGTATCTAGTTCCCACAAATCATAAGTGTCATATGGAACCAAGGCCCACTGTTCAGAGTATCTAGTTCCCACAAATCATAAGTGTCATATGGAAACAAGGCACACTGTTCAGAGTATCTAGTTTCCACAAATCTCAAACATATTTCAACCAATCTAAATTATGTGACAACAGACTCGCTCTCAAATACTTTAGTCTGGTACCTCTGGACTTCAACATAAAGAGATCGGACTGTATTTTGATACTAGATGGATTATAAATGTTACAAATATTGCACATGTTACAATCTTTTATGTTTTCAATTACAAAAAGTTATCACAACAATATAATTACAAATGAACAGGAAGATGAGATCATGTATATGGGAATCAATGTTTATACAATTTATACACCAGTCATTTATAAATTAATCCAAGATTGATGGTAGATATATATATATGTTTTCATCTTATCATTTATAAATTAACCCAAGATTGATGGTCAATAGATATATGTGTTTTCATCTTAGAAAAAAATATGTGTACCTCTTTCAGAATTTACTAAGCAATAAAGGTCTCAAAAATTTATTAATTTAATCAAAACAGGATAGTAATTCTTTGTTAAACAAATCAGCAGAAATCCTCAACTTTATAAAACTATAAAGGAGAGGATAACAATTATAATCACAGAAATCACTGTCATTAATAAACTGTTGACTTAATACAACTCATACATCAATCATTTATAAATTTACCCATTATTAATGGTAGATATACATCTAAATTATCATCTTAGATAATTGACTACATAATAAAGGTATCAAAAATTGATTTATTTTAATCAAAAAAGGGATAATAATTCTTGTTTAAAGAAAACAGAAGAAATCATTAACTTTATATTACTTCAGAAGAATAATTCCAATAATAATAAAAACTTGAAAAACCAACAAAAGATATAATGGTCTACCAAACATTATAGATTAATAGATGTCAATACTGCAAAACAATTATTGATATTCCAATTCAAAATAATCATTAGTAAGCCATTCCAAAATAATCATCAGTAAGCCATTCCAAAATAATCATCAGTAAGCCATTCCAAAATAATCATCAGTAAGCCATTCCAAAATAATCATCAGTAAGCCATTCCAAAATAATCATCAGTAAGCCATTCGAAAAATTATTGGCTTTTACTCTTTCTTAATATCTTAACAGTATAACAACTTATTCAATTATGAGTCATTCTAAAAGCATTGTCATGTTCTTGCAACACGATGTTGAGTTTTGGTCGTTGCCGACATTACTCCTCTCCTCAACAAATCCTGCATTCATATTTTTGTTGAATATTTATAGGGACAACTAAGGGTGAATTATCAAAACCCATCATTTAAAATGGAAAAAAAGTAATTTTGAAGAAAAAATATTTATATAATGCAGGAATAAAAAGGTGATTGCCATACATATCTTCAGTGTTACTAATAAGTAGATATAAGAAGATGCGGTATTAATGCTAATACGGAATAGATCTGAACAAAAAGAGTTTGGTAAACAACATATTGGTATTGATTATTTACTGTAAGGCCACACCAATTTGATTCCTTGTTCGACGGACCCGCCCGCACCTATTTTTTTCAAAACAGAATTTTTTTATTTTTTTTATATTCCCGCTTCCCGCATCCGGAAATGTAATCATGTCCATTTCCCGCACCGTTTTTTTGTAAATATTATAAAAAGATATCAACATTTGTTTTTAAAATCACAGTCTAACCTGTATATAACGATTTTAAACATAAAAGCACCCCACCACACTTTGTAAGTATCTGTGAGAATATTTGTTTCAGCATGAAACCTGTTTATCCAAAGCGGGAGTGCTCCGAAATAAATTTATAACAGCTCGGAAATACCTGTAAAGAACAAAAAATTGGTTACTTTCCCCCTTACTTATATTCCCTATCAAAAAATGTTCTTTGTTAGAATAAAGTACAAACAACTTCTATTGTATGCTGGCGAAACAAAACTATCCATAGCCGCTGCATGTTATGCACCTGTCCTGATCGATTGAGGGGCCTGTCGTTCAGCAGTTATCGTTTGTTGATGTTGTTCATTGGTATTTTCCCGTTTGGATATACATGATATATAAATTAGATCGTTGGTTTTCCTGTTCGAATTGTGTACGCTAATAATTTTGGGATCCTTTATAGCCTGCTGTTTGGTCTGTATCAAAGCCCTGTGTAAAAGGCCGTACTTTGACCCGTGTTTGTTATTATCAGGTTGAGAACAACCCTCCCTCAGACAAGGGGTCATTTTACTGATGTAGAAAAGAAAATAGAAATACCAAGGATTTGTATAGTTCTTCTATACAAAACCTTTGAAAACTTAGAATTTTGTACTCAAAAAGAGAAGAGTTACATCATATTTTTGAACAACTTTTTCTAAAAGAGGGGTCCACTTATTTTGAATAATATTAAACTGTTAAAGTCAATGTGTTAACATGGTTAAAGTCCAGGAATATTAAAAAATTCTTTGACATGTTTTGACCATTTAATACCAGATAGATATATAGTTCTTTGAGAAAGTATGAGCCCTTTTGTACAAACAAATATATTATAACTTATATAGATCCCTCATAAAACATGTAAAAGGGATATTTATAACAGTAAGGGGTTGTCCCCAAACTGATTATGACTTGAATGGAGAATTGTCTCATTGTCAGTCACACATACATAGACCAGATTTAATTATTTCTTGGTGAACAGGGAAAAAATACTTCAGAAATTAAAGAAATGTCAAAGTACAAGTGATAAATCAAGCTTTAATATTGTCAAAACCTACTATTTTATGTTTACAAAAAAAAATTATAATCGCTCGCCTTTACTTTTCAAGCTTCGCCTCAAAAATTTGCAAATTAAATATTTTTTTATTAAAATTTTCAAATCGCTCGCTCGCCCCAAATTTTGAAGTCCAAAAATCCGTAGAACAAGAAATTAAATTGGTGTGGCCTAAAGGATGATAATTTGAAAGTTATTTATATTTTTTCCCTTTGTGTGAATGCATTTGATTTTCAGTATGACTAGTACCCTCTGATCAGTAGAATGAATACATGATAAGTTTACATATAATTCTGTGCATCAAACAAGCTGTACAATACACACCATAATCTCCCCATAATCTCCCATGATAACAAATAACCCATCACAAATCAATCATATTCATGACTACTCTCCCTTTGTTTTGGAGTTGTTCCCCCTTCTTCAAACTTCTGATTCACTCTGGTGATATTATCATACGCTCCTGACTGTGTTACCCTGCAACATAGCAATATATATATTTATCATTATGGTCAAACAATGGATAAAGAAACCAACATGCGATTTTAATTTTACCAATATTGCATTCATATAATAAACTGTTATCACAGAGATATGTTTCACCTTTTTGTAATTTTGATTATGCAAATGTTGAAATCCAAATAACAATACTCTAACATCTTACACAATTTAGCCAATATTCAAAGTCAATGAACCATGACTGAGTTATATGGCTCAACAATCTCCATGTAAATGAAATGTGCCAATGCTAATACAACTGCATACCAAATTATTATACCATTGATTTATTATAAGTCGTTCCCAAATCTAAATACAAACTATGTAAACTATGTAAAAGTTTCAAAGTCAATGAACCATGAAGAGGGGTGGGGCTTTATAATCTCCATGAAAACAATACTTGCAAATGCCAATAAATTTGCATACCAAATATCATTGACTTAACATAAGCAGTTCATCTTAAACTGATCTAATCACAAACTAATACATGTTAACTAAGATAAGTTTCAAAGTCATTAGACTGTGACTGAGAGGCAAGGCCAAATATTCTCCATGGAAATGAGATGTGCCAAAGCTTATACAGCTGAATATCAATTAACATTGGCCTACCACTAATGGTTCCCCTTGAACTGACCTAATCACAAACTAATACATGATAACTTAAAATCAAAGCACCAAAGGGTGCTATAGGCAGTTAATCAAAAACCCAAAGGCAAACTTGGCCACGTTCAGATGAATAGTGTAAAGAATTAGTCAAAATATTTATCTCAGGCATTGTTCTCAGCTATTTCTAAAGTATCAAATAACGCTTGTACAGTAATGTTTATGTTATGCAATCCTACCACTTTCAAAAGTTATTTCCAATTTATATTTATAAAGATTCAATGTCTGAGATTATACACATACACTGTCCTATGTTAGGGGAGAGTTTTGTGCCAGTTAAGATGTTTAAGCCGCCATATTCTGTATGTACCTGTCCATAGTGAGGACCCACTAATGCGGTGATTGTTGCTGTATATCATATTTATTTTTCATAATTGTTTTGTACATTTTTTAAAATTTTATTAATTTCTTGTGTATACTTCTGATTTTAGTATGATGTCCAAGTTATTGTAAATGCTCTTTTGTCTTTTGTCTTTTGCCGAAAAGTTCTCCAGGACTTATTAACTTCATTGTAGTTACTTTGTTCTTCCTCTGGTTTAAAAGTTCCACCTGAACAAGTGACTAGTTGAAATAGTTTACATTTTTGTTATCATGGTTATTGTGTTAAGGGGCCAGCAAAAGCAATCCTTTGGGTGTAGGAGTTTCTCCCTGCATTAAAGATCCATTGGTAACCTTCGACTGTTGTCTGCTCTAAGATCTGGTTATTGTCTCTATGACACATTCCCCATTTTCACTCTCGATTTTTTTACGTCTCAAATTATAACTGAATTAAAATATGTTGATTACGGTTTAACTGTTTTCCATTACTAATATCATAATAAAAAAACATTTATTTAAACTTTCAATAACTGTAATAGTAAGAATTAAGAAAAACTTGTTTGTATATAAACTTCAACTTGTTGAAACATATTAAACGTTTCTCGAGTCTCGTTAGTTGACTCGTTACCTTTTTATCGTATCATGCGATTTTTTTTCTTATTATTTTCATGGGGAAATCGTTTACCAGCATACAGTTGCTGAAGGAACCGCATAGAATTGATTCAATAACACTAAACGAGTGTTTAAATGTGAAAAATTATAAAAAGAAACATATAAAAAAGTCGTAGTTTTCTGTACCGGAAATCGAAAAGTCCTTGTAAATCAAAAACAATTACGGTGTGATACGCGTCACAGATTCGGACTTAATATTTTACAAAATATGCGACTTTGAAGTTAAATAATGCCGTCCTTTAGAAAACAGTTGTTAAAGTTTACATCACAATATTTATTGAACCACATCGAGCTTAATCAAAGCACGTGTAGCATTATGTTACATTGTGTAACACCAAAGCAAAACAATCTTAAAATGACCTTGACATCGACCAATCAGAAAACTACAATAACAACAACTTAATTTGACAACAATGAAGTAATTTGCTAGAAATCGGAATAATATTAACAAGAAAACAAATGAGCATACATTAAAGATTACTGAATAAAGATGATTTAAATAATCTCAATCAGACAAAAAAACGAATAAAATTATTAATAATAAAGTACCTATGTATCATCAGAATTCTCCCAATTTAAAAGGTACGTAAATTTCGTCTTCTATGTAATTTGAAATTGCCGCCAACTTATATCAGCTTATTAATAGACTACTGACGTATGTAATACGTATCGATGACAAACAATATTCCTACGACTTTTGCCATCTGGGAAATGTAAACGACTCATCTTTATAGATTTTCAGCGATCAAATATTTCATACAATTGTTCTTTGACACCTTAGCCTACAGCACAGGGGGTAATAAACTATAGAAGAATTTCTATCGAGCACTACTTCCTATGTGCAACTTCAAAACTTTTGGGAAAATCGACGACCATTTAACGTTTTTATGGTAATATTTTTTATATTCCAAAATAAAAAGTATGAAAAAAGTGCCCAATTAGTTATAAATAACAAGATAGCCAGCCAGATAATAAAAGTGGCACATATTTCAGCATTTATTGGGTAGAACATAAATCTAGGGTGCTCGCATAAAGCAGCTTAACTGCTTAAAAATCAAAGAGCTGATAGCTCTGAGGTGGAAGAAGGTGAATAAAAGGTTACTTGAATTACCATAAAAGCAGCCCCAATAACCCAGCCTGCTTTGTTCCATTATTGTTATGACATATTTTTTTTCTTAAAACAAGAACATGAAGAATGTGTCATAAGTACATGGATTTCCCATCCGTATAATGATTTTCTATGTTCAATGGACCGTGAAAATTAGGTAAAATCTTTGATTTGGCAGTAAAATTAGAAAGATCATAAGGAACACATGTACATGTGTACTAAGTTTCAAGTTGATTGGATTTCAACTTCATCAAAAACTACCTCGACCATAAAATTTAACCTGAAGCAGGACGGACTGACAGACCAGAAAACATAATGCCCATAAATAGGGCATAAAAATAGTGAGACTTGTTACATACCTGCCAACTTTTGAAAGTTCCCATGGGTGTTTTTAGTGCGCGACAACAACTTTAAAGGTTACAATTTTTAGCGAAGTATTTTGAACAATCTGGATTGTCTAGAAAAAGTGTCATATTTGTATGATGAGCTTACATGCCTTTTTCTGAAGTCTGTTTGCATGATTCTAGTTATTAAATCAGTAGAAAAGATGAACATGTAGCTAGCAGAACAGGGTTTATTTTCTTGTGTAAGAATATATGATGCTTGTTGAAATTTCCAATTTTGAATTATACACACAGATGGACCTTTTACAGGTTGGGAACAACACTCCAAATGAGGGGTAACCCTCATTGGAAGAACATAACAACCCACTGTAAAAAATGAGCACCTTTATATTCATATTATTTGATGAAGCTTTCCCCAAGACCTATGCATCTATCAAATAGTAAATGGTCAACACATGTCAAAAGAATTTTGTGATGTTTCTAAACTTATATCTTCTTTATTAATTTGACCCCATTAAGGAAAGATGTTCCAAATATAATGAATTTTTCCCACTCATAATGGGGGGGGGGGGGGGGGGGGGGGTTGTCCCAACCTGTTTGTTGGTCTTTGTGAAAAAAAAGAATAGTACATTGTGCTTTAAAGGGGCACTAGCTGTCAAATTCATGGTCACCGATTTGACTCAAATTTTCATATTTTATTGACAACAATGTAAAACATTTATCCAAACTATCAAAAGTGAGAAATAAACAGTTTACAGAGCATAGGGTCAATAATATGCAGTTTCGATGTGTGTATTTTAGTCTAGACTCCATCTAATTAAATATCGAGTTGACCTCAGATGACCATATAAGCGATGTAAACATAGATATACTAATGATTAGATATAAATAGATTAAGCCAACACGTGCATGTGCATTTTTATAGGTCTGTTTAATTTTATTTTATAGATTAAAATATATATGTTTCTCGTCGTTTTTACATGTAGAAGAAGGATTTTTAGTGGATCGAATCAGTCATCAAATGATTTACCTTTGTTTCACTTTCAATGTTGACATTTCTTCCCTTTAAATAAACAGTACACGTACTTGCAAGTGAAACAGTCATTATCAATATTATTTTTAACTTAATTTGACAAAATTGAACCATTTTTGCTGCTAAAAGCGAATTATTATTACACTATTTCACTTTTATTTTTGATTGAACAAAAACAAATCATACATTATTTTTTTATGCATCTCGTAGCTAGTGCCCCTTTAAATGATTTAATTGAATACAATAATAACGTATTATTTCAATAAATAAGTGAAATCAAAGAGCAGATTGCTCTGAGGGATACGATTGCCATTGTTTTTATTGACATGTGTATACATGTACATTATTAGCTGGATAATATTATTTTCAAAACTAATTCAACTACACATGTAAAATGTAATTTACTTCATCTGAATAGTTACAAAATAGCCAAAGCCCGGTTAAAAGTGTGTGACAATGTACTTAGGCTATTGTATTTTATTTTTGTACTATCAATTCCAAGTTTACTTTCCACAGCAGTCACTGAAACTCAGAGTGAGAGAAGTATTTCACTTCGTATCTTATCACCAATTTTCCTACGTTAATTCTAGGAGGAACCCCATTCCTATCTCTTTAAATATTTAATTTCCTTTGGGTCAGTGATCATGACTCCTTTCCGTACACATTCCTCGGTTTAAATTGCGATCGTTTTTAATATAATACGACGTTTATTAACAGAACGAGTTAATTTTTCTCAACATAATGTTTCGAATCAGAATTCACGGAAGTGACTTCCGGAAGGGAGACAACTCGAAACGATAATATGGAAGACTCCATTTTGCCTGGAGGGGTGTTGAAAATAAACCTGAACAATGGGGACTAATTTATTTAAATTTAAATGATGCCTATGATTTAAAATTATGCAACAACAATAACCCTCAACAGCAGACATATATAGAAAGGATCCCATGAGTTATAAATTAATCAATTGAGTGGGGAATCCAGAGCAACCATTTAACCTAGTACCCCTTGAAGTCAAGAAAACTATATGCATGCACATAATAACCTAAACAAACCCTGTAGTAAGAACGTATATTAAACCTCAATGGTTCTCTATTTTTTATGGAAGTACAACATCAAATATCAGTTTAATAACGGTGACATATAAGTAAAACTCCACTTCAGTTCTTATATGACAGAAATAGATTTATCAGAATATTGCAGAGAACTCTTGCATTTTTATCACAACTGGGGAATTCCCTCTGAAGTGTTTCTAAATTTATAAAAACACTAAATATAAATACTGCTTGATTCTGATTTTCCGTGTTGTTAAAAACACGCATATAAGGCAAGGGAAATATCAAACATGAAGATTATGAAAAGAACATTATAGGAAAGTTGTTAAAGTTCAATCCCTTTGTTTGTTTTTACCTTTTAAACCAAGACAATCATAAGAATCTGAGATGGTCCTTAATGTTTAGAATAAAACGGTTGACGTGAGGGCATTGTCCTGAGCCACTGGTATAAGTCTACAGATTGCTTGAAAGCAATCGTATCCCAAAAACTACTATTCAGTATTATCTTTATGGTAGTACTGCATCATTAAATTTTGTCAATCAGCCAAGCTTTTATCCTTAAGCTGTGTAAGAATTCTCTTTGCAGATGAAAATTCACCTGCGGCAGCGCCATGTTCACGATTTTACAACTAGATGAAACAACAAAGTTCAAAATCTAGCATGTTGGAATAATCTTCAGAGAAAACGTTTTTGATTGGCTTATTAATTTGATCACGAGAAACACAGAATTTGATTGGCTGAACACGATTGTTTTACCTTGGGAACAAAATAAGGAACAGATGATTTTCACTAAATCGTGTTTTAGAGGTTTTTTTAACGATACCCTTAATATTAATATTTTTTAATAAATGCAAGGAAGTATTATAAAACGTCCTTGTATTATAAAATGCCCTTGATAAGGGTGAAGAGAATAAACTTACTGTGTACTATATGGTCGAAAGAACTCAGGACGAACAGACCAAGGGCGAACATGTAAACAGGGTGAGTAGACCCAATACCAAATTCACGCATGCATACTACAAATATCTACATTAAAAATTCGTAAGGGTTCCGCGGAACCCAGTGTCTCGCCTACTTTTGCTGTTAATCGCAGACTCAACAAAATGAGGAAAAACATCAATAAAAATTTCCCTCTCGATACTGTCTTTTGATTGAAAGAAGCTTCCAAGTTTGGTAAAAAATCCAGGATAGTTTATGAATCTAATAAATGTTGTATAAACTTTAACTGCAGACTGTATGTAATGTTAACTGGAAGAAAAACTAAGTCCATTGATAAGTAAAATACGGAAAAAGTGAATTTTTTTTTTACAAAATTTACTTCTGAATAATATCTTATGATCAGAAACAAGCTTCTGTCTAAGTTTGGTAGAAATCCAGGATAGTTTAAGAACATTATAAAAATTTTAAAAACTTAAACCACAGAGTGAATGTTTTGTTTCTGGCAAAAAAACTAAGTCCATTTATAAGTAAAATACGGAAAAGTGGAAATTTATTTTTACAAAATTTTCTTCTTGATACTATCTTATGATTATAAACAAGCTTCTGTCCAAGTTTGGTACAAATCAAGGATAGTTTATGAAAGTTATTAAAATTTTAAAAACTTTAACCACAGAGTGAATGTAATGTTTCCTCGCAGAAAAACAAAGTCCATTTATAAGTAAAATACGGAAAAAATGGAATTTTATTTTTACAAAATTTATTTCTGGATACTTTCTTATGATCATAAACAAGCTTCTGTCCAAGTTTGGTAGAAATTCAGTATAGTTTAAGAAAGTTATTAAAATTTCAAAAACTTTAACCACAGAGTGAATATTTGTGGACGCCGCCGACGACGACGACGCCGACGACGACGGAATGTAGGATCGCTTAGTCTCGCTTTTTCGACTAAAGTCGAAGGCTCGACAAAAACATGTGGTTACAAGAAATAAACAACGTTCATGTAGATGAGATGACATCTAATAATTTACATAAATAAAAGGGTACATATTTATGATAGTGATTGTTTTTCAATCCTAATTTACATATTAAATGATTCAGATGCTTAATAATGTGTAAAAATCGGATCCGTGTCCAAGAATTGGAAGTTGTTATGAAATTGAAATGCACAGAAACGGATGCGGCATACGGAGGTTCAATGATTTTAAAGTCGGTACCATAGGTCTTCAGAACACTTGAAATCTTCTTCCACCAAAAATCAAAGTTAATAGACCATGACTAAGGGGGTGGAGCCAAATTATCTCCATGGAAATGAGATATGTTAATGCTTATACAACTGCATACCAAATATCATTGACCTACCACTTGTGGTTTCCCATAAACTGACCTAATCACAAACTAATACATGTAAAATAAGCAAAAGTTTTGAAGTCAATAGACCATGACTGAGGGGGCAGGGCCAAATAATCTCCATGGAAATGATCAAATATGATTGACCTACCACTTGCTGTTCACCATAAACTAGACCTAATCACAAACTAATTCATTGTTGACGCCATCGCCGTCGCCAACGCAGGAAACAGCATACCTATGTCTCGCTTTTTGACTCTGTCAAGGCGAGACAAACATTTCACAATGCAAGTTTAAATTATTACGTTTATAACCTCTCACATTTTCCACAATAATAAAAACATTGCATAGTTTTCAAATTTCCAGTATTCATATTATGATGTTATTTGATGGATTTTTTTCATTTAACTTCCTTTATCATTGTTTTGAGGAACTTGGGAGATATGACCACAGGGATGGTGTCATAGGCTAACAAATATGTGAGATAATAACTTACACTTCTTCCATCTCAACTTCTTCGTCACTGTCTTGAGGAACTTGAAGGTATGGATTGTCATTAGCTGGTCTGAACTTATACCCAGTTACTACGAAGAATGTTATTGTGGCTAATTCTTTAAACAGTTGGTCTAGCCATTCATACTGGAAAGGGACTGTAATCTGAAAAAGAAAATGTATATAAGTACTGGTTGTTTATCAGGGTATTTCACAATTGATCATGAATTGAAAGATTTAAAGCTTAACATCAGGGCTTCCAAAAAATCTTTATGTCAGATGGACATTTTATGTTTTATCCTGATTTTAATCCCTCAACATGCTTAAGCCTTAGTAAAAAAGACAATTATTGTAACCAATTCGCCATCATATAACCAATGGTTGACAATGAAATAAACAATACTTAACTTTACTTTGATATGAATTTGAATAACTATATAAAAACCTAGGTTTAAGGCTTAAGGTAAGTAAAAATGACTAGAGTTTTAAATAAATTGTCTTATATATATGCAAGAGCAGGCCCTACAAATAACAGCATAAATTGTCAGAAAAGAGATAAATATACTTACACTGATTAAATAGACTATAATTCTTGTAAAGTATATATAACAAACTACCTGCAAAATAACAATAAACAATGGTCATCTCATACTATTAATAATATAAAATCTGTACAAGATGGTAACACTTTTATAAAAGCTTTCAGTGGTTTAGTGTTACCTTCCCTCAACAGTAGAATCTAGAGCTGAAACACAGTACATAATACATCAGGCATTAACATGGAATTGATTTGCGATCAGCTTAATTAGCTATCATAAAGGATCATAAGATGCAGTTAGGGAGATAATTAAAATCATTACCTTCTACTATTTTTCATTAAAAAGTCCATAATAAGATTAGCCAATCCAAAAATTTCAATATTCAAAAATATTCAAGACATATGCAAAAACACTGATATTTATCAGTATGCTACAAGCACTGGTGAATTAATGTGCTATAAGTCACTTGTTATTTTCTATATTTGATTTCTTGTATGGTCGCTCTATATTTCCTTTATCCATTAGTTGCACTGTTTAACAGTTGAGTCTGCTCAAGAGGAAAGCATACTTTGTATTCAACTGTCAGACTTGAATCAGGGTGTCAGGTTTTTCCCATTTATTGTTGTAGGCAATGAAGGGACCTGAAGATATTCATACGTTAGTTTTGTCTTATTGGCAACCATATACTACATATACTAGATTAGTTTCTTAGTCTTTAGTTTCCTATATTGTGTTTTGTGTACTGTTGTTTGTTTTTTAGTTCTTATCTTTTTTGAAACTATCTGAATACTTACCATCATATAAATCTCTCTCAATATATACCTACCATTACATAGACAAGTCTTAATTGAAAACTACGTTCAAAACTATGATATAACTGTCTGAATACTTACCATCATATACATCTCTCTGAATACCTACCATCATATAAATCTCTCTGAATATATACCTACCATTACATATATTTAACTGTCTCAATACCTACCATTATATAAAACTGTCTGAATAATTTAAGTTTAAGGAGACATATTGCAGCTTTGCCATCAGTGTTTGATGCTTCTGTCAGGTGCCTAATAGACCTACAAATCATTAGGTTTCATTAGTATATTACTGTACATATAAACAAGTGTTAGGGGTTTTATAATAAACCAATATGATGTCATCATGATCATTTTTTTTTTAACTTTTCAAAGTTATGTTAATTACCAAATATTTCTACATGTGACACATAACCTACATTGCTTAGTACACTATAACATATACTATGTAGATCAAATTGACTCTGATATTATTATTGGTCATCAGTAATATTCTATAGACAGACTTGTACTGCTCAAATATATATCATATATTTGAGCAGTATAAGTATGTCTATAATATAATAGACATACTTTTACTACTCAAAACTATTAATTTCTAAAAAAAACATGTAAAATAATTTTCCCAAAACCTGCAGGCCTTTCAGTCATAAATTTTTTAGTCAGTTCCTGGAACACCATATACAGTATTTTGATTGGCTGAGTCTAAGCACAATAATAGTCCACTAAAGATTTATGACTTCATGGTCAGATTTTCATGTGAACAAACTATTACTTCACATTGGCCAACAGTTACATTGCAGTTTTAAGGAAGAAGATTTTTGAATATTGGGAAATGGACATAACACATTGCCTCTATCAGTCAACTTTTCATCTGATCATAAGGAAATGTAAATCATTTGTAAAAGACTATCAGAACATTATTCCTTCAAAGTTTAATTTAAAATGGTTAAGTGGTTTTAAACAAGATAAATGGAAAATATGTCCATGGGACACAGATGATGCTCCCATGATTACTAACCATACAACTGGGAACAGTATAGCACCGCAACATAACAAGTCAATCATGATAAATAGCTGTTTCCAGATATGGTACTGTAACTGGCCTTCTTCACTCTCTTCTATGATAATGTAAGCTATATTATCAAATACCTACAAAATACAAAATTCCCTTAAGACATTTTAACAAATTGATCAATATAATATATGGGTATTGCCTGTAAAAAGTACTGTTGAACATTGTCCTGAACAGATTTTTATATTGCATGAGCTAGCTAGTTATATAGCTTGTGCAACAATATATTCTTTGAGGGATAATATTCACCAGTTTTATTCTTTGAGGGATAATATTCACTAATATTCACCAGTTTTATTCTTTGAGGGATAATATTCACCAGTTTTATTCGTTGAGGGATAATATTCACCAGTTTTATTGTTTGAGGGATAATATTCACCAGTTATCAGGCAATTACCATCTGATTTTAAAGCAAAGTTTTATTAATATAATAATAGCCAATATATTCAATCAGCTGATATCCAATTAGGTGGAGTCTATTGTATTCACAAAACAAATAAAGTCAACCTGTAGTGGTTAGTCAAATTCAATAGGTTAATCTGTAGTAGTTAGACAAATTATATAAGTTAATCTGTAGTGGTTAGAAAAATTCAAAAGGTTAACTTGTTGTGGTTAGACAAATTATATAAGTGAATCTATAGTGGTTAAGACAAATTCAAAAGGTTAACCTGTTGTGGTTAGACAAATTATATAACATGTATAAGTTCATCTGATGTGGTAAGACAAATTAAATAAGTTAACCTGTAGTGGTTAGCCAAATTAAACAATTTACCTGCAGTGGTTAGACAAATTAAATAAGTTAACCTGTAGTGGTTAGACAAATTAAACAATTTACCTGCAGTGGTTAGACAAATTAAATAAGTTAACCTGTAGTGGTTAGACAAATTAAACAATTTACCTGCAGTGGTATGATAATCAGAAACAATTTCTTTTCCTTGTCTGACAGGATATGTTTGACAAACGCCCATCCTGCTCCAACTAATATAATTGTAATAATCATCAAGGATCCTTTGGTTCTGTAAATAATATTGTCATAGAATTAAAACAGAATCATTTATAATTACTTTTCAATTCTATTTTATCAAAGATTATTCTAAAGTAATCTGCATGTAACATTCAATTTAATTTAATAGCAGTAATATTTTGGTTCATTAATTCAACAATTGATGGTCAGAAAATTGGCCTAGCATGTTTTGATGTGTTTTAGAATTAGATAACTTTATTTGTGTTAGAATATAAGCAGGCATCAATCACTGATTAACTAAACACTTCAAAATATGCATTCAAATGAGTACCGAGGGTATTTAAGCACATACATATATGCATTCTAACAATATAGTAGTGGACTAAATGCTTGTGACAATTTAAGTGAAGTATAAGTTCCTCCTGCTCCTAATGGAGATTTTGAAAAGACAGTGAAGGACTGTATCAAATAATTATACAGTCAATGCAATTTCGACTGCACAAAACACACAGTTTACATTATAAACAGAAATGTGTTGCTCCCATGATGATAATCACTTCATATAGACTAATTATGATGTTATAACTATTTTCTTCCTTATTAACTTACAAATATACAATATAATATAATACAGCCCAAGCTTCCTCATGAGTCCCTTCTTTGCCAATGTAATAGATATTAACCTGTAAAACATATTATTAATGTCAATGATGTAGCTTATGATCATTATTTTATAAGTAAACTGGTCTCTGAAACAAGGAGTAAAGTGTTAACATGTTTACACACATTCTCTCATTTTACTTAAGTTTACACACATTCTCTCATTTTACTTAAGTTTACACACATTCTCTCATTTTACTTAAGTTTACACACATTCTCTCATTTTACTTAAGTTTACACACATTCTCTCATTTTACTTAAGTTTACACACATTCTCTCATTTGACTTAAGTTTAACAAGGAGTAAAGTGTTAACATGTTTACACACATTCTCTCATTTTACTTAAGTTTACACACATTCTCTCATTTTACTTAAGTTTACACACATTCTCTCATTTTACTTAAGTTTACACACATTCTCTCATTTTACTTAAGTTTACACACATTCTCTCATTTTACTTAAGTTTACACACATTCTCTCATTTGACTTAAGTTTAACAAGGAGTAAAGTGCTAACATGTTTACACACATTCTCTCATTTTACTTTAAGTTTAAGTCATTTCAACTGTTTCAACTCATATGCCTGTTCGATTTCATGGAAATATTATTACATTGTCATAACAAGAGACACTCTGTCTCTGCAAGAATTTTTATTGCTTTTAGATCATTTATTTTCCTCATCCTCATCTTATTTTCTGATTTAATTCAATAAAAGTATGGCAATAACTAAATAGCTTAAATGACTAAAAGCATCAACCAACTTATTATTGTTATTTTTTGTGTTTAACACTTTCCAGACAATATAGCAGTAATTCTTTTAAATTTTTCAATTAATATTTACGTTACTCAACTTATTGCAAAAGATGCAGAAATAAATTAGTTGATTTACAAATACCATATTATGTGTCATTTGTTCTCTTGTGTGGAGAATTGTCTCCTTGGCATTCATACCACATCTACTTTTTTATGTTCATTAATTATATGTTTTAATACATACCTTGGTTAACATAGTACTATTTCTTGTGACATAAATCAGTTATCCCTTTATTTACCTTAATATATCTAAACCAGATGCTCCGCAGGGCGTAGCTTTATACGACCGCAGAGGTTGAACCCTGAACGGTTGGGGCAAGTATGGACACAACATTCAAGCTGGATTCAGCTCTAAATTTGGATTGTGATTAAATAGTTGACACAGCATAGGTTTCTGACACAGAATGAATGTGTTCTAATGAACTTAAAATTTTTGTTTTCTCTTAGAGCAATTCACTATGCTGTTGAATATTAATCCTCTCAAAACAAGAATGTGTCCTCAGTACACGAATGCCCCACTCGCACTATCATTTTCCATGTTCAGTGGACCGTAAAATTGGGGTAAAAACTCTAATTTGGCATTAAAATTAGAAAGATCATATCATAGGGGACATGTGTACTAAGTTTGAAGTCGATTGGACTTAAACTTCATCAAAAACTACCTTGACCAAAAACTTTAACCTGAAGCGGGACAGACGGACGGACGAACGGACGGACGAACGAACGGACAGACGGACGGACGGACGGACGCACAGACCAGAAAACATAATGCCCCTCTACTATCGTAGGTGGGGCATAAAAATGTTTGAAGAAATTTTCTTTTTTATTTATGAAATTTCAAATGAGAAAAATTGAACCCAATTTTTTTAATCACATCCCCCTTTCCCTTATTCCAAAACTAATCTCAATTAAAATTTCTAATGGAGTTTGCAACAATAACTACTCATTTAAATACATCATAAAATATTAAGATGTAAAAAAAACTGCTTGTTATCACTGAATGTTATTTATTATAATTTATCAGTTGGTAGTAAAAAGTGAATATACATTGTATATTGTATATAACAAAGATTTAAGTTGATTCTGGACAAAGAAAGATAACTCCAATTAAAAAAAAATCTTGCTATTGCACAATATTTTGCAATTAGATATTTCTTGCTTACTATTCTGGACAAAGAAAGATAACTCTAATTAAAAAAAAATTTGCTATTTCACAATATTGTGCAATTAGATATTTCTTGCCATTGCGCAATACTGTGCAATTGAAAAGACTTGCTATTGCACAACACTTAATATAATAATTTTAGATCCTGATTTGGACCAACTTGAAAACTGGGCCCATAATAAAAAATCTAAGTACATTTTTGGATTCAGCATATCAAAGAACCCCAAGATTTCAATTTTTGTTGAAATCAGACTAAGTTTAATTTTGGACCCTTTGGACTTTAGTGTAGACCAATTTGAAAACAGGACCAAAAATGAAGAATCTACATACACAGTTAGATTTGGTATATCAAAGAACCCCATTTATTCAATTTTTGATGAAATCAAACAAAGTTTAATTTTGGACCCCGATTTGGACCAACTTGAAAACTGGGCCAATAATCAAGAATCTAAGTACATTTTTAGATTCAGCATATCAAAGAACCTAACTGATTCATTTTTTGTCAAAATCAAACTAAGTTTAATTTTGGACCCTTTGGACCTTAATGTAGACCAATTTGAAAACGGGACCAAAAGTTAAGAATCTACATACACAGTCATGACAGTTAGATTCGACACATCAAAAAACCCCAATTATTCAATTTTGATGAAATCAAACAAAGTTTAATTTTGGACCCTTTGGGCCCCTTATTCTGTTGGGACCAAAACTCCCAAAATCAATACCAACCTTCCTTTTATGGTCATAAACCTTGTGTTTAAATTTCATAGATTTCTATTTACTTATACTAACGTTATGGTGCGAAAACCAAGAAAAATGCTTATTTGGGTCCCTTTTTGGCCCCTAATTCCTAAACTGTTGGGACCTAAACTCCCAAAATCAATACCAACCTTCCTTTTGTAGTCATTAACATTGTGTTTAAATTTCATTGATTTCTATTTACTTAAACTAAAGTTATTGTGCGAAAACCAAGAATAATGCTTATTTGGGCCCTTTTTTGGCCCCTAATTCCTAAACTGTTGAAACCTAAACTCCCAAAATCAATCCCAACCGTTCTTTTGTGGTCATAAACCTTGTGTCAAAATTTCATAGATTTCTATTAACTTAAACTAAAGTTATAGTGCGAAAACCAAGAAAATGCTTATTTGGGCCCTTTTTGGCCCCTAATTCCTAAAATGTTGGGACCAAAACTCCCAAAATCAATACCAACCTTCCTTTTGTGGTCATAAACCTTGTGTTAAAATTTCATAGATTTCCATTCACTTTTACTAAAGTGAGAGTGCGAAAACTAAAAGTATTCGGACGCCGGACGACGACGACGACGCAGACGCCAACGTGATAGCAATATACGACGAAAATTTTTTCAAATTTTGCGGTCGTATAACAATTCTTTCATTCATTCATCAAACATAACCATGATATATATATGATATATAGAGTAACATAACTTACAGCATGAAACATACAGGAAAAACTTTTAACTATAACCACTGCAAACATCAAATAGTGGAGTTTATACACATCATCACTGAAAAATATACATTAAATACACATCATACATTTATAATGTACACCAAATACACATCATACATTTATAATGTACACCAAATACACATCATTGCTGAAAAACATTCACAGAATTAAATTACTACTTTTTTACTTCCAAATAAGGCAATAACAAGAATAAAACAATCGATTGAGTTTACTCCCTTTGTTTACATTCACCACTTCCCAAAGGTATTATGTTATATGACATGTATGACTAATATGAGTTTCTTCTGTTCACATACTTTCCCATTATCATGTCATCATATGCTGCATCTTACTGCATAGAAAAGTTTATATAATTAATTTTATCTATAGACTAGATCAATATAGATGGACTGTTGGTACATTCAAAATACAACAGAAAATGTTTTAGAGCCATTTAGGTTATTTTTTCTGAGGCAAGGTTTCATGAAATATGAATGGGTTTATCCTGAGAAAAGAGATAACTCATTTATTTCATGCTTTGATTGATTGATTAATTTTTGGTGTTTAAACAACACTTTTTAGCGATACTTTTAGGCTGTTTTGTGGCAGCCAGTATTTATTGGTAGGGGAAGCCAGAGTGCTAAAAAAAGCCACTGACCTTCGATAGGAAATCTGTCTATCCTAGTCCAATTAAGATTGGAGGCAAGTGCACCTGAACAAATAGGGTTCAAACTCACAACCTCATTGGCAATCAAATCCCATCTACCATCTATTTATTTGCATATATGCCATTGATATAGAGGGCCACATTGATGCAATGTCTACATTGGTTTTTTATATACAATGTCATGTAATCTGAATAGTTACCTGGATTTCTTTAGAACACTCATCCAGAGACAGCCAGCTGCTAAATACAGGACAAAGAAAGAGAAATATAATGGAGCCAGGGGTATTTCTCCAGCAGACAGATAGGTGGCATCATTTTTCTCAGTTATCTTTAGCTACAAAATATGATTTTATGCTTTATGTTTGATAAATTTAAAGATAGAAATATTATAATGCTATAAAGTATCATTTAATGTATCGTCTATCATGTTCCTTGAGTTTACCAATCCTTTATTTGTGATTTGCCTTTCTTATAACATATTGAGCCACATTCACTAGTTTTTCCTATATTTAACTATAATTTTATGACTTAACCAAACAAAATAAGAAGCTCTCAAGAGCCTGTGTCGCTCACCTTTGTCTATGAGCATATTAAACTAAGAATACTGATGGATTCATGACAAAATTGTGTTTTTGTGATGGTGATCTGTTTGTAGATCTTACTTTACTGAACATTCTTGCTGCTTACAATTATCTCTATCTATTATGAACTTGGCCCAGTATTTGCAATGGTAAATATTTGGTAAAAATATACAACCAGATGCAGGGCGCAGCTTTATACGACTGCAGAAGTCGAACCCAGTTGGGGCAAGTATGAAAACAACATTTTTAAAAGCTTGATACAGCTCTGAATTTTGATTGTGATTAAATAGTTGACACAGCAAAGGTTTCTGACACAGAATGAATGTGGTCTAATGAACTTAAAAAAAATGTTTTTTGTTTTTGAGCAATACACTATGCTGTTGAATATATAAATCCCCTAAAAAAAATATTTGAAGAAAAATTCTTTTAAATTTCTGAAATCTGAAATGAGCAAAATTTTACCCCTCACCCCTCCCTGTTTTTTTCACCTTCCCTAATTCCTTATTCCAAAAATAATCTCAATTCAAATTTCTAATTAAATTGGCAACAAAAACTACTCATTTAAATACATCATAAAGTATTAAAATATAAAATAACTTACAGTCATGGTTAAAATTAATATTAATTCATGTAATTAACAGTAACTTCTAAAAAAAAAATTTACAGCTACACATCTTAAACAATTATCACTTCCTTTAACATAATTTTCAAGCAGTGTAAGGGAGGTAATCAGGTAATCAAACATATAAATAACAGTATTTTTTAAATTTTAAATGGAATTGGATTACCTCCCTTACAGTGCTTTTAAATTGTCTAAATTGTCCTTTAACCAGAAAAATCCTTGTTTCCCCCTTTCTTTGCCCCTAATTGTTAATGATTTGATCCATTACCCCCTAAAACCAACCCTTTGAAGTATGGAAATTTGATGTATAATCTCATAGAGATTTATACACTTAGACACAAGTTATTGACTGAAAACTAAAAATATGCTTATTTGGGCCCTTTTTTTGGCCCCTCACTTGTTGAAACCACCCTTGGAGCAAGAACCCCAAAACTCAATTCCAGTTTTTCCTTTGTAGTAAGAAACCTTGTAACAAAATTTCAGAGAAATCTATACACTTAAACACAAGTAAGTGTCTGTAAACTAGAAAAATGCTTCTTTTTGGCCCTTTTTTGGCCCCTTATTGCTAAATGTTCAGGGATATTATTCCAAACTGACACCAAGCCTTCTCTTCATTATATGGAACCTTGTGGTACAATGTCAGAGAGATCCATACAATTAAACATAAGTTATTGTCCCGAAACTTCAAATATGCTTGTTTTTTGGCCCTTAATTCCTAGACTGTTTGCCCCATAACCCTGAAAATTTATCTTAATAGCATGAACATTGTGGTACAATTTCAGATTAATTGAATTACTTATACACAATTCATGTTCCTAAACTGATGGGACCATAAACCCCAAAATCAATCCCAACCTTCCTTTTGTGGTTATAAACATTGTGTTAAAATTTTATTGATTTATATTTACTTATACTTAAGTTATTATCCAGAAACCATCTGTCATCGATGCAGTCATATAAAAATTTACAAAATTTATGAAAATTGTTAAAAATTGACTATGAAGGGCAATAACTTAAGGGGTCAATTGACCATTTTGGTCATGTTAACTAATTTGTAGATCTTACTTTGCTTTACATTATTGCTGTTTACAGTTTATCTCTATCTATAATAGTATTTAAGATAATAACCAAAAGCTTCAAAATTTTCTTAAAATTACCAATTCACGGGCAGCAACCCAAAAACGGGTTGCCTGATTGGTCTGAAAATTTATGGGCAGATAGATTTTGACCTAATAAACAGTTTTAACCCCATGTCAGATTTGTTCTAAATGCTTTGGTTTCAGAGATATAAGCCAAAATCTACATTTTTTTCCTATGTTCTATTTTTAGCCATGGTGGCCATCTTGGTTTCGTTGGCTGGGTCAACGGACACATTTTTTAAACTAGATACCCCAATGATGATTGTGGCCAATTTTGGTTAAATTTGGGTCAGCAGTTTCAGAGGACTCACTTGGCCCTTGACCCTTCAGAGTTGATACACTGATTCCTTAACATGAAAAGGGTGTGTTATTCTCTGTACATGAAACACTGATTTAACATTCACATTTCAACAAGAAGAAGCTGTGTATACTTCCTGCACAGCCTGAAGGACAACCCACATTAGCAATGGTTTTATACAGCCTGACAGATGACCCAAGATAGCAATGGTTTTACTAGCCTTTTTTGTATATATGTTTATAGTATCTCAGTTTTTTTGAATTTACATCATACTAACATATTATCTGGTTGTGGGAATGCCTAATCTGCTGGACAACTAAATGTTACTTACATTCATGTCAACAGAATAAGCTGCTTTATAAGATGGACAATTATGGAAATACAGGTTATATAATCCTTCTTCTTCCTTTCTGTTGATGTTTACTCGAAACTACAAAATATATCAATGAAACCATATTTACTTGAAACTACAAAATATATCAAAGAAACGATAAATACTTAAAACTAAAAAGATATATCAAAGAAAGATCAACAATAAATATATAAAAGTATATCAAATTCATATGACTATAGAAAATCAAAAATGTCTTTAGCTTCAATTTACAGAGGTCAAATAAGTATGACATGCCTAACTTGTAGATTCCATGACTGGTCTGAGGAATGATGGTTGTCATATTTGTAACCAGTGTACTAGCAACAAAATTTGAACAGGGTGCAGCACTCACCCTTTTTTAATGACGCAGGGACTAAACTTAACGCTCGCCCGGGCGCCCGAGGCGACCAGATTTTCGGCTGGGCGAATATATTTAGTCATCATGGTCGCCCAGCTGGCGACTGTAAAAAAATATAAGTAAATCCCATTTGTACCCTTTCCCCCCGAAATATTAACAAAGACTGTTCCCAAAAGGAAACCTGTTTGTCTTATCAAAGCGATATAGAAATATAGAGTATTTCCGAAAACCAGTAGGTTATTTCTAATAACTGAACCCAGTCGAATAGCTATGTTTTCAATCCGGAGTCACGATGTTGCATATATATACCTTCTTCTTTCCGCATGTTTTCTTAGTTCTGCTAAATTTTCTACGATAATTTCATTATTGAACAGTGTTTTCTATTTTACTGTTCAATAAGCATCGTGAAAGGGATGTTTTCTTATTGTCCTGCGATTCATTGCAAGCCTGTGTTAGACGGTAACTTGTCCCTGAATCGCTTTTTACAAAAATATTTAATAAAAAACGAAATTTAAAATCTCGTAAATAAAAATCCCAATATCTAGTTTGATATCCAATCTTCATTAAAAACTTATTGAAAAATATATTTTGATCAACACTATTAGAGGATGGCTTGGATTGAGATAATATTTAATGTTCAAAGAAAAAGCCATATTGTCTAAAGGTCAACAGGAAGTTGAAAATTTGAAGGGAGATAATTTTGTTAGGAAACAACCTAAAATAAATATTGTCAAATCTTATGATGCATTTCTGGTGGCAATAATTCAAATATTATAATGGTTACCATAGAAAACATTTTCAAGACTACAAGTAGGATTTCACAATAAGGCTTCATTAGAAAAACTGTTTTGTTTCATACCATGAACATACATTTAAAGAAGAATCAAAGAAGTTTGTATTTGAACATATATGAAGACTACTTCCTGTTTTACTTCTTGTATGAATGATCCTCCTTACGTGGGAGCACTTAACAAATGTACAAGTTTGTTAACATAAACATCAAAATGATTTGCTTTGCTTCATGGTATGATAATTTGATAAAAAAAAAATCTAACTGGAACCAACATCAAGAACATATTAATTTCTTAATAAGGTTTAAATACAACTAATGTTCTCCAGCTGAGCCTATAGCTACAGTGGCGGATCCAGAGGGGGGGTTCCGGGGGTGTGCACCCCCCCCCTTTATTTTTGCCGATCAATGCATTTGTATCGGGACATATGTTTTGCACCCCCCCCCCCCCCCTTTGCCCTGGGTTAGCACCCCCCCCTTTCGAAAATTCCTGCATCCGCCCCTGAGCTAGCAATATTCAAGGTAACTTACACAAAGTATCCTTACAATCCCGGTTATTACGCTAAAGTGCCCTTTCAGAAAACTAGCACCCTTCTGCCCTGAGATTTAAGCTGGAACACTGTTAGTAAGTATATACTAAGTAATTTTCAGTTTTGTTTTATTTTAGTATAAAGATTAGTGGGCTCCTAAAATTTTAAGCGGGCCCCTGAAAAAAATATCTTAGGGGCCCAGCTGGCCCCTAGAGAAAAACAGTTAAGTTTAGTCCCTGTGACGGCTGTGCCTTTTTTCTGCTGTTTCTCGAGTGCCCTGCCATTTTTATTGCGAAAATCTCTGCATTTTTCTCCCTTTACAATACCCGAAAAATTCGTAATTCTTTCATCAACAGGAAGTTCAGCTAGCTGTGTAAACTGTCAAATTAAGTGACCCATTAAGTGCATGGCTTCACCTGGCAGCTTTGGTGTCAAAATCATTTTTAATTAATACCAATTACCTTTATACCTTAATTAGATATAGAAAGATGTGGTATGAGTGCCAATGAGACAACTCTCCATCCAAATAACAATTTAAAAAGTAAACCATTATATGTCAAGGTACAGCCTTCAACACAGAGCCTTGACTCACACCGAAAAGCAAGCTATAAAGGGCCCAAAAAAATTAGTAATGTAAAACCATTCAAACGGGAAAACCAACTGTCTAATCTATATAAAAACAAGAAACCAGAAACATGTATGAACTACACAAATGACAACTACTGTACATCAGATAAGGTCATAAATAATTTGTGTATTTCAAAAAAAGTTTGACAAACAAATTTGAGTTACTTCCCCTATTTATCACCATTCACAATATACACTTTAAAAAAAAAAAACTTAATGTATAAGCCACAATTTACATTTTACCTGTATGTTCTATTTTTAACCATGGTGGCCATCTTGGTTGGTTGGGCGGGTCACCGGACACATTTTTAAACTAGATACCCAAATAGTGATTGTGGCCAAGTTTGGTTAAATTAGGCCAACGACAGATGACAACGGACGACAAGTGATGAGAAAAGCTCACTTGACCCTTTGGGCCAGGTGAGCTAACAAGGATCTAAATATTGCAACATTTAAAACTGTTGAATAATCACTTTGAAACATTGAAAATTTATACAATTATTGGATTGATGATAATAATATCTTTTATAACTGACTAATCATGCTAATAGACAGCTTATCTATTATCTATATTACTGGAAAGTAGAAAGCTACTGTAAATTCTGTCTAACTGTTTACCTCACCACACGGCACAGTTATTAACTGTTTACCTCACCACACAGCAGTAATTAACTGTTTACCTCACCACATGGCAGTAATTAACTGTTTACCTCACCACACGGCACGGTTATTAACTGTTTACCTCACCACAGGGCACAGTAATTAACTGTTTACCTCACCACACGGCAGTGAATTAACTGTTTAACTGTTTACCTCACCACATGGCAGTAATTAACTGTTTACCTCACCACACGGCAGTAATTAACTGTTTACCTCACCACACGGTAGTAATTAACTGTTTACCTCACCACACGGCAGTAATTAACTGTTTACCTCACCACACGGTAGTAATTAACTGTTTACCTCACCACACGGCAGTAATTAACTGTTAAATTGTTTACCTCACCACACGGCACAGTAATTAACTGTTTACCATGTTTACCTCACCACACGACAGTAATTAACTGTTTAACTGTTTACCTCACCACACGGCAGTAATTCACTGTTTACCTCACCACACGACAGTAATTAACTGTTTAACTGTTTAACTCACCACACAGCAGTAATTCACTGTATACCTCACCACACGACAGTAATTAACTGTTTAACTGTTTACCTCACCACACGGCAGTAATTCACTGTTTATCTGTTTACCTCACCACACAACAGTAATTAACTGTTTAACTGTTTACCTCACCACACGACAGTAATTAACTGTTTTTAAAACTGTTTACCTCACCACACGACAGTAATTAACTGTTTAACTGTTTACCTCACCACACTGCAGTAATTAACTGTTTACCTCACCACACGACAGAAATTAACTGTTTACCTCACAACACAGCAGTAATTAACTGTTTACCTCACAACACAGCAGTAATTAACTGTTTACCTCACAACACAGCAGTAATTAACTGTTTACCTCACAACACAGCAGTAATTAACTGTTTACCTCACCACACGGCAGTAATTAACTGCTTACCTCACCACACGGCATGAATTAACTGTTTACCTCACCACACGGCAGTAATTAACTGTTTAACTGACTAAACAACAGAATTTAGATGTTTAAATAACAAGACAACAGTATTTACAAATGTAGCTGCTTAAATGACCAAACAACAGTATATAGCTGTTTAAATGACCAAACAACAGTATATAGCTGTTTAAATTACCAAACAACAGTAATTAGCTGTTTAAATGAACAGACAACAGTATATAGCTGTTTAAATTACCAAACAACAGTATATAGCTGTTTAAATGACCAAACAACAGTAATTAGCTGTTTAAATTACCAAACAACAATATATAGCTGTTTAAATGACCAAACAACAGTAATTAGCTGTTTAAATGAACAGACAACAGTAATTAGCTGTTTAAATTACCAAACAACAGTATATAGCTGTTTAAATGAACAGACAACAGTAATTAGCTGTTTAAATGACCAAACAACAGTAATTAGCTGTTTAAATGACCAAACAACAGTAATTAGCTGTTTAAATGAACAGACAACAGTAATTAGCTGTTGAAATGACCAAACAACAGTAATTAGCTGTTTAAATGAACAGACAACAGTAATTAGCTGTTTAACAATGTTTAACTGACCAAACAACAGTATTTAGCTGTTTAACTTACCACACAACAGTAATTTGCTTTTTACTTGGCCAGACAACAGTAATTAACTGTTTAACTGACTAAACAACAGTATTTAGCTGTTAAAATGACAAAACAACAGTAATTTGCTTTTTACTTGGCCAGACAACAGTAATTAACTGTTTAACTGACTAAACAACAGTATTTAGCTGTTTAACCGACCAAACAACAGTAATTTGCTTTTTACTTGGCCAGACAACAGTAATATACTGTTTAACTGACCAAACAACAGTATTTAGCTGTTTAACTGACCAAACAACAGTAATTTGCTTTTGACTTTGCCAGACAACAGTAATATACTGTTTAACTGACCAAACAACAGTATTTAGGTGTTTAAATGACCAAACAACAGTTATTAGCTGTTTACCTGACTAAACAACATGGACAACAGTATTTAGCTGTTTAAATGACCAAACAAAAGTAGTTAGATGTTTTTACTGACCAGACAACAGCAATTTTACTGTATAACTGACGGAACAACAGTAATTTATAGCTGTTTTACTTACATAAATAGTGTATGCCTCCATTGAATTATTATCAAATTTTGACATAGGAATTTCCTTAAGCACTGGAGCTGCTTTTATTTTGGCTGGTTCTAATGGTTTCTTTGTTTTACTGGTTTCTGTTTTCACTGTTTTTAATGTTGTTGTTGTCAGTACTGCAGCGGTACTTGGTGCTTTAGTCGGTGCTGCAGTGGTATTTGGTGCTTTAGTCAGTACTGCAGTGGTACTTGGTGCTTTAGTCGCTTTCTTCTTCACACTAGAAGCAGTAACATCCCTTTTATGCCTTTTTCCAATGAGGAACTGGTCACTAAATGGTGAATGAGGAACATGTCTTTTACTTGGAGAATGTGGCTCTGTCAAGTTATTAACAATTACCAAATTCTTCACATCACTGCCGTTTCTTTGT
Organism: Mytilus galloprovincialis; assembly: GCA_037788925.1. Taxonomy (NCBI): domain Eukaryota; kingdom Metazoa; phylum Mollusca; class Bivalvia; order Mytilida; family Mytilidae; genus Mytilus; species Mytilus galloprovincialis. The sequence continues at coordinate 346,076 of CM075331.1, forward strand.
ATTGTCACTCTGAAATATTTTAAATAATGCCATTTTTTAAATTTTTTGAAATCAAATGATTGCCATGTTTAAACAGAAGAGTTAAAAAGAAATAGGCTGTCTCCTTGAGTATGATTTACAAGGTTGAGTTGTCTGTAGCAACAGGTAGAAGTTTTGGATGTCTGAAGCAAGGATCCAGAAATTTTTCACATAATTTCGGTCATTATCCATGTTAGTTGGGGTCTTTTTTTCAAACTTACGAAATTATTAATGTTAGATTTACTGCATTAATAATCTAACACTACTCTGGTGAATTTAATCATGAAGTTTTTCATTTGTTTTTTACTATTTTTCTAAAACATTTTAGAAAAATGTATGCCATGCAAAAGTTTAAATAAAAATTACTTTTGAATACTTCATACAATAAGTTTCTCAGGAATTGCAATTGATGACCCCAAAAAAAACAGAAGTTTCAAGTAAATACTACTTTTTTACTTGATTTTCTGTGAAAATGTGTATAAATATATAACTTATAACATTTTCAAATGTTTAATTTGGCATAACAATTAAGTTTCAAATGTGGTTTTCCAGCAAGCATATTACATAGTAAACAAAGCAAATACGAACATTTTTTTCTACATACATGTATGTAATTTGATAAAAGTTTCAATTTTTAAACCAGAACTGTTGAAAGCATAATAAATGAAGTAATTTGTCATTGAGTAGAATTTCTTTATAAGAATAGTTCTGAATTTGACCACTACTACTGTCATGACTGTCAAGTAATTAAATGGGGAGAGTCTCTATGGTATGGGACAGAGATGATGACTGTCAAGTAATTCAATGGGGAGCGTCTCTATGGTATGGGACAGAGATGATGACTGTCAAGTAATTAAATGGGGAGTGTCTCTATGGTATGGGACAGAGATAATTAAATGGGGAGTGTCTCTAAGGTATGGGAAAGAGATAATTAAATGGGGAGTGTCTCTATGGTATGGGACAGAGATAATTAAATGGGGAGTGTCTCTATGGTATGGGACAGAGATAATTAAATGGGGAGTGTCTCTATGGTATGGGACAGAGATAATTAAATGGGGAGTGTCTCTATGGTATGGGACAGAGATAATTAAATGGGGAGTGTCTCTATGGTGTGGGACAGAGATAATTAAATGGGGAGTGTCTCTATGGTATAGGACAGAGATAATTAAATGGGGACCGTCTCTATGGTATGGGACAGAGATAATTAAATGAGAAGTGTCTTTATGGTATGGGACAGAGATGATGCCACAGCTTGCATAAAACATTCAAATGGGACATAACTGAAGAAGATAATTTCCATTTGTAAAGGGGTATAATTCTAGAACAGTAAAAGTGACAGTACCAAAATTTACAATTAATCTGTGTTTTGTGATAATAGGCATTTTGTGTAAGACTCATAACATTTGGTTAAGGAAAAATTAACTTGGAGAATTGAAACGAAAAATTCAAAGTTGATCAGTGTTTTGTGTCAATAAGCATTGTATATTAGTTTCATAACATTTGGATGAGGTAAACTAAAGTTAGAGAGTGGAAACCAATTTCGGAATGTACAGATAGCCAAGGTTTAAACTAAATGCCCCCTACGCCACAGCATAAAAATGAATAGCAATAATCAGAAAATTTCTCCTTTAGGCATTTTTATGGTAATTCGGAGAGCCCTCAACATGTTCAATGCAAGATTTAAAGTTATTTTCGTGGGTACCAATTTTTGATGTTTGAGGAAAAAAAACATATTTGTCAATATTCAATTTGTGGTTTTGGCTAAGTCTGCATACATTCCTTTACATAATTTGTAATTGGTTGAACGTTGAACATTTAAATTCATGGTTCCCCTGTACCCACAAAAATTGGTATCCAATGAATATTAATGAATCCACAATAATTATTTCCCATTTTTTTTTTTAAAGACTTCTGATCTAGCCAGAGATTTGGCCTTCATATTCCCAATTATGCTATGTCACTAACATTAGGATTTATCTTAAATACAACAGAAACAATAATATATATCAGAACTATCTTAACAATTAACTTATCTGAAACAAAACTTACACCATTTTATCAAAATCTATTTTAAAGAAGATAATAGATAAACTATTATTCTTGTTGTTTTCTTTGCTCAGTATACCAGCTGGATTTTTCAACAAACAATTCTTCCCTTGTGCATTTTCCTAAAATTCACAAAAATAAAAACACTTTGAATTTCAACAAAAATATGTGTTTATAGAATGCCATGCTCTGCTTGCACTATCACCATTCCGTGTTTAGTAAATCTGATAATCTATTGAAGTCAAAACGGTAACTTTTAAAGGTTTCTCATGGTCATGATGATAAAGCAAAGATCTGTACATGGTGTACCGAGTTCTCTTTCAAGTTGTATATTTAATGTGAAGTTGTTGTGACTATACCATGTATACTGTTGTATACTATGTTACTGTATAACTACTCAGTTCTATTTCAAGTTGTTGTGACTATACCATGTATACTGTTGTATACTATGTTACTGTATAACTACTCAGTTCTCTTTCAAGTTATAAATTTAATGTGAAGTTGTTGTGACTATACCATGTATACTGTTGTATACTATGTTACTGTATAACTACTCAGTTCTCTTTCAAGTTATATATTTAATGTGAAGTTGTTGTGACTATATCATGTATACTGTTGTATACTATGTTACTGTATAACTACTCAGTTCTATTTCAAGTTGTTGTGACTATACCATGTATACTGTTGTATACTATGTTACTGTATAACTACTCAGTTCTCTTTCAAGTTATAAATTTAATGTGAAGTTGTTGTGACTATACCATGTATACTGTTGTATACTATGTTACTGTATAACTACTCAGTTCTCTTTCAAGTTATATATTTAATGTGAAGTTGTTGTGACTATACCATGTATACTGTTGTATACTATGTTACTGTATAACTACTCAGTTTTCTTTCAAGTTATATATTTAATGTGAAGTTGTTGTGACTATACCATGTATACTGTTGTATACTATGTTACTGTATAACTACTCAGTTCTCTTTCAAGTTATATATTTAATGTGAAGTTGTTGTGACTATACCATGTATACTGTTGTATTCTATGTTACTGTATAACTACTCAGTTCTCTTTCAAGTTATATATTTAATGTGAAGTTGTTGTGACTATACCATGTATACTGTTGTATACTATGTTACTGTATAACTACTCAGTTCTCTTTCAAGTTATATATTTAATGTGAAGTTGTTGTGACTATACCATGTATACTGTTGTATGCTATGTTACTGTATAACTACTCAGTTTTCTTTCAAGTTATATATTTAATGTGAAGTTGTTGTGACTATATCATGTATACTGTTGTATTCTATGTTACTGTATAACTACTCAGTTCTCTTTCAAGTTATATATTAATGTGAAGTTGTTGTGACTATACCATGTATACTGTTGTATACTATGTTACTGAATAACTACTCAGTTCTCTTTCAAGTTATATATTAATGTGAAGTTGTTGTGACTATACCATGTATACTGTTGTATACTATGTTACTGAATAACTACTCAGTTCTCTTTCAAGTTATATATTAATGTGAAGTTGTTGTGACTATATCATGTATACTGTTGTATACTATGTTACTGTATAACTACTCAGTTCTCTTTCAAGTTATATATTTAATGTGAAGTTGTTGTGACTATACCATGTATACTGTTGTATACTATGTTACTGTATAACTACTCAGTTCTCTTTCAAGTTATATATTTAATGTGAAGTTGTTGTGACTATATCATGTATACTGTTGTATACTATGTTACTGTATAACTACTCAGTTCTATTTCAAGTTATATATTTAATGTGAAGTTGTTGTAACTATACCATGTATACTGTTGTACACAACTTATATATATAACTTCATCATGTTCATAGTCACGATCCAGTACACTTCATCAACAAACATATGAGATAATTAGATTGATATGAACTATAATTTATTGATAATACGTTATAGATTTGTAATAAATATAAAAATCGTGCTTTAAGGACTACTGTGGATTCATTTATTTTCGTGGGTACCAATTTTCGTGTCTTAAGAAAAACTTGCATATTCATGGATATTTAATTTCGTGGTTTTGCTGAAGTCTGCATACAAACCTATAGAAAAATTATCATTCGTTGAATATTTAATTTCGTGGTTTGACTGTGCCAACGAAATCCATGAAAATTGGTATCCAACGAATAATAATGAATCCACAGTAACAGGTGACTACCAGATGAAGAGTAGTTTTCCTTTGCTTAATGTCTGTGTTTTTTTCCTGTGTATGTACTGATTTTATGTCATGGATGGATACCTCATATCCTTTGTTTTCTATCAGTTTAGATTAATATATGCATGAATTTGTTCAATTGTTTTAATAACATCACATTACAAGAAAGTTGTTTCATACAGTACGCCCAGAGAGTATGTAATCGCGAACTCTAATCACCGATTTCCGAGTGTAGCGGTGTGACACCGCGAATCACGGATTATACTCCCAATTTCCTCCAAAGATTCTCTCCCAACACCGCGTGGCTGTTTATTGGTTTATTGCCCATCGGATGTACTGAAAATTAATGACGTGTGACAACATCATCGGATTAGCCAGATTTATTACCTTTGTACATTTAATCGATCTCGATTGCACCTGTGTGCTTTAAAATACGTTATTTAAATGTCCTTTCATTGTCAGATAAAAGTGTGACATTTTTTATTTAAAATAAGATAATTATTCTTTTATGTATATGCCCATGTCATTGTCATATGACATACAACGTACAAACGTATAAAAATACGAATAAAACACTTATTTTGTATTTTCATTATAGTCCGATCAGGTCATAATTTTTGTTTTTTCAACAAAGACGATTTTACCACAATTAGAACCTTTTATGACCTACTCAATGAGCAATATTCGGTTCATTAATAGTTCAATATTATATAATTAATATCAACTGGCTTAAAACAAAATGATGTTTTTTACGGTAATATGTCCAATCTAAATTAAACCCAAGAGTTAATTTATCGGATCAACAAGTGAACTCTGTTACTTTCAATTTATTTTGAAATGTAAAATATTATGTTTCACTACCTCGGTAGATTACCGACTTGAAATATTTTAATTTAAAAAAGAAACTGTAAAGTGACAAATAGTTTTGTATGCAATGTGGCAGCCCTATATTCATAAATACTGAGATACATTCGCCGCCCAGACACAACACAATAATCACAACCTTTGAATATTTACAATGATTTAATTATATGGAGAAAAAAAATCATGTGTTTTTATCCGTTATGATTTGTTATTGATCTTTAATTATTTAAAATAAAATTGGATTGGCGCAATCCGTATTTTACTGCTCGTTAAAAGTCCTCGGCGAAATATAAAAAGAAGTATTTCAACAATTATAAAATAGAATATTTAAATGAAATTATATCGTGTTCTACAAGAAAGAAACATGTAAAAAAAAATATGGATCGGATTTTTATGATCGGCAAATTTTCACAGAGCATCTCTACCAACGCCCATCAGGAACTGAACGACATGCATCCTGTTTTCATCTACCATTAATATATAGTGTTGACTATGGACGTATAAATAATGTCCGGTTTTATGTCCTGTTGACTGAGAAACGTAAAAATAAAAGGCTGATGTTGGTTAATTCAGAAAAGGAATACAATTTAGAATCCGGTTAATCAATTGTTAAAGTACCTTCTAGAGCCTCAATCTTAACACACACAAATTTATGTCAATCATTACAAAGCAAGTTTAAACCTTGAATTAATTTTCCCACGGTTATCCAGAAAGGTCACCTGAGTTTACTGTTACATGATACTATTTCCCGCCAAATAAAAATCTCGTGGACAAAATTGATGTCACTATTTTTAGCATTCAATATTGTGAGCAAAGTCAAGTTCAAGTTCAACTACGCACTGTTGATCACTGAGATGCGTATCGTCTTCCCACGGCAATTAATTGCTTTAAAAATATTTAAAGATCACTGTTCTAAATACAACACAAAAGTTTACATTCATTGTGCGTAAAAAAATATTATGCAACGACGAGTTGAAGCAGCTATAGAAGTATTCCTGTTGTAGCCGAAATGTATTATTTATCCTAAAGTAATGCTAACAAATCGTGAAGAGAAAATGCCGTAGACTTATTAAGCATAAGGAATGGTTAAAAGTATTTTCTTTTTTTCTTGCATATATGCAAGTTTTAAGAAACGTAATTTTCTTTCTTTCTCACATTTAATTCCTTCAGCGTTATAAATTTCCGTTTATTTTCACGCAAGTATGTCTCTTTTCGTAAGTTATATAAATTACCGATAAAAAAAAACCCGAGGTCATAATCAAGTATAGATTTTTTTTATAAAACTTTAATGCAATTGAAAGCATTAACAACAACCTTTTGCTTTTTAAAACTTTTATTTTGTAATCGTAAAATGGAAATGGCGTAGACTTATTAGCATAACAGATAGTGAATAATATTTTCTTTTTACTTGTATAAAAAACTTTGAGACGTGTCACTTTTCTTTAAACTACCCTAATTTATTCAGCGTTAGTCTCCGTTTATTGTTACACAATTATATCTCTTTTAGTAAATTAAATATGTATTTACTGATAAAAAACGAAAGTCAAAATCAAATATAGTTGTTTTTAAAAATTGGTTTTAAATGTACAGAGTAATTAAAAGAATTAACAACAACGTTTTGATTTTTATTTTAATCTTTCATTTGTTTCAAGCAATCAGATATAAACTGATAATCAATAGACAGGAAATACAATTGTTTAATTACATTAGAAATCTCGCACACCTTGACTGTCGCGTGCCGGCATAGATCAGAAGGATTAGGGCAATTAATTACCTGGTGTGACATCGCGTCACTCCAGACTGGGAGAGATGTCGCTAATACAATAAACAAAAGGTAACGGATTTACGCGGAAGTCGGAGGGAATACTCCCAAATTTCTCCGAGAATTTAGGGAGTGATGTCGGAGTTTCCTGGTGTCACACCAGGAAAAAACTTGGTGTATTGAGTTTGTGATGGCTTTCGCGAAAATTGTACTGTATGACTTTAACATGTTTACAGTTAAAGGTTGTCATGTGGATGTTAACACAATAGGCTCATTAAACTTACCAAGTAAGCAGAAATACCACTACTTCCACTCTTGTCCAGTGTAAAACCATACTGAAATAAATAGAATGGTTTCAAAATTTAATAAGAGAGTTCCGATATCCAAGGTAAACATGGTACAAGGGCAATACAGGTAACTAAAAAAATATCTTTTTTTTTGTTCTTTTAAACTTTTCATAAATATATATATCTAAAAAGAAATGAAGACTTCAGTGCAAACACAATGTGAATTCTATATCATTAATACATGTAATACATGTATGGTATTTACCAGCATGTCTTTTTTATTAATAGCAACACCTTCAGGTACTTTGTAACGAAAGAAACTAATGCTGACTTCCAAAAATCCTTTCTTCAAAAAACCAAATGTACTCATCTGTATAATCTTCCTTTCATCATCCTGAAAAAAATATAACAAAATAAGTAAAGGGACATAACTTAATATATCCTGAAAAACAAAGTAAGTAAAGGGACATAACTTAATATATCCTGATCATGCTGATAAAATATAGCAAAATAAGTAAAGGGACATAACTTAATATATCCTGATAAAACATAACAAAATAAGTAAAGGGACATAACTTAATATATCCTGATAAAACATAACAAAATAAGTAAAGGAACATAACTTAATATATCCTGAAAAACATAAAACAAAATAACTTATTATATCCTGAAATAAATTGCTTCACTGAGCAAAAATGCTGAGCGCAACTGGATACGACCGCTGAGGTCCAGCCCTGAACAGTTGGGGCAAAATTGAAGACAATACTCGTGCTTGATACACATGATACAGGTCTGAATTTGAATTTGAAACATAATAGGTTTCTAACACAGAATAACTGTTGTCAAAGAACTCAGAACATGTGGAATTGATACAGGTCTGAATTTGGGGTGTAATTAAATATTTTACACACAACATTGCACAATAGGTTTCTGACACAGAATATTACTGTAGTCAAATGAATTTAGAATTGGTTATATGGTTTGAATTTATATATTTTTTGCTTTTGCCCAATACATCAGTCAAGGGTCTAACTTAAATAAGTTATCAGGGAAAAATAACATGCATGTGTTATTACAGAAACTTTCTACTCTATTTTCCTTAATCTGTAATAACAGTTGAATATATCATAAATATTTTATCTTTAATGGGCACATGGGAATTCTTAAAACTTTGCGCAGAAGCTTAATATATTTTCTTGATACATTTGTAACTAATTTTCTAATTCCATTAAAACAATTTTGATCAACCAAATTACCATTGTAAATCAATGAGACAAGGCCTTTAAGGGAAAACTAAGCTACATAATAACAAGGCTTAGTTATTACAAGAATGTAATTTACTATATGAGAGTAAATGAGATACTTGGAATCTTGCGCAGTGCCTCATTACAAGCTCTGGTCATCATTTTTTACAATGAATTGAAATATATTGTTATGCATGTCAGAGCAAAGCCTCTAAAGAGATATAGAGAAGCTGTAATAAAACCCTTTGGTTATTGCAGGAATATATTTTCTGTAGTAACATAAGTGTACTAGTCTATGCATGATTGATAAACTATGAGCTGTTCGTCCCCTATTACAGTAGAAAATTCAATAAAAAATAAAAATACCGTGAAAATTTCCCAATTTTTCATTGTACTAAAAATATAATGAACTTAAAATCATTCAAAATTAATTTTTTTCGCGTTTTTGAATTTATGGATCTGCGCAGAAATCGACTTCCGTTTCCGGTCTTGTTTGCATGAGACTTTGAATAAAATGTATATTTATCAGTCTAAGAAAGGAACTTAATACTAATTCATTTTTAAAAATCAGTCTAAGAAAGGAACTTAATACTAATTCATTTTTAAAAGTTGTTTGTTATAAAAAAAAAAACGTCACCTGATGACAGCGTTTCTTTGTTAACATTAAATATGACGTCATAACTTAAGGAAGCTGGCTTGTCATGTTTTAGATTTTTTTGTCAGATTTTCGGAATCCTTTAGTTTTATCCATTTGAATGCCTTGAAAAAAGTTGCCCGGTGACCCCCATTTTTCTTTTTGTAAATCTTTTACATGTATTATGATAAGCCATCTGTAAAAGTCTTATAAATTTTTAATTACTTTTTAACATTTTTTGAGAACTTCAACCTGTCAATGATAAAGCTTTGAAAAGTCAAGAGAGAATATTTTCCCGCCAAAATTTTAATAGCAAATATCTCGAAAACAAGCACGGTGACCTATATATTTTTTTTGCTCTTTGGATTCCTTTATTAATCCCCTATCTATATAAACTAGTGTTTTGAAAAGTTAATTACTTTGAAACTGAGAAGCGAACTCCCTTAAATAATATGACAGCGTTTCTTTGTTTACATTAAATATGACCATGATGACATCATAACTTAAATAATGTCACAACTAAAATCCCTAACAACAGAACCAAAATTGGAAACGTTACGGTATTTCCTTTTCTCTTTTGAAAATGTTTGATTTTTAAAAAAAATCATACAGACTTCGTCCCCATTTACAGGTAATGCCTGCCTTATATCATCTTTGCAAAGATTAGTAAGAAAAATTTAACAAAATAAAGGTTGTATATATATTTTTCCCTTTGAAACATTTAACATACATATGTTATCACAGTTTTTTGATAATTTAGCCCACAATAACAACATGTTTTTTATTTTCTCTAATAACTTATTTAAGTTATACCCTTGACTGTACACTATGCTGTTGCAAATTTACCGGTATCGGGATCATTCGCCCTGATTACATGTTCGCCCTAGGTTCGTTCGCACTGAGTTTGTTTGCCCTGGTAATCCGTTCGCCCTGGGTTCGTTCGCCCTATTTTCATTTATGATATATATATATATGTATATGTTATATACATGTATTATATATTTTATATTTAAAATTTATAATGAAAGAAATATATATTTATATATATGGACCATAATTTGGTATTCGGCCTTTGGTTTCTTTTTGTATCCTTTTTTATAAGTTCTAAAACTTTAACTTTTATTCTGTGGGTTGTGTTGGTGTTAGAATAGTATTAATGGAACAATTGAGTTTTTCAAGAAAAAAATAATACATTTTGATTCACCGTTTACATGACAGGAAACCAAACAGGAAACCAATCTTTATTTTCTTTATTTTGTACAATATATTTGAAAAGACATAAATGAACACCATTACTAGTGTTACTTGCTTCATGTTAATATTTAAAATTTATTTCCAATGTTTAATTAAAGTTTTTTTTAAACGCGACAGGAAACCATAAGAAACCGAAAGCATTTTTTTAGTTTTATTTTATTGCAAAATCTGCTTAAAATAGTCAGAACAGTATACTTTTTCTTAAAATCCATCTTAAATGTAACAGTATTATAAAACTCCTAAATATGTGCTTGTTTTGAAAACAATTAGTACAATTTATTCAGAAATTTCCATATTTCCTTCATTGATACAGGATACCATAATCATTGTATCTTGATGTTTTAGCCAAAAAAAAAATGTATTTATATTTGGTTTTGAAATTCCAGTTATATACAATTTATTCCAAATCTTTGGCAATGTAAAATTCTTTAAATCCAGTAAAGAAAAAAACTTTTAACTTGGAATTAAAATCTTTAAAATAGGCACCATGTGATATTTGTGACCTGTACACCATCTACATGGTTTCCACATTTTAACCTACTTTAGTGGGCTAAAATCAATAAAGTACTTCCTTTCAAGTCATGCATGGTAAAAGTTTACTTCTCCTTTGACAAGTTTATTGCGTTTCTGAAAAGCATGAAAAGTGTTTGCAGAACATGAATAAAAAAAAATAATTAAAAATTGTGACAAAGATACCAACTTTGTACATTCCAAGTGTAACGGTATATTAACATGTATTTTTTATTAAGTTATCTTTATTCACCTAAAATATCCAGTAATATTTACTGCTGAGGCAAAATCAATCCAACGAGCATCGGCACAATGATAAGAGACGTAATGTCGATTGAATTTTCCAAGGACCCTTTACATCGTTATCAGGAAACAAAGTGTGTCAAAACGTCTGTCAAATCTGAAATCGATTTTGTCAAGTCATCATGGTCATTGGGCATTTATTTTCACACAAGATCGTATGTAACATTATGCACATATATATAGGAAAAACAATAGACCCCCGGTGCAATCTCTTTGAAAATTGTATTTTCCTTTTTTAAACAAGACGAAACAAGTCTACAGATTATGTTTGCTAACCGTTGGAAACAAAAACAATGTTTAGACCTAGTATTTCATACATCCGGCCGTAAGCAGTCAGGGGACTTACTGAAATAAGTGATTTTTAAATCACTTATTTGAGTAGCAAATTCGAGGTTTTGTCACAAATTGGAATTTTGTAATTTTTTCAAAATTTTAAACACATAGGTTTAAATCATATCTTTTAATTAGTAAAATTTAAAAAAAATAACTTTTTGCTTCTTTTAAGTAGCAAGGTTTATGACTTTGATGCTATCATTTAGCTGAAAATTCTATTTTAGTTGAAAAAATGCTATAATAATTGCTTTACTTAATGAACTGATACTTTTTTAAAAGATTTTTCCCAGCAGTAGGGGTATTTTTCCTGTGAAGTTCAAGGTTTCATCTTTCAGATTATGTAATAAAATTCTACTGTTCGCGATAAAAATTTCACTGTTCGGGGGTGTTGAAATTAGTGGGGGTTATTAAAAGAATGATACTTAAAGAAGTGATTTTTGGGAAGGAAATTGAGGTCTGATACTTAAACAAGTGATTTTTATGTCATTATCCTAGATTCAGTACAAGGTCATCACCTGAAATGACCTGGTCATCCTAGACAACACAGATGTTGGTTCTGATAAGTTTAGAAACATAATTAGTCCCTGGGTCATTAGTATTCTATATTTAAAGCTAAAATAAAATTAAATCACTTCTTCTAGTGATTAATTTGTACTACTTAAATAGGTGATTATTAAAGAAAGACAACTCTAACTTCCAACCTTTATGGAAATAATGTTACTTGAATCAGTGATTTAGAAAATCACTTATTTAAGTAAGTCCCCTGACTGGTAAGGGCGTGATCACATGTTAGTCACATGTTTCACGTATGACCGGAAATGATTAGAACTTAACGGCAAAAACAATTTTAATAAAAAAAAGGAAATAACTGGACTTCTGTTTCGTTTGAAATGTAAAGCATAACGATAACGTCATTTTCTAACTTAATTATTACGAAGAACAAAACTAGAATGTAAATCATCTCTGATTTACCTGTTTGAACATCTCGCGAGAGTTCATATTTGCATATTGTTATAAAGAATTCTATTACAACAAAGCAGATTACATCATCTAAAATTTGCGTTACGAAATTGGAAACCAAAGTAACGCTAGTGTTCTTACACCTGCTACAGAAATACTTATAGTTCTCTGCATTTTCTTCTGACTATTCTTATTGGTCGATGTTCTTTATTATTTGAAAGCAAAAGTTACGAATTTGCCGGTGACGATTATCTATAAATCAGTCAGCGTTATGCACTTCAGAAGCGAAAAGTAACGCAAGAAACGACACAAAAATACTGTCGTATAATCTTTGAAATTTGTTAATTTCAATTTTTTTTCTAGGGAAGAGTAGCATACACTTGTATGTTGATAAAAATAAAGGCATCTTTAGATGTAGTTACAACTTTTCTTACAGTAATACACATTTTTATCACTTTTCTATCGTTATAGGAAACGAGCCCAATAGCAAATTATGGTCCATATTAAAATTGTAGACTGACTTCAACACATTCAATTAAATACACACAACACAACACTATACTAAAAAATAAAAATCGTAAATATTCGGCCAAATTGTAGACTGACTTCAACATATTCAATTAAATACACACAATACAACACTATAATGATAAATAAAAGTCAGGGCGAACATACCCGCCGCGAACAGGTATCAGGGCGAACGGTCTCAAGGCGAAACGGAACTAGGGCGAACAGTAACTAGGGCGAACCGAAATCAGGGCGGACGGACCCGGATTCAAATTTACCCCCCCCCCCCCCCCCCCCCCCCCCCACCTGAGAAAAAAAATAAAATATAACAAATGTTGAATCCGTAATTACCTTGAGATTAAATGTTTAACTACAAAAGGTACTAAATAGCAGTCCAAAATTTTAATTTATAATAAAATTTAGAATGGAAATGGGGAATATGCCAAAGAGACAACAACCCGACTTGTTTACTTTTTTTTGTCTTGTTCAAGTTGTTGGATCAGGAATGATGAAAATGACATTTTAAACAGTTACATTTTGTAAATGTCAATCTGTCACATCAAGAAACACAATAAATTACCTCTAATTTCAGCTCATGTATTCTACACTGACTAGAAGAAACACAAAAAGCTATAAAAACAGTCAGTTTAAAGACTGTCATCGTCATGTTTGTCTATTCATCATACTACTTTAGCTTCTGTAATTCCAATCTGTTACAGTTCTTTCCATTGGTCGATATAAATTAGCGAGTTTAAGTAAACTCCCAAAAATACTATACATATAGGAGAGACAGCAGCGTACTGTTATTTCTGTAAAAAGAGATAACAGCCGTCTCGCAAATCACTTTCGCTCCCATTCACATTTACCCCTTTCGTGTTTTCAGCCAGGTTTTTTTGGCACTATTTCAAAAGGTTAATAGTCTTTAGTATATCGCTATGATAATGTAAGAACTAAACTTTTGCGGATTTGTCTCGTTCCCGGAATCCGACCGAGGATTAGAACAGATATTATACTTCCTGTTAAAAGCAAAGCTCGCATGTAAAATAAAAAAAATGTTCACTTACAGAATTTTCGCAAATAGAGCATCGAGTCAATATTTAAACAAGGGTAATATACATTAGATAAAATACATTTAATAATCCAGTTTTGGCTTCCAAGGGATATAACGGTTATAGCAAAAAAAGAAAGAAAATTCAATAAACAACATGGATAAATGACAGAAATACACCTTATCGCTAATCCCGTCTGACCCGGCCGCTTGAACTTTTGACGCATACAATAATCACTTTTCCATTGTGGCGTCAGATATTTTGTTTTGCAACGTTAAAATTTTACCGGAACCTGTGTGATATCCAGTAATCATGGTAATGGCAGACAAATAGCGATATTAAAGGTGTATTGAGTAAACCTGGCAAAATCTTTCAACATTGGAATCACACCTTTTTTTTTTGTTAAGCTTTGACGCCTTTCCCACACGATTTTCAAGGTATCAGATCTGTTCGCTCTCAATAATGTATGAACCCAAAATATAAATAAATCATAATCTTTCGATCAGTTTAATTGAAGTCTTCTTCTACTATATAATGACCGCCTTTAACACGTTGAAGTTTACGTCACTTGTACTGCACATTGCTTTGTGAAGATATATATACAGTTAAATATAACAAATTTGTGATAATAAACAAAACAACAATTTCAATGAATTTTTTACATAGTGGTAGTGCATATTTTTAATTTATTATTTATAAATATTAAGATAAAACTATTTCATACGTCGGGTTGTTGTCTCTTTGGCACATTCCCCATTTCCATTCTCAATTTTATAATATACTGATAATACAGTATACATGGTATAATTATTTGTCCATTAAGAAAGCTTGAAGACAGTGATACTATGAAGAGGTCTAGTACATGTGCATTTTTACCTGTATATTGTTGAACCAGTATAATTAATTGTCATGTTTGTTGTAGCTTTAAGACAGTGTAGTGGTTTGAAGGGATGTAATTCACAGATCAGGAAGATACATACAAGTAGACAATGCAATGGGCTAGCATCTGGTAAACTGCAGGAATTACAGTCAGAATTTAATCTGCAGATTAAAATGGAAAAAGATGAAGGTAAAAAAAACGGATCAGGTTATTTAAAGTTATAAAGAGTCTGATATCTTACAGCTTATATATATATATATATCATGTATATGAAGGTATATGTACAAATGCACACACATGTACATTGTATATAAATGCTCCAACTCAGAATATGGACAATTTTATGTTTGACAATTTGACACCATCAAATCATTCAGGGAAGTTGCCAAAGTTCTGATTCTATATTTATCAATTTCACCTCCATGACCTCTTAGGTCAGAGACCACAGTCATTTCATAGTGCATTGCTTTTGGACAATTAATGAAAATTTAGAAAATCCCAACTCAGTGTGGGTTCTCAATAATATTTTGACAGTGTAGTTGTAACGGTTTATTTCTTCCTCTGTGATATTTTATCCTGAGGATATTTTGTCCCGGTAATTTTTTTCCAGGCATGGTATTTCACAGGTTGATTTTTTTCAGAGGAGTGAAAATCTATCTGTATTATGCGGATAGTTTGTACCGTTATATATTTGCCGTACTATATTTCACAGAACCGTGTGAAATAGAGTCCCATTAACTACTATGTAAGTTACTCACAATCAATATATACCTGACTATAATTATAAAATTTTCACAAAGGTAGACCAAATTTGCATAATTTATTAAAGGGAGGTAATTATGAGCAATTTATATTTTAAAGATATTAATATAATATATTTCAGACTCTATTTTATAGTGAAATTTTTCCTTGAATCTTATTTTTTATATATTCATTTATATAAAAAGATGACTTACAACTTGATTTAATAAGACAGATAACATTTCACAGGTAAAAACTATCCAGCTGTTAAACATGCTTTTGTTCCAATATATTGTTATGCTATGATTTATCCGATTTCCATATAATCAACAACTACATCTCTGTCCCCAGACAAAACTATTTATATAGTTAAAAATATCATCATAATCAAATTCTTCTAAATATTACTGTTAACAGTAGTAATACAACTTTATTTCTACCTTACTTTTAAATTTATATTTGTACTGAGATCTGATAACAACTCACTTTTACATGTATTTCACTAACCCTATTTAATCATGATATTATTTTCACAATTACGATCTTTGAAATTACTTCTGGTTTTCTTCCCTATGTTTCATGATAATTTTCTTTTTAAAAGGATGATATTGAATTGAATATTTCAGGACATTTTTTCAAGGATAATTTGTGAAATTATTTCCCATTATAATACATTTTTTTTTAACAATTTCGCTTTATTTCAAATACACTATTATTATTTCATAGTATTTTTAAAGGATAAGTTTTTTTCTAATAACTATTCAATAAGTTAACTACCCAGATAGAATTTCACGGCAAAGGAAAAAATATCCCAGGGAAATATTTTCCTCCGGATAAAAAAATAACAACAACTACTGTGACATTTTTTCCTCCGGATCAAATTTCACCCGGATATCATTTTGCTTTACATAGTCACTAGTGAACTACTTTTGGGACAAATTATATCAAAATTATAGAAAACTTATCAGCTCTAACTCAAAATATGGACAATTTTATGATAGGGGGTCTTGAAATCTTTTGACAGCTTCCGAAGTGCTAATTTTAACCTTTTTCAGCTGGACCAAATCACTGCTTTCTTTAAAATTCATGACCAAAATATTTTTACAGTGTCATATTGTCCAAATTGCCTTTTGCAGATATTTCTCTTTCACTGCAATCATGTCTTGCTTCTCTTTATTTGAAGGTTTTTCAGCAATTGATTTGAATCTTACAGAATTTTATTTTTATCAATGTAGTTGTAAGATGTTTAAAAGAAACACGTTGCTGATCATGCTGATTTAGACTTGTCAACTTTTCTCATTTTACAGAATGCCTTTTCGATAATTTTGGATTGAGTTTTGAGTAAACTGGTTTTTTTGCTGATTCAGTTTTCAGAAGTTAAGATTCTTTCTATATTAAAAAATAGTATCTTTTTATGCCCCTTCCGTAGCAGGGTTTCCATTCTCTAACTTGAGTTTGCCTCAACCAAATAAATTCAATGCTTATGACCACAAAATACAGATCAAATTTGAATTTTGGCCATGTTGGTGGGGTCTGTTTAACTATTCTCTAGTTATGCCCTGTATAGATGGGGGGAAAATGCAAAATTTTAGTTTCCGTTCACTTACTGAAGTTGCCTCAACCAAACTTATACACTGCTTATTACCACAAAACACAGATTTAGTTGAATTTTGGTGGCATCAACTTAACCATTATCGAGTTATAAATCGAAAAAAATGCAAAATGTTTAGTTTTGGTTCTGTAACTTAAGTTTGCCCCAACCAAACACTTTGAAACCTATACACAATACTGATTACCACAAAACTCAGATCAAGTACAAATTTGGGTAGCGTCTGACGATCACTTTCATCATTCTTGAGTTATGTCCCTTTATAATGTTGTATGCAAGTGAGGGCATCATCTGTGTCCATGTGGATACATTTTCCTTTTTTTTTTGAAAGTGAATTTCATGAATTCAACTGAAAAGAATATCAAACTATTTATTTTACTGAATACCCTTTTGATGACTTTGGAATCAAATTATTTATTTTACTGAATACTCTTTTGATGACTTTGAACATGTTGAATATCTAACTATTTATTTTACTGAATACCCTTTTGATGACTTTGAAGATCAAACTATCTATTTTACTGAATACCCTTTTGGTGACTTTGAAGATCAAATTATTTATTTTACTGAATACCCTTCTAATGACTTTGAATATCAAACTATTTATTTTACTGAATACCCTTCTAAAGACTTTGAATATCAAACTATTTATTTTACTAAATACCCTTTTGATGACTGAAGATCAAACTATTTATTTTACAGAATACCCTTTTGATGACTTTGGAATCAAATTATTTATTTTACTGATTACCCTTCTAATGACTTTGAATATCAAACTATTTATTTTACAGAATACCCTTTTGATGACTTTGAAGATGAAGCTTTGACAAGTCCAGATTTCTTTGAAGTAAAGAATATGGTGACTTTACATGATTTATTTGATGCCAGAGTTCATTTTGGTCACAAATCAGGATGTAGAAATGAATACATGACAAATTATTTGTTTGGATCACGACTTGAAGTTGATGTTTTTGATTTAGACCAAACTTTGCCATTGCTACACGATGCTTTAAATTTCATGGCTCATATTGCTTACAGGAAAGGTGTTATTCTGTTTCTAAGTAGAAATCTACAAAACATGCATCTGATTGAGCAAACAGCAAAGGAATGTGGAGAATATAGCCACTGTCGTAAATGGCAGGAAAATCTGTTTACTAATTCAGTGCGACATTATCGTAGTGAAATAAGAATACCAGACCTTTGTGTTATATTTAATACTAAAGACACTACAGTGGAACAACATCAGGTAGTCAGTGAAAGTGCTAAATTATGTATACCTACTATAGGTATAGTAGACTCTGACTGTGATCCTCGCCTTATAACCTTCCCCGTACCAGGGAATGATGATACTCCAGCTACTGTTCAGTTATACTGTAGACTCTTTAAACAAGCTATCCTCAAAGGTAAAGCAGCCAGAGCCAAAGCAGAGAAACAGAAAAAATGATGTGAAAAACTAGAAAGCAATTGATAAATAAAAGTTTATTGTAGTGGGTCTTAATCATGTTAATTGTTTTATTTGATTATGGTCAGAGTATATTATAAGAAGGATTCTCCTGTAGAGAGTTCAATCGAAGCTAGAGAACATGCTTAAACCTGATATTCTAGAAACAGTATTTCAAGAGGGGTCTTTTAAATATGAATTAAGATATAGATTTTTAATTACTAAACTTAATCATGAATGTTAATTCTTTAAATTATAGTTATCCAAGAACTACAACTTGTTTTGTGTCAATATGCTAGAGCTAAAACTGTCAATATGTTAGAACTAAAACTGTCAATATGCTAGAGCTAAAACTGTCATATCTTAAAAGTAACACAAGATGTGTGTGCATCACCTGGTGTGCATCTCCAAAGGATATATTTGAAATTCTCAGAAAGTGAACCACTTATCTAGGAATTTTCTATTACTTTGAAAAGCCAGATATTTGTTTTCGCACTATTCATTACTATCATGTAATTATAAACACCAAAATTAACCATGTTTTGCACTATTAGACTTAAGTTATGTCAGTACCTCTCAGCCTCATGCACACATGCTCGTTCTTGAAGGCTGTACAGTGACTTATATTTGTTAATTTTTGTATCATTTGGCCACTTGTGGAGAGATTTTATTTGACCACAAAACATTTGGTGATTGTATATATTGGTATCATATGTCAGTGTCAGAAGACCTGTGGTATTCACACAATAACTTAAGTATAAGTAAATAGAAATCTATAAAATTTAAACACAAGGTTTATAGCCACAAAAGGAAGTTTGGGATTG
The DNA here is from genome assembly GCA_037788925.1 of Mytilus galloprovincialis. Classification (NCBI taxonomy): domain Eukaryota; kingdom Metazoa; phylum Mollusca; class Bivalvia; order Mytilida; family Mytilidae; genus Mytilus; species Mytilus galloprovincialis. Next base: position 365,545 of record CM075331.1, read on the forward strand.
ATTTTGGGGGTTATGGTCCAAACAGTAGAATTAGGGCAATTTAGGGGCCATAAAAAATAACTTGTGGAAAGGTGTATGGATCTCTCTGAAATTATATCTCAAATTTCCATACCACAAAAGGATGGTTAGAATTGTCTTTGGCTCAAACTGTTAAGGAGTTGGGGGGGGTGGGGGGGGGGGGGGGGGGACAATGGTTTCCTGGTTAATAGACAATTTAAAAGTAATGTAAAGGAGCCTATCCAAAATCAAAATTGTACAATGTTGGATTACCTCCCTTACACTGCTTTTAAATGATCTATTTAATACTTTTATGATGTATTGAAATGGGTAATTATGGTTGCAAACTCTTCAAAGTTTCTTCAAATATTTATTATTTTGCCAAAAAAAAAAAGGTAAGAGGTCATGGTGTCAATTCACACAGTTTATTGCACAAAAGCAAAAACATGAAAAAATTGTATATGAATTAAAATTTTATAACCAATTCTAAATGTTCAGTGATGTTCTAAGTTCTTTGACTAGTTACAGTTATTCTGAGTCAGAAACCTATTATGTTTCAAATATTTAATTACAATCCAAATTCACACCTGTATCAAGCGCAAATTTTTGCGCCTGGTGAAGCAATTTATCTCATTGGGAATCATACCACATCTTCTTACTTACATGTACATAATAAGACTCGCATAGCGAATAACTATCCCAGTCAATTAAGGTTGGCATCAGGGTTTATAACATGTTTTTATTGTATAAAGAATTCAGGCCATTGTAAGTAGAAAAGATTTCTGTTTTTAGACAGCGAATGGAAAAGGATGGCTTATGGAACAAGATGGTCCAAAGAGTTAGGGATTAAAACTTGTTTTACACAGTGCATCTTCAACAATGAACACTCTCCATCATTATAGATTAGAACAAAATTGAAGACAAAAATCTCTTTTTGTTCATCTTGTATTGTTAATGAGTTAGTGATTGTTTTTTCTCTGTGCAGTGTCTTGTTATCTTTAGTTTTTGATCAAAACACAAAAAAGGTAGAAAAAAAATCTTCATTTCAGGACAATCACCTTTATATACTGTAGTGTCTATGATTTTGGCAAAATTAAACATTTTTGAAGAAGAGCGGCCAAAGATACTAAATGGACATTCACACTTATAATTCAAAAATAAACTGACAATGCCATGGCGTAAAAATAAAAATTAAAAACAGACAAAAAACAACCAAAAGAACACAAAACACAACACTGAAAACTAAAAGACTGAGCAAACAGAAACAAAAATTGGGGGATCATCTGAGGTGTTCCAGAAGGGTGAGCAGATATTTAAAGTGTTCATCAATCTTTTATAGTGTTTAACATATGCGGTGTTCCAGAAGGTGAGCATATATTTAAAGTGTTCATCAATCTTCTATAGTGTTTAAGATCTGAGGTGTTCCAGAAGGGTGAGCAGATATTTAAAGTGTTCATCAATCTTTTATAGTGTTTAAGATCTGAGGTGTTCCAGAATGGTGAGCAGATATTTAAAGTGTTCATCAATCTTTTATAGTGTTTATGATCTGAGGTGTTCCAGAAGGGTGAGCAGATATTTAAAGTGTTCATCATTCTTTTATAGTGTTTATGATCTGAGGTGTTCCAGAAGGGTGAGCAGATATTTAAAGTGTTTAAGATACACCCAATAAACCAAAAGCAAAAAATTGGTTAAAAGTAGTCATTAAAGACCCACAACTCCAAACAGATTTTGGTCTCGCTGACTTATATATTAATTGTTAATCTTGTTTTGCTGATCATTTTTATCAGGGTTGGATATTGTCATGAATATTGCAACCTGGTTTATTTGAGACTTTTTTGATTCATTTGTAATAGAAAAAACTAGTATTTCACCCCTATGTTCTATATTTAGCCATGTCAGAATTATGGATTTGCAGATAGGGTCATAAGACACTTTTTTAAAACTAATTAGATACTGCAGAAACAATAATTTTCGTGGGGTTAAAATTTCATGGTTTTGTCTCTATATAAGATTTCATGGGGATTTAGTTTCATAGTTTCCTAAAATGTAAGTGGTAGTAATATTATATGGAGCCTAAATTTTCTTGGGTTTTTTAATTTAATGGATATACAATGTATATTCTTTCCACGAAATAAACAAAAGTTAAATCCTCCACGAAAATTTCTGCTTTTACAGTATTTAATGATTGTGGCCAAGTTTGGCTAAATTTAGCTCAATAGTTTTAACCATATCCGAGGAAAACATTTTTGTAACAGATTATGGTAATTGTATGTGTCGTTTTAATATCTGCAACATCTAGTGAAAATTAAGTCCCCCTCTCACCATAAGCAGATAGTTTTATAGACTATTACATCTAGACAAAGTGATGGATTCATTAAAAATCATCAACAATCATTTCAAATATCCTAATTTTATTTTTCACAATCAAATTGTGAATCAAGCCACTGAGGACACTCAGTATTGTATTTTTTCGTCTTTTATATAACTGCATGTAACATTCAAGGTAAAACATTAATTACAATATCATGAAAATGAAAATATCATTGGTCACTGTTCACCACAAATTCATTTAACTTAAACAAAGAGAAAGCTATTCTGTAACTAATTCATGTCCGTCATCAGCTAACTTTCTTTTCTTCTATCACAGCCTCATCCCATGGTCCATGTATGTTACTGAAAAATAAAATAAAAGTGTTTCAAAGTTTCTCATACATGGAATTTTATTATTTACTTGTCCTAAGTCTTTTTATCCATATATAGTTGTGAGTGTTCTTGTAATGTATAATATTAGACCTAGTCCAGTCAAACTAAGTTTGAACCCTCAAACTAATTGCAACAGAAAATTTTTATTGATATTTCTGATTTTTTTTGCATAGTTATCTCCCTTATCAATGCAATTCTCCATAGGAATTTTAAATAAGGATTTTTTAGTTTTTCTCAAGTTAGATTTTATGGGACTTTTAAGATTAACTTTAAAATCTTCTGTTGTAATTTTCTCAAGGTTAGGGTCAAATCTATGCTAGATTGACTGGACTAACTTATGATAATTCATATTTCTTATTTATCTACACAAATTTTATTCAATTATCATTTAAATCAATCAACAATGTCTTCAAATTTTTTTTTTTAAAACAAGTAACTTTTTTAAACCATAATACACACCAAAATGTAACTGTCAATCACTTGCTAATTGACCTCGTGCTACTGCATATGGTACTTGCAAAACTTATTGAAAAATGTACAAATTAAACTGGTTATGGAATGACTGTAATATTTTTTCTAGATATGAAGAAATAAAATAAAAAATGTGGTGCACACTGAATAATGTGTTGTGGCTTAATTAAAGTGTGCACCACATTTTTGAGGTTACATGTATATTCAGATGGACAGAAAAAATATTACAGTCATTCCTTAAACAGTTGTAATTTAATTCAAAATTCTTTTTTTTTAGGAGTTAATCTTGAAAGAAAATTAATGACATCACAGTAACATGACAAAATTATGTTTATGAGCTGATAAACAAAATAATTTCAGCCAATCAGAAAACATGTTGCATCTAAAATCAAAATATTGTAATTCAAACATTGATATATTGTAAAAATAGCTTGATCTGCCAAAATTGTCTGTAATCTGCAATATATATATACTTACTTTTTCAATGGCTGAAGACTGACTAACCATGCAGGACAAATAAATGTGATGAAAAGAAATAAAGTTATATAAAATATGGCTGCCACTGTTGAAAATGTCCATAGTAACATGCTGGTGATGATCATGAGCAGGAATGTTAACCATCTTTGTGTCTGTGGAATATGTTTCTGTAAAAAAATAAGAAAATAACAATGGGAAATTAAAACACAAGGTAATGAAAGACAGACAAATATAGATTGAGATTAAGAACTTCGCCAAAATCGAGGGATGACTTATGTGCTCTGGAAATCCTGTTCCACTTTTAATAGTTAAATAAAAATACATATATATTAACAAAGGCCATAGCCACCGTCCAATGAATCAATTCTAGTATACATTTGTTTTTACTGAGAAAAAACTTGAATTTTGTCTGCAGCTAAAGTTTAGATGTAGCCTAGGTTTAAAGTTTTTAAGACATTACTAACTTTGTATTTAACCTTCCTGAGATACTTTGAAATTTGAAAGGAAGCTTTTTGTAATAAGTTTCAAAAATATTTTTTGCATTTTTCCCATTTTTATTCTGCATATAAAGAAAGAAGTTTTTGATTGATCATTTTAGCATAATTTCAAAATCATTTGATTTTTTTGTGAATAGTCAATGTCTCATTGGCAATCATACATCATCTTTTATTTTTTGCCACTGTAAGTATTGCAAATAAAAATCAATCTTATTTTGATATACTGTAATTCCACTTACTTCGGTGAGAAATTCATTTTTGTAAATTTTGTGAGTAGAAAAATAACATCAAAATAAATTGTCACAAATATGTAATTTTTCATGAGAAATAAAGGGTGAGGTTTTTGAAAGATTATAAATGATCTTAAATGGGTAAAGTCCTCTCTGAAGTTGTATATACATTGTGTATAGTGCATATTGCGGTTGCTAATTTTCAATGTATTCACTAGATTATATGCCCACATCCATATTTTCAAACATACAATACATTAGGATCTGTCCATGTCTTGAAGTGGATATCTGTAGTTATATTTCATTGCACATTTAAATTTCGTGGATAAAGCCCTTGATGTAAACCATAAAAATTGGTACCCCACAATTATAAGAGTGCATAAAAATTGGTACCCCACAATTATAAGAGTGCATAAGATAATTTAATATTATCAGTCCTGACCAATTGTTGATATGCTGTTCATCAAGGATGTTCATTCAATAACATTGTGCTAACTTATGAAAAATAAGGATATGTGGTATGATCACAGGTTATCCATTTAAGGTCTTATATATGGATAATTATACCAAAGATTAAATATACCAACCCTGAGATTTCTTCTCAACATTGGCCACAAGCCAAAAATTTCTATTGAGAATGTAACAGTAGAAAATGAGTGCCATGTTGTATGTAATCTTGAGGCTAGACAAACTGATGCAAACAATCCTGCATTTAATGATAATGCTTCTGATACCCTGAAAGTAAAAGTATCTTCATTAAATCAAACTGAACAATTTTAAAGCCTAAAGATAGTTTTAATTCTATAAAAAAAGTATCTACATGTAAATTCTTTTATTATAATCTAAACTTCCTTCCCTTAGTGGGGATGTTTTGTTGGTTCCTTGTAAGGAGTATTATACTATGATTTATGTGAGAGTGTTTGCATAACAATCACAGACTCAAATGGACTTTAATTTTTTCATAGCTAAAAAACTTAACAGACAGGATATTATGTATATTCATGAAAATAAACCTGTCATAAACTTTTACTCAATATTATTACAAATAAAAAGATTGATTGATTATTTAACCTGGAAAACTTTTATAGAGAATATCATACAGTTTTGGCATAACTATATCAGTATCAAGCTGAGACACCCATACAGTCCCATAAGCTGTGCTTGAGGGACCGTAATGGTTTAGGGTTCATACAGTTGGTTAACTTTTATAGGATATCTGTGTCCCATAGGACCACATACTTGATCAAATTGAAGTTAGAACACACCCATCAACTTTTGTCCTAAATTGTGAAATTAATGAATGAAACTGATCACTTAAACTTGTACTTACCAAGTGCGTTTAGAGGAGCAGGACTTGAAAACCATTGTTGCTTAATTTTACATGTAGTGTTTTATGGACTTGTTTGGGTTGTTTTTTTGTCATCTTTTGTTTCTTGTCATGGTTTGTTATTAAATCTCGACTTGTGAATTTTGAATATCCCTTTTTAGCTCACCTGTCCCGAAGGGACAAGTGAGCTTATGCCATCACTTGGCGTCCGTCGTCGTCCGTCGTCTGTCGTCTGTCGTCGTAAACTATTTCAAGAATCTTCTCCTCTGAAACTACTGGGCCAAATACTTTCAAACTTTAACTGAATGTTCCTTAGGGTATCTAATTTATAAATTGTATCCGAAGTTTTGATCTATCAACAAACATGGTCGCCATTGCTAAAAATAGAACATAGGGGTCAAATGCAGTTTTTGGCTTATAACTCAAAAACCAAAGCATTTAGAGCAAATCTGATGGGGTAATATTGTTTATCAGGTCAAGATCTATCTGCCCTGAAATTTTCAGATGAATCAGACAACCTGTTGTTGGGTTGCTGCCCCTGAATTGGTAATTTTAAGGAAATTTTGCTCTTTTTGGTTATTATCTTGAATATTATTATAGATAGAGATAAACTGTAAACAGGAATAATGTTCAGCAAAGTAAGATTTACAAATAAGTCAACATGACGGAAATGGTCAGTTGACCCCTTTAGGAGTTATTGCCCTTTATAGTCAATTTTTAACCATTTTTTCGTAAATCTTAGTAATCTTTTACAAAAATCTTCTCCTTTGAAACTACTGGGCCAAATACTTCCAAACTTTAATTGAATGTTCCTTAGGGTATCTAGTTTGTAAATTGTATCCGAAGTTATGATCAATCAACAAACATGGTCGCCATTGCTAAAAATAGAACATAGGGGTCAAATGCAGTTTTTGGCTTATAACTCAAAAACCAAAGCATTTAGAGCAAATCTGACATGGGGTAATATTGTTTATCAGGTCAAGATCTATCTGCCCTGAAATTTTCAGATGAATCAGACAACCTGTTGTTGGGTTGCTGCCCCTGAATTGGTAATTTTAAGGAAATTTTGCTCTTTTTGGTTATTATCTTGAATATTATTATAGATAGAGATAAACTGTAAACAGCAATAATGTTCAGCAAAGTAAGATTTACAAATAAGTCAACATGACGGAAATGGTCAGTTGACCCCTTTAGGAGTTATTGCCCTTTATAGTCAATTTTTAACCATTTTTCGTAAATCTTAGTAATCTTTTACAAAAATCTTCTCCTCTGAAACTACTGGGCCAAATACTTCCAAACTTAAACTGAATGTTCCTTAGGGTATTTAGTTTGTAAATTGTATCCGAAGTTGTGATCTATCAACAAACATGGTCGCCATTGCTAAAAATAGAACATAGGGGTCAAATGCAGTTTTTGGCTTATAACTCAAAAACCAAAGCATTTAGAGCAAATCTGACATGGGATAAAATTGTTTATCAGGTCAAGATCTATCTGCCCTGAAATTTTCAAATGAATCAGACAACCTGTTGTTGGGTTACTGCCCCTGAATTGGTAATTTTAAAGAAATTTTGCTGTTTTTGGTTATTATCTTGAATATTATTATAGATAGAGATAAACTGTAAACAGCAATAATGTTCAGCAAAGTAAGATTTACAAATAAGTCAACATGACGGAAATGGTCAGTTGACCCCTTTAGGAGTTATTGCCCTTTATAGTCAATTTTTAACCATTTTTCGTAAATCTTAGTAATCTTTTACAAAAATCTTCTCCTCTGAAACTACTGGGCCAAATACTTCCAAACTTTAACTGAATGTTCCTTATGGTATCTAGTTTGTAAATTGTATCCAAAGTTAAGATCTATCAACAAACATGGTCGCCATTGCTAAAAATAGAACATAGGGGTCAAATGCAGTTTTTGGCTTATAACTCAAAAACCAAATCATTTAGAGCAAATCTGACGTTTGGTAATATTGTTTATCAGGTCAAGATCTATCTGCCCTGAAATTTTCAGATGAATCAGACAACCTGTTGTTGGGTTGCTGCCCCTGAATTGATAATTTTAAGGAAATTTTGCTGTTTTTGTTTATTATCTTGAATATAATTATAGATAGAAATAAACTGTAAACAGCAATAATGTTCAGCAAAGTAAGATCTTCAATTAAGTCAATTTGACCAAAATTGTCAATTGACCCCTTAAGGAGTTATTGCCCTTTAAAGACTTTTTTCACAATTTGTTCATCATGTTGACTTACTTTAAAAAATCTTCTCCTTTGAAACTGCTGTATCAATTTCAGCCAAACTTAGGCTAAATGAGTTTCAGAGTATCTAGTATAAATTTTATATTTTATTTCCTTGTATGTCAAGAAACATAGCTCCTATGGCTAAAATAGAACATAGGAGAAAATGATTATTTTTTTTGGCTTTTGAAGAAAATAGGACGATCCAAAAAACATTTAAATAAATTGAAAAGCCAAAATAATCATTGATGAGAGATTTAACCAAAGGAATTAAGGTGAGCGATTCAGGCTCTTGAGAGCCTCTTGTTTCTCATATTAGTGAAACCAAGTTTAATCCACCATTTTATACATGAGGAAATGTCTGTACCAAATCAGGAATATGACATTCATTCATTTGATGTGTTTCATCGATTGATTTTGTCATTTGATAGGGACTTTCCCTTTTGAATTTTTCTTGGAATTCAGTACTTTTGTTATTTTATTTTTTTAATCTTCAACCTTTTTTTCAACTTGAATGTTTTCAATTCCTCTCAAGACCTCATGTTTTGGAATATATGTTTTTTTTAGGTTGATGCTCTTTCATGTTTAGCAATACTTTAATTACTTACAATGCTGCATTGGCACCATAATGATGAAATACAAGGTTGCCAAGCAACATCATGGCTGTCATGGCATAAATTGTATCTGTTGATATTGTCTCTGTCAAGGAAACTAGAACAGGTGACAATCCATAACTAAAACCAGCAAAAACCAGTGCAGTCTTGATATCATCTAACACTAAAATAAATAATAAATGTTAAAAATCAGATACATCAACATTACACTTATAAATAAATCAAAGTGCATGAAAGCACTGAACAGTAAAGATTGCTTCCTTTTATAAGTGGGAAATAAAATTAATTATTTCATTGGTTGTAGTTGATTTAACAGCAATTCAAGACAAAGGAAGATAACTCCAAATTGTTTTAGATGATGTTAACAATGACATCATTCTAATTTTAGAACAGATATTAGATTCCTTCACCTTGAAAAAGTTAGATCATTTTCCTGACAAGTGTATCAATATTTTTTGCCTTGAATATCTGAGCATATATTATATCCATAAGTTTCTTGACATGTTCATGGATAGGATGTACAGAATGTTATATCAATGCACTACATGTATATTTTGTGTATCAAAAAGGGTAGTGATAACGCTGGGAACATTTAGATATCAAGTCATTCCCATAAGGTTTTGATTGCATTTCATGCAATCTTTACCTAAAAACTGAAATAGCATATACAATGTATCTGTTAAAGACAGGAAACATCAATATTATTCAAAGATTATCAAATTGACATTACCTTTGACATTTGTACCTATTCTATGTCCAACTCTGTCAGATTATATCCCTTTCTTTAGGTTTTAGTTGCTGTTGCAGCTGCTTGTTTTCTTTATACATGTTATATAAGATATGATTTTTTTATATTAGTTTTCCTTTTTGTAAGTTTAATTGATTCTTTTTACCAATTGTGTCTTCATTACTAATGTTTTGTGTCTTCATATTGAGTTGTATAATGACTATACATACATGTTCTGTTAGAGGTTTTGTCTTGGCAATGCTTGGTAGTAATGATCTATGTACACTTTTAATAAGTTACGACAATACATACATGTTCTGTTAGAGGTTTTGTCTTGGCAATGCTTGGTAGTAATGATCTATGTACACTTTTAATAAGTTATGACTATACATACATGTTCTGTTAGAGGTTTTGTCTTGGCAATGCTTGGTAGTACACATGTAATGATCTATGTACACTTTTAATAAGTTACGACTATACATACATGTTCTGTTAGAGGTTTTGTCTTGGCAATGCTTGGTAGTACACATGTAATGATCTATGTACACTTTTAATAAGTTACGACTATACATACATGTTCTGTTAGAGGTTTTGTCTTGGCAATGCTTGGTAGTACACATGTAATGATCTATGTACACTTTTAATAAGTTACGACTATACATACATGTTCTGTTAGAGGTTTTGTCTTGGCAATGCTTGGTAGTAATGATCTATGTACACTTTTAATAAGTTACGACTATACATACATGTTCTGTTAGAGGTTTTGTCTTGGCAATGCTTGGTAGTACACATGTAATGATCTATGTACACTTTTAATAAGTTACGACTATACATACATGTTCTGTTAGAGGTTTTGTCTTGGCAATGCTTGGTAGTACACATGTAATGATCTATGTACACTTTTAATAAGTTACAACTATACATACATGTTCTGTTAGAGGTTTTGTCTTGGCAATGCTTGGTAGTAATGATCTATGTACACTTTTAATAAGTTACGACTATACATACATGTTCTGTTAGAGGTTGTGTCTTGGTAGTAATGATCTATGTACACTTTTAATAGGTATCCTATACAGGTCAAGGTCGTTGTTATGGTAAACAAAGTGTGTGGTGATAACCAGCCATTCTCCATGTATACATATGCCACAACAAACAGTCCTAGACTTCCAAAAATAAAAAGCAAGAAAAATATCTTTTAAATAATAAATGGTTATACATAGGGATTTTTTCAAGAAGCCAATAGATATAGAAAGATGTGGTGTGAGTGCCAATGAGACAACTCTCCTTCCAAATAACAATTTAAAAAAGTAAACCATTATAGGTCAATGTACGGCTTTCAACACGGAGCCTTGGCTCACACCGAACAACAAGCTATAAAGGGCCCCAAAATTACTAGTGTAAAACCATTCAAACGGGAAAAACCAATGGTCTAATCTATATTAAAAAAAAACGAGAAACACGTATAAATTACATAAACAAACAACAACTACTGTACATCAGATTCCTGACTTAGGACAGGTGCAAACATTTGCAATACATGAACGGAGGGTGTTTTCAAAAACCACAGCCTGATGCCTGTATCCAAATGTGTTGTCTGTACCCAAATTTGTTAGAATCTTTTTTATGTATAAATTCTGTTGTGTGGAGTTGCAATAAAAAAATCTACTGCAGTATGTTTAATATTCTAAGTTCAAAAGGACATCAATCATATATAAATTATGGAATCATAATTTCCTGTCGATATACACATCTACATATCTTCAAAGTTTCAATATTTCAATGATAAATTTCATCAATAGTGAGCAAAGCTGACTTTCATTTACCCAGTTAACATTTAATACCTGCTTATCTGTTGAGTTACTTCTCCTGATTGTTCACAAACTGTCCAATAATCATACTTCCTTGTATGTACTGAAAAAGAAGTAACAAAAATTATGTTTTCCTGTAATACATTGTTTGAATATCAGGTCTTAAAATACACATTGCTCCTGTTGAGATATACATGATAAAGTCTAAACTATTTAATTTATAATGCAGACCCTGAAAATCAATTCTCAACAACCTAATGACTCAATAATCTATAAGAAGTCAGCCTAGTCTAGAGGTCAAATACTGTGATCAAGCTGATTTCTTATACAATTTGTCAATCTATAAATGCAGGCGCGTAGCTCCCTTTAAGCTAACAGGCAGTTGCAAAAAATGGCAAAAATTGAATGTTAAAGGAAACATAATCATGATAATGTTGTCACTTTTTTAATTGATGAAATATTATTAATTTACGGCATTCGGTTTCAAAATAAAAGTTTTATCATGATTATTGGAGATTATGACAAAATCAGACAGTAACTTGTATCTTTTACAAGATTTTAATTCGTTATACTCAGTCTAAGACATGTAGTTTAGGAGCACATTTTACAGTGTACATTTTCATCAGTTTGGAATGAGATGACGTACCAATCGCATTAGAATTATCAGAACCATTCAATATCGTTGAAAATCTGCTGAGGCGATGTGGTCGACAGACTTCCGGAGCCAATCACCCTGCAAACACGCCAAAACAGTATTTGAAAGTGCTCATTATTTTTTGCGTTCATAGACCATATGATAAGGGAACTGGAGAGTGAAGTCGTGTCTAGTATTATCAGAAGATCACTTCTTTGCGCTGTATCTGCTTCATTGTGTTGAAGGAAATATAACAAACAAATGAATCTCAACATTGTCTGAGACATACGAAACTGACCTAGCATGTATTTCGACTAATTCAATTCTATCAGTGTACAATGCATGTTGAAAACAAATGTATGATCAACAATGAACAACGACAGTTACTAGCATTACTGCATATTCATTAGTGTTGGATAATCGGTTGAAATTACCAACCGATTATCTATTACAATCGGTTGACAGCAACCAACCGACTATCGGTTATAATCGCATAATAATACCTTGCCCTTTTTTTAATGAAATCAGTGACACTAACATTTCTATTTCAATGGTGTAACTCACAGTACAATTTCAATAACATAGCTGTATAAACAATTAAGAAAAGATATATGAAGCTTTTAACTTTAAGAAATTTAAGATTGACAGAAAAAAGTAAAACAATGCATTTACATTACAATATATACAGTAAACAAAGGGGTTAAGCCTATGTCTGTTAATTCTTGTAGAATGCCTTTTTTTACTTTTGTGATTATTATTTTTCTGTCAATTGTGTCATTCGTGCGTCTGAATTTTTAATTGCAGAATTATTACATAGTTGAACCGTATCCGATTCGTGATTCTTATATTTTTCAATATGGCGGAAAAATTTCGGAAAATTTACAAAAATAAACGATGTTTGGCAAGCAATTTGGAAAGGAATATGATGTTTTTGATGCTACAAATGGATAAAACATTAATAAAAGGCAATTTGCAACACGTTCTAGTGAAGCAAAGAAATTATTTTGTCTAAAATCATTTATGTACGCTCGCAAGTAACAAGTACCGGTATTGAAAGAAAGTATTTCATACAAAGTTATTAATTTTAAATAGCATTCCATCAACATGATCAATCTGCAAATATTTTTAGTCAATGCATTTGTCACGTTTATAAAGAAGGGAATTAGCTATGTCTTTAATTATAGGATATTTGACATTGTTATTGTCATCAATCCTGATATTTTTTGTTCAATCGTAACTACTCGGCCATTCTCGCTATGCAGTGTTATTTCTTCGTGCAACCAGAAAGGCCGAGTAGTTCCGATTGATTTTTTGTTATTATTTGTTTGACTGCGCATATAAAATGCAAACCGCAAACGGACCGGAAGTTGATAAGCTAAAAGTCCGGAAACTTAAAACGACAATCGATTAAACAAAATCCCAATCGATTATCGACATCGCCAGGCCCAACCAACTGATTTCCGACTTATTCCGATCATCGGAACAACACTAATATTCATCAGAATTTCAGTGTGAATATTGACAAAGTAATAGAGAAGTTTGTTTCTGCCTAGACCTGAAGAGCAGATTTTGGATGATTTTAAGTAAATTCTGTATCACAAATATGTGATAATGTGTTGTTTATGTATTACTCTATTCAGAAGATTTATTAATAATTTTGCATTTCATAATTTTTTTATAAGTCCTATCTACATTGCTCCCCTTTTAACAGTCCTATGAGCGAAAACCGAAAAAAAAACATTTTGTAGCCGATTTAACTAGGTGCCGATTTGACTAGAAGGGCGAACGGACCCGATACCGTTTTAAATACGTTGTGAAATTCATCATACGGTTCTTTTGGAGTTCATCTAAAAACGACGAATCTACATAATTGTCTGGAACGCTTTGGTCTTCGTACAAAATTTTCCTCCATCGTTTTTGTTGCTTGTCTACCATTTTTGTGGTCATGTGATATAAATACTTAAGGTGCGCTCTAAAATAAATCCCGAGAGATATTTTTTGGGGGTCTGTCTGAAAACCGCAAACAATAATAGATTGATTATATTTTATATCAATACTTAGTTGAAAACAGAAATAAGTTTTAATCGTGCTTCATTTTATTTAGAATTACTGTTCTGAAAAGGCACATTAAAAACGAACATAAAGAAAACAAATATAATAAATAGAAAATTGTAGATTCCGTCACAGCTGAAAGTCGAACGCACAGAGGGTTTCCAAGGCATTAGTAGCAACAATATGGCGACTGACAAGTGATATTATTTTCATTTGGCTCTGTGTAAAAGCTGTCGACCTGTCTTTAATTCTTTTGATTTATCTATATAACATTTTTTAAAATGCCACCAAAAAAGAAGAAGAGTGGAAAGAAAGGAAAGAAAAGTGCTAAGAAATCAGGACGTGGATCTGCTAAGCCACCAGGAGAGCAATTAAATGAACTTTCAAAAGAATATTATCTAATTCAAATAAGAGATTTGGAAAACAGACTTGTCCGGTTAGTTTTACTTGAAATGTGTCGTTTCACTATCATTTTTCAACATTTTGTTTTACAAATATACTGTCGCTGACCTTAATTTGCTTGCATATATATTTAAATGTATTGCTGTCATTTAATTGGCCTTTTTTTGGAATCCAAGAAAACTCAGATTATGCTCCTTTTTTAATGCTACTTCCATATTTATATAAAAAAAATTGTCACTGAAAACACACTTGAGGTCGAAGAACAGCTGCGAAAAATATTATCCCTTACACTTTGTACATATATTCTTTGTTTTTTTCTCATTCCACATATACATGTTGTTTAAAACTGGTCCAGATTCTGATTGACATTTATCAATTAATATCCCTTATGAGATGCTATACATGTAGGCGAATTTACCGAAACCTGTAACATGTATATATCATGTATCATTTAATGTTGAAGATCTATAAATTATCATTATTTCATTACTATCAACCAAAAGTTGTTTGACATTTTATGGTTTGATTAACATATACTTGTATGTACGGTGCAGTCCGGTGTATCAGCATACATTTTTTATGTACCTAAGAACTATGACTTCACTTCATTCATTTTTGTCATTCAACTGAAAAAAAACTAATAATTGGATAAATTTGTGTGAACATGTACACATTCATTACATACTATTATTTCATAAAATCTTCTCTTTGTATATATACATGTATGGTTTAAATTTCATTCTCTAGATTTTGTGTATTGTGTGTCCAAAATTAGGGAAACCCCTGTTCTGAGAGTAATCCTCCTAGGTCCAGTGATTTCGTGCATGCCGTTCAAAAATAGCTTATTTTGAATAAAGGAAAGATTTCGTACCACAAAATATAGCGGAGATTGAACCAAGCACACTGTGACTGCCAAGGATGCAGAGCAAAAATTTCAATCTGATTTAAATTTGACTTTTAAAAATAAAACAAATTTTATCTGATCATGATGATTTTTTAATGGAAATTTGCAAAATATATGGTAAATCATGGGATTGCAGTTATTAATTAACTCTTCAACTTAATCAATTTTATTCTTTTTTATGCCTTTGGAAGACTAAAACAATAACAAGATAGATTTTATTTGTGTTACTGAGTCATGTGAGTTGATATGAAGAAATCAGCAAATGTGCAATATCACAGGCTGCACGGACACAGGGGACTCCACTGTACTGTACAGAACACAGAACATAATCAATATATAAACTGTATTTATTATCATGATCATTATTACAATAACAGACAATATGTTTACCAACTAAAAATTGTCTGACCTTTTATGTTCTGATTAACATACACATGTGAAATGTAAATCATTATTGACTAATACTATATAATATTACAAACATGACAAATATGATTGATTTGGCTATACAGACAAAATACATGGCTAAATGCATCATGCACATGTACATGTATGTAAATGTAGCATGTGTAGATTGGATATAATATAATGAATGTTTTTTTAATAACCTTTTTAAGGTACCAGAAAAAATGTGATGAGTTAGAAGTTCAGAAAGGAGCTTTTGAGTCACAAAAAGATTATGAGATCAAGAATAAAGAACAGATTATTCTCTGGCTAGAAGGAAAACTGAATAGAAGTGGTACGTTAAGACATCAACACTCAGATCTAAGCAATAGAAATATTAATTTGAAGTCAGACTCAGATTCAATACAATTGAGATAGATAGAAAGTTAAACTGTTAGCCTGAGCTACCATTAAAAATTCAACTGTTTTTCTTTGCTATCATTACAAGTAACACTGTTCGCACCCATAACCAGGGGAGCATGTCACCCACCCTTGAAAACAAATAAGCACTGTTAAAGTTTACGTTCTGTTTGAATTGTAACTGTTAAAAGAGTTTGTTTCCCCCCCCCCCCCCAGAAATTCCTGGCATTGGGTCTGCTGTTATTCTGAAATAGCATAACAAGTTGCACTGTTTGTCTGAGCTCCAAAAATAAGATGTGGAATGATTGCCAATGAGACAAGTCTCTACAAGAGACCAATTGGCACAGAAATTAACAACTGTAAGTCATTGTATGGCCTTCAACAATGAGCCATGCTATACCACATTATGTTTTGGGATTTGAAAGTTACATATTTTGTTTGGATATATTCACATTATTTATCTATTTTATCATTTTAGAGGATGAATGCAATGATTTGAAGGACCAGCTGATTGGTTTGGAGCAAACATTGGAATCCGAGAAAGAACGCTTGAATGCTCAGATCCATCAGCTAAGAACAGAATATCAGGAGAAAAATGACAAACTTTCAGCAGAATTAACACTAACTAGTAAGTGTGGACTCACATGCATGTACCTTGTAAATACACAGAATTAACACTAACTAGTAAGTGTGGACTCACATGCATGTACCTTGTAAATACACAGAATTAACACTAACTAGTAAGTGTGGACTCACATGCATGTACCTTGTAAATACACAGAATTAACACTAACTAGTAAGTGTGGACTCACATGCATGTACCTTGTAAATACACAGAATTAACACTAACTAGTAAATGTGGACTCACATGCATGTACCTTGTAAATACACAGAATTAACACTAACTAGTAAGTGTGGACTCACACATATGTACCTTGTAAATACACTGAATAAACACTAACTAGTAAGTGTGGACTCACATGCATGTACCTTGTAAATACACAGAATTAACACTAACTAGTAAGTGTGGACTCACATGCATGTACCTTGTAAATACACAGAATTAACATTAACTAGTAAGTGTGGACTCACATGCATGTACCTTGTAAATAAATGTTTAGAATGATTGACATTAGTGTGAATCAGTCTTAAATGTCAAGAAGGTTAAACAGCACAGTTTGTGAAATTTTATTGGACCTGTAAACATTTTCCTTATATTTACAGGCCAATATTTTATATTATTCTCCTAAATAGGAGTCAGGCTTTTTGACCAACTTGTTTAGGATAGTGAATGGGTATTTTTCTGTATCATATTGAATCTCTATTGCTTGTTATAAATGGATTATAGTTTATACAGCAGCTTAACATTTATAAGTTGACAATGCAAAGTTACATCATGTTTTTTCCATATCAGTAGTGTACCCTCTACATCAAAACTGTTTTTTTTGTATGGATAAAATCTCTCTAGTTTCCTAAGTTGTTTACTTACTGTTGAATAAAATGTATATAGATTAGATTTAACATGTTCAAAAACGCGTCGCCAGTAAACTTAATTTGCGACCATCAAATCCCCAATTGATGCCGTCGGAACTTAAAATACAATACAGTTATGTCCTAAATGATAGTGACAACCAGTGTCCTTCAATGACAACCAAGGGAAAGAATATTAAGAAAACTGTTTAAAACATTATCTTAGCTGTTAAGAATGCATGAAATATCAGGTAGAATTGATAAAAAAAATTCTCATTTAAACATGTCTGAATTAAAATACTGTGGATTCATTAATATTCGTTGGATACCAATTTTCGTGGATTTCGTTGCTACAAGAGAACCACGAATTCAAATGTTCAACGAATGACAAATTTTCTAAAGGAATGAGTGTAGACTTGCCAAAACCACGAAATTAGATATCCACGAATATGTAAATTTTCCTCAAACCACATAATTGGTACCCACGAAAATAAATGAATCCACAGTAGCTACAATTAGCTGTACCAATAAAAGTCTTGTTCCATCGTTCAAATCAATTCAAAACTGAAATAGAGGGTTCAGCACAAAACCTAATTTCATGTGATTGCAAAAGATTTGTCTTTATCATTTCAGCTGGGAAGTTGAATGCATTGGAAGAATTTCGAGTACAACAAGATGAACTCAACAAGAAGTTTGCAGAGCTTGAAGCAAAGCTTAATCAAAAAGATCTTGACCATGACAAAGAAATCTATGACTTGGAAAGAAAGGCAGTGATAGAAAAAGATAGGTGTGTGAGGTTTAAAATCCCTGTACATTTCAAACAGACAAAATATTGGTAGATTTTGGTACAGTTTGGTATTTCACTCTCGATATAAGGTGGTACCTAACACTTTCACTAAAATTAATTTGGCTCGTTTAATTCTAATAAAATGTTGACAAAGTATTTACTTTGACCCTTTAACAAAAATATAAAAATTTCAAAAATTTTGAACCAACTGTTTTGTTAGAAAAAATACACTGGTTATATAGCAGTTTGACAAGCACCAATTTTGATCATTAAGAAGCTTAATATTCCCTTTACAATACAACACAATGTAATTAAAACGTTTAGCTGACACATTATTAGTGAGAAAATAATATTTTTTAGACATATTTTGAAATACTTTCTCAACTTTGTATTCAGTAAATGCTATTCTTATACATAGCTTGACATAATGTCCATAATAATCTAGATTTTTGTTTCCAGATATTTATATCTATGGCCTTCTGTTTGCTGTGGATTCATTATATCTATGGCCTTCTGTTTGCTGGGGATTCATTATTATTTGTGGGTACCAATTATCATGGATTGAAGAATCTTTGTATTTTCATGGATAGTTAATTTTGTTGTTTTTGACAGTCTGCATAATTTCCAAAACAAAATATAAAATTCATTGGACATTTTAATTTGTGGTTTACCTGTAATCATTAAATCAACAAAAATTGATATTCCACAAGTAATAATCATGATAATAAATCAACAAAGATTGATATTCCACAAGTAATAATCATGATAAAAAATCCACAAAGATTGATATTCCGCAAGTAAAAATCATGATTATAAATCCACAAAGATTGATATTCTACAAGTAATAATCATGATAATAAATCAACAAAGATTGATATTCCACAAGTAAAAATCATGATTATAAATCCATAAAGATTGATATTCCACAAGTAATAATCATGATAATAAATCCACAAAGATTGATATTCCACAAGTAATAATCATGATAATAAATCAACAAAGATTGATATTCCACAAGTTAAAATCATGATAATAAATCCACAAAGATTGATATTCCACAAGTAATAATCATGATAATAAATCAACAAGATTGATATTCCACAAGTAATAATCATGATAATAAATCCACAAAGATTGATATTCCACAAGTAATAATCATGATAATAAATCCACAAAGATTGATATTCCACAAGTAATAATCATGATAATAAATCCACAAAGATTGATATTCCGCAAGTTATAATCATGATAATAAATCCACAAAGATTGATATTCCACAAGTAATAATCATGATAATAAATCCACAAAGATTGATATTCCACAAGTAAAAATCATGATAATAAATCCACAAAGATTGATATTCCACAAGTAATAATCATGATAATAAATCCACAAAGATTGATATTCCACAAGATTGATATTCCACAAGTAATAATCATGATAATAAATCCACAAAGATTGATATTCCACAAGTAATAATCATGATAATAAATCCACAAAGATTGATATTCCACAAGTAATATTAAGGATGTACACCTCTGAGGAGCCAAAAATTTCTAGAATTAAACTTTTTTTCTTAACCTGATTTTTGGGTTTATAAGACTGTAACAAAATAATTGGTGAAGAAAAAATCATATGGTGGTGCACTTGTTTTTTTGCTACGGCCCTTTGAAAATGCCCAATTTTGATGATTTTCCCATTTTTCATCGATTTTTACCTATTTTTGGGCTATTATCGTGAAAAAAAATCACAGTTCTACAATTAAACTTTATTTCATACTTTCTATAAAGATGAAGTGGACCAATCTGAATAAATTTTACTTACAAAAACTATAGGTAGGTGTTAATATAAGAAAGTTTTATCATATTTTGACGCTTTTTTGTGTAAATTTACCATGCTGTCAATTTTGTTTTTTTTGGTGATTTTTCTCAGTTTTAAGAACAAAATGCATATTATTTCAAGTTTTTTGTTATAAATGATTGAAAAAATACATATCTAAGAAATTCGAAAAGACCAAAATGATATGGGATGTACATGATTCTTGTAAAATCATTTTTTGTATCCCTCACCCATTTTCTCAAAATTTTGGCTAAAAATACTGACTTGATTGGTCGTAAAATTTGAAAACTGGATTACTCAAAAACTATTCATTGTAAATACACAATTTTTTCACAGACTTATGTTTGATTATCATATTTTTAAAATTTATTGATATTTTCCACTTGTATCACATGTTTTGGAAATAATTCAAGAACGAGATTTCAACGAGACTGAACGAGACTGAAAAGTCAGAAGAATACATCCTTAATAATCATGATAATAAATCCACAAAGATTGATATTCCACAAGTAATAATCATGATAATAAACCCACAAAGATTGATATTCCACAAGTAATAATCATGATAATAAATCCACAGTATGGGAATAGTCTAATTGGTTTGTGTGTGCTGTTAAATTGCTATCTGATTAATGTCTTCTCTACAAGACAAGACAAGACAATTTTATTCTTTAAAACCGCTGTATACACATTGGTACAAAGAATGAGATAATAATATAATATACAAAATAAATACTGCACATCAATTTTAACTTAAATTGATGTCTATAGATAGAAGATAATGATTTACATTTTCTTCTTGTACATTGCGGGAGAATCATTCAGTTTACCATTTATATAATCACAGATCAGTCAGAAGCAATAGAATGAAAACAGATAAAGTAGATATTTTATCATGACATCTGATTACAGATTGAAAAAGGAAATGGTGAACCGGGTTAATAATGTGGCAGCAGAATTCAGAAAAGTATCTAATAAACAGATGGCAGAGACAACAAAAAGAACCATCAGAGAAAATGTTTCCATCCAAGCTCAGCTACAGAAAATGTCAGATAAAACAATGGAACTTATCAAAGAGAATGATGAACAGAAAGCTGTAGCCAAAAAATACAAACAACAGATAGAAATGTTGGAAACAAATGAGAAGGAATTAATCAAGAAAAATCACAGTAACCAAAAGGTAGGTGTCACATAATAGCTCTGGTTAAATGTTATCAATAAAAATCACAGTAACCAAAAGGTAGGTGTCACATAATAGCTCTGGTTAAATGTTATCTAGAAAAATCACAGTAACCAAAAGGTAGGTGTCACATAATAGCTCTGGTTAAATGTTATCAATAAAAATCACAGTAACCAAAAGGTAGGTGTCACATAATAGCTCTGGTTAAATGTTATCAAGAAAAATCACAGTAACCAAAAGGTTAGTGTAATATCCAATATCTGTGGTCAAATGTTATCAAGAAAATCACAGTAACTAAAAGGTAGGTGTAACATCCAATATCCCTGGTCTGGTTAAATATGATCATTTATTGAAATGTTAAAGAGATATAGAGCATAGTGAAGAGAGCCATCACAGAGGACACCACATCATATAAATAAGAAAATTATGATTCAATAAGGATTGTTATACCTTACATATATTTTAAACGATTCTATTGGATGAAACATAATCACCTGACATGGAATAATTCAGTTGTTTTTCAATCAATTGCAAGGTAGGACGAATAACCCTAAAAATTTACACCAGCGGTGAACAACCCTATTATTCACCGGTGAATAACCTTTTGAGTTTGTTGATTTGTACTTGAGTTATCTCCCATTAAAATGACGTCACAGACGTAAATAAACAAAATGGCAGCGTTAACGTTACACTGGAAGCCCATCGAGAGACGAGGAAATAAGGCTTTGGAAGTGAATAGAGTGCCAGCAGCCGAAGATATCTCTCATAGAGTGACGGTCCTTTTCAGGGCCCTCAATATTTTACAAAAGGATTCACCGTTGTTGTACATTCGAGAAATTCTAAAACACAAATGAGGTCATTTGTTTGTCATGTAAAAACTGTAAGCTTCAAAAGGCCTTTCCTCTGTTAGTTCGGTATAATAAAACAATTGTGACCCCTTGGAATAGATGAATATCCAAAATTGTCAACCCTTAAAAGTTATTTCACTTCGGGCTGCGCCCTCATTGAAATAACCTTCTCGTGTTGACAATTTTGGATATCCATCTCTTCAACGGGCCATAATTGTATATTTTTTCAAGTATAATTTTATGCATACATATAAGTTCAACTAACTCTCTAACCTATTATATTAGTAATGTATTGGTGAATAATCATGCCATATTTCAATCACCAAACTCCAGGGGGTTTAAAGTAGGCCAGCAGAAACGATTTGTGACTGATGAAATACAGACAGACAAGCTGATTACTATATAACCAGTCTGGTAATTGACCATGATGATTGCAATCAATAAAAAAAAATGGAACCTAAACTAGTGCAGCTTTATTCCATATAGAAGCTATTTGTAATTGAGTGGTTTTGTAGAAGTTTTAGTCCTTGGACAACACATCTTGTCTCTGTAGAAGATGGTCTGGGCAGTCCTTGGACAACACATCTTGCCTCTGTAGGAGATGGTCTGGGCAGTCCTTGGACAACACATCTTGCCTCTATAGAAGATGGTCTGGGCAGTCCTTGGACAACACATCTTGTCTCTGTAGGAGATGGTCTGAACACATCTTGTCTCTGTAGGAGATGGTCTGGGCAGTCCTTGGACAACACATCTTGCCTCTGTAGGAGATGGTCTGGGCAGTCCTTGGACAACACATCTTGCCTCTGTAGAAGATGGTCTGGGCAGTCCTTGGACTACACATCTTGCCTCTGTAGGAGATGGTCTGGGCAGTCCTTGGACAACACATCTTGTCTCTGTAGGAGATGGTCTGGGCAGTCCTTGGACAACACATCTTGCCTATGTAGGAGATGGTCTGGGCAGTCCTTGGACAACACATCTTGCCTCTGTAGGAGATGGTCTGGGCAGTCCTTGGACAACACATCTTGTCTCTGTAGGAGATGGTCTGGGCAGTCCTTGGACAACACATCTTGTCTCTGTAGGAGATGGTCTGGGCAGTCCTTGGACAACACATCTTGTCTCTGTAGGAGATGGTCTGGGCAGTCCTTGGACAACACAGCTTGTCTCTGTAGGAGATGGTCTGGGCAGTCCTTGGACAACACATCTTGCCTCTGTAGAAGATGGTCTGGGCAGTCCTTGGACTACACATCTTGCCTATGTAGGAGATGTTCTGGGCAGTCCTTGGACAACACATCTTGTCTCTGTAGGAGATGGTCTGGGCAGTCCTTGGACAACACATCTTGTCTCTGTAGGAGATGGTCTGAACACATCTCGTCTCTGTAGGAGATGGTCTGGGCAGTCCTCGGACAACACATCTTGCCTCTGTAGGAGATGGTCTGGGCATTCCTTGGACAACACATCTTGCCTCTGTAGGAGATGGTCTGGTTAGTCCTTGGACAACACATCTTGTCTCTGTAGGAGATGGTCTGGGCAGTCCTTGGACAACACATCTTGCCTCTGTAGGAGATGGTCTGGGCAGTCCTTGGACAACACATCTTGCCTCTGTACATAGATGATCTGGGCAGTCCTTGGACAACACATCTTGCCTCTGTAGGAGATGGTTTGGGCAGTCCTTGGACAATACATCTTGCCTCTGTAGGAGATGGTCTGGGCAGTCCTTGGACAACACATCTTGCCTCTGTAGGGGTCTAGGCAGTTGGCCTTTGTTCAAAAGATTCTAATTCTGAAAATGGTATTGGAGATAGATAGTGATATTATTTTCTCTACCTTAATATTTTGCTTCTAGCATGATTTAATTAAACTCATAGTAGGAACAATGGCTCTTTAACATACGGTGAACACAATTAATTTTATTAATCTCACAGAAGGAACAATGGTGCTTTAACCTACGGTGAACACAATTAATTTTATTAAGATGACATGGTTCTTGAATGTGCTTTCCTTCCAAAGTTCATATTTTTTTTAAGGGCACTCTTGAATTCCTCTCCAAATAAATACTAACCCAAAAGATACAGCCAACAAGTGCTGAAAGTGGCATTAAGCACAAAAAAATCAATCAATCAATTTATATCTATGGTGTAACAGGCTTAATTGTACTTTAGATGACATATAGATGTACCTACAGTATAATAGACAAAGAAGTCATGGTAATTGAGTATTATCAATGTTATAATTAGATTTATAAATTTGTAATGGTTATTATGATTCATATATTTATAGTTGATAAGAATGCTGACAGAGAAATGTTTCAACCAAGAGAACCTGATTGGAGAATTAGAATCTGTTCAAACACAAAACCAGCATCTCAGTGCTGAATTAGATCTTACATCTCAACAAGTGGAATCTCAAAGGTAAAGTAATGTTTATCATCTTGTTAACTTATTAAGGAGGGAAGGTGTCTAACTGTTGTACAAACACAATACCAAAAAAAGCCAATGAAATAAGATCATGTATCACAGTATGTTGTATCTCAAATGTTGTGAAGTAATACTTTTAGTTAATGGTGAGACCTGACATAGCACATGTGACAGTTGTTGCTAATGACATACAGGGATTAACAGACAAGTGTCTGTATAATGCATGGTGTAGAATGAATTTACAAAGATTACTACTAACACTTCTATATCAAATTATTATATATGTAATCAAAAGTAAGTGTCTTAAGTTATAGACTAACAAAACAAGTTTTGCTTTAGTCTGACCATTTTGTTGGACTTTATATCATAAACGATACAATGCAAGACCTAATAAATAATCATTGCAATTTTAGGGATGAAATTCAGGAAATGGCAAAAGAAAATGAATTATTAGAAGAAGATGTAAAGAAAGTTAAAGATGATCATCTTACAGAACAAAAGAACAAGTTTAAGCTGGAAAAACTCATTAATGATGTGGCAACAGCTTTAAAAATAGCTCTCAGGGTAAAACAAATCATTAATAATGTGGCATCAGGTTTAAAAATAGCTCTCAGGGTAAAACAAATCATTAACAATGTGGCATCAGGTTTAAAAATAGCTCTCAGGGTAAAACAAATCATTAATAATGTGGCATCAGGTTTAAAAATAGCTCTCAGGGTAAAACAAATCATTAATAATGTGGCAACAGCTTTAAAAATAGCTCTCAGGGTAAAACAAATTATTAATAATGTGGCACCAGGTTTAAAAATAGCTCTCAGGGTAAAACAAATCATTAATAATGTGGCAACAGCTTTAAAAATAGCTCTCAGGGTAAAACAAATCATTAATAATGTGGCATCAGGTTTAAAAATAGCTCTCAGGGTAAAACAACTCATTAATGATGTGGCAACAGCTTTAAAAATAGCTCTCAGGGTAAAACAAATCATTAATAATGTGGCAACAGCTTTAAAAATAGCTCTCAGGGTAAAACAAATCATTAATAATGTGGCATCAGGTTTAAAAATAGCTCTCAGGGTAAAACAATTCATTAATAATGTGGCATCAGGTCTAGAAATAGCTCTCAGGGTAAAACAAATCATTAATAATGTGGCATCAGGTCTAGAAATAGCTCTCAGGGTAAAACAAATCATTAATAATGTGGCATCAGGTTTAAAAATAGCTCTCAGGGTAAAACAAATCATTAATAATGTGGCATCAGGTTTAAAAATAGCTCTCAGGGAAAAAAAGTCATTAATAATATGGCATCAGGTTTAAAAATAGCTCTCAGGGAAAAAAAGTCATTAATAATATGGCATCAGGTCTAGAAATAGCTCTCAGGGGAAAAAAATCATTAATAATGTGGCATCAGCTTTAGAAATAGCTCTCATTTGAAAAAAATGATTCAGAATGTGGCATCAGCTTTAAAAATAGCTCTCAGGGTAAAAAAACATTAATAATGTGGCATCAGCTATAAAATAGGTCTTAGAGTACAAAATGACTAATATTGTTTAGTGTCAAATTTTAAAATAGAACTCAGATAGAAAAAACTCATTAATAATTTAAAATGAAGCTCTTGGGGTAAAAACTTTAGATCCTAATATGGGAACATGTTGAAAAATGCTATCAGGTAATAATTCATTAATGATATGGGGTCAGATCTTAAAATAGTTTTGAAGGTAAAAAATCATTAATAATTTGCATTAGTTTTGAAAATAGCACTCAGGGTAATCGTAACTAACTATAATGTTTCATATCTTGCTACTTGCTTGAGATAGGAAATTTTTGTCATATGCTAAGGAAGCCTGTGGCGTTGTCAATGTAAACATCAGCATCGTTATAGGCAAAATAGCAAGAAATAAATGTTGCCCTTTGATGCAATTGTGACTGAGAAAACACCCTTTTGATTTAAAAACAAATACATGCTATAGATCACATGTGAAACAGATATATATCCCTCAATACAATAAAATACCCTTTTACACAAGCCAAACAAAAGATAGTCTGATAAATTTAGGGTTTCCTTAAAGATAAGATAGAGACAGTAGAAAATATGTTAACTAATTTTTTACCCTGAGTAAAAAGGGAGACTTACAATTTTGTTCTGATTCAATACCAAAATTGTTAGTTAGAAGTAAAGAATAGGCATTAAAGGAAAATAAAAATAGGGTCATAAACACAATTATTTTTTTATATTGGCCTTTTTAATATATATTGACCTTTGTTATAGACTACTATTTTGCATTTCATGATATTTTTATTTTATGTCCTTTTCCAATGAATCCAAATACTCATGTAACATTTCCTATGTTTGTTTTTGTAAAGCATAATTTAAGTAACATTTCCTCTTCGTTTATTTTTGTAAAGCATAATTTAAGTAACATTTCCGTTTTGTTTGAAGAAAACTTCACCAGATGAGGAACCAGAAGGAGATGGAGAATTAAATGAAATAGAAAGACGAGATAATATGTTAGAAAACTTACTAATATTACTCAATAGTGCTGCTGCTATTGGTGTGGGGCCTCAACTGGGAGAACTGGGTAAACAGTACAAGATACGACAGAGAAGTGCCAGTAAAATGCCAGGTAGTGAAGGTGGCATTAAGAGAGGGTAGGTTCACAAATATATCACATTTATATCAATAGTTAGGAGAGGGTAGAGGGAAAGTAGAATAACTGGGTAAACAGTATAAAATACCACAGAGAAGTGCCAGGTAGTGAAGGTGGCATTAAGAGAGGGTAGGTTAACAAATATAACACATTTATATCAATAGTTAGAAGAGAGTAGTTAGGATAGGGTAGAGGGAAAGTAGGAGAACTGGGTAAACAGTATAAAATACGACAGAGAAGTGCCAGTAAAATGCCAGGTATTGAAGGTGGCATTAAGAGAGGGTAGGTTAACAAATAGTCTGATATAAAGAATACATCAAGTTTTGGTTCAAAAACTTGACATTTAATGGGGTAACATAATTGCATTCTTTCATTTTAGATCTGGCTTGGATATGTTCCTATTTGATTGTTCCTGATAAGTAAAATCTAGAGAAGTGCTTTGCCACACCGACTCTTTAAAGTGATTGTTCCTGATAAGTAAAATCTAGAGAAGTGCTTTGCCACACCGACTTTTTAAAGTGTTATTATTATTATAAAATATAAATGTTCTTTTGCTGTAAGGCTGTTGCATGGTCTCAAATTTGAATATCAGTATGTGAAAACAATTCTGTTAAGGAGGTCATTAATAACTATAGTATAAAACATGTTTAGGATGACACTGTGATATCTGCCTAGTTGTAAATTAATTTTACTCTGTCAATGAAATAAAAAGGAGAAAGTATTTTAAGAATTTATTTTATCTGTCTTCACATTGTAATTTTGACCATACATTTATAAATGTAGGAGAGAACCATTTGTATTGCGCATTAAAGGTAAAAAGAGATATATTTGATTGATAAGTTAATTGCATGACAACAATGCTGCGCTCAAGTTAAAACAAGGTGGCAGGATTTGATTGGTTGTAACATTGTCAGACTTAAAATATCTTTTTCAGCAAGTTTTTAATGCTTTTTATTAACCTTGTGCTATTAACATAGTAATAGATATTGATTTGAAAATTGAATTATGATGGTAATAATAAATGAATATGAATGGTAAAAGAACATTATAGTGAAAGATATTGGATGTTGTTACTTAAATAAAAGTGAGACAACTGTAAATTCAGAAATTATTGGGAGGTTTTTATTATTGCTAAAAATGTGACATAGTTGTAAATGCAATAATTTAAACTCGCATTTTTGAAATATTTTATATGAATTAAACAGGATTTTTCTCAATAAGACAAAAATTAAAATCGCATTGTAGTCTGAAATACCAAAATCACAATAACAAATGCACACAATAATTTCTAAATTAACAGTTTTACATAATTTTTATGTGGCAATTTAAAAGTAATAAGAATTGAACTTGATATACGTTTGCCCAACATGATAGTGCTATCACTTTTATTCATTCATAGATATAACAATTAGAAGATATTGCATGATTGCAAAGGAGACAAATATATACAGGAGTTTAAAGGAAATGGATGTAAAGATCATAAAGATCCCTTTTTATAAATATTGAGAGGAAAACCCCTTCCTCATGAAAAATATAATGACATGTCCTGAAAAATATCAAACAGCAGTATTTGTTTATAGTTAAATTATCGCTATTTTGTGCATTTTTCCTTTGATCTTATTTTGTGATAATTTATCATATCATGCTTCTTGCTTGAGATGTAAAATTATCGCTAAAAACTAAGGAGGCACGTGGTGTTGCTCAGGAAATTGACATGAAATTGACATTGTCGTCATAGGTAAAATAGCGATAAACAGATAAACAGTAATAAGGTTTATTTTCTCGCTTTCGCCGTACCAGCTCAAGCGAGAAAATCAATCTCGTTGAGATGATCAACGACAATCTATAATTATCTCCTTTGTTTTTATGAGGTCTATATAAAGTTTGCTTTCTGGATGTCACTAAAAATTATTAAGAATTTTGTGAATCTCAGATATTTTTTTATTTTATGAAAAATAATTTTATAAACTAACTAATAAATTATAACTAAGACTAAGTGTAATTTTTGATGTTTTACATGTAGTAGTACTACTGGAAGTCTGAGGTATATATTGA
This sequence comes from Mytilus galloprovincialis, assembly GCA_037788925.1. Classification (NCBI taxonomy): domain Eukaryota; kingdom Metazoa; phylum Mollusca; class Bivalvia; order Mytilida; family Mytilidae; genus Mytilus; species Mytilus galloprovincialis. The sequence continues at coordinate 394,667 of CM075331.1, forward strand.
ATTATAAAACACAATATTCACTGAGTTCAAATGAGCCCCACCATGTATCACTTTGTGTTTGCTATAAATGTTTAAAGAATTGTCAATTAATATATAAGTGTGGTGACTGAATACTCACATGTATGGCATGAGTTTTATGATAACATTTAATGTTTAAAATGTGTTTATTGACAACCTGTTTGTGTGTGATACATATTGTGTTTAAAATGTGTTTGTTGCATTAAAATAACACTGGAAATTGATTTTTTCAATATGTCAACATAATCTCTAAAAAATCATTAGATACACATTTACAGTCTTGCATTTTCAGCACTGTCATTGTACTTTATAGAAAAATGTTTTTAATTATTTTACAAACATAAAAAAGAAGATGTGGTACATAATTGCCAATGAGACAACTCTCCACAAGAGACCAAATGACACAGAAATTAACAACTGTAGGTCACTGTATGGCCTTGTTTATTTTTACGATTAAAATAAAATGGTATTTATTTTAAATGTAAATTATATATACTAATGAATACACAGTTAAAACTTCAATTTAAGTTGTGACAAAACCATATTTTTTTTTTTTTATCATTTCAATTCTGTACAGTTAAAGCCAATAAAGGTGCTATATTGTACTTCATTTCAGGGCCTGGGGATATAACTTGTTTATCAACTTTTTTCAAATTGTATTGTATAAATAGAATAATTTTATTGACACAGATTTGGTTTATCCAATATATTAGATATTTGATGTGTTATGTATAAGCCTAATTTTGATGTAAGAGGTAGAGGCCTTAAAGACCTTATTTAGCCAAAGATATAGTTAAATATATGTATATAAGATCCAGGAGATAATTATAGCATGTTAATAACTTAAACTATGTTAATCTTGCTCAAACTTTTAGAATGTTAAAGATTATAAATGTATTGACATGTGTTTCAGACAATTGCCAATGTCACCAGTGGCACTACATCCAGGGGGCACTTTACCACACTATCAGCTAGGAGATTTAGGACTCATACCACGTCCTAAACAGCATATACCTACCAGTTTTGAACAAATGAGAGTATTATCTGCTACAACTAGACTTGGGAATCTTAAGAAAGTTCTCACAAGATCTGTAGCCATACAAACAGTCAGTGCTCCTAAGGTAAGTCAGAAATGAAGAAAGTTCTCTATGGAAGAAAGTTCTCACAAGATCTGTAGCAATACTAACAGTCAGTGCTCCTAAAGTAAGTCAGAAATGAATGAAGTTCTCTATGGAAGAAAGTTCTCACCAGATTTGTATATAGCCACACAAACAATCAGTGCCAGAAGAAAGTTCTAACCTGAGCTATACACAGTGCTCCAAAAGCAAATACTTATTGTATATAATGTTATTTAGAATCAAAATAATAAAATTGAGAAAGGAAATGGGGAATGTGTCAAAGCGACAACAACCCGACCATAGAGCAGACAAGTTGATTCAAAACAAAGAAATGTAAATTACTGTGAGAGTCAGACATATCTAATCAAATCATACATATGGGACAATATGCGTAATTGTTTCTCCATAGACGGTAATGGTAACATTTTCTTCAGTTGCTCAGCCCATATCATAAACTTGTATAAGTATGATGGCTTGTTTCGAAGCTGAGACATTTTCACATATGTGGTTAAATTTTCGGGGTACAAAATGAGATTCATTTTTCCGTAAATTAGAATACCCCGAAAATCCTTTCGTGATGTGGCTCTTCATGGTAAAAAGTCCCTTTTTTCACACAATAATTTCTTTGAAAATTTTACCTTTTGGGGCAGTTCCTGGATTTTTGGTAATTTCTGCCAAAAAAGAAATGTATCTAAGAAAATCTGAATAAAAGAAATCTAATTTGGATTAGTTTTAGACTCAATGGAATTTATAACGACTTTTTAAATATCTATTCCTATAAAGTGACTATTTTTGGATAGAATTAAATGAGTATCATATTTAAATTAGTTTCAAAACAGGGGGATTAGCTGTATATCAATCAGACTTCATTTAGATGGACGTGTCTTAAAAATTAATACAGTAGATAAAAAGAAATTGGGGGGGGTGGGGGGGGATGGGAGGGAGTAAAAGATTGGAAAGAGAAAAGTATTTTCTGTTTATAAAACATTTTAAAGGAGTATGTCCGGTAAGGGCTGGTTTTGGCCTCAAATTTCAGGTTCATGCATCTAACAAAAGATTTTGAACACTTTTTAAACACTTAAGTGTCTATTTCAGTTGATTCAATAAGTTTATGTGAAAGATTTTAACTGAGTTCGTAGGTAAAATGGTTCCGATTCAAGCTAAAATATGAAAAATCTATCAAATATGCCAAAAAATGTCACTTTTCAGATGGTTTTTTTTCAAAAATGAAAGTGGCCACATCCGTGTTCATCCTCGACCTTTAAATATGTTATGTATTATCATCAAATACAACTTACATTTCAATATTAAGAATAAACACAAATGTGGCCACTTTCATTTAAGACGAAAACCGTCTAAAAATTAACTAAAATGCTAAAATTCTAAAGATATCAGTAATTTAGCATGACTTAATGATGCTAGTACCCCATATATGTGCATTGCAGTGTCAAAAACAGCCCATATTTATGTAGCAGAAGCATTTTACTTTCCAATAAATAAGTAAAAGTTTACATTTTAACAATTTTGTAAAACTGTTATATTTTGGGGCCAAAAAAAGGTCTTACTGGACCTACTCCTTTAAGTAATATAACATCTTCCTCGGTTCATCTTTCTCTAAGCATTTCATTGAGGGAAAGAAATTCAATAGCAATTAAGGAATAAATTTAACAGAAACGATACCAAAAAAATCTACCATTAAATTAATCGCAATTTCGGAATAAGTCTAATATAAAAAAAAGTTATTAATTTAAAACTTACCAAAGTCACATTTCCCCCTTTAATTTCTTTACCCTACAAGAATCTTTCCTAGGAACCGTCATATGCGGAATATTGTTTGCATATTTTTAAAACGTTTACGTAAATTGATGGCTTCATGTGTTAAAACAGTTATTGACCAATCAAATTGGTATATTGGATTTAATTTTCAGGGCTTGTGTGACCCTTTAACCTGAACCCCTATATCGTTCGGGTTAATTAGGGTCACACAAGCTGTGAAGATTAAATCCAATATACCGACTTGCTTGGTCAATAACTATAACTTATTCTAAGGTCCTTTACTTTCCAGATCAACACCAAAAGTTAAGCTCAGTCACATGTTAAAAAATTTAACATGTCCAATATCACTACACAGAGATTTTTTGTTTACAAACAACTTTTGTGTTCCTCAATCAGAGGCACATTAGGGATATTATCCCATATATAGCTTTTGCTGGTAATGATTGAGCATCTCTTGAGTGGTTTATTTAGAAGTAGGATTTGGATTTACTAATCCAAATATTTAATTTGATTGATAAGTGTTAATGATTTGGATGTACTGATGTAAATTTACAATGGCAATGTTCCTTAAATATGACTCTCTACAAACAAAATTTCAATGATATTAATACTGATGTTTTGTAACCATTCAACTAATGTCATCTAGATCTAACCAATAATGATAACAATGCTATAGTTTTGATTATTTTTATTGTTTCAGGCCCTGTTCTATGCAGATCAGCTGCTTGCTAGAGTGCCAGCTGCTACCCAGAATGCAATGTTACATGAAGGTTCAATAGAGAGGATCACACCACCAGTGGTCGCACCGTTAGGACCAATCAGGACTTCTAGTAAAATGACAAGTAAAGTGTTCTAAGTTGACGAGCACTTTCAACATATCACTCCGTCCATTATGTGTACAATCACTGCATGCTTGTTATATCTTTTGTTTTAAATGATTTCAAGAGATACAAGTAGAAAAAAGACAAACTCATAGCGACAGAAAGAAACTACTAACTTGTTATTAAAGAAGAATGCTTCCTCTCCTAGAGGTAGTCAAACATGTAAAATGTCTCATGCTAAAAGATAGATTATTCATCGAGTTTTGACATTTTATGGAGCTACGTTACCATTTCAAACCTTTTAACATTGGCTTTTAAGGCACTGTAGTTTCGGCTAAGTATTACCCTCTTAAAGAGAATTTTTATGCCTAACACCATAAAAAGCAAAAATAGATTTTACCTAAAGTTGTTTTATGTTATTTTCTTGTATCCTGAAAAATGTATCCTAAAAGATGCAGGGCCGAGGAAACTAGACAGTTGTATTTATATAGCAAGAGGTTGTCCATATATATTTACAGTATAAATAATAAAGGGGAGTTAATTCTTCAAAAGTGATAATTCTATTTATTTGTTATATATATGAAAGTTCTGTGATACTATATATACTTGTTATGTCTGTTAATGTGTAAAATAAGAGTGCATTTATCTTCTTTCTATATAGTGTTTTTATAAAACTTTAAACATCATTTGATTGTGCTAGTCCTTTATATTTAAATGTTAACACACAATTGAGAAACTACTTGGAGTATGTTTAGAAGTGTGTATACTACAAATTTGCTAAACTTGTAAGGTTTGAATGGTTTATTTTATTTAAATAAAGAAAAACTATTATTTTTTACTTGTTTATATGCACACTGAGAAACATTCTTGCTAAGGAAATGATTTGAATGTATATTTTTTTCTCCATTAACCCTGAATAAATTAGAAAATAAGAGGTACTATTTACCAGGCTTGACTGATTCAATAGGTTTTCTCAATTTAAGAAAAGTATCTAAATTATTTATTTTTTTCTTTTCTTTATAGAAATTATTTATTAAGTATTAACTTTCTTTTATTTTAGAATGACTGAGACATTCAGTATTAGATGATTGGCCATGGGTCTATCTTACTTTTCTCTACATTGTGTACATGTTACCCTTTTTCAATATTTTAATTGGCAAAGTTGACAAAGACATTGTATACATGCTACCCTTTTCACTATTAAATTGACAAAGTTGACAAAAAAGTATTTCAGCATGTTTTGACAAAATGTAGAGAAGATTGTCAGTATATATTTGAAATGATTAGTTGAGGTTGTTCAATGTCCTACACACAGCACCTCCTACTGATCATGTCAAGTTATTTGACACATTGATACTGAAATGTTATAAAGGTGATCTTTCTGTTCATTAAAAAGATTTAAATATGCAGAAAAAAAATATTTTAAGAACTTACTAGGGAGTGAGTACAGGGAGATTGAAATCTACTATCATTTGATCATTGATAAAGGTGTAATTATATTTTTCTCTTCCAATCATGAGTATGATATGTAGTACTTATTTGCATGATTGAAAAAACAAACAAATATTTTGTTTTGTATATTTTAATTTGTTATTTATGTAAATAAATTTCTTATTCACATTGCCATTGGTTTAATTCCTTTCATATCTGCACACACTTGAATTGAATTAGATTTTAAGTTGATGAATAGAACAAGCACATTTAAATCTCTGTATGTACTATAATGGAGTGACGATTTAGTCCTGAGTGGGCACAGTGAATAGAACAAGCACATTTAAATCTCTGTTTGTATGTACTATAATGGAGTGACGATTTAGTCCTGAGTGGGCACAGTGAATAGAACAAGCACATTTAAATCTCTTTTTGTATTTACTGTAATGGAGTGACGATTTAGTTCTGAGGGGCACAGTCCCTGGACAAACACATTTAAATCTCTTTTTGTATGTACTATAATGGAGTGACGATTTAGTCCTGAGGGGCATAGTTTACAGAACAAGCACATTTAAATCTCTGTTTGTATGTACTATAATGGAGTGACGATTTAGTCCTGAGTGGGCACAGTGAATAGAACAAGCACATTTAAATCTCTGTTTGTATGTACTATAATGGAGTGACGATTTAGTCCTGAGTGGGCACAGTGAATAGAACAAGCACATTTAAATCTCTTTTTGTATTTACTGTAATGGAGTGACGATTTAGTTCTGAGGGGCACAGTCCCTGGACAAACACATTTAAATCTCTTTTTGTATGTACTATAATGGAGTGACGATTTAGCCCTGAGAGACACAGAGGACAGAACAAGCACATTTAAATCTCTCTTTGTATGTACTATAATGGAGTGACGATTTAGTCCTGAGGGGCATAGTGGACAGAACAAGCACATTTTAATCTCTGTTTGTATGTACTCTGAGGGAGTGACGATTTAATCTTAAAGTGGCATAGTCCCTAAATTTCTGTTTGTATGTACTGTGAGGGAGTGACGATTGAGTCCTGAGGGGCACAGTCCCTAAATCTCTTTTTGTATTTACTGTAATGGAGTGGCGATTTAGTTCTGAGGGGCACAGTCCCTAAATCTCTTTTTTGTATTTACTGTAATGGAGTGACGACTTAGTTCTGAAGGGCACAGTCCCTGGACAGACACATTTAAATCTCTTTTTGTATGTACTATAATGGAGTGACGATTTAGTCCTGAGAGACACAGTTGACAGAACAAGCACATTCAAATCTCTTTTTGTATGTACTGTGAGATGGTGACGATTTAGTCCTGAGGGGCACAGTCCATAGAACATATGAAAGGGTCAGAATACTTATTACTTGAATGCCCTACAATTTTTATTTTCACTCAGACCAGGGCTAACATGTTTATTTTTCTGCTTATTAAAAATTGACACATGAAAGGAAAAACCATCCCCTCCATCCCCAATTTCCTAGCTCAGAATAAAATAGTTATACTCACTAAGAATTTTAAATTTTTTGTATCGCTTGACCGTCAAAAAGCGAAACATAGGTATGTTGTTTGTGTCAGCCACAGCGGCGTCAACAAAGTATTAATTTGTGATTAGGTCTAGTTTATGATGAACCAAAAGTGGTAAGTTTAGATATTTGGTATGCATGCAGTTGTATTATTATTGGAACATCTCATTACCATGGAGATTAATTGGCCACTCCCTCTCAATTATGGTCTATAAACTTTGAAATATTTGCTTAGATTTCGTGCGTCAGTTTGTAATTATATCAGTTTTAAAAATTGGAAATCACTAGTGTTAAGTAAATGATAATTAGTATGCAGTTGTTAAAGCATTAGCATATCTCATTTCCATGGAGATTATTTGGCCTTTTCCCCTCAGTTATCTTCTATTGACTTTGAAATTTTTTCTTTGTTTTCATATATTAGTTTGTGTTTATGTCAGTGTATGGAGAACCACAGTTAAAGAGTATTAAATGATAATTGGTATGTAGTTGTATTAGCATTGAAACATCCTATCACCATAGACATTATTTGACCCTGCCCCCTCAGTTATGGTTTACGAAACTTTGAAATTTTGCTTAGGTTTGTTTAAGGGAACTACTTATGATAAGTCTATGGTATTTGGAATGCAGTTGTATTAGTATTGGCACATATCATTTCCATGAAAGTTGTTTAGCCATGTACCTTCAGTCATGGTTCATTGACTGAATATTTGTGAAACTTACATGTTAAAGTGTTGCTATTTTAATTTCAACATTGCATTAATTTATCGAAATTACAAAAAAAAAAACGAGACTTATTTCTTCGATAACAGTTTATGGTAGGTTACACATGCAAGTTCATACAGTGATAGTAGTAAAAAGCGTCTAGGATGTAGCGTCTGTTTCGATTTTTTTTACCCTTTATATCCGTGTGAAGGTTAGATCGCCATAGCTATGCATTATTCATTAAAAGGATAAATCACCACAGTAAATCATTATTCATTATTATTCGTTATAAAGGTTAGAGCTTAGCATCAGTCATTATAAAAGTTAGATCACCTCACCTAAGCATGAATCATTATAAAAGTTAGATCACCTCAACTAATCATTACTCATTATAAAGTTTAGATCACCTTAGCTAAGCATGGTTGTCATGTCAGTTAAAATAAAGTAAGTTAAACGGTAAAAATAAAGTTGAGGTATTTTGGTCAAGTACGGTTCAGACTGGTCGAAAAATTTTCAGACCTCTAATCGAGTATGGTTTAGATTAAGAAATAGGCCAAAGAAATGGCCAATAATAGGCAATGGCTGTTTCAGATTGGTAGTAATAGTTAAGACTATTTGCAATGGCAAAGATAAGGGTTCAAGTACAGTCGAGTATAGTTTAGATTGGGGTCAAGTAATATCAAGTAAAATTCCAAACAATTCATACTGGTGGAGTTAAATACAGTAGTCTCAACAATTACCCTACCAGTCTGAAGTAAAATAACAAAAATACCGAAATCGGAGGAAAATTCAAAACGAAAAAGTCCGTAATCATAAGCTCAAACACATCAACCGAAAGGGATAACAACTGTGATATCCATACCTAGTACAGATATTTTCTAATGTAGAAAAGGGTGAATTAAATCTAGTTTTATAGCTACTAAACCTCTCCCTTGTATGAAGGTTGCATAAAATTCCATTATATTGACAACGATGTGTAAACAAAACAAACATGCATCATAGGTAAAAAGTGTAAATACGGACACAGCAGTCACCATTGTGTTGTAATCTTAATCACTATAAAACAAACAGTATGTAACAAAAAACAAAAGGCATATATACAAGGCACATTAGCAAAAAAAAAAAGACATGGATAGTGTCTTTATCCATGCGTGACCATGCAGCTCTCGACCTATTTTTGTCAGTCTGAACCGTACTCAACTAAAGGTCTGAACCGTACTCAACTAAAGGTCTGAACCATACATAGAAAAGTATTAATAATGGTAAGGATAGACAACGAAAGACGAGCATTATGTGTGATATGGTTAGATACCTTAGACTAGTTGTAATCATAATTAAGGTTAGACAACTACAGACACGTAATAATCATGATAAAGTTTATACAACCATTAATCGTGATAAAGGTTAGAAAACTACAGACACGTAATAATCATGATAAAGTTTATACAACCATTAATCGTGATAAAGGTTAGACAACTACAGACACGTAATAATCATGATAAAGTTTATACAACCATTAATCGTGATAAAGGTTAGACAACTACAGACACGTAATAATCATGATAAAGTTTATACAACCATTAATCGTGATAAAGGTTAGACAACTACAGACACGTAATAATCATGATAAAGTTTATACAACCATTAATCGTGATAAAGGTTAGAAAACTACTGACAAGTATAAATCATGATAAAGTTTAGACAACCATTAATCATGATAAAGGTTAGAAAACTACAGACAAGTATTAATCATGATAATGTTTAGACAACCATTAATCATGATAAAGGTTAGAAAACTACAGACAAGTATAAATCATGATAAAGTTTAGACAACCATTAATCATGATAAAGGTTAGAAAACTACAGACAAGTATTAATCATGATAATGTTTAGACAACCATTAATCATGATAAAGGTTAGAAAACTACAGACAAGTATAAATCATGATAAAGTTTAGACAACCATTAATCATGATAAAGGTTAGAAAACTACAGACAAGTATTAATCATGATAATGTTTAGACAACCATTAATCGTGATAAAGGTTAGAAAACTACAGACAAGTATTAATCATGATAATGTTTAGACAACCATTAATCGTGATAAAGGTTAGAAAACTACAGACAAGTATTAATCATGATAATGTTTAGACAACCATTAATCGTGATAAAGGTTAGAAAACTACAGACAAGTATTAATCATGATAAAGTTTAGACAACCATTAATCATGATAAAGGTTAGACAACTACAGACAATTATTAATCATGATAATGTTTATACAACCATTAATCGTGATAAAGGTTAGAAAACTACAGACAAGTATTAATCATGATAATGTTTAGACAACCATTAATCGTGATAAAGGTTAGAAAACTACAGACAAGTATTAATCATGATAATGTTTAGACAACCATTAATCGTGATAAAGGTTAGAAAACTACAGACAAGTATAAATCATGATAAAGTTTAGACAACCATTAATCGTGATAAAGGTTAGACAACTACAGACACGTAATAATCATGATAAAGTTTATACAACCATTAATCGTGATAAAGTTTAGAAAACTACAGAAAAGTATAAATCATGATAAAGTTTAGACAACCATTAATCATGATAAAGGTTAGAAAACTACAGACAAGTATTAATCATGATAATGTTTAGACAACCATTAATCGTGATAAAGGTTAGAAAACTACAGACAAGTATAAATCATGATAAAGTTTAGACAACCATTAATCATGATAAAGGTTAGAAAACTACAGACAAGTATAAATCATGATAAAGTTTAGACAACCATTAATCATGATAAAGGTAAGAAAACTACAGACAAGTATAAATCATGATAAAGTTTAGACAACCATTAATCATGATAAAGGTTAGAAAACTACAGACAAGTATTAATCATGATAATGTTTAGACAACCATTAATCGTGATAAAGGTTAGAAAACTACAGACACGTAATAATCATAATAAAGTTTATACAACCATTAATCATGATAAAGGTTAGAAAACTACAGACAAGTATAAATCATGATAAAGTTTAGACAAACATTAATCGTGATAAAGGTTAGAAAACTACAGACAAGTATAAATCATGATAAAGTTTAGACAACCATTAATCATGATAAAGGTTAGAAAACTACAGACACGTAATAATCATGATAAAGTTTATACAACCATTAATCATGATAAAGGTTAGAAAACTACAGACAAGTATAAATCATGATAAAGTTTAGACAACCATTAATCATGATAAAGGTTAGACAACTACAGACAATTATCAATCGTGATAAAGGTTAGACAGCCATAGACAACTATCAATTGTGATGATGTCAGATAACCACAGACAGGCATTATTTATAATAACGGTAATACAAGAGAGTTAATTGGTGCACTCATCAAAAGTTTTGGGCCGGAAATATGCAGGTTTTGGGTGTAAACAAAAGTGCAGTATTGTATAAACAATCTGTATATTGAGATGACTTTAATCCCCAATTGCCAGAAATGGTCCAATCCAATAAGTCTTGATAATGGTATGAAATATAACTTAATTATACAGTTGATGAAATCGAATATTTTTATGTGCAGTAAATGACAAGGAATATCAACTTTATTCATTTTCAAGACTTAACTTTGAAACTAGTGACTATCAAAGTTGCATCTACTGGCAAAATTTTTGTATTTCTCATCTCAACCGCAGCCTTTCACCACATTTACTAATTCATGAATTTTATGTCAAGATGACATATTTCTAAGGACACTCGATTCTGACTATTACAGATGCATCTACTGACAAAACATATTTTTTCTACGAGTTGTATCTCAATAATGGACTCTTAACACAGACTTTATACAGTCACTCATTTGTGAAATGTAGGTCAAGAATACCTTACTTTTATCAGGACCCCTTTGCTATTCAAGACGCATCTATGAACCAAATCTCAAGAACTATGACTTATAATTCCACAGATTGATGGACTTTAAGTTTGTGACGGACAAATAAAAAATCTCAAGAACTATGACTTATAATTCCACAGATTGATGGACTTTAATTTTGTGACGGACAATTAAAACACTATATCTGTACGCCAACTTCGTGTGACAAAAAATATAAAAATCTTAAAAGCAATCAAATGTCAAGTTATTCGTCTTCGTGAAGGTTAAGAAATCTGAGATATAATGTTTCATTTCTATTTGGTTTTGCTGAAATTTAAAAGTATCAACAAACAGTCATACACATAGGAATGTAGCTTTGTATGATCTGATTGCCTTTATTTCTTTGTATATCATTAAAGAAATCACATATGTCTTTTGTCTAAACCTTAGAAAGTTTTCATTAACCTTATGAATAGCGAATGTAAATGTCACAATATAGTCTAATGATGCTGGATAAGACAATCAGTTATGGCAGTTTACTGCTGGTGGACGTTTCGTCCCCGAGGGTATCACCAGCCCAGTAGTCAGCACTTCGGTGTTGACATGAATATCAATTGTGTGATCATTTTAATAAATTTCCTGATACAAAACTTTAAATTTTTCGAAAAACTAAGGATGTTCTTGTCCCAGGAATAGATTACCTTAGCCGTATTTGGCACAACTTTTTGGAATTTTGGATCCCCTATGCTCTTCAACTTTGTATTGTTTGGCTTTATAACTATTTTGATATGAGCGTCACTGATGAGTCTTATGTAGACGAAACGCGCGTCTGGCGTACTAAATTATACTTTTGATAACTATTTGTATAATTTCGTATTACTCAGTGCTGTGTGTAGTGTGATACGAGAAATATCTTTTTATACAACCATAAGAGAAATGTTATATAACCATAACTAACCGTTACTCATTATAAAGGTAATATAACCACAGACAATATTTTTGGACAAGCTTTATGTGATAAATGTTACTTAGAAAACATGAGACGAGCGTTAACCTTTTATCAAGAATAAATAGCAATAGACGACCGTTTATATGATAAAAAAGATAAAACTACAGAAAGTGAAATTCGTAATAAAGATGGATTTTTCATTCATTACGAGTAAAAGGATAACAATATGTGCATAGTAGATATATATATCCCTTGCAAGGTCTACATGCCCGCCAGACAGGTTTCGCCTAACTTCGACCTCATTACATGGTTTATTGATCAATACTTTGTATTAGAAATACATAAGGTCAGTTTCACAGATAGTGTAGGCAATTTGTCAACTATATTTGGTGTAAGGTGTACATGTCAGTATGGCAGGTTTCAGCTGACCATGACCTCATATTTACGGTTACATATTTTATAAATGAAAAGATTGTAAGGTGATAATGTCAATCTAGCAAGGTTCATCTGACCTTGACCTCATTTTCATCTAGTGAAAAATGAAATGTCCTGTTCAAAGTCAGGAATATGACAGTTGTTATCAAACAGTTCAATTATATGTATGTTGGTTTTTGTTTTTGTTTCACTTCAGTGTTTCTGTTGTTCCGTTGTTTTCCTCTAATGTTGATGTTGACCTCAGTTTTAGTTTGTAACTCGGATTTGCTTTCGCTTAATTGATTTATGACTATTGAAAAGCGGTAAACTACTGTTGCATCATAAAGGTGAAGTAACTTCAGACGAGCGTTTTTCATGATAAAGGTTTAATAATCGTTGTCAATATAATGAAATTTGATGCGACTACAAGTGAGAGGTTTAGCTAGCATTAAAACCACATTTTATTCACTAATTTTTGCATAAGAAAATGCCTGTACCAAGTCAGGAGTATGACAATTGTTATCCATTCATAACTGGACCAAAGTGTTGGTTTGTTTGCGTCCACTGCTTTGATGTTCGTTCTGTTTTGTCTTTTGGACATTCAACATTTTCAGCGATGAAAATACAACATTGGAATACATACTCATATTTTATGGTAGATATCTTAGAGGACGTTCATTTGATTTCCGGGTATCCCGTATAAATTTATTTTTTTAAATTACCTACACGAAATAGGATTCATTTAAAAAAAAAGAGGCGTATGGTATATGGTTAAGAATAAAAGACAACGTATGAATATGTTTGCCCTAATGAGACCATTTCAGCGTAGATAAACTAGAAATTGCTGATATTATCATATTGGAGCATACTTTTCAATTAGATGAATGATTACTGATATATTAAATAAAGGCAACAGTAGTATACCGCTGTTCGAAATTCATAAATCGATAGAGAAAAAACAAATCCAGATTACAAACTAAAACTGCGAGAAACGCATCAAATATAAGAGAACTACGACACAACAGAAACACAAGATTAAAATGTAACACACAAGAAATGAACTATAATATAACAATGGCTATTTTCCTGACTTGGTACAGGTCATTTTAAGAAAATAATTGTTGGGTTGAACCTGGTTTTGTGGCATGCCAAACCTCTCGCTTTAATGGCAATGTTGATTATAACATTAAAATGAAAACATTACAAGACAGGACTACAATACAAATAAATGGGAGAAAATATAGGACAAAGAAACAAAACGAATAACAGCCAACAAATGGTACAAGGTTACAAATTTAATACGCCAGATGTGCTTAAAAAATTAACATACTTTACAATCAGATAAATGATTACCAATATTGTAACATACTTTACAATCAGATAAATGATTACCAATAGTGTAACATACTTTACAATCAGATAAATGATTACTAATATTATAACATATTTTACAATAAGATAAATGATTACTAATATTGTAACATACTTTACAATTAGATAAATGATTACTAATTTATTAACATACTTGACAATAAGTTAAACGATTACATATATACACATGGAAAAAAGTATTGCAACACCTTGATTTTTTTAAACTTGAAAAACCAGCCTCTTTTTTTGGATGAAATATAATAAAATATATGTATAATATTATTGAAACATAGTTTATGATAACATTGGCATTGAAACGAACAAAAAATGTTTGAAAAAAAATGATTTATATAACCACAATTTTAATAACAAAATGAAGTGTTTTTTGTACAAAAAAATGCATTTTACAACTTTTACTGTAGTCGAACTTTACAATGTCAGACATTTCAAAATTAATGTTATAATGACTGTTCACATCATAGTTGTTCGTTATACGCCAAAGAATAAGTACTTTGTGCGCAGCCTCCATTCAAACAGATAACCGCATCTTAACGTCTTCTGATTCCTGCCATAAATCGACTATTTTGTTGCTAAGGTAGCAGCAACCATTTCTGATGAAGGGCATTGTTTATTTCATGATGTGTTTGAACTGGGGTGTCCTTTCGCGCACTTTCCGCCCAATAGTGTCCCAAATATGCTCAATATGGTTCAAATCCGGGCTACGATCGGGCCAAGGAAGATGAACCGAATTCCATTTGAACATTGGATCTTCCTCCACGATGCTAATTTCCAACTTTGGCGAGCTCTGCACTACGTGTGATACAGAAAACTGTGTGTCTGTTCGTTAGCAAAGGTCTCCGAAATGGTCTTGTCGCACGATAACCAGTAGCGATGAGTCGATCTCGAACAGTTCTTGTTAAAAGGCTCCTGTATGGCCACCACTCTCTTTTTAGGATTGTCTTGTATGCAATGGGTTTCTTTCTGACCAACCTTCATTATGCTTGATTTTCCCTAGCAAATGGTATAGGGGGTCTCCATTATCTTGGAATGTCTTTAACAGGGTTTATTGCCTGATGTTTATTCTCAAAACGACTTATAGTGGAATGGTGATGACCAACAATACGTGCAGTTGTTACAGCGACATCCCTGCTTCTCTTATGCTGATAATCTGCCATCTTTCTGCAGTTAAGAGTTGCCAAGGACCCATTACAAGGTGTCAATCACATAACTTTAAAAACTTGGTTATTTAAAGTGTTGAAAACAATGAGGATGAAAACATCTGTTTTGCTGTTTACGGGTAAAGTAGATGCATGTGCAGATAAAAACTTATCGCGTCGATATCTATTGATTAAACTCATGTGATACTTAAATAATGTTTAACTAGTTCTATTTTACCAAATTATATCACAAAAAAATAAAGAGTGTTTTTTTAATTTCAATTTCAATTTGGTGTTGCAATACTTTTTTCCATGTGTATATATTAATATACTTTACAAATGATTACCAATAGTGTAACATACTTTACAATCAGATAAATGATGACTAATATTGTAACATACTTTACAACCAGAAAAATGATAACTAATATTTTAACATACTTTACAATAAGATAAATGATTACTAATGTATTAACATACTTTACAATAAGTTAAATGATTACACATATATTAACATACTTTACAATCAGATAAATAATTACTAATATAGGAACATATTTTACAATCAGATAAATGATTAATTATATTGTAACATACTTTATAATCAGATAAATGATAACTTATATAGTAACATACTTTACAATCACAAAAATGATTACTAATATTGTAACATACTTTATAATCAGATAAATGATTAATAATATTGTAACATACCTTACAATCAGATAAATGATTACTGATATATTAAGATACTTTACAATCAGATAAATTATTACTAATATAGTAACATACTTAACATTCAGAGAAATGATAATTAATATAGTAACATATTTTACAATCAGAGAAATGATTACTACTATAGTAATATACTATTCAATCAGAGAAATGATAACTTATATTGTAACATACTATTCAATCAGATAAATGATTACTTATATAGTAACATACTTTACAATCAGAGAAATGATAAGTAATATAGTAACATAATTTATAATCAGAGAAATGATAACTAATATTGTAACATACTATGCAATAAAATAAATTATTACTAATATAGTAACATACTTAACAATCAGAGAAATGATAACTAATATAGTAACATATTTTACAATCAGAGAAATGATTTCTAATATAGTAATATACTATTCAATCAGAGAAATGATAACTTATATTGTAACATACTATTCAATCAGATAAATGATTACCTATATAGTAACATACTTTACAATCAGAGAAATGATAAGTAATATAGTAACATAATTTATAATCAGAGAAATGATAACTAATATTGTAACATACTATGCAATAAAATAAATTATTACTAATATAGTAACATACTTAACAATCAGAGAAATGATAACTAATATAGTAACATATTTTACAATCAGAGAAATGATTTCTAATATAGTAATATACTATTCAATCAGAGAAATGATAACTTATATTGTAACATACTATTCAATCAGATAAATGATTACTTATATAGTAACATACTTTACAATCAGAGAAATGATCAGTAATATAGTAACATAATTTATAATCAGAGAAATGATAACTAAAATTGTAACATACTATGCAATAAAATAAATTATTACTAATATAGTAACAACCTTAACAATCAGAGAAATGATAACTAATATAGTAACATATTTTACAATCAGAGAAATGATTTCTAATATAGTAATATACTATTCAATCAGAGAAATGATAACTAATATTGTAACATACTTGACAATCAGATAAATGATTACTTATATAGTAACATACCTTACAATCAGAGAAATGATAACTAACATAGTAACAAATTTTACAATAAGACAATCAGAGAAATGATTACGGATATAGGAACCTATTTTACAATCAGATAAATGATTACTAATATTGTTACATACTTTACAATCACATAAATGATTACTGATATATTAAGATACTTTACAATCAGATAAATGATTACTGATATATTAACATAATCTACAATCAGAGAAATGATAACTAATATTGTAACATATTATTCAATCAGATAAATGATTACGAAAATAGGAACATATCTTACAATCAGATAAATGATTAATGATATTGTAACACACTTTACAATCAGAGAAATGATAACAAATTTTACAATAAGACAATCAGAGAAATGATAACTAACATAGTAACAAATTTTACAATAAGACAATCAGAGAAATGATTACGAATATAGGAACCTATTTTACAATCAGATAAATGATTACTAATATTGTTACATACTTTACGAATATAGGAACCTATTTTACAATCAGATAAATGATTACTAATAATGTAACATACTTTACAATCAGAGAAATGATAACTAACATAGTAACACATTTTACAATAAGACAATCAGAGAAATGATTACGAATATAGGAACCTATTTTACAATCAGATAAATGATTACTAATATTGTTACATACTTTACGAATATAGGAACCTATTTTACAATCAGATAAATGATTACTAATAATGTAACATACTTTACAATCAGAGAAATGATAACTAACATAGTAACACATTTTACAATAAGACAATCAGAGAAATGATTACGAATATAGGAACCTATTTTACAATCAGATAAATGATTACTAATATTGTTACATACTTTACAATCAGATAAATGATTACTGATATATTAACATACTTTACAATCAGAGAAATGAAAACTTATATTGTAACATAGTATTCAATCAGATAAATGATAACGAATATAGGAACCTATTTTACAATCAGATAAATGATTACTAATAATGTAACATACTTTACAATCAGATAAATGATTACTGATATATTAAGATACTTTACAATCAGATAAATGATTACTGATATATTAATATACTTTACAATCAGAGAAATGATAACTAATATTGTAACATATTATTCAATCAGATAAATGATTACGAATTAGGAACATATCTTACAATCAGATAAATGATTACTGATACTGTAACACACTTTACAATCAGATAAATGATTACTAATATAGTAACATACTTTACAATCAGATAAATGATTACGAATATTATAACATACTTTACAATCGAAGCTCTAGTTTGTCAATATTGAACTTTATTTAATTCAGACTCTTATTGTCATTTAAACTATTTCAGGGATGAAGATGAAAGCAATGACTAAGGCGAAACAAGATTTGCTAAAGTTAGCCGAGAGATTCTGACAGGCCAGAAGGAAGGAAAACTGCTACAATCATACACATATCATACTACACATTTTAAATTATTCTTGATTCATAACAGATGGAACTCTATGCATACCTATACAGATACTAATAAAATATGAAATAATTCAATTTTTGTTATTGATAATTTGTTAAATATAATAAAGGAGTAGGTCCGGTAAGGGCCGATTTTGGCCTCAAATGTCAAGTTCATCTAACGAAAGTTTTTGGACACTTTTAAGTTGTAAACCGTCTAAAAAATGACCAAAATGGTAAAATTTTGAAGATTTCAGTAATTTAGCATGACTTAATGATGCTAAAACGCGATATTTGTGCATTGTATCGTCAAGAACAGCTCATATTTATGTAGCAGAAGCATTTTACTTTCCAAAATATAGCTTAAAGATTACATTTTCACAATTTTCTAAAACTGCTATATTTTGGGGCCAAAAAGTGGTCTTAGTGAACCTACTCCTTTGTAAACCTGCATGTTTTAGTTATCGATCTGGTTTCATTCTTGACCTAGAAGTATGTGTGTATGCGAAACACAGAATAACAAGTGTTCTTAATCGAATGTCTTTTAATTAATTCGTTTGTTTACTCAATTTGTATTGGTTTTTACCTTGCTTGATTGGTTAATTTGTCTTTAATGACAAGAAGGTTATGTCAATGTATTATACCATTTACATTTCATCATAAATACGTCACACAGACACGTTTCTGTGAGAAAAAAAAACTATATACTGTAATCGATACGTTACACGGGTACTTGTCTGTGAATGAATATACCTATATACTTTAATATAACATTAATGCATATACATGTAGGTATACTTTTTCACAGACAAGTGCCTGTGTTACGAACATATAATAACATTGGTATATGCATTGGCGTCACTCTCTTGTCTTTCAAGATACGTAACAGGCAAATCCTTATACAGGTAAATCATTAGCTTACAGGATGCCTTAACTACATAAGGGTCCAACGGTATATTGCTGGGTCTTTCAAGTGCTCCGCGAAACCTCTTTCTAAATTATTAACATCTATTTTATCAGTAATCAAATCCGGGCTTCAAAGTTATTGTGAAAATGCCTATTCTTGAGGTGGCGTGAATCAGATGTGGATACTACAAAATTCCAAAGATCTTTTAGAGTACATACAATCTAACTATCTTTCATCTTGCAATAGTACTGTTCTACACTTTAACAAGTATTCCACATTCCAAACTAAAAGACAAATTGAAAGAGTTGATATTGCTTTGTTTCATAAAAAAGAATGGCCAACGTAGATACAAGTATCTTGTCTTAGGAAGGATAAATCCTACTTTGTGAAGAATTACTCTGATTCACACAAAAAGTCCTCTGAATCTGACATTATCAAGAGCTTGATTTCTTGATTGACAACATATTTGTTACGTTCGGAGGACGTGTTTTTCAACAGACTGTCGGCATTCTAATGGGAAGCAATTGTGCCCCTCTTCTTGCCGACTTGTTTCTCTATTATTATGAGGCTTACTTCATACAGGAACGTTTTACGAAGAAAGATAAGAAGTAAGCAATATCCTTTAACTCTACTTTCCGCTATATAGATGATATTCTCTCACTAAATAATTCAAAATTTGGTGACTATGTTGAACGCATTTATCCAATCGAACTAGAGATAAAGGATACAACAGATACAGTTAAGTCGGCCTCATATCTTGACTTGCATATAGAAATTGACAATGAGGGTGGGTTAAAAACAAAACTTTACGACAAAAGAGATGAGCTCAGCTTTCCTATTGTGAACTTTCCATTTCGAAGTAGCAATATTCCAGCAGCACCTTCTTACGGGGTATGTATCTCCCAATTGATACGATATTCCCGTGCTTGCATTTCCTATCATTATTTTCTTGAAAGAGGGTTGCTGCTCACAGGGAAGCTATTAAACCAAGAGTTCCAAATGGTGAAGTTGAAAACATAATAAAGAAGATGTGGTATGATTGCCAATGAGACAACTGTCCACAAGAGACTAAAATGACACAGACATTAACAACTATAGGTCACCATACGGCCTTCAACAATGAGCAAAGCTCATACCACATAGTCAGCTATAAAAGGCACATCCATTCGGAAATTTTAAGGACGCCATCACGAGTTGGTTGACCGTTAATAACCGTTTCACAGATGATATCGGATATGTTCCTTACGTCGTTACTACAATCCTCTTCCCTTTCATGAATGTGACCTACTGAATTAGACTATTTACCGGATTTGTTATAACATGAGCAACACGACGGGTGCCATATTTGGAGCAGGATCTGCTTACCCTTCCAGAGCACGTGAGATCACCCCCAGTTTTTGGTGGGGTTCGTGTTGCTTATTCTTTAGTTTTTTTTTATGTTGTGTCATGTTTACTGTTGTTTGTCTGTTTGTCTTATTAATTTTTAGCCATGGCGTTGTCAGTTTATTTTCAATTTATGAGTTTGACTGTCCCTCTGGTATCTTTCGTCCCTCTATTGTAGGCTTGTTATATATACACTTTGCACTAATTATTTTACAACAAAATTCTTTACATTCGTTACATTTACGGGTATAAGATATACAGTTACTGGGGAGATGATGACGTTGCTAACATAAAATGTTATTTTCGAGACGTCAAAATGTGAAATATCCGGATTTTTTTTTATTTTTGACTGATTGTTTTCATTCAAACTGATTGAACTTGAACACGGGTTCATTGACCTTTCTTTTTTTAAATGGCATTTGATTGCATTATGCAGAGAGATTATGAGTACTAAATTTCAAAAAAAGTCCACAATGCAATTTTTTAAACTTGATAAATATACAGCTCAAAATGACGTTCTATTTCAAAATTCACGAACATTTGATAAGTATGAGTTTTTTTTTTCTAAAATAAAGGTAAAATATAGGCTAATTATATAAAACAGAAATTACGAATAATTTAACAAAGAACAGTTTGTGGTAATCAAAAAAAAGGAAGGGATATTTTTTATTACATATTTGAATTAATTAGGTAAAAAATAACCTATATATGCAAATGTTCATCAAAGTTTCATCATGCGATCTAAACTGTACCGTATGCCATTAAATCAGTGACGTTACATGCAAATCAATGACAGTTGGTATCCATTCGTTTGATGTGTTTGGCATTTGATTAGAGACATTCAGTATTGAATTTTCCTCGGAGCTCGGTATTTTTGTTATTTTACTTTTTACGTAACAGGCAAAAAATAGAATTAAAACGTAAATATTTCAAATAATACAGGCAAACATTATTCATTGCAGGCAAATATTATAGATACCAGGCAAATATTATAGATACCAGACAAATAATATAGATACCAGGCAAATAATATATAAAACAAGTCACAGATTGATATTAATTTACAAGAGCTACAAGCATTTTATATATTACTTTACCGTACTTTACAATCGTATAAAGTCCCTACGCAAAATAATTCTATACAACTAAACTATATGTAGTTCATACTACTTATAGATAATTCAAACCTATTCTAAATGCAACTATCATCTATATACCATATATCAAAGGCATTGCATATTCCTTCGGGTAGCTGGAATAATAGCCAAAATTCGGAAGAACAGTTTTTACTGATAATGTTCTATACATTAATACGCGTTTGCAATCTTACATCTCTTTTGGTTGGGATACTTCCCGCACCACATGATATTGCTGCTGGTATTGATCATTTGTACATGCACGGCAAACGGATGTCCGGATAAATAGATTTTTTTTACCGATCCTTCTTGTTTGCTGGAACAATGGACACTTCGTAAATAAAATCCTTCCAACATGCAATTCGTTTTTACCTTAAGCACATGCACGTACTCCTTGTCTGCACTTCATACAAGTTAAAATTACACCATAAATAAATCAAAGCCACATTACAGACAGGGTCAAACCTACCCAATATGTATTCATATCTATTTTACTGACAATCAAGCCTACATCACAGGTAATTCATATATATGTAACTGACAATCAAACCTACAACACAGGTAATTCATATCTGCTTTACTGACAGTCAAACCTACACCACCGATAACTCATATCTACTTTACTGACAGTCAAATCTACACCACAGGTAACTTATATCTACTTTACTGACAGTCAAATCTAAACCACAGGTAATTCATATCTATTTTACTGACAGTCAAACCTACATCACAAGTAATTCATATATATTTAACTGACAATCATATCTACACACACCACAGATAACTCATATTTACTTTACTGACAGTCAAATCTACACCACAGGTAACTCATATCTACTTTACTGACAGTCAAATCTACACCACAGGTAACTCATATCTACTTTACTGACAATCAAACCTACACCACAGGTAATTCATATCTACTTTACTGACAGTCAAAACTACATCACAGGTAATTCATATATATTTATCTGACAATCAAACCTACACCACAGGTAATTAATATCTGCCTACTGACAATCAAACCTACACCACAGATAACTCATATCTACTTTACTGACAGTCAAATCTACACCACACGTAATTCATATCTATTTTACTGACAGTCAAACCTACATCACAGGTAATTCATATATATTTAACTGACAATCATATCTACACCACAGATAACTCATATCTACTTTACTGACAGTCAAATCTACACCACAGGAAACTCATATCTACTTTACTGACAGTCAAACCTACACTACAGGTAACTCATATCTACTTTACTGACAGTCAAATCTACACCACAGGTAATTCATATCTACTTTACTGACAGGCAAATCTACACCACAGGCAATTCATATCTACTGTACTGACAGTCAAATCTACACCACACGTAATTCATATCTACTTAACTTACAGACAAACTTACATCACAGATAACTCATATCTACTTTACCCTCAGTCAAATCTACCAAATAGGTAATTCATGTCTTCGTTACAGACAGTCAAACATACCCAACAGGTGATTCATGTCTACGTTACAGACGGTCAAACATACCTAGCAGGTGATTCATGTGTACGATACAGACAGTCAAACATACCCAACAGGTGATTTATGTCTACGATACAGACAGTCAAAGATACCCAACAGGTAATTCAGGTAATTCATGTGTACGATACAGACAGTCAAACATACCCAACAGGTGATTCATGTGTACGATAAAGACAGTCAAACGTACCCAACAGGTGATTCATGTGTACGATACAGACAGTCAAACATACCCAACAAGTGATTCATGTGTACGATATAGACAGTCAAACATACCCAACAGGTGATTCATGTGTACGATACAGACAGTCAAACATACCCAACAGGTGATTCATGTGTACGATACAAACAGTCAAACATATCCAACAGGTAATACATGTGTACGATACAGACGGTCAAACATGCCCAACAGGTAATTCATATCTACGATACAGACAGTCCAACATACCCAACAGGTAATTCATGTCTACGTTACAGACAGTCAAACATACCCAACAGGTGATTCATGTCTACGTTACAGACGGTCAAACATACCTAGCAGGTGATTCATGTGTACGATACAGACAGTCAAACATACCCAACAGGTGATTTATGTCTACGATACAGACAGTCAAACATACCCAACAGGTGATTCATGTGTACGATACAGACAGTCAAACATACCCAACAGGTGATTAATGTGTACGATAAAGACAGTCAGACGTACCCAACAGGTGATTCATTTGTACGATACAGACAGTCAAACATACCCAACAGGTGATTCATGTGTACGATACAGACAGTCAAACATACCCAACAGGTGATTCATGTGTACGATACAGACAGTCAAACATACCCAACAGGTGATTCATGTGTACGATACAGACAGTCAAACATATCCAACAGGTAATACATGTGTACGATCCAGACGGTCAAACATACCCAACAGGTAATTCATGTGTACGATACAGACAGTCAAACATACCCAACAGGTAATTCATGTCTACGTTACAGACAGTCAAACATACCCAACCGATAATTCATGTCTACGTTACAGACAGTCATACAGACCCAACAGATATTGTATGTGAACGTTGCAGACAGTTAAACCAACGAGTTGGTTGACCGTTATGGAATAACCGTTTCACAGATGATATCGGATATGTTCCTTACGTCGTAACTACAATCCCCTTCCCTTTCATGAATGTGACCTACCGAATTAAGACTATTTACCGGATTTGTTATAACATGAGCAACACGACGGGTGCCACACGTGGAGCAGAATCCGCTTACCCTTCCGGAGCACATGAGATCCATCCTAGTTTTTTGGTGGGGTTCGTGTTGCGTATTCTTTAGTTTTCTATGTTGTATCATGTGTACTATTGTTTGTCTGTTTTTTTTTTTTTTCATTTTTAGCCATGACTTTGTCAGTTTATTTTCGATTCATGAGTTTGACTGTCCCTCTGGTATCTTTCGTCCCTTTTTTAAACATACCCATAAGGCAATCCATGTCTACGTTACAGACAGTCAAACATTCCCAACAGGTAATTCATGTTTACGTTACAGACAGTCAAAAATACCAAACAGGTAATGCAGGTCTACGTTACAGACAGTCAAACATACCAAACAGGGATTCATGGCTACGTTACAGACAATCGGACATACCCAAAATGCAATGCAGTTCTAAGTTACAATCAAAAATACCAAACAGGTAATGTATCTATGTTACAGACATAGAAGCATATGCAACAGGTAATGCAGGTCTACGTTACAAACAGTCAAAAATACCTAACAGGTAATGCATGTTTTCGTTACAAACAGTCGAACATACCCAACAGGTTATTCATATCTACCTTACAGACAGTCAAACAAACACAACAGGTTATTCATGTCATCGTTGAAGACAGTTAAACATACCCGAAATGCAATGCAGTTCTACGTTACAGACAATCAAACATACCAAACAGGTGATTCATGTCTACGTTACAGACAATCGCGGACATACCCAACATGCAATGCAGTTCTACGTTATAGACAATGTAACATACCAAACAAGTGATTCATGTCTACGTTACAGACAATCGGACATACCCAACATGCAATGCAGTTCTACGTTACAGACAATCAAACATACCATACAGGTGATTCATGTCTACGTTACAGACAATCGGAAATTAACTGTTTACAAAATTTAGAATTTTTTAAATGCTAAGGCTTTTCTACCTCAGGCATAGATTACCTTAGCTGGATTTGGCAAAACTTTTAGGAATTTTGGTCCTCAATGCTCTTCAACTTCGTACTTATTTGGCTTTTTTAACTTTTTGGGATTCGAGCGTCACTGATGAGTCTTTTGTAGACGAAACGCGCGTCTAGCGTATATACAAAATTTTTGTCCTGATATCTATGATGAGTTTAGTTTTACATACCCAACATGCTATGCAATTCTACGTTACAGACAGCCGAACATATCCAAAAGGCATTTCATGTCTACGTTACAGACATTCAAACAGACCCAACATGTAATTCGTGTCATCACTACAAACAGTCAAACATACCCAACAGATACTGCATCTTCACGTTACAGAAAGTTAAACATACCCACTGCAACTGGCAATTCATGACTACATTACAGAGTCAAACAAACCCATCCGGCAACGCATGTCTACATTACAGACAGTCACACATACCCAACAGGCAATTCATGTCAACGATATATTCACACAGTCCAACATACCCATCAGGTAATTCATATCGTCTAATGATAGAGAATCAATGCAAGCTTACAGTTTCAAGAGTACTTGCTAATATAAGGGATTCAGTGAATACCGACTTTGATGTAAAATGGTACTTCCTACTCCATTCTATTTGCAACGTTTATAATCTGGTATTTAGCTAAACCATTAGATAAATGATGTAAGCGGCATACGCAGTTATAAATAAATGATATAAGCAGCCGCATGGCGCAATTTTTGCATTCTTTGAAAGGAAGCCAACACAAAGTTATCTTGTCAGATGATTTTCAAAAAGACTTAAATTGGTGGATTCAATTTATACATGAATTTAATGGAACAGTGAATTTTATAAACAACAAACCAATAACCAACATTCAAACAGATGCGTGCAATTTTGGTGGAGGTGCATTCTTTAACAGTGATTACTTTTATATTAATTGGAAAATTGACATGCCAGCAGTTGCAGATTTTCATATCAACATTAAAGAGACAGTTACACTTATTTTGGCCCTTTTTCATTGGCACGAACAGCTACGAGACAAACATGTCATGGTATTTACAGATAATATGACAGCACGTTCTATAATAAACAAAGGCACATGCAAATCATCATATGTTATGAATTTATTGCGAAAACTTTTTTGGTTACAAGCGACTTTTAATTTCACTATTCAAGCAATTTTTCTTCCTGGAAAATTTAATGTATTAGCAGACTGTGTTTCAAGATTGCATGAAAAAGGACAATTATCTAAGTTGTGGAGTTTGAACTATATATACTCGTGTGGTTTTATACCATTTACTTTGAAGGAGCTTTGTTCTCATATGTCACCGGCCTTTGTATTTTACAGGTGGGGAAGAGCTTCGTGCAAGACTGTATAGTAGTGTGCAGAAATACAAAGCCTGTGGTTGGTCAGAAGGGACAAAGCGTACATACAGGACTCAATTGAATTGTTTTCATACCTTTTGCGAATTATTAGACTTGGCTTTAGTGCCCTTTTCAGCAGATAATGTGTGTTTATATATAGCATATTTAGTGGATGTGAAATCATTTAAATATTGTACAATTGTGAATTATTTGAATATTATTAAGCATTTACACAAAGCAAATGGACTAGAGGAGCCAATCTCCGGTAATTGGCAGATTCAGAAAGTTTTAAATGGAGTTCGTCGTTCTATAGGTGATGCACAGAAAGGTGCAGAATTAATGACACCTCGATTACTCTTAATAATAAAAGCTAATTTAGATTTGAATTCGCAAAATGATATTTGTATTTGGTCAGCTTGCTTAATGGGATTTTATGGATTATTACGTCCAGGAAATTTTTTGCATTCAGGAAAATATGTAGAACATAGAGATATCCAAATTTGTGATGTTCACTATCATAGAAATGGTTACGTTATTGAGCTTCAGTGGACGAAAACAGTACAATTTCGTGAACGAAAATTAAATATTGTGTTACCCTCTATAGTGGGGCATCCGTTGTGTCCAGCTTCAGCAATAAAGGAATTATTGCATTTTCATTTTAAACGTGGTGCAAAGGAAGACGCACCTTTATTGTGCAATTTATCATATCAGATGTTTATTTCACGCATTAATAGCATTTTAATTAGCAATGATATCAAACAGCATATAACAGGTCACTCTTTTCGACGGGGCGGTGCCACTTGGTGTTTGCGCATTGGGATGTCGGACAGTATGATAAAGGATATTGGAATGTGGAAAAGTGATGCATATTTACGGTACACAGAAGTGGACCTCAGCAGAAAATTTGACATTGTGCAATCTTTTGGTTCTAGCCTTCCGACCTAGCTAACTTGGCAACTCCCCCTTTTTTGGTTGGGCTGGGGATTGTCTACCCTTCATTGTACTGATTGCATTATTAATTGCATTTTCTTATTATTAAAATTTGGCCCATTACACAGCCTTATGTTTATTTACCATATATATACATATTGCCAAACTTGGAATCAAAATAAGGGATTCAGTGAATACCGACTTTGATGTAAAATGGTACTTCCTACTCCATTCTATTTGCAACGTTTATAATCTGGTATTTAGCTAAACCATTAGATAAATGATGTAAGCGGCATACGCAGTTATAAATAAATGATATAAGCAGCCGCATGGCGCAATTTTTGCATTCCCCACCCACCCATCCCAGTAGCATTATTGAATGGGTGTGGTTTAAGCATAGATTATATATATCACTTTTGCATTATATCAATTATAGGATACTACATGTATTATTATTTTCATTTTTCTATCTTTTGTGATTATTCATATATGTTTTAGCTTTCAGAATTGCATTCTGAATTGACTTTAAAGGAATATAAAGCATTTGGGGATTGTCTACCCTTCATTGTACTGATTGCATTATTAATTGCATTTTCTTATTATTAAAATTTGGCCCATTACACAGCCTTATGTTTATTTACCATATATATACATATTGCCAAACTTGGAATCAAAGTATATTATCCAAAGTACAAATGCTGCCTAAATATCTGCGAGGGATCATGTTATATCTTAAAGTTTTATTGTTGAACGGGCGGAGTGACTTATAGTCCACCAGGATGAAAAATGACGTACTGCTTTAGATAAGCTTGAATAGATAAAGGGAACATTTATTTCAATAAATGTTATATATAGCATAAACTCATAAACAGACACTTGATAACTTCTTGCGGTGTATTTTCATTTATCCAACTGGTGGTGCTTGTGTGTATCCAAACATTAGACCTGCAATTAAAAGTACAACATGAAAAATAATTGGTTAATATCGAATCCTAACGAAAATAGCTATAATGCTCAAAAGAGGTGAAGTAATTGATTTAAAAAAAATGAATATTTTACAAAGAAAGTTGTATGATGTAATGGAATGACAAATTCAAATTAAAACGAGTAAACTAACGGCCTAATTAATGTACAAAAAAACAGGCACATACAGAATGTGGCGGGGTTAAACAAGTTAAAAATTCATCAGATGAATATAAATAGAAATACATCGAACAAACAACTATTACATCCACAGTCCCGATAGACGATAAAAGGATGTGTCTTAGATATATACAAAATACAGTAATACAATGATCTGTATGTACACATGAAATGTTTGTTAACTCATCGTTGTGCTCTTTGTCTGTTTATAAGTTACGTCTTAGTGATTGTATCGTTTGTTTACCCTAACGTAAATGAATTCATTTTTGTTTATGCCAGATGATGTTCTAAGTATCATTATGTGTTGAATGTATTGACTTACATTTTGGATGATCGGATGTCTTACAGCACTCGTATGTAGCTGTGAACTCAAATCGTTGCCACTGACCATTCCCACAGTAAAAGGCGTAACACCTTTCCACTTTACTGTCGTCCTTCCGGCATTCTGTCGTAGTGGTAAAAGGACTATATGTTGTGGGATATGTTGTTACTGAAAATCACATTTTAAACTTATTTTGTAAACGTTTTTTTGCAAAATTTCTTCCAAGAATGAAAGGTACTCATGAACTCTTTCACTGCCTTAACAATGAAAAATAATCATATTGTATATTTGAACACGAGACTGAACTTGCGTGTGTGTGTGCACTATAGGTTTTAGGGGAAACATTGTTGTCAAATTTTACATGTCTCACTTAGACTACAAAATATTTATTCAAAATCAGCTTTCGTTTTCCGTAGAACCAAACATTACCCAATGGCTTATAGTAGGGTGCCCAATCAACAAATTTGATCGATTTGCCTTAACGGAATAACACACGGCTATATTTTATATCATTGGAAAGAGGAGAACAAACCTCATCGAAATACCGTTGTCGTCGTTGTCTGCCGTGGTCACGTTTTTTTTTTTTTTTTTTTTTTTTTTTTATTAAATCAGTGTCTAAGGTCAAGGCAAAAATTTCAGAAAAAATGCACAGTCACATTTAGATAGCTTGTTTCTCCTACATATATGCGTTTGGAGAAAAATAAAAACAACTAATTTATAGAAAAATATCTTTTGTATCTACATTTAGAACTTATTTGAAATTTTCAAACAGCTGTTAAATAACAGTGACCTT
This sequence comes from Mytilus galloprovincialis, assembly GCA_037788925.1. Classification (NCBI taxonomy): domain Eukaryota; kingdom Metazoa; phylum Mollusca; class Bivalvia; order Mytilida; family Mytilidae; genus Mytilus; species Mytilus galloprovincialis. Next base: position 424,793 of record CM075331.1, read on the forward strand.
GACCTATTTCAATTTCTAAATTTTAAACTTTTGTATTCAATTCATTACAAGTAAGATCTAAAGATGGTTTTTATATCTTAACTTTAATAATTTGTCGAAAACACGATGTGTTTTTCACGTCTTTTGATAGTAAGGTGTTCGTCAATTTCTAGGTAAATATCAAATTATGTTATTGGGTGTGAAAGAGTATATATATACATGATTTGTTTCGAAATTTGTGCAACATTAACGTCAAACTTGGTTGAATATAAAGCTCTGTGTATAACTTTGCTTTACAGAAGTAAAAATTGATGCCTGACATGGGCATAAATCTGTACATGATAGATATTGTTCGAAGCAAATGCCAACTAAATCTTGCAGAAATTCATATGACATCTGACCTTCGAGATAGAAAGGAACAAGTCATTCTTTTTTTCCCATCCGAGCTGAAGAGGAGAATGTAGGATAGTTTTGCTATATGGGAAGACATCAAATTTATGTCTGGAGTGAAGCTCTTATTACACATTGTTTAAAAGAAGATTCACAAGGAGAAAGTTTGACAAGGGAGAAATTTTAAATTGTAAAATTGAGAATCAAAATGGGGAATGTAGCAAAGAGACAACAACCCGACCATAGAACAGACAATTTTAGCCAATTTAACGCTCAATCTGTTTGGTCACAATGATCTATTTTGAGTTTTGACTTGAGATCATTCAACGTAACAAAAAGATCTCGAGCTGCATCTATAGATTCATCGATGTCACAAATAGAAATGTTTGACAAATCGGAAAAATCATCTGGGTTGTCCTTCAATACTAAAAAAAAAACCAGTGCGCTTACCGATCCTCCTAAACAGGGATGAGGTTGTATCGCATCATGTTAAAACATGTGCGGCTTGTGGAATGTTGCAGATGGCAAACCCGAGACTTTTACATATTTCGTGGACAGGTATATAGCGGCGCAAATCTTGTGTGCAAGTTATAGTGCTTGTCTGAAACCATAGCTCATGTGTATGATGCATAGAGAGGAAGATATGAACGCATAAGGTCAAAACATCCGTATCTTGTGACTTTATTATCATCCTACCCTTGATAACTTTCACACCGAACTCTTTGTATACATGCATAGCATGTAAAATCATGCGAGTATCTACTTCATCGAGCGTAAAAAATAATTCTTAAAACCTGAATACTCCTTCTGCGCAGATTTAGGGTCCTTTGGAAGTGCTAGCTGGATAAATGACTTCCTCGTGTATCAAAGTAACTGTTGATCTACCATGATGTTGAACAATCGATTCGCCTAGAAATCTGATTAAGGCCTGCTGGTTCTCACTGACTCAAAGAAACTTTTTCCAGTCAGGAATTTGACGACCTTCTATATATGATCAAAACACTTTTACAGACGAACAAGTCAGAACTTGATTCAGCTTTAAAATAACTGCAGTTGTGTCTGCTAGTGTACGATTTATAGCAAGAATGGTAATATAATATTTTGTAAACATCAGTACGAAGATGGTCTAGGTCTGAAGCATCATGCAATATAATAAAATATACATGATCTTCCCTGCTCCCACAGCCTCGATAAAGCTTTTGCTTGTGCTAATTCCTCGCATATAAATAAGCAATTCAGTAGAAGAACCCTGACATATAACATACTTATCCCGTTTTATTTCACCCCTGCTTCGTTCAGGGCTTGATGGGAATAGTTTAACAGGACTGTGAATGTGTGCCATATTCAGGGTCTGAAACGTGACCGAAGGATTTGTATATTACAATTATAACAAAGCTATCAATTCAAAAAAACAACTAAAGTTATAAAAACCAACAAAATATTTACTAAAACAAAACAACGATCTTCAAACTAACTGAGTACTCAAAACGTGCAAAACGACCACACAACAAGCAAAATAAAGAAATGAAGTTAGTGACAATTGTCCTAGTCAATGACCTGATAGTGTAAGCTACAAAACGATTAACGTCACGAGAAAAGGCGTGTTTGAATCAAGGCAGAATTATCACTAATTTTCCAATACTTTGCATATAAATATAGCCGTGTGTTATCCGTTAACTTAAACTCGTTAACAAGACGTCTTTTCGACACTGGGCACCCTACTATTACTTAAACATTATTTAAATGCCTAGAACATTCGACCACATGTTTATATTTTATTTATCTATGCGGAATAGTTATATCATAGAAATCTGAAGTTATTTAAAATCTATTGAATATATACCGAAAAGTTATTCCGGAGCACCTACGATCACCTCCAGTTTTTGGTGGGGTTCGTGTTGCTTAGTCTTTAGTTTTCTAGGTTGTGTCTTCTGTAAAATTATTTGTCTGTTTGTCTTTTTATTTTTAGCCATAGCGTTGTCAGTTTATTTTCAATCTATGAGTTTGACTATCCCTCTGGTATCTTTTGTTCCTCTTCTATAGCATAGATATCTGAAGGTATTTATAATCTATTATATATTTGCGTTAGGGTGAGAGTCGTGGTAAGTGCATCGGACTACTAAAACAAGGGTCCCTGGTTCAATCTCCGATCCGGGGAGAAAATTTCAAGGTCTGAATTTTCGGTTCTCCTTTGACACCATTTGCGAGTATGGTCTTGAGGAAACGATGATAGTCCGTCGGAAGGGGACGATAAATGACTGACCCGTGTTAAGAGAAAGCCATATCTTTCGCAGTGTTAAGAGAAAGCCATATCTCTCGCACGTTAAAGACACCCTTGTAGATTTCGAAAACAAGTAGGTTAATGTCGCTACAAAGCAGCACTCGCACCCACACAGTGGAAAGGGATTAATATAAGTTGCAATAACTTTTCCCAATCCACTATTAATATATATTATTATTATTATTATTGTAATATTCGTATATACAGGTGGTCGAATTCCCATGAGAATCAAATTCGAACCGGTCACTTGTATGTACAACTCAAGAACTTTATAACACTCCGTTGATATATATCTTTAAAACTACTTATTTGCGGAATAGTTATAGCATAAAATCTGAAGGTAATTCCTAATTCTACAGTACTGCTGATTTTTAATAATACGGTGATATCCCTTTTTTTCACGAAATAACAAGTAAAGCAACGTTTTTAGTACTGGTGTAATTTATGTACTGAATTATCTTACTTTTTTCAAAATTCCTTTTGTACTTCCTCCTATATCTAAAACCTTTCAAAAACATCAATACTCAAAATGTGTTTAACATGTAACTCTTACCAACATCAGCCCAAAATCAAAACTGATAATCTCCAGTACTGAAAGAATTCTGTATAGTATTTGATTAATGTTAATGTCCTGATTACAACTACTGAAAATGTTCCTAACTTGATATGCACTTAAACAATATCAAAATTTAGGAACCAAAAGAAGTGTTTTACAAATTGTACAAATATAAAATAATCATACTATATATGTATAAGCATAAGTTGTACTGAATTTACTGAGAGACAGAATAATTATAACATTTCCTTTCAGTAAAAGTTTTGGTTTTAATGAAGACTGCAGACTGTAGGTTAGTTCCCTAGTAAGATGATACAAAAATCACATATGCTACTTAGTTGATGGCAATACTTACCGACTACAAACAGGCAGAGTATGGCTATATAGCGCACCATCTCGACAAAGAAATTGTTAAAAGCGTTATAATTCCAAATGTGTCTTATCTTATAAGCCCCATATATACATATAGAATACACACTTATAAACGTCTAGTATTACCAGTTTCATGTAATGTACATTTAGAAGATACACTAATACACTTCTCTTACGGCCAGTTTCATTTAATTTACATGTAGAACATACACTCATACACTTCATTTAATACCAGTTTCACTTAATGAACATGTAGAACACACACTTATAAACTTGTCTTACTACCAATTTCACTTAATGTACATGTATTATACACACTTATAAACTTTTCTTACTATTAGTGTCATTTAATGTATGCGTAATACACACACTTATAAACTTCACAAACTATTAGTGTCATTAGATGTATACGTAATACACACACTTATAAACTTCACAAACTATTAGTGTCATTAGATGTATACGTAATACACACATTTATAAACTTCTCTTATTATTAGTGTCATTAAATGTATACGTACTACACACACTTAAAAACTTCTATTACCATCAGTTTCACTTAATGCACATGTAGAACACACACTTATACACTTATCTCTAACTACAAGTTTCACGTAATGTTCATGTAGTACACACACCTATAAACTTGTCCTACTACCAATTTCACTTAATGAACATGTAGACCAGTAACACACACTTATAAACTGTTTTTCCTACCAGTTTCACTTAATGTACATGTAGAACACACACTTATAAACTGATCTTACTACCATTTTCACTTAATGTACATGTAGAACACACACTTATAAACTGTTCTTACTACAAGTTTCGTTTAATGTTCATGTAGAACACACACATATAAACTTGTCCTACTACCAATTTCACTTGATGAACATGTAGATCAGTAACACATACTTATAAACTGTTCTTACTTTAAGTTTCACTTAATGTACATGTAGAACACACACTTATAAACTGATCTTACTACCATTTTCACTTAATGTACATGTAGAACACACACTTATAAACTGTTCTTACTACAAGTTTCGTTTAATGTTCATGTAGAACACACACATATAAACTTGTCCTACTACCAATTTCACTTGATGAACATGTAGATCAGTAACACATACTTATAAACTGTTCTTACTACAAGTTTCATTTAATGTACATGTAAAACACACACTTATAAACTTTTCTTACAACAAGTTTCATTTAATGTACCTGTAGAACACACACTTATAAACTTTTCTTACTTCAAGTTTTATTTAATGTTCATGTAGAACACACACTTATAAACTGTTCTAACTACCAGTTTGACTTAATGTACATGTAGAACAGTAACACACACTTATAAACTGTTCTTACTACAAGTTTCATTATGTTCATGTAGAACACACACTTATAAACTGTTCTTACTTCAAGTTTCATTTAATGTTCATGAAGAACACACACTTATAAACTGTTCTTACTTCAAGTTTCACTTAATTTACATGTAGAACACACACTTATAAACTGTTCTTACTTCAAGTTTCATTTAATGTTCATGAAGAACACACACTTATAAACTGTTCTTACTTCAAGTTTCACTTAATGTACATGTAGAACACACACTTATAAACTGTTCTTACTTCAAGTTTCACTTAATGTACATGTAGAACACACACTTATAAACTGTTCTTACTTCAAGTTTCATTTAATGTTCATGAAGAACACACACTTATAAACTGTTCTTATTACCAGTTTCACTTAATGTACATGTAGAACACACACTTATAAACTTTTCTTACTTCAAGTTTCATTTAATGTTCATGTAGAACACACTTATAAACTGTTCTTACTACCAGTTTCACTTATAAACTGTTCTTACTTTAAGTTTCATTTAATGTTCATGTAGAACACACACTTATAAACTGTTCTTATTACCAGTTTCACTTAATGTACATGTAGAACACACACTTATAAACTTTTCTTACTTCAAGTTTCATTTAATGTTCATGTAGAACACACACTTATAAACTGTTCTTACTATCAGTTTCACTTAATGTACATGTAGAACAGTAACACACACTTATAAACTGTTCTTACTACAAGTTTCATTTAATGTTCATGTAGAACACGCACTTATAAACTGTTCTTACTACAAGTTTCATTTAATGTTCATGTAGAACACACACTTATAAACTGTTCTTACTTCAAGTTTCATTTAATGTTCATGTAGAACACACACTTATAAACTGTTCTTATTACCAGTTTCACTTAATGTACATGTAGAACACACACTTATAAACTTTTCTTACTTCAAGTTTCATTTAATGTTCATGTAGAACACACACTTATAAACTGTTCTTACTACCAGTTTCACTTAATGTACATGTAGAACAGTAACATGCACTTTTAAACTGTTCTTACTACACGTTTCACTTAATGTACATGTAGAACACACACTCATAAACTTTTCTTACTTCAAGTTTCACTTAATGTACATGTAGAACACACACTCATAAACTTGTCCTACTACCAATTTCACTTAATGAACATGTAGAATATTAACACACACTTATAAACTGTTCTTACAACAAGTTTCACTTAATATTCATGTAGAACACACACTCATAAACGTGTCCTACTACCAATTTCACTTAATGAGCATGTAGAACATTAACACACACTTATAAACTGTTCTTACTACAAGTTTCACTTAATGTTCATGTAGAACACACACTTATAAACTGTTCTTACTACAAGTTTTACTTAATGTACATGTAGAACACACACTTATAAACTGTTCTTACTACAAGTTTCACTTAATGTACATGTAGAACACACACTCATAAACTTTTCTTACTTCAAGTTTCACTTAATTTACATGTATGTAAAACACACACTTATAAACTGTTCTTACCACAAGTTTCACTTAATGTACATGTAGAACACACACTTATACACTTATCTCTTACTAAAAGTTTCATTTAATGCTCATGTAGAACACACACTTATAAACTTGTCCTACTACCAATTTACTACCAGTTTCACTTAATGTACATGTAGAACACACACTTATAAACTGTTCTTACTACAAGTTTCACTTAATGTACATGTCGAACACACACTTATACACTTATCTCTTACTAAAAGTTTCATTTAATGCTCATGTAGAACACACACTTATAAACTTGTCCTACTACCAATTTACTACCAGTTTCACTTAATGTACATGTAGAACACACACTTATAAACTGTTCTTACTACCAGTTTCACTTAATGTACATGTAGAACACACACTTATAAACTGTTCTTACCACAAGTTTCACTTAATGTACATGTAGAACACACACATATAAACTTATCCAACTACCAATTTCACTTAATGAACAGGTAGAACAGTAACACACACTTATAAACTTGTCCTACTACCAATTTCACTTAATGAACATGTAGAACAGTAACACACACTTATAAACTTTTCTTACTACAAGTTTCACTTAATGTACATGTAGAGCATATAATGATGCAACAATACTTGATATGATTATGAAAATAATATTAAAAATGTGTTGGATAATGTAAAAATACACATTAAGATCAATAGAATATTTATAAAAAAAAACTATAGAATAAAATGACAAAGGAATGTACAGAAATAAAACAAAGTTTAGAAAGTTGAATTTGATTATAAACAATTTCCTTTATATTATCTTTATAAGTGTTTTATCTTTTTAAAACATATTGTCTCAAAAATGTCCCCCAGTTATATGTAATTGATAAAGGTTTCTGCTAAGAAGGCATAAAGATAAATATACATATTTTTTTTAAATTAATAGACTTGAACAATTAAAATTGAGTAATACTTCCGTTATCTGATATATGCTATTGTTCGTTAAAACATACACCAAATAAAGCTATTATGCTGAGTAACAAAATATGCACGTGTCAAATTAAGTTCACTTTTGCTATATAAAGCGCCGCTGCAAAATTATTTGGTTCATGTGAACCAGAATACAAATATAGTAAGCAGATTGTATTGTCTTTTAAGGTTAGTAAACATTTCAATGTTGTCTTAAAGTTTGTTTTATAAATCAAGAAGAAACCGTACGGAAGCGTATTAGCTCCACACATTTTTTTAAATTTTTCTTCCTATATTTGCGTTATAAAGCAAACATTTGCGATGTAGCGCAAACCTTTGCGTTACAACGCAAACTTTTGCGATATAACGCAAACCTTTGCGATATAACGCGAACCTTTGCGTTATAACGCAAATATCTTGATTTCATTTATTCATTAAGTTTTGTATATATGTTCGTCTGTCATTCATTTCGAATGTGATTTACTAGTAGATAAAAAAAGAAACATACCTACAAGGCCAAATCATTATAATAAATATGCATAGGAATAATGGAATACTTGAAGTGCAATTATACATAAATTAAGACTGATTTGTGCATCAGAAAATTATATAATTTAACAAGAAAATAGATATAGTTTAGTATATAGTCATATTAAAATTGAAAGAAATCAAAAATAATGTCATACAATTGTGAAACCTCCGAGTCAAATAGACAAAATGATCTTTCTGCTTTAAAATGAATTATTAATAAGGAAACATTTTTTTTAAATCTCAGAATATGATCAAGATTCTTTGATAGAAAGTCATTGAATTTTCATTGAATTATCATGAAGTATTTTTAAGATGCTTTGGTAGCAATTTGAAAAGAGAGAATATAGTTTTATTAATAACACATCTTCATTCTATACATTTATTGCCAAAGGGTAGCTGTTTGAATCTAACCTACTGTGTTCTCAAACGAGGTCTTACTTTGGAAGCATATTTATATTCGGTTATAGCTATATTAGCAGGGTTGATCTTTTTCTTCGATATAACCTCAATTTACTCAATTTTCTTTGTAATATATATACTAGTAGTAATATGAATATCGTTTTTGGGGCCTTTATAGTTTGTTGTTCAGTGTGAGCCAATGCTCCGTGTTGAAGACCGTACTTTAGCCTATGATGGTTTACTTTTACGAATAGTGACTTAGATGGAGAGTTTTCTTATTGGCACTCATACCACATCTTCTTATATTATTCTGCGCATTATTAGTCAATGATATGATCTAATTATTCAAGCATTTTACTTTGCAATGACTACAAAGGTGATAAATTTTAATATATACAGCCTCCTCCATTAATAACTACTGTTTCCTTTGAATTTTAAATAAGAAATCAGATAAAACAAATGTTTGCGTTATTACGCAAATGTTTGCGTTATAACGCAAATGTTTGCGTTATACTGCAAAGGTTTGCGGTATAACGCAAAAGGTTTACGTTATACTGCAAAGGTTTGCGTTAAACGCAAAGGTTTGCGTTGTATCGCAAAGGTTTGCGTTATTACACAAATGTTTGCCTTATAACGCAAAGTTTATAACGCAAAGATAGGAAGAAAAAAATAAAAATGTGTGGCGCTAATACGCTTCCGTAGAAACGAACATAAAGTTTTAAAAGTTTTAAAAGATGTTCTCCATATGGTAATCTTTTTCTTATTCCCAAGTAAAATCGTGATATATATTAAATTACAGAATGACAAGGATAAAACTATATGGCAACGACAACTTCGTTGCGGGGCCATAAAAAGAGACACGACATCCCCTGTCTCATTTTTAGACTTATATTTCATATTTGACATAAGCGGTAATCTAAGTATCAGATTTGTAGAGAGGGCTTACATAGGCTATGCCTGTTGCCTAATCCAATTCAATTTATTTGAATAAAATATAGTTTAAACTAAACTAAATTATGGGCAAAGTTTGATATAATATCAAGGTAGATGATTTAAATAAAAGGTTCTTAAAAAATACAATTCTTATATATAATACTTGACAAGTGGAGATAACAAATGACATGACTGGTTTTGTATTATTGTTCGGTTTATATCGCGGAATATTTAATGTATAACTATGTTGGTAAAAATGTGTAACTTGCACAGGCACTTGTCTCAGAAAAAAAAATCCTATATACCTGTTATATTAAGGTATATATATGGGGGAAATCTGAGACAAGTGCCTGTGGTAATTTGTATTGTATCTGTTGTAAACATTGATTAGACTATGAACAGGAATAAAAATGTAGTGGCAGTGATTTCATGTCGTATCCTAGGAAACTATAACAAAATTTAACATGATTGCAAGTTTTGTTGGATTATCAACAATTTTTTTCGGATAGTCTTTTAAAAACTTTTATTCTTCAGTATTCCAGTACTGTAGTCAAAGTTGTTCTAATACGCTTATTATATATAATCTTCGAAATTTTTATAACACGTGTTACCTTCAAAACATTTAATAAAACTTTGTTATGACGTCGTGTGCAAATATGGAAAAACATCTTGTATGAAATGAAGTATTGATACATAATACTATTTATAAAATTTATTGAATGGATTATTAATTGAAATGTATCAATGGTATATGCTTCTCTAGATGAATATATGAAATTTTTAAGTAATGAACTATGACCTTGGTTTACGATTTGATTGTACCAGCTTTTATATTTAGGACACATAAAAAGTACATGATTTTTTTGCAAGAGCTATTCAAATGCCATAAGCCGGGTATTTAATTAATTTAAATTTCTAAAATTGTCCACTCCGCAGCTCCCTTATATAAACTTGTCTCTTTCTATGTTTGCAAAAAAGTTCAGATTATTACATGTATACCACTGATTATCCAAATCTAAAACACAGAGCTCACAAAAAGGTTAAGGACGACTCCATTTGACTATCCCTCTGGTATCTTTCGTCCCTCTTTTGAAACATTAAAAAAGGAAAAGAAAAAGTGAGAATTGAAAAGTCAAAATGACATGTTTTTTTAGTTTTTGCGCTAGTCAATATATCGTTAAGAATGATACATTTATTATTTACCTGTAGTTAAGGTTTGAGAATACCGCCTTTGTAAACTGGTTTCTTAGGGTCGTTAACCTGACGAGTTGTCGAACAAGTTGACAGTGCATTAACATATTTCATTTTTATTTGGAAGTAATTCGTATACCGACTGTTACATTGGGTTAACTGAGAAACCAGTAGCATTGATGTTGTAAGTACTAAGTCTTGTCTTTATCAATATTGTTAGTACGGTACTATATATAATGCACTTGATTCATCTTAATTTTTCGTTTGTTTTTTTAAATAATATGTTTGCTATTATATATTATTTTAAACGTACGTTAGCCGTGTTTTCATTTTAACTCTTGTGTGTTTTGTAAGTTTCGTAAAAGTTTCTTTATCGTATTTTTGATATTCAGAAATCATTTGAAAGGAGGATGAGAGAAAGAGAGAGAGAGAATTAAGAAAAAAACGTATAAAAACTACTTTCTTCTGATATTTATGATGTTAATTAAGCGTGAGTAGATAGGCAGTAGAGGAATGTATTGTCGTAAAGATATGTCATTGTTTTTGTCAAAAATTCATTTATCATAAATCCTTATTTTAAAATAAATCACTGTTTACCTAATATCTTTATGGGGAATGTTTAAAGTATAAAGCTTCTGTAATTTGTCATAAAAACCATCAAATTGTACGACTTAATTATAATATCGGCCAACAGACACGGTATACGGTCATCAATAGTCTAACCCGTCAAACTCAGTGTTAAGTTATGGATAAATTTACAACATTTTAAAACGTTGATCTTTTAAATTATTTAACTTTGATCTTTATTGATCTTTATCAATATTTAAAGATAAAAAAAAAACATTAAAAAATTGAAATGAAGCATGAATCGTATCAATTCATTTATTGATTATTTTTTTTTAAATGTGGGAATGAGAATTAGTATACCATGAAATATTACAGAAATATTTATGTCTGTCGAAGTCGGGAGATCACATATACTAAATATATACTAGTAAACAAACGACTTATTAAGAAATCAACAATTTGCTTACTAATAAAATACATATAATACAATATTCGTATAATGTAGTTAAAGTTCATAATTAATAAATATCCATACAGTAACGAATTAATGTAATAGTTTACGTTTATTTGTAGGTAAGATCAGTAAAACCTCATTTGTATACAGACCTGCTTCTGTTTTATAGACACAGAAAAAGGAACAAGTCGGGTTATCATTATCATCATTGAAGTAATGGATGAGAAACAATGCAAATGTGCAAAATGTGGCAAAGCATTCACCAGAAAAAGTAGCCTTCAAATACATATGAGAATACACAATGTCGATAAACCTTACACATGTGACATTTGCGGTAGGAGTTTTGGACAATCTGGTACCCTCCAGACACATATGAGACTACATACGGGTGACAAACCGTACAAGTGTAATGTATGCGGTAAATGTTTTACCACCAGCAGTCATGTAAGGAAACACAAGATAACGCATGTCGGTGATAAACCTCATCAATGTAGTATATGTTTGAAAAGATTTAGTCACAAAAGCTACATTGATAGGCACATGAGAGTGCATACAGGTGAGAAGCCTTATAAATGTGATATATGTATGAAAATGTTCACAAATAAAACCAGCCTGAACTACCACATGACTTCACACACACGTGATCACCTCCATACGTCATGTGATATATGTGGTAAAGAGGTTCGATCTAAACGGTTTAAACTGCACATGAGAACACATACGGGGGAAAAGCCTTATAAATGCGACATCTGTGATAAAGAGTTTAGTGAGAGTAGTACCCTACAGAAACACATGAGAACACATACTGGAGAGAGACCGTACACGTGTAATGTGTGTGATAAATCTTTTAGCCAGTCTGGTGGTTTAACGTCACACATGAGAACACATACTGGGAACAAACCTTTCAAGTGTACTATGTGCAGTAAATATTTTAGAACCGGTAGTGGATTACAATGTCACAAGAGAACACACACTGGAGATAAACCTTATAAGTGTGATATATGTTGGAAAAGGTTCACTCGATTGGGATATATAAAGATACACAAGAGATTACACACTAACGAAAAACCTTATACATGTGATTTATGTTTCAAAGAGTTTAATGAAAGTTATTCCTTAAAGATACACATGAGAATACACACAGGTGATAAACCATATAAATGTGATGTGTGTGATAAAAGGTTTAAGCATGGCGGGAGTTTACGGGAACATAACAAAATACATAGTGGTGACAAGCCTTATAAATGTGATGTATGCGGTAAATTATTTAGTCGACAAAGAGGTTTACAAATACATATTAGAATACACAGCGGTGACAAGCCACATACATGTGATGTGTGTGGTCAAAGTTTTAATCAAATTGGTCATCTACAAGTACATACGAGGCAGCATACCAATGAAAAACCTTTTAAATGTAATAGTTGTGGTGAAGGATTTAAACAGAATGAAGGTCTTTTGAGACATCAGCGAAAACATACTGGAGAGAAGCCCCACACGTGTGACGCCTGTGGCAAAACATTTGGTGTACACAGCGACTTGACAAAACACTACAGAATACATACTGGCAATAAACAGTTTAAGTGCAACATGTGTAGTAAACAATTCTATTATAGCGGTGATCTTAAAAAACATATGAGAATACACACTGGGGAAAAACCCTACAAATGTCATGTATGTGACAAAGGCTTCAGTCGAAGTAGTGATTTAAAGACACACTTGAGAACCCATACGGGTGAAAAACCCCATAAATGTGATGTCTGTGATAAACGATTCACGACGAAGTCACATTTAACGAGCCACACCAAACTGCATACAGGAGAAAGGCCTTATAAATGTGAAATATGTGGTAAAGATTTTAGTCACAATAGCCAAGTCAAAGAACACATGAGAACCCATACCGATGATAAACCATACAAGTGTAACATATGTAGTAAAGCGTTTGCTCGAAAAGGTTACTTAAAAAAACACATGCAAACCCACACTGATAGTAAATCTTACACATGTCATTTGTGTAGTAAAACATTCACTAAAAATGGAAACTTATTGAACCACGTGAGGAACCATAACAAGGAAACCCGTTCTGTGTGTGAAGTATGTGGGGAAGAGTTTATCGAAAAAAGAAAGTTTGAACAACACTTGAGAAAACATACGTAAACACTGCTTATTTATGTGATGTGAGTAGAGAAACATACGTAAATACCGCTAATGTATGTGATGTGAGTAGAGAAAACATACGACAACACTGCTAATTGATGTGATGTGAGAGGAAGAAAACATACATAAATACTGCTTATTTTATTTAAAAACTAATTGTATAACGTGTACCTAATATCTTGTCGTAAATAATATATTTACTGAATAAAAAATGACGTGCTTCTTTCGCTTTGTGAATAAATCCATGCTCTAAATCCAAACATGCGCATATTGACTACTGCAGAATAATGAATTTTATCAAATTGGCATGTATTTAATATATTTCATTAACTTAAAACACTTCACAACTCTTAAATGATGCACATGTTGTTACTAATTCATTTATCATGACTGTAATGTGTTGCAATTCGAAATTGATATATTTGACCTAGATACGACAACCGTTCAAGCTGGCTGTTCGAAACTCCTCCCTCCGAAAATTCACATTGCCAGTCGTTTGCTTGTGTACAAAAATAAAAAGGAGGTTTATGGAAGAGCCTGTACAAACGCTGTACACTACTACACATCGGACATAGACATTACCTAAAATTGTCCTAATAAGAATCGAAATAATTGATGCAAGCTATACTTTATTGTAGTTTTAACATGGGAAGGCATTTTATTCGTGTTATTTTAGCCCTCACTATCGCTTGGGCAAAAATAATCACGAATATAATGCCTACCTATGTTAAAACAACAATACACTATAGCTTGCACCAATTATTTCTTAAGTATCTACCAGGCCTTTAATAAGTTTTATCAGTGCTCTCATTTTACCTTCATATGTTGATGATGTTTTACGACAACAAAACATATTTGTGACAGCTAGATTCATGCTAAAAGTAACACATCTTCTGCTGCTATGAGTAGAAACAGTCTATTAAAAGATCAGGTGGAACTGGTGAATAGTCGGTAAACAAGTATAATGATCCTCGATCGCGGTCTTCACACGTTTTGCTTTGAAATCAGTGATTAAGTGCGTCAGCAGTGATTGTTTTAGTGCCAGTTTACTGTTGTCTGATATAAAATTGAGAACTTATCCCATTGAATTTATAGACGGGTCGTATATTATTTCAAAAAAACAACTTCTGATTCAAACAAATCGCAGTATCAACTTGAAAAATTTAAGGACATCATATTCCTTTCCAACAAAGCTATTTCAGATATCAATCAATAATTAAAAAAAATACTGTCATAAAGTTGTCACATGTTAAAAGACGTATATTTGTAATCTATACTGGGGGGGGGGGGGGATAGGCATGGGGAAAGGGGCAATATGTATACGTATTATCAAATATCTGCTGCGGAAGAATTGCAATGATACAAAAAATTTCCCGGTCGAAAAACGAGCTAATGCAACACCGGTCCATCGCCGGAAATGATTACATTGTATGGTTAGACAATCATCAGGTTATTGGTCCTTAAGACTTAAGTAAAGAACACTCAAAATACGGAAATGTTCAATTAAAAAGTCGGAAGTCATTAAATGGTCTATTACTTTGAATATATTCTATTGTTCAAAATGGACAAACCACACGTTTATCAACTTAGTACCGTCATCTCCGTGATCTATCAATAGTCATTAAATACAATTATCAACAATTAAATAATATCAGATACTCATTGGAACTGTAAATAAAAGTGCACAGAAAGTTGTGAAAAAAAGGATAGGTCAACAGACATACTTATTTCATCTAATAATAAATAAGGCCTTGTGAAGAACGAACATTTAGTAGTTACAAAGATTGAGTAATTACTAGGATTAGTGAATAAAAATGTACGCATTGAGAGGAATGAAGGTAAGAAATTACTAGGATAATATAAAAGATAATAGAATAAATTATACATTTTGTTGAAGACCGTATTTTGACCTATAATGATTAACATTTACTACTTGTGACTTGGATGGAGAGTTGTCTCATTGGCAATCATACCACATCCTCTTATATCTATGTTTAACGGGCATATTAGAACATTGTACGTGTTGTTGAAAAGGTGTTAGAACAGACATCCTGCAAATTTGCAGATTTGACATTGTTGTGCTGATATTTAGAGTAATTATGAATATAAGATGTGTTTAAAGCGCCGGTATCACCATTGCTGGTGATCAAATGGATGGATCTATCGTAGAGTTGTCACTTGTTTAGACGTATTTATCAAAGTAATTACTAGTATTTCTGTGACTGTATCTTACGATACTTTACGATATATATATATATATATATATATATATACATATATATGTAGGACTCGGAGGTGCGATGGGGACGCTGAAGTGCGATGGTCACGCTGAAGTGCGATGGTCTACGCCGAAGTGCGATGGTCCTTTCGCTAAAGTGCGATGGTTTTACAATTACGTTTGGACAATGTGACGTTTTGAAATACATCTTTATTAAACTAAATTGCTCCGTGTTGAAGAACTTAATTTGACCTACAATGGTTTACTTTTACAAATTGTGACTTGGATGGAGAGTTGTCTCATTGGCATTCATACCACATCTAATGTCTACATAGGCAGGAGAATAAGATTTTGTAGATGAGGCTTAAGGTTTCATACGTACAAAGGAAAGGAAACAGAATGAAATAAAGGATTCAAATCCCGAACAGTTTTGAGCATTAGAGGTGGGGGTTACAAAAATATGTCAAACTAAGTCGGAAAACAAACCATTTCTGAAGGCGACTAAAAGATGATATTGGTCTGCAGATGTGCTTACAGTGTTTGCGGAAGCATGTATAATTTATGCCGAAAACGTTTTGCAAGACAATAAAATGTATTGATCTTAATATTAATTTACTCTTCTCTTCAAGTATACATCACATAATTTTGTGTTAAAACTTAATAATAAACTAAGATAAATTGTAAGAAATGTTTTCCTGGTATCAAGTAGCTATATTTTTGTTTAATTCTTGAGATGAAACCTGCTTTGTAAGAAAAAATGCACGTATACAGTTATCATCTCCTCAATTGGTTAGGTCAAAATAAACCCGAATGGTCCAAACTTGGTGTACTTTGTGATTCTCAGCAGAGAAACACATGAAACAGCTAATCGTTAAGCTTTTTTTTGGAAAGATTAGAACTTGTTCTAAATCTTTACTTAGGCACCGGCCTCCCTAACAACAGAACAGATTAGCTACTGTTACTAAATGTATTCACACTGAAATATAGTTCCCTATGGTTCTCATGTATGTGCACATACTACACATATAAACTGAAAAAAAACTGGGTATATTATTGGAGTAGTTCATTCAAAAATGTATGTCATTAAGGTGTGTTGATGTGCAGGCTTTTTAAAAAACATTTTGATTAGGTAACTGGGTATTGATTCAACTAGTATGATTGACAACTGTCATTATCAGTAAACAATCAGAGACAAGGTGGACCTTAAATTATAATGCCCCACCTCCTAAACTGCCAATCAAATTGACCACATTACCTATCAACCTCAGTCTTACATAATTATACAGAACACTCAATATACATATAATTCTTAATACACAAGTATTTGACCTCATAATTGAATACACAAATGCGTATATTAGATGTTTGGTATTTATAAGGATGATAGATTTATTTATTGCCAATTACTTTTGATCTACATTACATAAAGTGATTCTGTAAATTATATCTGAAAGATAAATGATTAATGGATTAACAAGATCTTAAAAAAAAATGAAATATGAATATAAATATGAGTAAATGAAAGGTATTTAAGTAAGGCCTATAATTTACTTGATAAATTTCCAATAATCACCTGTAATTAATCAACAATTAAATTAGTACAATTTTTTTTTATCGGGAATTGCCTTGAAACAGTTTAAAAATTTTAAAACTTTTAATTATAACAAACCATTGTTTATTAGTTTATTTTCCATCAATCATTAAGTCTATTTTAGAAGTGAATATATATTTTTGCAATCAAGAAAGAATCCACATTTCAATAAGATAAGTTTTTCAAGGCCCTGCGTTGAAAAATACTTTAAAAATTGATCAATAGGCACTCTAAAACTTTTAATCTTCAATGCCATATAACCTCTGTTTCAACTTACAAAATACCCCAAAAACAACATTTTTAATTTTTGTTGTTGTTGACACTTTAAAGTTTTAAGCTGTTGGTCCAGATTTATGTCTTAATCAGTGGCGGATCCAGAACTTTTCCTAAGGGGGGGCCCACTGACTGACCTAAGGGGGGGGCCCGCTCCAGTCATGCTTCAATGATTCCCTATATAATCAACCAAATTTTTCCCACGAAAGGGGGGGCCCGGGCCCCCCAGGCCCCCCCCCCCCTGGATCCGCCTATGTTAATTACAAGGATAGTTGGTAACATTTGCTAGAAGAATTTTTGCATTTTTTGTTTTTTGAAACATGTTCAGAACCGGCAACATAATTTCGATAAGATATAAACTGCAGTTTAAATAAAATAGTGCAAATTAAGAGACCCATAGTATTTAATTTGAACTCATTTTATCCTCATACTGGAAAAGCAAGTTTCCTTCTAAAGACCTGCTGTAAATGCAATTTTCAGCAATAGTGCTTTATAAATGTTTATTTTTCCCCACCATACCTTCATATGAAATAATTCAAACTACTCTTCTAATCTTTCCATGAGTGATATCCATCACTTTGATTTTACAGAGTCACGTCTCACTATATATATATGAGTCAAACATGAGTGTACTGTTCGGATATTAGATAAATAGATAAATTTCTTCACGATGACATGACAAGAACAAGTTACTTGTATATTTGACAAAATTAAATGTGTCCTGCTTAGTTAGTACTATAGACGTCACAGTTAGACCATCTCACTTCAGCGTACACACCAACGCACTTCAGCGTATCTAACAACAAGTAGGCGTCACAATGTCACCATCGCACTTCAGCGTGTTAACCAACGCACTTCGGTTCGGAGTACCATCGCGGTTCCGAGTCCTATTTATATATATATTCAATTTGATACTTGTTTATTCCAAATATTTCCTGTTTACAATTTCCTCAGTTGCCCAGGATGCAAACTGTGGATTCCCGTTTACATTTAAACCAACTGTCCGGGAAGCAGGAGGCTGAAAAGTGCACTGTATTACCATAAAAAATGTATGACAATGAATGAAAAAAAAACATCTTTCAAGAATGTAATACAAGTAATAAATAATATAACATTATAACATAAACGAGTGCACCTATAACCAGATTCACCTAACATTATAACATAATCGAGTGCATCTCTAAACCATGGATTACCTTAATCAATATAAATTAAAGAGATATAAAAGGCAGACCACATAACATCGTCACTGTTATCTCCTGCAAGGTATGTACTTATAGTATAACATTAATTAATGTGTTTATTTTTTTTTTTGTCTAATGTATTATTCGATAAATAACAGGGTACAGATTTCAGATGTGTTATCATGTATGATTTCCAACGATTCAAAATATATGTAGATGACATTTTTATCCCATGATATTTGATTTCGTTTCTTATATTCCACAAGGACCATTTTGTCAAAATAAAAAAGAGATTTACAAGTAAAGTTTGGTTCGATTGACCACTGCTATCTCCCAAAAGCATAAAATGTTTTGAATTTTCATCATCTAAGTGACATTTCATAATGTGAAAATATCTTTGATTTTACTAATGATTAATTTTGTTGTATTGCAATCGAAAAATAAATGTTGCAAATTTTCAGTAGTATTAGCAGTTTGGCAAATATGACGTTTTTTATCTGACAATTGCATTTTGTAAAGTCTACTTTCCGTATATATGATATTGTGAATGCATTTTCATTGAAATTCTTTCATTTTATTGGTGATATTAACTTTTTTCAGATTGTCCCATACTATTTTCCAATTAATTTCGTGCCCATAAAATTCTTGCTTTTGGATATATATTCTTATTAATCATGTCTCGAATATTATATATCTGAGTTTTAATTCTTTAGGTTTGATTTGTTTTCCATTTCTGTCTAATATGACCATTTCATTAGAAAGTTTCAATTTTATGTTTGCTTTTTTATTAATTTCATTATCAATTTCTAAAATTTGTAAGAAGTCGATTGGTATTGAACTTTTAACTCTTGAAAATTCCGATACAGTTTCTTTTATCCACAAGTTTTTCAAATATAGAGCAACAACTGTTAAATTTGTTGGTTTCTTCATTCCATATGTATTTTATGTTACTTTTTAGAAAAGAAGAAAAAAACAATGGCTTATTTTAAAATGAAATTTTTGAATTACCAAATAGTCTCATATTAAGTACCTCGTTCTTAGTTTTGGGATTATCTCCAATTTTAGAAAATTAGACCATGTATAAATCATTTTCTGATAAAATAAAGGACTATTTTAAAGATTTAGTTCTTTAATATTTGAACATTTACATAAAAAAAAAACTGATCATTATACTTGTTGTCAAATTGTCGAAGCCAATCGCATTCCAGCTTTCTAACAGTTCATGAAGAATGCGATAAAGAGACTTTATTTGCTTACTTCTAATGAATAAGTCTATACTAATCATGCCCATTCCGCCCTTTGTTATATCAAGAAAAAAAACCTGTCTTCCTATTTGGTCAACTTTACCATCCCATATAAAATTCCAAATAATATTGTTTATTTCTTTTGAATATTTTTCAAGAATTCCCCGCATTTCAATTTCAATTTTCAGTTTTAGTTGTTATCCCGATTTTGTTTTTTGTCCATGGATTTATGAGTTTTGAACAGCGGTATACTACTGTTGCCTTTATTCATAACTACACATGGTCAATATGAAGGTTTTACCACTAAATGACAGTTTCCTGCTTTTCCAAACGTGGACACAGTTTTTAATCTTTTCTATAATTTTGTTGCCATATAACATCATTATCAATTTTATATCCGTTTTTTATTCCGAGGGTTTTTACATTACCTATAATCCATTTAATTTTATTAAATTTTAGATTTTTCCTTTTAAGAGATCCTATAATTAAACCTTTGGTTTTATCAAAATTAATTTTAGATCCCGAATCTTTTTCATATAGCGTTAGGACATCAAAAGATTTTACTACTGATTTTCCATTTTTGTTAAAAAGCTAAGTATCATCAGCAAACATGCATAATGTAGTTTCTATACTTCCCCCAAAATTAAACTTTTCTAATAGAACTTTGTTTACGATAGATATTAAACTTTTCTAATACAACTTTGTATACGATAGATATTTAACTTTTCTAATACAACTTTGTATACGATAGATATTTAACCTTTCTAATACAACTTTGTATACGATAGATATTTAACCTTTCTAATACAACTTTGTATACGATAGATATTTAACTTTTCTAATACAACTTTGTATACGATAGATATTTAACCTTTCTAATACAACTTTGTATACGATAGATATTTAACTTTTCTAATACAACTTTGTATACGATAGATATTTAACCTTTCTAATACAACTTTGTATACGATAGATATTTAACTAATCTGCAATCAATTTCATCTTCCTGCCTAATTTATCATATACTGTGTTACAACTCAAGATTCTACTGACGAGGGGAGGTAACACTAGGTCACCGACCAGTCTAGGTGACCGAATGGTCTAACGCGGGTGGTGTCGTCTTGATATCTTTATAGAAGCAGTTTAAATTCAGGCGAGGAAAGAGCAAAAATTTGCCTTCGCAAATTTGAAGAAATTGACCCAAGAAATTTCCGACTATGAAATATCTTTCTAATTGGCAACGCATCTATAAATAGTAATATCCCCAAAATACTGAACTTGAAAAAATTTAAAACAGAAGGTCCCTAATTAAATGGCAAACTGAAAATCTCGAACACACCAATCGAATGGCTAACAACTGTCACATTCTTGACTTGGTACAAGCATTTTTTTTTGTAGAAAACGGTGAGTTGAAGCTGGTTTGATAACTAACTTAATTTCCCACCTGTATGATACATATATATTTACAACAATGGTCGGTATTATATCAACAAACCTCTACTGTAAACATACCTATAAACACCAATACCTTTCTCCATAAAGCTGTCACCTCAAACACTACAAATATTATTTCATACAGTCAAGCTCTCAGAGTAAAGCATATTTGCTCCTCTAACGAGACTGTCACTAAACGGTTACACGAACTTCGCGGATTCTTTTACCAGACCAGGTTATAAGAGGGTCATTCTACACATATATGGCCATTTTACAACGTGTATTAGATTAGATGAAAATGTTATCATAGCTGTTTTTCTTGTGTATCATTGCATTCCAAAATTATTGGTTTTATAAGAAACGTAGTGAGCAGTGATTAGAACGTAACCTTAAGATCTCTAAAAAATGAAATAGTCCACATAGTTTAGGAAAATGTCATTACCGTAACGGATTACATAAATTTTTGTAAAAACCATATTCAATTTGTTTTTGTCCTATTGACATATCGTATACAATCTTGAAGTTTTATAACCGATTCTTGAAATGAAACATGGATAAGGGGTTTGCGCGTGCTAACAATAAAAGCTGCAATGACCATTTACACTACACTAAGAAGAGACGAAACGAATTAGTTCCGTTTGTTTTAACATACAATCCCGCCTTTCACGTTTTATAAGTGCTAATTGGCAGAACATTACCAAACACCTAAAATTATCCAAGAGCTTTCACAAACCTCCTGTCTTAGCTTTTTGAAGACCAGCAAGTCTGAAATACTTATTTTTGAGAGCTGATGTCTCCTGTAATAATAGCTCTTCAATTGCAAAATGTCTGACTTGCCACCAAATACAGAATACTCAAACATTTACTTGCCACTCCATTGGGACTGTGTTCACTAAATTGTGCAATGCAACTTGTAACACCCAGAAAGTTGTGAACCTTCAGTGTCGATGTGGCATGCAGTTTCGACGTGACTACGCCCTATCTCCCCGTAAGTCGTCATTAGAGATCTTCTGGACACGCACAAGATGATCTCAAATACCTTATCATCACTATTATAGACCTAATCGAGGGTTGATCAAGGGTCGATAGAATTTTTGGATAAGAAAATTAAGGACAGTTTTACCAGAGGGCATAAATGAAAAAAACTAGCATCAATTGTTTCTAGTAACTCAGACTTTATTTTATACGAAATGCACGTCTGGCGTTTTAAATTATAATACCGGCGTCACACATCAGCGTATAGCACCGACGTACGCCGGATGTGGTAAAAAACCATGTACGCTGCCAGTACGCTAGTAATTTTGCACGCAGTCAACTTGTCAATCATTTATGTATCGTGTGAAAAACGAGCTTTAAACTTGTTCAAGGCGTACGAGAAGCTTACATGAGCGGTTTTAAGGCGTTACAGAAACGTATGTTGGCGTATGTCTGGCGTTTGTCTAACGCAGATGAAATGCACGCTCCAAAGGAAAAACGTCCCTTGAACGTAGTTGAGACACGTCCCAGTCGTACCTGGAATACGTTTTTTATACGCCACGGGTACGTTTTATACGTTCACGTAGTCGAACAACCTTGAGGCATATACAATGTACCCTAAACGTGTTTATACAACGTAATCCTGGTATCTTTGATAGCTACTAGTATTTAGTACAGGACGCTTACAGTTTTAAGGAATTTATTCCTCCATTCAAACATCAATATTAAAAAAAAATTCCAAGCGTATTGATCCGTGATTATTTGTATATGATTTTCATTTTGACTACCAAATATCAATACTACTGTCATTTTACATCTAACTGATGAAGGATTAGTTATCCGGTTTTTTTTTTGTGATGATTTTCTTGTGATGATGTATCCTTTTAGACTTGTCATATCTTCAGCATATCTGTGATGAGGGTCAATCGGGTCGCAGCAGTCCATTCCATTATTCAAAATAAGCTAGTTGTTAATGTTCACGCGTATCTCCTCTAGTATCGATGCGGAACATATTTACTTTATACCTCTGTTCCTCTTTTGATAATCTTTCGAATGAGGTATAAGATATGTCTGTAATGAGGGGCTGAAGGGTCGCAGTAGTCCATTCAACTATTCAAAACATCCATTTGACTTTTTCTTCTATGAAAAAAACGCATATTTTGGCGTTAATGTCCTCACCAACCCTTCTAATGGTCAATGCGGCACAATTGACAAGTTATATCTTTAACCAGGGGATGAAGAATAGCAACAGTACTGTAAAAAAAACCAATGCATATTCTTTTTTATCTCTATATTTATGTTTTGGCATTCAGTTCGTCCATACATTAAACCAAGGAATTTCTGTTTATAATAGTTAGGGAACCCTCTAGTTTATCAACCGAAACTAAATAAATTAATAAACATGAAAAATAGAGTGTTTTGATTTTTTATCCTGATACTAATTTGAAAAATTGTTAGATAACACCAAATTGACGAATTCAGAAATACGGGATTAAGTGTCAAAGTCCAATTTTTTATATCATTGTTTACTTTTCATTTTCAATACTGAAATATAAATGATAAACTATTTCAGGATTCAATACTCATCACTTTACGTTGAAAATTGAAAAATGAATAACGGACGTACTTCAGCGCGGTCAAATGTGAACTCCTGACTATCCTACTGCCTTTCGGTACTTATATTTTGACAATGAACAAGGTATATCTTCTAGTATCTTTCGCCTTGCTTTTAAAACACTAAACTGCCGATATGAAATGATCCAGTCCTACGCTCTAATGTAACAGCTTCAATAGAACGATGAAAGATTGAGAACTAATCTGGAATCACCAAACTCATTTTAAACAGTAAATTATTAGAACTATAAACATTATTAAACAAATAGTAGCTACGAACTATTATGTGGACTATGCATGATGTACCTTAAGCACGTAAGTGTTAAGAGAAATCTTCATTATTAAACAAAACAAAACTTACATATGTTTTGCTTAATTTCAGCGATTATTCAGCAGTCTCTTTGTTTTGATGATAGCTAGCTGTGCCATTGGATTGGATTGTCCACTGATCATATGTTATTGCAAACCTAGAAATACAGCACGTTGTTTGAACCATGGAACAAATCTGACTTACATTCCACGTCTTCCAAAGGATGTTAAAATCCTAACATTCGTCAACAATTACCTCCCGAACATTACAAGACAGACATTTGAAAACTTATCAGCCGAATTTATCACTCAACTAAACCTATCACGAAATCATATCCGAACAATTTCTAGGGATGCTTTTGTTGATTTCAAATCATTCTATGTTTTAGATCTAAGTTCAAATATGGGAATTATTCTAGATACTTTAGATAAGGCATTTGTAAATGTGAACTTTATACAACAAGGATCGCTTTATTTAAGCAATGTAACCACCAGAAGAGGCTTTCAGACAGATATTTTCAAAACCTTAGAGCATGGGAAAATAAACAAAATTGTTCTACAAAATAATAATCTTTTACGAATTGACGGATCTTCTTATCGGAATTTAAAGTATCTGAATACATTAGATGTCTCGAATAATAATATAGTATACGGAAACTTATCTGGATTAATTAAGCTTACTCGACTTACAATAAGTAACAATAACTTGCACACTGTTCCAAGCTTTTGTGCATCGAATGGGTCGTCTCTCGTCCCAAATTTAAGAAAACTAAACATAAACAATAATAGAATAAAAGTTCTGAAATCCAATGACTTTCATTGCGTAAAGCGACTAGACACTTTAAATATGTTAAATAATCCATTTCGAGAAATCCAGGACAACGCCTTCTCTTCCTTAAGAAAATTACATAGATTACGTCTCCTGCCTATTGTAAATAGTCTAAAACGTATACAAAGTTATGCCTTTAATATGTCAAATGTTAACTCAATAAATTTAGCTGATGCACATTTTAAATTTACGACCAATAGTTTCAATGCCGATACCATATTTCGTTTTTGTCCTCGTTTGTATGCATTGATTTTGTCGTACAATACTATACCTTCGAATTCCGAAACAGCGATAAAGATGTTTGGATCTCTTCGTCATCTTAAACAACTAACACTGCAATCTGTTGGATGGGTAGTTATACCGCAAAACTTGTTCCATCGGCTAACAAGCTTGAAAAAACTCGAGCTAGAGAGCAATAATTTATTTTCATTATCTTTTAACAATCCGTTCCTTAGGGTAAAGAGCTTAGTACATCTTGGAGTTGGAGGAAACAAACTAAATACTTTCAATAAGTCGTCATTGCCAGAAAATATTTTCAAAAACTTGAAGACTTTAAATTTAGCACGAAATCCGTTCACCTGCAATTGTAATTTAATGTGGTTTGTCCATTGGTTAAACGTTACAAACATAAAAATTCGAGAGTATCCATCAAGATATTTTTGTGTCACACCCGGTGTGTGGAAAGGGAAACAACTCAATACATTTAGCCAAGACTGTTCAAATAAAAGAGTAAATATAACACTGATTGTACTTTTGTGTGTTACTGTTGGCGTGATACTCATAACAGCCACGATAGTTATATTCAAAATACGATGGCATATTCGGTATTGGATATATCTTGTGCGCGCGAGGCGTAGAGATTATTGCAGGATAGATATCGATGAATATGCGTATGATGGATTTGTAGTGTACTGTGATACTGATAGAGAATGGGTACATCAAAAGTTAGTCCCGTTCCTCGAAGTTGAACATGGATACAAATTATGTATTCATTACAGAGATTTTCATGTTGGTAAATTGATAGTGGATAATATTTTAGAAAATATGGAGGAAAGTAGGAAAATAATTCTGGTTATGTCAAATGGTTTCTGTAAAAGTAAGTGGTGTCAGTTTGAAGTTCTATTGGCGAATGACAGATATTTAAACAATGGTAGTGAAACTTTAGCAACAGTTTTATTAGAAGATGTAAATAGTCGGTACTTTACAAATGTACTTAAACTCATTCTGACGTCTACAACTTATGCTGTGTGGACTGATGATGAAATCGGACAACGGTTATTCTGGAACCAGATTCTTAGTTCTTTTAAAAGAGATATAGTCTACAATAGAGATGAGATATAATGAGGATAAATATGATGAGATAAGATGTCAATAGAGAACACATTATTGGCAGAATCAGTATAATGATTAGCACAACAAACGTATACGACACAGAGAGAAGCCAGCTCAAATGTGGAGTATAAAATGAGTTGATAATCCTAAGTGTTTGTTGAATTGCATCAGAAGCAACGTTACATCGATTATTAA
Organism: Mytilus galloprovincialis; assembly: GCA_037788925.1. Lineage (NCBI taxonomy): Eukaryota > Metazoa > Mollusca > Bivalvia > Mytilida > Mytilidae > Mytilus > Mytilus galloprovincialis. Next base: position 451,645 of record CM075331.1, read on the forward strand.
AAACAAACATTCAGAGTTGTCACTTTTTCAATCATACCCCATCATTTTGTTTTATATATTTTATGAGTCAATTTCAACTCGTGGCTAATACAATCGAAAACATTCTATAGGTATCTAAATGAAAGGACGCTCTAACAAATTAAATAGATATGAATAGTTATGCCCTTTATAATGTAAAAACACACAAAAGTTCAAATATTGGTAAAGTCCTCCTTGTTGCTGATGCACATAAACAATTATTCAAAAAAATTGTAGAATTCCACTTTATTATCTAAATCAGTCTGTTCCTATTGTATCAAACAGTTACAACAAAACCATTTCAGTATTTAACATAAAGCAAACTTTACAGGACCTTGATTTATAACAAAACCTGAATAAAACTCTGACATATGCCTGTTCCCATTCACCTTATATTTACAGCCCCTCTGGCAATGTTATTAATAGGGACCTAAACATAATTCGACAGTTACATCTCCGTGACATATGCCTGTTCCCATTCACCTTATATTTACAGCCCCTCTGGCAATGTTTTTAATAGGGATCTAAACATAGTTCAACATGAACATCTCCGTGACATATGCCTGCTCCCATTCACCTTATATTTACAGCCCCTCTGGCAATGTTTTTAATAGGGATCTAAACATAGTTCAACATGAACATCTCCGAAAGTCGATAACTCATGGTCCTAAGTTTAGTGAACCCCAACACATCAATTGGAACAATATCTACAAAATAGTTATGGATTCCATTTAGGACTAGTATGCCGGAGAATGGATTAAACGAGAAGAAGTAAAACTGGATAATTTGTCAGAATTGGTCAAAACAATCGGGTCTCTAATAAAACGTCGAATTCATAAGTTGAAAAACTGTGTGAATAATCGACCAAATACCATTTTCAGAAATAAATGTCTATAATATCTTCACGAAAGAAATGTTGTTGTTTCTGCGTAAAAAAGCTTCAAATAATATTTAGACAATATACGTATAGTGTCTTGAAATATGAAATTTATTTGCATGAGGCTTAGAAACGGGAAAATGCGAGGTTCTACCGAGCATTTTCCAGTTTCGTGCCGAATACAAATAAATTTTATATTTTAAGACACTATATGTATATTGTTTTTATACTGAAATCGATAAAAAAATAAAAAAATAATAAAAATATGAAACAAATATTATTAAAAAAAAGTGTTTGGCATTTTCCCCCTTGGGGTACCATTTTGGGGGTATTTCCCTATGAGCGTAGTCTAGGCGGTAAGCATTGACAATTTAAGGAATTAGAAAAGGAAAATGAATTTAATTAATAACATTTGATAAACATGGTATATAAATTACCAATTTGAAGACATAACAGGTTTAAATTCATAAAAGTTTGACCATTGTTACTACACGTTGTCATGGTTGTGACGTGACGTTGTAAGTAGGCGGGGCTTATAGGTGAGTTGAGGTCATTGACGTATAAAGCTAACGTTTATACGTATAGCTTTATCTGTATAGTAAAATAGCTGATTGCAGTACAATGTCTTTTATATGATTCGTACTATTACGGGTGTCTTGTAAAAGAATAAGGAACATTACATTGCAAATCAGAGGAATTACCTTGTTTGTATTGGATACCTAGGTTTCACAAATTCCGTACAAACAACAGTTCATTGCCGGCTTATCTACACGACGAAGGAATTGTCCATTAAAATTCTGTCCGCAGTGAAAGAGGGTCTTCAGAAATACAATGAAACTGTTTACTCGCGTAGTGGTTTTAACCATATGTGGAATTTTTAAAAACTTCTGGATAATTTTATATCTCGCACTTTCTATGAAACTAGTTCTATCAAAATTTTAGATTTGTGACATCCTCCGCCTCATTTTTAGACTTATATCTCGAATTTGACTTACACAGTCATCTCAGTACCAGAACCCATGATAAACGAGACGATTTTAATTTTGAAATTATAAATTACCCTCGCCTTAGTAGCAATATACCAACTTCACCTGCATATGGGATATACATTTCCCAACTTATTCGATATTCAAGAGCTTGCAGCTCCTACTCAGACTTTGTAAAACGTCATCAGTGTCTGAGAAGAAAGTTGACGAACCAGGGGTATCTCGAAGAACGTCTCGTCCTTTTTCTAAAAAAAAGTTCATTGGAAGGTACCAAGACCTTGTTGATAAATATTCCGTATCAACTTCACAAATAATACATGATGGTCTTGATGTATAGATTCTGCGTACTGATGTTGCTTATCATCTTAACAACGTGTTCTTTCATTTGTCTGTGTTCTATTGTTAATATTACTTTTACTGTTGGACTGTTTTATGTGATATGCGCTTAACGTGGCTCGGTACTTAAACATTGTATTATCTTTCATTTTTTGCTGGTGTGTTTTGTATATGCGACTTTTTGTGTTTCTGTCGGTTCTTATAACGCGACTCGGTACTTTAAAAGATCCCTTCAATATGATATTGTTCTATTATATGGCATTATGATATATTTCTATTATGAATTAGAAAATACGTTGAACCACAAACGTCAAAATTATTCAATCGCATAGTGGAATGAACTATTTGTGGATTCTTATAAATTCTATACAACTTTTGGACTATTTTAAATCTCGGTCTACTTCTGAAATTAATTCTTACATACTTGAATTTTTTAACCCTGTATGCTAACATTGCCCATGTGAAATTTTTAAATTGTTTGTATATACATTGAACGACAAATTTATGTGACGTATACAATTTTCTGATGTCAGACACGCGAATCAATGAATGTGTTTGTAAATAGATGTTTTTTGTGTTCTGTTAAATTGTACCTTTTAAAATTGTTACACGATGATGACTGCTGTACCCATATATTGACTATTTTGTTTATTATGTATGTTTAATTCACGCATCATTGGTAATATAACGGAATTTGATGAGACTGTCATCAAAGTGAGAGGTTTAGCGCATTACAACCAGTTTAAATCCACAATTTTCTACATTTGAAAATGCCTGTACAAAGTCAGGAATACGATAGTTCTTGTCCATTCGTTTTTTATGTGTTTTGTCATTTGATTTTGCCATGTGATTATGGACTTTCCGATTGGATTTTCCTCTGAGTTCAGTATTTTTGTGATTTTACTTTTCACTCGATTAATGAGTTTTAAGAATGAGGCAAAGGGTTAAGATGTATGAGCTGTATATGTTAACCTATATGGAAAAGTTACGCTTGGTTCTTACAGTGTGAAACTAAGCTACAATTTGTGGTCATACATGAAGGAATGGGGAATAAACTCATCATAGATACCAGGATTACATGTTGTATTTACAACAGGCGCGCGTTTCGTCTACAAAATACTCATCAGTGACGCTCGAATCCCCAAAACATAAAAAAAGTCCAAATAAAGTACGAAGTTGAAGAGCATTGAGGACCAAAATTCCTACAAGTTTTGCCAAAGTAATCTGTTCCTGAGGTAGAAGCCCTGATTATTTCAAAAATTCAAACGTTTAGTAAACTTGCATCAACCTGAAAGAATGGAAAATACGTTGGTTCTTTTCAACTCAATATCTGTAATATGACAACATATTCGTTTTTTCTAAATATTATATAGTAGATAGCCTATTTATAAACATCAATGCCAGTGATGCAATGATAATTGAGGGGTAAGAGTCAGTTTCAGTCGATAAAATCACTTTCCAATCATACAATGGAGTATGTGCTCCATCTGACAATATTGGAGTTTTAGGTATCTCATGTTCTTCAACTTTAACTTAATTGCCTATAACATTGTTTATTCTGGTGTCTGTAGACAACACTCGCGACTGGCATTCACAACTGCATGTAAGCCTTGTATCATTGATAAGTGTAACAAATATTTATTGATAGCTATTATCATTTTGAAAATATTTTATCTATAAGATGTCGCTTTGCTATAAACGAAAATTAAACACAATGGCATAGCAAGGATGATAATTCACATAATATATTAATTAAAAAAGATTTTTGTATGAATGAGTCTTAAGTACTGAGTATTGCAGCCTGCGTTTTTATAAGATAATACAGCTAGAGATCTTGGCAAATCGCAAGTCCTTCTTGGCCTCATTCGATATGATAACGAACAACAAATCTGCGGACTTGTTTTGTTTGTATTGGATTCCAATTTTGATAACGCTTTTACATGCAATCATAGTTTACCGGCTACAACCTAAATTTAAACACTGTTGGAATTATCTATATATTGATTGTTTATAACTCAAAAGAGCATCTCAGTCATTTTAGATCCTCTAAACCACAATATCACATAAAAAGTTAAAAAGCAGTCTTAAAGAAACAATCAACAATACTTTCTTCTATAATAATGGTACGATCTGGTACAAAAGACAAGGAACGATAAGCCTCCGTTTTGGCCCCCCTATTTTCTCATTTTTCAAATTTTGTTTTTGAAAGCTGCTAATCACGTTGAAATATTCCCTTAGGTTTGAAGTTTGTTTGGATAAACTTCAAGGCCATTAACGTCAGAAAGATAGGTGAGGTGAGGGGGGTTAAAGGGCATCAAAAACACCAAAAGAAGAAAAAATTACGATTTTTGGCCAATGTTTCTTAAAATTTAATAGTGTGCGCCTACGTGACCATGAGATAATTATGGCTATTTAGATACCAAAAACAGTGCTAATGACATTAGAATAAAAACAAATCCAGGATCACGTTGGCGCAGGCGCTACAAAACTAAAAATTCGTTGTACGGAACAGTTGCAAAGTGAACAATAAATACAATATTTGAATAATAACAGAAAGTTTACCCTTACCTCACCCAGATTCTAAAATAAGTGGTTTTAAAGTTTACCCAAACAAAATTCAAACCTCATGGAATATTCTAACATAATAAGTAGCTTTCCAAACCAAAATTTGAAAAAATAAAGGCAACAGTATACCGCTGTTCAAAACTCATAAATCGATAGAAAAAAACAAATCCGAGTTACAAACTAAAACTGAGAGAAACGCATTAGATATATGAAAACAACGACACAACATTTAAATGTAACACACTCAGAAACGAGCTAAGCATTAGACAAAATCCGATCAGAATAACAAATATAACATCAAAACTAAATACATGAATTTGAGATAGAAAATTACTGTGACACGTCTTATAATAATGTGAATTCACACTCAAATATAAGAGGAAACAAACGACACAAAAGAAACACAACGTTAAAATGTAACACACACAGAAACGAATTATAATATAACAATGGCAATATTCCTGACTTGGTACAGGACATTTTTTAAAAGAAAAAAATGGTGGGTTGAACCTGGTTTTGTGGCATGACAAACCTCCCGCTTTAATGGCAATGTTATATATAAAATTAAAATGACAACACAAAATAACAGGACTACAATACAAATACATAGGAGATCATATTGGACAAAAACACAGTCGAATAATAGCTAATAAAAGGCACCAGATTTAAAATTTAATACGCCAGGAGTGCGTTTCGTCCACACAAGACTAACTAGTGACGCCCAGATACAAAAGTTCGAAAGCCAAAACGAGTGCAAAGTTGAACAGCAAAAGTTCAAAAAAGCTGATCCAAATACGGTCAGGGTTTTCTACTTGGGATACGAACATCCTTATTATTTAGAATATTTTATACTTTTGCAAACAGTAAGTTTTATAAAATGACTATATAAAAGATATACACGATAAAACTGAAGTATTAACTAATAACAAGGGGGTGGGGGGGGGGGGGGTGGGGATAGGACAAATGATAAAATAGGGTGGCCAAAAACTGGCCTTATCGTATCTTGTCCATTATTATTTTGGGTAAAAAAATCATTTATCTTTTAAAGTGAGTCTGAAGATAAAATATTCTTCATCTCAGAACAAGTGTTCAGAATGCTGGAGATTTTCATTGACAAATTTGTTGAATTTGAAGGTTGGATTATCCAGCATGCTGTTGGGATTCCTATGGGATCAAATGATGCTCCTCTCTTGGTCGACGTTTTCTTACTTTTATGTGAGCCGAAGGTCCATCGGACACTTAAATAAACAAGACGAAGATAGATAATTTCATTTCTCTTTCTGTTATATTGATGATTTTCTTTCTATTTACTATCCAAACGTTTCTGATTGGGTCCAATAAATATATCTCCCTAAACAAGAGATCAAAGAAACCATAGATACAGCTTCATCTGCCTAATTAGTTTACCTCCAGTTTGACTACAACGGTCATCTTGGTACATGAATCTATGAAACACGAGACGTCTTTTAATTTTGAAATGATAAATATTTCTCACCTGAGTTACAATTTACCGACCTCACCCGCGTATGAAGTATACATTTCTCAACTCCCGCAGTATTCAAGAACGTATTCCAGTTGCTACTACGACTTTCAGAGCAGTCATTTTGTCTATTGAAGAGAGTTGTCTTATTGGAAATCATACCACATCTTCTTTTTATCTTGGTGTCTGAGCAGAAACATAATTTTTACGTCTCGTCGATTATTGGGAAAGTACCTAGATCATATAGATAAGTATAAATTAAATCACAAAAATACAGAACTCCAAAGAAAATTCAAAACAGAAAGTCTCTAATCAAATGGCAAAATCAAAAGCTCAATCACATCAAACCAATGGATAACAACTGGCATATTCTTGGCTTGTTACAGGCATTTTCTTATGTAGTTCTTGGTGGATTAAACCTGGTTTTAAAGGTAGCTAAACCTCATTTGTATGACATTTACATCAAATTCCATATTTAACTTTTGACGTGACAGTGTAAGTATGCATCCAGCTATCATGTTTTGATTTAGGGAGTCCCTAATCCAGGTGGGTTCGAATGTGTGATTCGGACGCTTGAGTTATGTACAGTGTTGTTTCTATCTTGTTTACCCTTGTATTATATTTTACTTAATTTGTCATATTCCAGTGTTTCTTAAAATAAAAGATGTTCTTCATTACAATGTTTTATACTGGCGTATATACAAAATTTAGTCCTGGTATCTATGATGAGTTTATTTACAACCACTGGTTCGATGCCACTGCTAGTGGAGATTTATTTCCCCGAGGGTATCACCAGCCCAGTAGTCAGCACTTTTCGTGCTGACATGAATTATCATTGATATGGTTATATTTATAATTTAATTGTTTACAAAGTGTAGAATTTTTGAAATACTAAGGCTTTTCTACCTCAGGCATAGATTACCTTAGCTGGATTTGGTAAAACTGTTAGGAATTTTGGTTCTCAATGCTCTTCAACTTCGTACTGTATTTGGCCTTTTAAACTTTTTTGGATTCGAGCGTCACTGATGAGTCTTTTGTAGACGAAACGCGCGTCTGGCGTATTTACAAAATTTTGTCCTGGTATCTACGATGAGTTTAATTATTACTTTGCAATCAGTATGTGTAATATTACTTCAATGTGAAAAATGTCTGTATTGGCCAACCATACACAACGAATCTATGTCTACACTTGTCTATCTAACCAGGAAAAAAAATAAAATAAAAGTAGAAAAAAAATGGTCAAATTATAACAATCATATCATTAAATCTCTTAATTGCGAATCCCGGAAATATCAAATCACTCAAATACACTCAAATGTTATATTACAATTTTTAATGGTACTATTGGTACAAATTCCATTATAGTTCATATACACGTACATATGTATTCCTTATTTCATCTTTCAAATATGGTATAAATTTGTGGAACAATATGACGTTTTATTTGATAATGTTTGGAAAGTAAGAATTGTACCAAAGAAACAAAATGTAACATGACAAGAAATTTAATGAAGTAATTTAAATATTAATTTATTTTATTTTTAACAATTCATTACGGAAACCCTGTTAATTTATTTTATTCTTAACAATTCATTAAGTAAAACCCTGTTCCCAGTTCTTCATTTCTAAAGAGTATTACAAAAGCAATTATAATACAACTTTTTACTAAAATAGGCGTAACAACCCGGATATTATTACGGATGTCACATGTACTACTGTCATATTTACCCGATGTAAGATAGATACAACAAACAACAATGTATCCATCACATCTTTATATTTACTTGTTTGTAATATACGGAAGTTTACTTTGTGGTGAGTTCATTATTTTTATCAAAATAATAATTTAAAAAATGAAACAGGTAATATACATGAATAATTCATACAACTATATAAATATATAAACAGATCTTAAAATGTTAACACCGTTCTTTAATTAGTATACAGGATGAATAATTGTATATCCATGTATTATAAATAAGAAGATATTAAAATGTTAATGTCGTTTATTAACTATGGCTCAAGGTGACATACAAAACAGCTTTTATGAAGAATTTCAATCCAGTCATAAACATGGTTATGCACAGGAGTAAAAGAGTTGTCATTTTAAGACAAATTATTGATATGAACGACTTATATATTTGTTCAGTTTCAACGGCAAAATATTAATATCATACAAAAGAATTAATGAGGAAATAATCAAGTGTGTTATATCCCTCATTTCCTTATTACACTCACGGATTACAATAATTAAAGTTTTAAAAATATTTTTCATTTGAATAACTTGTTGACCCAGCTCCATTAGAGGCGGAGGTATTTTTCGCCATGACGTTGTCAGTTTATTTTCGATTTATGAGTTTGACTGTCCCTCTGGTATATTTCGTCCCTCTTTTATTGCAGTCTTAATATATGGTCATTTTTATAATTGTTATGTTTGCAAAAGTATGAATTGATCTAAATATTAAGGATTTTCTTAAAAAAGGCATATTTATTTCGTTTACCAGTATTGTTCCATATATGTATCTTTTGAAGCATTTCAATAGTTTGTCAAGGCATTAGCCGTAGTTGGCACAACTTTTTTCAAATTTTGATCTTCAATGCCCTTCAACTTTATACTTGTTTGGCTTTCTAACTTTTTTTTTATCTGAGCGTCAATGATGAATCTAATGTAGACGGGAGGCGTGTCTGCCGTATAATATTATAAGCCTGGTACCTATATATAGAAATCGTAGAATTAATCCGTTCAGTATTTTGCTATGGTGTAAAAGTAAAAAGGACAATACAATCTGGACATTACAACACAGAAGGATTGGTTGATAAAATCTAGTCACTGCAGAATAGCAAAAGGTTCACTTATATTATATTGACACTGCCGTCTAGAACAGTTAGCTGAGATTAATTATGATGTGCTTGGTATATTAATCCTGAGATGATAATTTCACTTATAATTTTGGAAAAATGATATAAACCAAATTGATAGTTATTGAACGTCGTATTGTATTCTTTTATTTGTCTTTATGAATATTTGTTGTTTGGAGATAGACTTTTCCAACAAATTGTCGGCATTCCTATGGGAACAAACTATGCGCCTCTTCTTGCCGACCTCTTCTTATTTTCTTATGAATCGGAGTTCCTCCAGACACTTGTCAAAAACAAGAGGATCAAAGAAACCAGATTATTTAAATTCACTTTCAGATATATTGATGATTTTCTTTCCATAAACAATCCGAACTTTTCTGATTGGGTTCCATTAATATATCCCCCAGAACTAGAGATTAAAGAAACAACAGACACGGCTTCCTCCGCCTCATTTTTAGACTTATATCTCGAATTTGACTTACACAGTCATCTCAGTACCAGAATCTATGACAAACGAGACGATTTTAATTTTGAAATTATAAATTTCCCCCACCGTAGTAGCAATATACCAACTTCACTTGCATATGGGATATATATTTCCCAACTTATTCGATATTCAAGAGCTTGCAGCTCCTACTCAGACTTTGTAAAACGTCATCAGTGTCTGAGTAAAAAGTTGATGAACCAGGGGTATGTCAAAGAACGTCTCGTCCTTTTTCTAAAAAAAGTTCATCGGAAGGTACAAAGACCTTGTTGATAAATATTCCGTATCAACTTCACAAATAATACACGATGGTCTTGATATAGATTCTGCGTACTGATGTTGTTTATCATCTTAACAACGTGTTTTATAGTTCTTTCATTTGTCTTTGGACTATGATTAATATTACTTTAACTGTTGAATGGTTTTATGTGATATCCGTTTGACGTGGCTCGGTACTTATACATCTCCTCAATGTGTTTGTATTGTCTTTCATTTTTTGGTGGCTAGTTTTGTATATGCGACTTTTTGTATTCCTTTGGTTCTTATCACGTGACTCTGAACTTTAAAAGATCCCGTCAGTATGATATTGTTCTATTTTATGTCATTATGATATATTTCTATTATGAATTACAAAATACGTTGAACCATAAACTTCAAAATCATTCAATCGCGTAGTGGAATTAACTATTTTTGGATTCTTATAAATTCTATATATAACTTTTGGACTATTTTCAATCTCGGTCTATTTCTGAAATTTATTCTTACATACTTTTGATTTTTGAACCCTATATGCTAACATTGCCTATGTAAATTTTAAAAATTGTTTGTATGCACATTGAACGACAAATCTATGTGACGTATAAAATTTTCTGACGTTTGACACACAAATCAATGAATGTGTTTGTAGATAGATGTTTTTGTGTTCTGTTAAATTGTTCCTTTTAGAATTGTTATACGATGATGACCGATGTACCCATATTTTGACTATTTTATTAATTGTGTCTGTTTAGTTAACGCATCAATGTAAATATAACGGAATTTGATGAGACTGTCAACAAAGTGAGAGGGTTAGCGCTATAAAACCAGGTTTAATCCACCATTTTCTACATTTGAAAATGCCTGTACCAAGTCAGGAATATGGCAGTTCTTGTCCATTCGTTTTTGATGCGTTTTGTTAATTTGATTTTGCCATGTGATTATGGACTTTCCTCTAAGTTCAGTATTTTTTGTGATTTTACTTTTTACTGTTACATTTTACTGTTACATTTTACGTGGCTCGGTTCTTACACGCTGACATTGTTTTATTGTTTTATTTAAAAAAAGAAATGTATTTGTGTCTTTCTTTTTATGCTTATGTGCTTTGTCTATATGCCTTTCGGTGTTTTTTAGTTAAATATGACGTTGCTCTGTACTTAGGCATCCCGTTATTGAGTAATAGTGCTATGGTTTTTTTGTATTCTTGTCTTTCATTTTTGATAATGCGCATTGTCTATATGCCTTTTTGTGCTTCGTTATTACATATTTGTTTGTTTTCATAGTGATTAAGACTATAACACAATGTTTACGGCTGTACCCCTATTTTGACATTTTTACCTATGATATCACACATCGTTATCAATATAATGGAATTTTATGCGACTGTCATTCAAGTGGGAGGTTTAGCTAGCTATGAAACAAGCTTAAATCCACCAAGAGGGTGGTTAAGGGTTATTCACGTGCAGCCGTATTTTGTGAAATCGGTTAAAAGATCAACGTGCAAGAAATATTTAACTGTTCGTTCATCGTCAATAGGCAATTTTATTTCGCGTTCTTCCGTGCAGATACCTCCCTGCCCACCTTTACGCCCCTCTTTGATGTGTTTGAGCGTTTGTTTTTGCCATTTGATTATGAACTTTTCGTTTTCAGTATTTTTGTGATCTGACTTTTTACCAACGTCAAGTCTTTGTTAAAACTTATATTGTAGCAACAAAAAATAAAAAAAATAACCGTATAAACATTTTTGAATATGGCCTTGTTACATTAAGTATAAATACAGTTTTTTAATTCCATATAACATCATACTAACTCATCCTAATAGATTGTTTTCGTCTTGTATAAATGTCATACAGGGACATTATTGTACTATGACATAGAAAGTACATAGTATATAAATAGGCTTGCATTATGAATTGAAAATGTTTAAAATTCTAACGTGCATTATATGTCTCGTTTTACTCTATGGACAGACGAAATAAATATTTAGCAGCTAGTTAATTGGAATATCATATTTCATTTATCACTTTGAATGTTGGATGACAAGGTTCAATCATAAACTAAAGAATTCAATGTATTATCCCTAAAAAATCATCAAAGATGACAAAGCATTTTTTTTTTTGGCAGGGTCGTGTTTTATAACAATGTTGTCTAAAAGTGTGATAAATGGTCATGCATAGCATCAATTAAACAAACATATTTTATATCTAAAGTATATGTAAATTACGTGTGACAATACATTTACTAGTTGAAATTTATAAGTATATTTAGATATCATGTAATTCCTAAAACAGATTATTAAAATATAATTTGGAATTATGTTATATTACAAGTGAAGGAATCTGATATTGATATTTGTTTGCGTGTGTGAAAATAATTTGAAAAGATAGTATAGTTTGCGTGTATGAATCTTGGTCTAATGTGTCCACCCACTTGTCATTCGATAAATTCAATTTAGATTCACTCAACGAAAGAGCAATATATTATGGTCATATACGAATGACAGGATACAAAATAACAAACACATCATATGTTATGTATAGGTAATAATTTGAACAAGTTAACATTTAATTTAAGTTATTTCTTCCTCTGTCTGTAGATCTACTAGTATGCTGAGAAGGAGACCAAAAAACAAGGTTATAATAACATTACAGTACTTACAAATATACGATACAGGAACAGTTTAATAAAATAGACTTCTGAAAAAGGAAATCACCAATTCACCAACATTCCAACTGACTCCATTTTCAGAAAACGAAATCTGTAACAAACATAAACTTTTAGCCACCGCTTTACAAGCAGAGCCAAATACAATGAAAGTCCCAACAATGTATTGGCTTCCGAAGCTACACAAAACCCCTTACAAATATAGATTTATTTCGTCTTCAAGCCATTGTTCAACTACTAAATTGTCTATTCTTCTTACCAGCACACTTGGTACAATTAAAAACCTTATAATAAATTGTTCAAATAAGGCCTTCGAAAATAGTGGAATAAATTACTTTTGGAGTGTCAAGAACTCGTTGGAAGTACTTGATAAATTGCATGCTTATATTGGTGATTTTGAATCTATTCAAAGTTTTGATTTTTCTACCCTGTATACCACATTGCCTCACATTCTCATTAAGAAAAAATTCACACACCTAATTAAATGGGCATTCAAAAAATCAGAATGTGAATATATATGTTCAAACTCTTTTAGGTCATTTTTTAGTAGCAATAAACAAAAAAACTATGTTAATTGGACATGCTTTGATACTATATATGCCCTTGAATTTTTACTAGATAACATTTTTGTTCGCTTTGGGGATTCCGTATATCGTCAGATTATCGGAATTCCAATGGGGACTAACTGTGCACCACTTATTGCGGACCTCTTTTTGTATTGTTATGAGTTACAATTTATGACAAAAATAAGCAAAGACCCATCAAAACAACATCTGATAAACAAATTTAATAATACTTTTAGATATTTGGATGATATTTTGGCTCTCAATAATGACGACTTCAGTATGTATATTAATGAAATTTATCCTGCTGAACTTACTTTAAATAAAGCTAATACTAACAATGACCACTGCCCTTTCCTCGATCTTGATATCTATATCACTAACGGAAAGCTGAATACTAAAATTTATGATAAAAGGGATGATTTTTCATTTCCTATCGTTAATTATCCGTTTTTAGATGGTGACGTTCCCTTGTCACCATCTTACGGTGTTTATATATCTCAACTTGTACGATTCGCTCGTGTATGTAACAATGTTTTAGATTTTAACGAGAGAAATTTATGTATTACTGAAAAATTATTACACCAGGGTTTTCGATATCACAAACTAGTCAAAACATTTACTAAATTTTATCATCGGTATAAAGACATCATTCGTAAATATAGCTCAACATGCAGACTTCTTATACGTTCAGGTATTTCACATCCAATTTTTTATGGAAATATTCTTTATAAAGCACAAAGGTGTCAGTATTCACCTCAGAAACTTAAAAAACCTTTGAATAGACTTATTAAGAAGGGATATAATTACGATACTGTTGTCAAGTCATTAAAGATTGCATATTTTGGCGTTAATATTGAGTCACTGATAAGGTCTTTGCGTCGGAACTAAACACATTTATTCTAAAAACAGTTGTTGGCATGACACGGGTTATGTTCTTCTCATATATGTTATGATGGTATGATACTAAACCCCTAACGGGAAGGATTGTGCCTGATGTACATATGATGAAATCATAATCTTTCAGTCAGTTTAATTGAAGTCTGGAGCTGGCATGTCAGTTAACTGCTAGTAGTCTGTTGTTATTTATGTATTATTGTCATTTTGTTTATTTTCTTTGGTTACATCTTCTGACATCAGACTCGGACTTCTCTTGAACTGAATTTTAATGTGCGTATTGTTATGCGTTTACTTTTCTACATTGGTTAGAGGTATAGGGGGAGGGTTGAGATCTCACAAACATGTTTAACCCCGCCGCATTTTTGCGCCTGTCCCAAGTCAGGAGCCTCTGGCCTTTGTTAGTCTTGTATTATTCTAATTTTAGTTTCTTGTGTACAATTTGGAAATTAGTATGGCGTTCATTATCACTGAACTAGTATATATATATTTGTTTAGGGGCCAGCTGAAGGACGCCTCCGGGTGCGGGAATTTCTCGCTACATTGAAGACCTGTTGGTGACCTTCTGCTGTTGTTTTTTATTTGGTCGGGTTGTTGTCTCTTTGACACATTCCCCATTTCCATTCTCAATTTTATTTTAATTGTGAAATGGAAACAGGGATTGTTTACATGAATAACGTAGCTTAGTATTTTTGAAGTCATTTAGCCATATGTCTTGTCACTCTCTTTTGCATTGATCTTTGGGCCTTGACTTCTTTGTGTTGGTGAACAGGCTGGTAGCAATAACCACATTGTGTTTCCATTTAAAGGTCAAGGCTTGACTGAGAATAAAAACTTTACAAATGAGTTGTACAGAAGTAAAAGAAATGTAAGTATGAACTTATCATGTATACTCATTCATAGTAAGAATAACTTATTATATGAACATTAACAAAACTGTTAAAATTACAAAAAAGTGCAGTCAGAATAATTTACAACAAAGCATATGATACACTGTCAAAAAATTCATTGAAACTATTGTAATGGTTTACTTTTCAAATAGTAATCATATATCCCAAAAGGAGTACTTCTGTATATAAGTGTGTCACTAGTATTGCACCTCATTATCTGTGTCAATTATGCAATAAACCAAAATGTCAATGCAAGGTATCATTTGTTATCATGTCTGGTTTTTTTCACGTATCGTAGTAAAAATGGTGGAATTTGATGCGACTATCATACAAAGGAGAGGTTAAGCGCTATTACACCAGATTGAATCCACCATTTTCTACATTTGAAAACGTCTGTACCAAGTCAGGAATATGACAGTTGTTGTCCATTCGTTTGATGTGTTATCATTTGATTAGGGACTTTCCGTTTTTAAATTTTCCTCGGAGTTCAGATTTTTTGTGATTTTTAATTTTTTGTGTTCATCAGACAAAACTTGTCTTTTCATGCCATGTCCACGAACAGATTTTAAGAAGAAAAATAAAACATTTTAGTAAAATGGATAATGTTATAAAATAGTTATCGGCTTGAAAATTGTTTATTAACGAATTGAAATGATTGTATACTGTATGGAGAGATAATTTTTTCCCACAAACAGGAACATTTTTAAGTAGGCATGATAAACTAAAGGCAAGTTACTTTAAAAGAGAAGAGACTACGTATCATGGTTTTAGAACGAGCTAACAAATACGCATTTATAATTCGACAACACAACAAACAGAACAAAACAAAAGATTTAAAATTTTAAAGAAAATATTGTCATATTTAACACCATTATATAAGAAATATTGATTCAAAAGGTTAAATTGCCATTCAAACATAAGCTATGATAATTGATACACCATTTTATTCGTTTGTCAGGTTGATTGTGGATCGTCGAATACCTTGAAGAAATATACGTTTTATCCTGGACACACTGCATGTTTGACTGCGTCATCATCTGCTGATTTGGCCTCCTCAGGTAAATCTTAGTCATATTTTATCAAAATGAAAGGAGGAATAATTTCAAATTACACTTTATCCCTTATCCGATCTACTGGCTTTTCTATAGACACACTATTGGAATAAAAAATGATACGAAGACCAGTACGGTCGACTTTGGGGAACATGTTTACAAGTTTCAAGTTGAGGTGTTTGACAATTTTACTTAGATAGGCAAACATAATTCTGATATAACTTGCAGTCTTGCGATATTTCCACCGGTCAGATCATTCATTTGCCTCAGCTATATCAAATACAGAGATATATCTTTGGGAACAATTTTAAGATGAAAGATACATCGAATTAGATAACTTTAGCGGGAACATGTATGGGCATAACTAAAATCAATACGAGGAAAGAGGTAGGGACAATTTGCCGGCAATTTGTTTCATTCGATAAGATAAATAAATCATGTTTTAAATAGCCCGATAGATGCTAATTATAGTACATAAAAATACGTCACATCATTTATTTTCATACCTTGAACAGGTATTCCTACAAAAACAAGGCCATGACTATTGATTTTTTAATATTGATTTTATTTTCTTATTAACATCCTGTATGCAAGGTGCCATACCATGTAACTTGTCAAGGAGCCAAATAATATCGAACTAATTCAAATCGTGATTTTCTCATTCTGAATATGTATATCTGTATTTGTCCTGGTCTTTTAAGGTTTTATCGTCTATAAGATAAGACAAGAAAATACATGTACATGTATATATTTTAACCGGAGAACATCTTACATCAATTGGTCATATATCACCCTGTGTTACTACTTCATGTTTTATTGCCTTTTCTGTAATTTTAACAAATCGGCCCTTCGTTGTGATACAGATGCAACAGCTTCTTGATGTTTTACCTACAATCACGATTTGTAGTGTAATTGATTTGTTCTGTTATGTTGTTTTATTTTTCTGATGAGTTATGTACCCGTGTATAGACGGTGGTAAACATTTCAGTACTAGTATCTTTACAGTTTGTGATTTGGCGACAAAATTGTTGTTGACTGCATTTGTTACATATAATATCATGTTCAAAAAACTACTTTAAAGGTTTCGACGAATTGTTTTTTGTTGTTAAGAAACTTGTATACAATGGCCTTATTTTAAGTTATGTGTATATTACACTAGCAACATGTAGGCTTAATTTCTATAGAATTAATTCTCGTGTTATTGGTTATGTACAGGCACCTACATCAGTTTGACGGCAGTTGTCCCTTGGATATATGTAATAATGTAAACACATGTCATTTAATAGAAAGTAATTCAAGAGTATGGACAGTCATAGGATTGCACACAATAAGCGATACATTATTTTTTCTTTGATACACGTAAAATTATATACTAGTTAACTAACTGAATAGTCAAAATGAACCAGAATGACTCTATGAATCAAGCAAACATCCGAAAAAATATGATAGAAACTTTAAAATTTAATATAACAACACAAAAAAATGCAAATGTTCTGAGCGAGGTTCGAACCCTTTCTTCAAAACCGTCATTTATTAGTAGTTCTGTGCTCTACTGGTGGAGCTACGGCGATTCTTATCACTATAGCTCTTATTCAGAAGCTATATTGGTACAATTTTTCGATGTTACAATTTTTTCTTTAAAAAGTTGTTTTTTATGTAATAAGGACACACTAAACCAATTTCATTTTTGAAGTAAAAAGTAGTATGAATAACAACAGTCATAAAAAGCATAACTTTTTTTTGGTTTGAAATGTCCTTCTTGGGGGATTCCCTGTTTTTTTCCACATAAAAACACCCGAAAATCCGGATATTGGACTTTCATCCTTTTTTAGGGTTAAATTAACTATTGATCACACATATCATACTATATGTAAATCGAGATATTGATCAAAAAGCATTTTTATTTTTTGTTTTTATAGTAAATTTTACTCTGTTGGCACTTTTTAAAATTGGCCCTTCTGTGAAAAAAATCCTCGGCATATTGGCCCTACCTCTTTTCATTTTCAATAGTCGCAAACTATACTAATGAAATTCACCATAACGCCCAACGTCTCGTGATTATCCAAACCAACCCATGTTCAATAAAGCTGTAAAAGAAGAGAATTCAACTAATATATTTGACCAGAATACATCAAATGAAAAGGCTATTTGTCTGAAAACTTAAACTGAATTCTCATAAATGGAAACCTTCAACTTTTCACGTTTGTGTTATATTGTGTTTTACAATAAATATTTATTACTTCATGTAATATGGATCCACAGTGACCGAGTAGTCAAAGTAGTTACTTACAACTGTAACCACTATCCAGTCAACACTGAGGTAGTGAGTTCAAATCTGCTCGTTCGGGTGCATTCGACTACATCATAACTGACTAGGATTGTCAGTTTCCCTAGTATCAAAGGTCGATGGTTTTCCTTAGGCACTCCGGTTTCTTCCATCAATCAAAACTGGCCACCACGAAACAGCCCAAAAACGGTGCTTAAAAGCGACGTAAAAACACCAAAAAAAGGTTAATTAAACTACTTGTAATACTGTTGATTTCTTGTTTGTAGGTGCTACCGCAGATGAGAAGACAGAAATAGTAGATTATCCTCTACATGTAATACTGTTCATTTCTTGTTTGTAGGTGTGAACGCAGATGAGAAGACAGAAATAGTAGATTCTCCCCTACATGTAATACTGTTGATTTCTTGTTTGTAGGTGTGACCACAGATGAGAAGACAGAAATAGTGAATAAACACAATGCTTTACGATCTCTCACTCAAGCTACAAATATGATGAAAATGGTAAATGAAAAATATACAACATCCTAAAAAAACGGTTCTCAAATGTAAAAGTCATAACATAAATTAGGCGACAACATTCAGGAGTTAGATCAGTGTATAAACTTCTATACACAATGTATGATGATTTTCATTTTTTTCTTCTTAGCATTCCATCTCAATATGGTTTATTATTATTATTATTATTATTATTATTATTATTATTATTATTATTATTATTATTATTATTATTATACAGTATTTATAACAGCGCATTATATAATATTAAAATTACTCTAAGCGCTTTACAACATATATCCATTCACATATATAAGTATTTACAATAAAATATGAAAGCCCATGTTAAAAAATTCTAAAAACAAACAGATTTTTAAAATATAGCACTGATAAACAATAAGATTTATATAAAATGAGCATGATTAAATTAAGGAGATATTGAATCCGTACCAATAAAAGTAAGTAACAACTTCAAAAATATTTGCAAAAATGTTTCTAAAATAACCAATAAAAGTAAGTTAAAAATTCAAAAAAGTAATTGCTTAAAAATTCAAAAAAAATTACAATGATACAGAAATATTTTAAGAACTATGAAAAGCATGTCTGAATAAATGAGTTTTCAGGTTTTTCTTAAAAACGTTCACACAATGGATGTTCCGTAGATGACTTGGTAAATCATTCCACAGAACGGCTGCTGCTTTGTCGAATCTTCTTTCCCCATATGTTTTAGTTCGTACACGTGCTCGCATGGGTTTATATATTTGAACGAGTTCTTGTAGGTAGACCGGTGCCTCCTCGTGCAAAACCTCGAACACATACACAAGAAGTTTATACTGGCATCGATATGTTACGGGCAGCCAATGCAGAGACTTGAGGACCGGTGTTATGTGGTCGTACTTCCTCTTCCTTGTAATGACCCTGGCTGCTGTGTTTTGGAATCTTTGTAATCTTTGAGTAGATGTTGCTGGTAGTCCATACAGTAATGCGTTCCCATAATCTAAACGTTTATTATAGCGACAGTTACTTCATCTAAAACAGAACTTATAATCTTTGTTGGTAAAATAGCATCCAGTTTAAATCGAGCACGTGTTTCTTATTAAATGTTAGTAAATGATAAATAAAAAAAATATCTCTTTGACGACGCCAAAGTAAATTAAGAGCAACCCCTCTTCAATGTACATACCAATATTTCGAAATGCAATCGATTGCTATGATTCGTTAATTTGTATAACCACAAACCAGTAAGTGATACAACCTAATATGTGTTCCTTGTTTTATGATTACACAGCTACTTTAGTACAAGTAATCTTGATGTGCAGTTTTTAAAGATGCATATATGTTTGCACCTGTCCTAAGTCAGGAATCTGATTTACAGTAGTTGTCGTTTGTTTATCTAATTTATACGTGTTTCTCGTTTCTGGTTTTTATATAGATTAGACCGTTGGTTTTCCCGTTTGAATGGTTTTACACTAGTAATTTTGGGCCCTTGATAGCTTGTTGTTCAGCTCCGTGTTGAAGGCATTACATTAACCTATAATGGTTTACTTTTATAAATTGTAATTCGGCACTCACACCACATCTTCCTATATCTATATATCAAATGTACATCTGGAAATAAACTCATCATAGAGACCAGAATCAAAATTTTATAATAACGCCAGTCGCGCGTTTTGTTTTAAAAAGTCTCATCAGTGACGCTCGAATCCAAAAATGTTTAAAGGGCCAAATAAAGAACGAAGTTGAAGAGCATTGAGGACCAAAGTTTCCTAAAGGTTGTGCCAAATACAGCTATGGTAATCTATTCCTGAGGTAAAAAAGCCTTAGTTTTTTAAATGTTGTTTCATGCTCAGTCAAACGAATACTAAATAATTGATACACCAGTTATTTAAACCTGATTCCTATTTAGTCAAACGAATACAAAATGAAATATTACCCCCAACAGATGTTTAATAACCAGGTTAGAAATACATAATGATATATATCTATTTTTTTGTAGAGCTGGGATGACGAAACTGCCTACATAGCTCAAAAATGGGCAGAAAATTGTGTGACATCACATGAGTCTCCTGGTCTGAAACGGACCATTCCAGGTACATGTATTACTAATTAGTGTTTCGCCACTTAAAGGGGCACTAGCTGTCAAATTCATTGTAACCGATTTGACTCAAATTCTCATATTTGGTTTATAACAATGTAAAACATTTATCCAAACTATCAAAAGTCTAAAATAAACAGTTTACAGAGCATGGGGTAGATAATATAAAGGTTCGTTTCGTGTGTATTTTAGTCCAGACGCCATCTAATTAACTATCGATTTGACCTCAGATGACCATATAAGCGATGTAAACAAAAATAAAGATACGAATAGATTAAACCAACACGTGCAATTGCATTTCTATAGGTCTGTTTGATTTTATTTTATAGATTAAAAATAGATGTTTCTCATTGTTTTTAACCATATAAGAATGATTTTATGTGCATCGAATTAGTAATCAAATGATTTACTGTAGTTTCACTTTCATTGTTGACATTCTTTTTCTTTAAATAACCAGTACACGTACAATGCATGCGTTGTCAATCTCTAGCTAGGGGTTAACTTGAAGTTCACATGAATATCGGTTAGAATGATGATGACGTTTTCACTTGCAAGTGAATCAGTCAAAAATTATGTTTAATCGCTTATTCCAACAAAATTAAAGGAAATTGATTGCTAAAAGCAAATTATTATTTCATTATTCCAATTTGATTAATGATTGATCTAAAAAAAAATCATACTTTATTTTTTTATATATATCGTAGCTAGTACCCCTTTAAGACAGCAATTATGTGATCTGGCCTTTTAAATTTAAATATTGCAAACAGGCAGCCAAGCACATTGTTTAAACATTCATATAATATAAATGACCTAACCACAAAAACGTATTGAAACAAAATGGAGAGCATGTTAATAAAGGCAAATGTAGTATACCGCTGTTCAATAGTAAATTTTAATTGAATCAAATGTTATTCTGTTTAACCAGAACTTATGTGCTTAAATATACTTGGCATAATTGAACATGGAAAAAAACCCAATGAGTCCAAGGTTAATATTCAGTTGTAGCCCTGTACAACAAATACACCATCAACATACCATTATTATGTGCAACAAGTTTCAATGTTAAAATATAAGTCGAAGAGAAAGCGGTTCAACAAAAAAAACCGAAATATTTCCGTACAATGGCCCACAGCACCAAGTATTCTTTACTACAATGATTTCTTACATCGTCTATACTTTCTACAGGGAGGTTTGGACTTGGTCAAAATCTTTTCTGGGGATCCGGAAAGTATGCATGGAGTGACGCTATACAAAGTTGGTATGATGAGATCACCGATTTCACATTCAATGGTCAAAATGTATTCAGTAAAATTGGCCATTATACACAGGTATTGTATTTGGTATTATATGTCCACATTTTAGTGAAGGACATAATCCTAAATTTTGTAATCTGATCCAAAATAATTCGGAACAGTTTCCCTCGAACTAACTTCATGGTAAGGCTGTTTCCAAATCAATAGTTCTTATCAACACGCTGTCTATGTTATACATTATGTCTTGTAAGGTATCTTGTAAATGAGTCAAATGGTTGTCTGAATGTTGTATTGGTTTTAGTATTTTACGATAAGATAGTCGGGCAAAATTTCGCAGTAGATTTCTTTTCCCATGAAAGTAGTTACAGGTTATGCGTTATCAACATTTAGGAAATAATTCCATCCAAACTAGTGATAAGGATCGTTTTGAACTTTTACTGATATAAGATTATTACTCAGTGTTGAATGTTGACTATCTTTGGTTTAATGAAGATCGATGAAAGCGTGTTTGGATGTTGTGACAAGAATAAATACACAACTTTCCATCTTGTTTTCCTAAATAAAAGCTAACAACATTTTTAACAACAAAAATTTAAAGCTATTAATTTCCGTTAAAGTATAGACTAGTTTTGATGATTATGTTTATAACGTCCTTCGAATAAAAATTAAAAAAAAAGCAAAATGAAGCAAATAATCTTCAAGAGCAATATGTAGCACTGAATTGCATATTATGATTATACTTCAATTATGTGCATTCCAGCACAAACTAATAATGTTAATCTTTCACCGGGTTTATCAACTATCAGATTTTTAATTCGTGATAGAAAGGTCAATCTGTGGTATTTGTCAAAACCTCTTTGACATGTACAACATGTAAACCAATTAATATTCATAATCATCTTTTGACTTAAGGTAACTGCCTTCATAATAATTTCTACAAAAGTTGAGAATGATCTGCGTACCTTCTTGGATTATCCGAGTCGAATATGTTTTGGTATAAAATAGACTCGTGTTGCGTATGCTATAATTTTTCATGTTGTATTTTGTTCTTTTATATTTGAGGTGTCTTCATTACACTAACTGGTAACACCCGTGTCTTACCATTGGTACTAAAAACTGTTTTCAATTAAAAAAAAATATCAAAGGTATAAGGTAACTTTGCTATTTGATAAAGTTTAAAGATTATAATTTACAGATACATAATGATTATGAATCGGTTGCTGCTAAATCTGAACACAAATTCATTCACGAATCTGATATTTAATGCAACTTACTCACTTATACATACATGTATAACGTATCAAATTATATCCCGATGAGTAGCACGACAAATCCAGCTTGACAAGGAGGAACTAATGACCCCTTCCGGTGCATCTCGATTCATGTTACTCAATCTCTTGTTTTGTTGTATTTTCATCGTACTTATTTTTGGTAATGGTATTGTTTGTTTTTCCAAAGAATTATAGTTTTTGATTACAACCTTGATACTTTCTTCCTTTTTCTATTACATGTTTGAACAATTTTGAACTCGAGATATATATATATAATATATATTTAGGAATATATAAACACATCAAAGTAATTATGTTGTCACATGTACAGTAATCGAACAAATTCGTTCTTATCCTACAATATAAAGCTCATGATTCATTCAACATGTCACTTTCAAAACTATTGACAGAGTACATTTTTATAAATGAAAATATGAAAGCTGATCTAGGGACACATTTTTATCCTACTCTTTGTTTATTTACAGATTGTTTGGGCAGATTCTATAAAGCTTGGCTGTGGTTATGCCCAGTGTAATTCAGCACGCACTCATTTCTATGTGTGTAATTATGGACCAGCGTATGTATAAAAATTATTACAAATATAATAAACGTATAAAATGCATTTCACCATCTGCAAAATGTATAACATACTATAGTCTAGACTGATAATGTTGCATCATTTGTATCTTTCTGTAGGCCTAGATAGATTGTACGTTTTCAGTCCTTTCCAAAAGTTATCCTTTTCTCTTTCTAGAGCCCGGGTGAGCTTTTAATCTGTTTTTTTTTTCGATAATCAGGTTAGTTTATGCATCAATATTGGTTCAATATGAAACTATACGTTTCTCATTTCGAGGCCTTTTAGGACCGGTTATGCGAAATGGGCTTAGCTTCAACAAAAAACTACCAAGCTGCAGACCAAATATAAAATCATTCCCTACCATAGTGGCCGCAAAAATATTTGCGAGTGTTTTCTACCAAGGTAATTCAGACGGATTTGCAATAAGAAAGATGAACGGACGGTGCTGATTGTAAAAATAAAATATAAAGGACACACAGACCCAATTAAGTTTAGTCGCATAGAAACAAAGATTTCCGAGGGAACATGAATCAATTCAAACAGAAATATACGAGTTTAGAAATATATTTTACGAATACCACGGTCACAATTTTATAATTTTATAAAAAAACAGTGGTAACATTGGAGATACGAGTAAACCATATAAACAAGGAACACCCTGCCAAGATTGTCCGGGAAATTGTGCCAACAAATTATGTGGTGAGTTGTATATTGAATCAGATTACTTTCCTAGCAAAATTAAGAATATGATAGGGAATATATGATTGTTTGAATCTTTCCTCATTTATTGTAATTAATTGGTTTTAATTGTTTTGACCTTATGTAACCCAAATTTGTGTTTTCGTTAACAAATTCGTTCACAGAGATCTGTGTACTATTTGCTTCATTTTTACCAGTAGTATGTAGGAATTCTAAAGAAAATGTTTGATTTAGATCAACTCAAAAATACCGTGGCAACCCAACGAAAAAAAGCGTAACAGTCACATAGAAGTCAACAGAAGGGTTTTCAAGAACATACATATAAATTTACCATAAGGCGATATGGTTTGATTCAAAATAAGACATTTTATTTAAGAAGAGTCAAAGACAAAGATGAGAGCAGTTAAAGATCACAATTATGACCTTTTAAATAAGAAGTCCATACTATGTATATGAAAGACCACGGAATTATGATTAAACACATAGAATGGGCAGCCACTTAGAAGAATGATTGAATTACAGGATCAAGAATAGTTGTCTATAACTTATAGTTGAGTGTCAATATAAACCCTAAAATTCCAAGACTTTTTATATTAATTATCCTTATCATTTGTTGAAATAGTATGTTAAAATGTCTAGAAAATACAAACTAATCTCATTCCGACGTCGTAATTGTTTACTTAAAAACTTTATTCGACAAATTGTGCGACACTGTGGATAGATCGAGCTTCAATCAATATTAGCCACACAAATGGGAAATTATCTTTCGCTTAATCGATTTATGCCTAGAGAACAGTGGTATACTACATGTATAATTAGGTATAGGAATATGTGGTATGAGTGCCAATAAGACAACTCTCCATCCAAATAACAATTTATAAAAGTTAACAAATATAGGTCAAGGAAAACTAGGTTCATTCTACCATTGTCTACATCAGAACATTTCTGTACTAATTCAAGATTAGGTTATCCATTTGTTTGATGTGTTTACGCTTTTGGTTTTGCCAATGGATTAGGGACTTTCTGTTTTGAACTTTCATCGCAGTTAGGCATTTTTCGGTATTTTTGTTATTTTACTTTATACTATTGTTTCCTTTATTTAATTTAAAATTTGTATCTCGACAATATGCACAAATTCTACAGCAAATCTATTTTGTTCGATTGCTGAGTCAATATGTTCTAACAAATTAAATGTAATAGAAATGCATTAAAAAGTAAAAACACAAAAATACTGAACTCCGAGGAAAATTCAAAAAAGAAAGTCCAGAATCAAATGGCAAAATCAAAAGTTCAAATACATCAAACGAATGGATAACAACTGTCATATTCCTGATTTGGTACAGACATTTTCTTATGTCGAAAATGGTGGATTGAACCTGGTTTTATAGCTAGCTGAACCTCTCAATTGTATGACAGTCGCATCAAATTCCATTATATTGTCAACGATGCATGAACAAAACAAACAGACACAATACCACTGTCCCAGGTTAGGGGGAGGGTTGGGATCCTGCTAACATGTTTAACCCCGCCACATTATCTAAGTATGTGCCTGTCCCAAGTCAGGAGCCTGTAATTCAGTGGTTGTCGTTTGTTTGTGTGTTACATATTTGTTTTTCGTTCATTTTTTTACATAAATAAGGCCGTTAGTTTTCTCGTTTGAATTGTTTTACATTGTCTTATCGGGGCCTTTTATAGCTGACTATGCAGTATGGGCTTTGCTCATTGTTGAAGGCCGTACGGTGACCTATAGTTGTTAATGTCTGTGTCATTTTGGTCTTTTGTGGATAGTTGTCTCATTGGCAATCATACCACATCTTCTTTTTTATACAATAGCATATATTGGTTTCAAAAAGAAATATTTTATTAAGATATCACGACTGTTTAAATTTTCAGCCAGTTTCAGAAATACTTTTGTAAAATCTAGTTAATTAAAGATTATAATTAATGTAGTACAATTTTAAGATTTCCTGTTCTTATTATTTATCCCGCTACCAAATATCGCTCGTTAATATTCAGTTTGCAGTTGCAAAATTTAAGAAATATGTATCTTACATCAGCCCAAAATCTGGTTTGATTGAATATCAATGTATTTATTTATAAATTTTTCAACATTTTAGATTGCGACAAAGTTTGTTTAAATGGAGGAACCCTTGACTTATCAGCCTGTACATGTAGTTGTAAGAGTGGTTATAGTGGACCAGATTGTTCATGTAAGTTTAGTTATATAAGTGATATATCTTTAAATTCTTATGACGGAAGCCTCTCTTCTATAAATAAAGGCAACAGTAGTATACCGCTGTTCAAAACTCATAAATCCATGGACAAAAAACAAAATCGGGGTAACAAACTAAAACTGAGGGAAACGCATTAAATATAAGAGGAGAACAACGACACAACATTAAAATGTAACACACACAGAAACGGACTAAGCATTAGACAAAATCATATGAGAATAACAAATATAACATCAAAACCAAATACATGAATTTGGGATAGATAAGTACCGTGACACGTCTTATAGTAATGTGAATTACTACTCAAAAATAAGAGAAAACAAACGACACAACGGAAACAGAACGTTAAAATGTAACACACACAGAAACGAACTATAATATAACAATGGCCATATTCCTGACCTGGTACAGGAC
Source organism: Mytilus galloprovincialis (assembly GCA_037788925.1). Classification (NCBI taxonomy): domain Eukaryota; kingdom Metazoa; phylum Mollusca; class Bivalvia; order Mytilida; family Mytilidae; genus Mytilus; species Mytilus galloprovincialis. The sequence continues at coordinate 478,895 of CM075331.1, forward strand.
ATTTTTAAAGGAAAAAATGGTGAGTTGAACCTGGTTTTGTGGCATGCCAAACCTCCCTCTTTTAAACCTCCCTCTATAAATCAGATGTTGCTGCTAAAGATTAAATATGAAATTGGTAATGTGAAAATCATTGTGTAAAAACAAAACAATACGAAAGATGTTTTCTCTATAAAAAATTGGTTCTGTTTTATACATTTGTTGGTATAAATGGTAACAGCGTCATATGTAATTATGTTTATAGAGAACGTTTATATCCATTCGAATACATAATTTTACATATTTAAAACTTTAGAAATTGATCTTATATTTCGGATAAATAATGTTAATAACAAATATATTGATTTTTTCCTCTTAGTAAACTGTGCGACTAAGACAGACCCCGGATATTGTGGTACACAGTATCCTCCTAGTTATTGTGTGACTTACAGTAATGTCCCATCAGATTGTCCACATATGTGTAAAATATGCCCAAGTTAGTATGATATCTTATTTAGTAATATAGTAATGTATCTATAATGTAACAACAAGTGCTCATCTTTTTTAATGACGAATACTTTTTAGTCAGATCGCAGGCAACAGTTGTAGTACATCATTTGTGTAAAATATCGAATATCAAACACATTTTTTCTGTGTTATCTAAGATACGATCAATACTTGATTTTGATTCACAGGATTGGCTTACATAAAAGGAAGTTTGGTATTTGTTATAATGTAAGACAAAATGATTTACATACACGGGAAATTTGTGTTTGATGAAAAGTACTAAATTATTTAAAAAAAAAAGACTAATAGCTGAAACAAAACGAAATTGTGCATTATGAAAAACACAAAAATGGCTGACTGTCATCATTAAGACTGTACAGAAAAATAATCATCTACGTCCTCTCATTGAACAGTGTTTTGTGTCTGTTTAAATGGAAATTGTAGATGAAGAATACTTGTTTTATGACAAAAAACCCTTACTAACTTTTTGAAGAATCAAATAGTTTTAAACACCACAAAAAAAACTCGTAAATGATATGATATCATTTTTTTTTTATCAACAACACATTTTTAATTTGGCAGATTTGTATGCTATCAAAATATCGGTACTGTTTACCAATACTGGCGGACTTCGAAAATTCGAAATTCATATCATACAAAGACAAATGGAAAAATCTGTTAAGACCTGTCCTAGTTTTGCCTGTACCAAGCTAAGCTGTCTATCTCATTGATTGATCAGAATAAAACGTAAAACTTTTTTATATGAATTTTCTTTATATTGTTTGAAAAATTTGCTAGGCTACTGCTCAATTAATGAGGGGGAAGATGATCAGTGCTCTTGTTTGATATTCCGTGGCTTCAAATTGTTCAGCTACTTGCATTTGATGATAAAAGTATGTTTGTACTGACTCACAATTTAATCGAGCGTAAAAAAATACTGAAAATTAAACCTTATGAACTGATAATAGAGGCAGTTTATACTAGCTAGTTGAATATAATGCAACTCTTGAATAATAACATTTAATAAATAAACATAATTTAAGACAACAACAGCTAAACTGAACCCAGTTAATGGACAAAGTTGACTTAAAGAAATAGATAATATTAACAGTACAGTAAAACATATTAAGATTGTTATGCAAGTTTGTGTCAAGAAAAATAAGTTAATACATAAAATATAAATGAAGCTCATTGCATCTTCTGTAGATGGCGGTGTTGCAGTAACTGGGAAAAGTAATGGAAAAGGAGTATTAAGATTCGGCATATCTACAACTGACACATCTGGTGAAAGAGGAAGTACCAGTACTTCGACTTTCATTTCGATTTTAAGAATCAGTGTGACAGCTATTATAGTCATATTCAATGTTCTTTGACGTAGACATCATTTCGATTCTCAGAATCAGTTTGACAGCTATTATAGCCATATTCAATGTTCTTTGACGTGTCCAAAAAATATAAAACTGTTATAATTTTGTTATCTGACTGACGATTATTTTAATGTAGATGGTGGTGTTGCAATTACTGGATCAAGCGACGGAAAGGGAGTAATCAATTTTGATCTGACAGGAACTGGATCAGGAATTACGAGTTCTTCAACGATCGAAACTTCAGAGCCAGTTACTGTTCCATCGAGAAGTACAAGTCCTGGAAAGACTGACATTTCTCCATCTGCAACAGCGGTAACAGAAAAAATAACTCCTTCGACAAGCGAATCGCCAGGTGATGAAGTATCCAAAAGTTCAAGTGTTTTGATGTGTAATATATTAATTTGGAGTTCTATAGCCATTGCTACCATGCTCAGTATTTTATGAAAAGTATTCGTTACAACCTAAATCTTTACATCGCAGAAATATGCTTTTTTAAATCTTAAAATATGCTACCATAGAGAAGCCAATGTATAGAGGTCAACATACGTTGTGCATAAAGGCAAACGACTATACTGTACAATATGTCAAATTCTAGAAAGGTCGGAATAAGTTAAACAGGGTCTGCAATTATAATCATTCAGATATAAAAAAAAAACAAAAAACAAAAAACGAACAAGTTGCGCTCTTGGTATCTTTCCTCTCCTTAAGTATAATATAATGTTGTTGTTTTTCTCCATCCAAGGCTTCGGCGCTATATTGTTTTTACCTTGTCCATACTGTGGTTTTTCTCTCTCAATGTTTTAAATAGAAGAATGTTAATTCCCCACACTGTGAAACATTCTATAATGCTACACAACAAAATGACATATTATTTAAACTGCAGCTCAATAGACTTTGTTCGTTGATCTGATCCTTTCAAACATTTATTTTATTTTCACTTTTCCGATACTTTGAATTATGAGCGGGGGCATGCTCAGTATGACAATTTGATCGTTCTTGACATATATTTCTTACCCGTATCTAGAGTAACTTATTCGTATCATCTTTATTAGTATAGCATACTGAGCTACGAAATGCTGGTTAACAGATAAAAGCTTTAAAAAACAACAAGCTATTAATTACAATATTCCATATTTCTATTGAGATATGTAAACCGTTAGAAATGTCGTCATAAATTTGAATAATTGCATGAATCAGAAAAGAAATAATTTCATAACACTGCTTATATAATGTCCCATTTACCCATTTTTTCCTTTAGTTATTTTGTGAAGGTTAATACATCAATTTATATATGTATTTTTATGTATATAATAAACTTCAAATGCAAATGTTGTTATCTTCTGACAATCTCATAGCTTAGAGATTTAGTTTGAAGTATTTGGCTAAGCAATGTATGTCATTAGAACAAAATATATAGTAAACTTTTAAGTTCATTGTACATGTATTTAAATAACATTTCAAATCAGATACATAAAATTAGATATACATCAATGACACGTAAAATTAACCACAACAAAATAGAAAAGGACATGACATGAACAAAATATGTTTAAAAGAGGATAACACCCGTTCAACAATAGATAAGTATGTCTATACAATATGTCAAGTCAGTATCCTTAGCTTTAATGTTATTGCTCTGAGTGTTCCTGATGAAAGTAAATCAATAAACGTGTTGCGGACGCATGACAATTATAAAAAGTTGTTTTCAGTCTTTACAGAACTGGGTCAGTACGGCTGCTGGTGGTCTATCAGTCTCTGCATGTATCATCGGCTTATTAATCAGTATTTCGGGAATGACAAAGAATTAAAAAAAAATCATATACCACATCTTCTTTTTTATGTCCATTTATAGGAGGAATTAGAGTTTCAACTTCTGTAGGCAAAGTTGTCATGAAATGGATTCGGTTAGTAGTACTTTTTTGAGGTTTTTGTCAATTTTTTTATATATTACTCTTAGTTTAAACATATTTAAATATAATGGAATGGGAAACAATGCATTCATACTTACATTCATCCCTTTACACTCTGCTGAGGCGAGTGCTGCCTTGTATCGGCATTATCCTGCTCTTCAACTTTATTTGGCCTTTTTAACATTTTTTGATTCGAGCGTGACTGATGAGTCTTTTGTAGACGATCCTGGTATATATGATGAGTTTATTTTCAAAACTACAAGGGTGTCTTTCACTCTTTAACTGTGTTTGTTCTTAAATTTTACGGACGCCATCACGAGTTGGTTGACCGTTTTGGAATAACCGTTTCACAGATAATATTGGATATGTTCCTTATGTCGTAACTACAATACACTTCTCTTTCACGAATGTGACCTACTGAATTAGACTATATACCGGATTTGTAATAACATGATCAACACGACGGGTGCCACATGTGGAGCAGGATCTGCTTACATTCCGGAGCACCTGAGATCACCCCCAGTTTTTGGTGGTGTTCGTGTTGCTTAGTCTTTATGTTTCTATGTTGTGTGTGGTGTGCTATTTTTTTCCGTTTGTCTTTTTATTTCTTAGTAATGGCGGTCAGTTTTTTTTTTCAATCTATGCGTTTCACTGTCCCTCTGGTGTCTTTCGACCCTCTTTCTTATACATCATTGGCTTTCAGAATTTTCGGCTTTGAGAGTTCCGGTGTTGGCAAAATCAAGAAAAGCCTTACCGGTACATGAAATTTATACGGTGTAGATTTTCATTTTTACAGCACGTGATCGATACCGTTGCTGTTAGACTGTCAGTCTAATTTCGCAACCCTCCATCTGTCGGACAACATTTTGCTTTGATGGGATTTCAACACTTAATCATCAAAAATAATCTTCTTTCCGAGCTCATAAATTTCTATGAAGGTTAAAAGGAGTTAATGAGTATTTATAAACTTTAACAAACACGATTCCTAACTGTATCTTTATTTCATAAAAATTGCCCATTTTGCGGCAACAGAGGGGAATGTGTGAAAAATTGATGGAAAATATTGCCCTGGATATTGAATTTAGATTATGGAAGTACATCTGGTATCGAATTTTTGAAGTTGCTTATTGATGTCTTCAAAATTTTTACTTTATACTGCATCTAAATATTAACTACAAATACAAAACCAACAGTTAGGTCAAAGTATTGATCAGCAAGAAAAAAGAATTCAAACTGTTGTCCTGGATACAGTTTTGGATCATATGTATATGACCAAGTTTTATAAAATCTCTGGAATCTTTGGCAAAGTTATTAAATATAGTTTCTATCACTGCATCACGTGTGATGTGATATGTATCCACTCTCGGCAGTTGAATTTTCACGCGAGGCTCACCGATCGTTTTAAATATTTAAAGTATAACTGTCAAGAGTGGATAAATATCGTATTGCACGAGATTTGGTGGGGAATTCTGTTTCTATAATAATTTTAGACGATATGATGCACAATCGTAATCCTTCTTTTCGAACGACTTGCAAGAAGATGTGTTCTTTCTGCGTGACGTCACCAGGAATGGTCGCTTTTTCATTTCTTCACAATGGGAATTTTAGAGGAAAGAAGAAAATTGTACGTCATAATCAAATTTTGACCAATGAACAACTGAGATCAAAAGAACTACACGTTGATAAAATTAAAATAATCAACGGGTCAGGTAAGTGATAAATCAAGTTAAAATTAGAGAAATATAAATATCTAAATGTAGACGTTGCCGACAACGGAATGGAAAATCACTGTGCCACTGCCGCAGGACCCACAAACACATGAAAGTGCAAGATGAATAACTTCTGTGCTACATGAATAAAGGAATCTTAAAGAATTATGGTCAAAATCTTCTGAAGGCAGTTTTTTCCTACGGCAATTAGAAGTTTAAATTCTTAATTATAGAATTTATCAGCAGAAAGAAATAAGCCGTCTTAGTTGCAAAGCACTAACTAGTGTGTTAATGATTCACTCGGGAACTAACAGTTTAATATCAGCGATATCGACATTTGCTAGAAATTATAACATGATTATCTTCTTTCGCTTTTTAAACAAAGACATGTTATTATTAAAACAAACCCATTGTGTACCTATTGGTCCATTTGTCACTCATACCATATCTTCTTATATATATCTGCGTGATATATCTTAGTTCATTTTCCCGAGAATAAAGAACTCTCTTCAAAGTTGGATTCTAAGGGATTATTGATGTTGAAGTATTTACATGAACCCTATGTAGATAAATGACTACATAATAAACAGAGCTGTCTCGTTGAATCACACTTTGCACAATTTGATTCCAAGAGTTTCATCAATTTCCCTAGATTTTTCACAGTAAACGATAAACATAAACACTATAACAAATTTTATTCGTTAATTTTGAAGATATTTTGTTGGCATTGGTAACATAGACATAAATATATATTTTCACGAGGTAGTATTCGTAAAACCTGCAGTAAACTTTTGGTGTAGCATAAGAATTAAAACACTTATGTGTATACATCTTCATGTAGTCTGTCTTCACTTGAGTTTAAGTCCGTAATGCTGTTTGATTTTTCTACAGAAACATTAACATTTCACAACTTTGGTAGAACATCCACACCATCAATATATATCCTTGTAAAATTATGTTCATTACCTAAAACAAATATAAAAGCATTTACTCAAAAGTTTTAATAAATGACTTTACAGTTTTTGTTTTCTAATTGGTAGTACACATAAGGAATCAATTCGTAAATATTTTTTATATTCACAATGGGAAAATCATTAGCGGTTAATATAGGATTTGAGAGAGCTTTCTTATTATCAATAGTAATTTCCTAGACAACGTCAATGACAAAGATTTATGACTTCTCCGTTTTGTTTTTCAGTTTATTTTTTTTTAATATTTCTGCTTATAAACGTCAGCAACTGCCATAGTATATAATGTATTTAGTTAAAAAAAAAAAATCAAGAGCATTTAAAAACTTGCACAGACACATAATTAATCAATTATTAACTTTTGATATCAGTTGATACAATGATTTACCTAACTAATCAAGAGGTACTTATTTTCGCGAATTGGGTTTTCCAAACACGTTCGCGGGTATTTCTTTTCGCGATTTTATAATTATTGCCTTTCAGTTGAAAGGTTTAATTTAGATTCGCGTGTATTTATTTTCGCGATAATAAACCAACCGCGAAATTCGTCAAAATAAATACACCGCGAACATAAGTACAATTACAGTAGTACTCAAAGCACAACATAGAAACCAAAGCCTGAGAAACAAGAACCCCACCAAAAAAAAGGGTGCTATTTGGTGCTGTTGAAGGGTAAGCAGATCCTTCTCCACATGTGGCATCCGTCGTGTTGCTCATATTAGTACAAACCCGGGAATAAGTCTAGATCGGTCGGTCACATTCGAAGAAAGGGTGACGGGATTGTACATACGACAATTGGGGCATATCCGCTATCATCAGTGAAACGAATACTTCACAACGGTCAACTAACTCGTGATATTATCCGTTATATGTTCGAACGGATGTTTTCAAGTCTACTACTTGGAACTTTGGGTTTAATAGCTTCATTGTGAGCAGCAATTCTATATTTAAGGAAATCATGATAGGAAATACAAGCCCTGGAATATCGTATTTACTGATAGATATATGCGTATACAGGCGGATCTGGAATGTTGCTACATAGAAATGGAAAATTCACGACTGGAAAGTTGAATCCTTTTGTCGCAAAGTTTTGTTTTCGATCGGCTCTCATTGTCGAATTCTAGATGAAGGTCAAGATAAGAGGGAGACCTATCTGTGAACAGTGATTTTCAAATATAAGGTATAATAAGTATTTCTATACGAAACGGTATTCAACACGTGACCTTACAACACTTGACAAGTTAAACATTCGACAGTAATCACTGGTAATGTGTAAATTTATGAAAAACAATTTATATTCAATTAGTTCGTAACACATTGCGTGTTGCTTACATAAAGTTCAAAATAATAAATGAACCATAATTTGATAAACATATTGATATTTTATCATTGTCATCAATAAACCAAACTTCGGTTTGGTTTCCTTCTTCAAAATTTTATATTTTACGATTTCAAAAATGGATTTAGGTTTCATTAATGTACAAATATAAACTCGAAGATTTGAATAAGTCAAAACAACCAATGATGGACTGTAAGTCCAGAAGGTAATAATAATCATATCAGGAGCCGTCTGGTTAAAAGTTTAACAAAAAAAGCGTTTTTAAAAAAGGTTCATTCAAAAAAGGGTAAGTGCATAGAAACCAACAAAATCAAACGGTAGACTTTATCAACCATCATAACGAATGGAAAACAGTTCTAATATTCCTGACTTGATACAGGCATTTTCCAAAGATAATGTTCAGTAATTAAGTGGTACCTGAACATGACAAACATTTTAAAATGCCAATTTCTAATACTATGAAGATGTGTCTTTAGATAAAAATGGTTATGCTTCTTGTTATTTTGCGTTAATTATAATAATTTTTTTATCTTTAGTTTTGATTTATAAATGTTTGATATGTGCTTGAGATAGGAATTTGTTTTTTTTTAAATAAGTTGGCATGACACGGGTTATGTTCTTCTCATATATTTTATGATAGTATGATACTAAACCCCTTACGGGAGTGATTGTGCCTAATTTTCATATCATAAAAACATAATCTTTCAATCAGTTTAATTAAGGTCCGGAGCTGGCATGTCAGTTAACTGCTAGTAGTCTGTTGTTATTTATATATTATTGTCATTTTGTTAATTTTCTTTTGTTACATCTTCTGACATCGGACTCGGAATTCTCTTGAACTGAATTTTAATGTGCGTATTGTTATGCGTTTACTTTTCTACATTGGCTAGAGGTACAGGGGGAGGGTTGAGATCTAATAAACATGTTTAACCCCGCCCAAGTCAGGGCCAGGGGGCCAGCTGAAGGACGCCTCAGAGTGCGGGAGTTTCTCGCTTCATTGAAGACCCATTGGTGGCCTTCGGCTGTTGTCTGCTCTATGGTCGGGTTGTTGTCGCTTTGACACATTCCCCATTTCCTTTCTCAATTTTATTATAAAATATCAATTTACAGACATGTCTATATATAAGCGTGATAAACCATTTGTAAATGCTAATGTTCTCATTTTTGAATTCATGTTCTTACCTAAATAGATAAATTTCTGAAAAATGTCGTCTTTTGTATCATTCTCAAATATATCAATCTGTGAACCTTCTTTTGTAACGTCAACAGCAAGAGCATCAAATGCCTTTCCTACTTCAAAGTTTCCAACTGTATCGGCAAGATCCAAAACTGAATAAAATTTTTAAAAAAGTGTGTTAACTACCAATATAAAAAATGCTACATACAAATTGAAGCATCATTAGATCAGATAGAACATAAACTTCAGTAGATGACTAACATGTCTATGCATATGTTTTCATTCGTAATTAACAAAATAAATAAAAGAAGATTACAATTCCGGCATTTGAAAATCAAACAAACATATAAGTCTCTTCACAATTTATGGGTTTTACTTGATCTTTACTTTTTATATATATATACTTTTTTTATATTTGAGAGTTCTTGGTGAAGGTAAAACTAGAAACTTGAACACATACAATTTAGCCCGTGTTATTTTCAATATCAAACAAACACTGATTTAAAACTCCAAGATATTTTGACATTCATATTTAATATCTCTGTCTTTTCCTGTATACACATGAACAGATGATGAAGATATTTCTTACCTTGTGCCCCTCCTAATGTTGCCATCATGAAAGCTTCTCTGTGAGATATATGGACCTTTTCTGTGTGAATCGCGTGAAAGTTTGACACATGCAAACAACATCTCATGGCATCGTGCATCGACGTGCTGTATCCACCAGAACAATCTACAAAAGGTAACGTGATTGACTGACATACATTGAAACAATACAATTATTCAACGAAATAATTTAATGAAAGGAAAATGACCAGGAAGGGATACAACAGGAATGGCGGAAGAAATCTGAGGGCATGTCTATCAGATTTGTATACTACACAAATGACTTCATATATGTGACAAAAGAGGGGCAAAAGATACCAGAGGCACATTCTAACTCATAGGTCTAAATAAACTGACAACGCCATGACTAAAAATAAAAAAGACAAACAGACAAATAATAGTATACATGACACAACATAGAAAACTAAAGACTAAGCAACACGAACCCCACAAAAAACTGGGGGTGATCTAAGGTGCTCCGGAAGGGTAAGTAGATCCGGCTCCACATGTGGCACCCGTCGTGTTACTCATATTATTACAAACCCGGTAAATAGTCTAATTCGGTAGGTCACATTCATGAAAAGGGAAGGGGATTGTAGTTATGACGTAATGAACATATCCGATATCATCTGTGAAAGGGTAAATCCATATCGGTCGACCAACTCGTGATGGCGTCGTAAAATTTACGAATTGATGACAACATTTTACAAGATGTTACATTCTCGCATACCCGTAATTCTTCCAACTGATAGAAATATAAGTTATCGCTTGTAACTATCATTTCCATCTGTCCATCAATACAAGTGTCGTTTTAAGATTATTTTTTACATATTCCTGCATTTGACTTTTTCAATATTTCAGACCAGTTTTGTTTTCATTTATTTTTCAATGTTTGTATTATGTTTGTGATTCACAAATATTTTGATCTAAAGCATAACTGAAGAGACGTGATTTTTTGTTTAAATGCGCATCTTGTGCAGTAAAATAGATACCGCTGATATTATGACTACAACATGACCGATACTTCAGGACTGTAATTCTCCGACAGTATCATTAGCACAGTGGCAAGTTCTTTTGCACTGGCATGCATATTAATATATTGTTTGTGTGCTGTTATACATTTTTTGAAAATCATTTGAAATGAAGGAATATATCTCCCTCAAGCAAAGCTTTGCGTTTCATGAACAACTTTGGTTACATCGTAGTTTATTTTTGTTTGATCAGCTCTTAAGCGTGTTATACTATTTTGGATTCACAAATATTGCGATCTCCAACATCAATAGAGAAATAATAATTGTCGTATTGCGCATAAGGTACAGTTATCAACTCATTTGTCATTATAACTAAATAATACTGTTACTCACCAGTTCCTAAACCGACCTTAATACCTTCATCTAACAGTTGTCTAACATCACACGTACCACTTCGAATTCTATTTATAATGAAAACATCATTACGTAAGTATGACTTTATAATAACTCGTCATATACCTCACAATGCCACCGCTAAATTTTCTATTATCATTCTTACAGGCTGACATTAACCCTTGTCTTTGTCTAACCACACTGAGTTCATATCTTCTTTTTTTTTCCTTCAGGAAATTCATAACCACTATAGATACTTTCTTCTTATTCAGTACTTACAAGATATATAAAGTGTCTTTCTTTAACTAAAAAAACTATTAATGAACGTGTCAAATTCCCCAAACAAAGTTAATAATGTAGTCATACAGCTCATAATTGTTAATTTTAGAAACTAATTTTCGAACTCCATTAGGCAAAGATGATATTTATTAGATGATTTATATTATTTTTTCTTTAATGTCCCCTTATGTCATACAGCTTTCTTTAAGTCTTTCAAAAATCTTAAAGATGGTTTCCAATTTTTGGGTTTAACCATTCCTGATGAAAATAAATCCAGAAAGCGCTTCGGAAACATCAAATGTATAAAACTGTTGTCGTTGGACTGTTTATATACCTAATGGTATCGTTCACTCAGCGTTCAATGTTTCAGGACTGACAAGATCTAATGGTATCGCCCATTCAGCGGTCAAGCTTTCAGGACTGACAAGATTTGTCAATGACTTTTTTAAAATATTCTCGATTGTCCCAACTCCATCATTCAAAACTTAAAATTTGCTTGTTTATTCTTTGTTTTGCCCTTTTGCTCAAATAGCTTCTAACGTATTCAAGCATACAAAGTTTTTTGTGTATAGGTTCAAATGAAGCCGACTATGGCCATTGTTTTATTATAGATCGTTTCTGTGTGTGTTACATTTTAACGCTGTGTTTCCGTTGTGTCGTTTGTTTTCTCTTATATTTGAGTGTGAATTCACATTACTATAAGACGTGTCACGGTACTTTTCTATCCCATACTCATGTATTTGGTTTTGATGTTATATTTGTTATTCTCGACGGATTTTGTCTAATGCTTAGTCCATTTCTGTGTGTGCTACATTTTAATGTCGTGTCGTTGTTGTCCTCTTATATTTAATGCGTTTCCTTCAGTTCAAATTTATTACCCCGCTTTTGTTTTTTTTCCATCGATGTACGATTTTTTGATAAGCAGTATATTACTGTTGCCTTTATTTATATTAAATTTATTTTAAGTAAATAAAGTAAATGCATCTATGTATCGTCGGTTTGGCAAAAGCTGGGTTTAAGCTACCATTATTCATTAAGCGTTATTTCAATTCTTACCATTAAAAAAAGGAGAATATATAAATAAAGGCAACAGTAGTATACCGCTGTTCAAACTCATAAATCCATGGACAAAAAACAAAATCGGGGTAACAAACTAAAACTGAGGGAAACGCATAAATATGAGAGAACAACGACACAACACTACAATGTAACTAACACACACAGAAACGGACCAAGCATCAGACAAAATCCCACGAGAATAACAAATATAACATCAAAACCAAATACATGAATTACGGATAGACAAGTACCGTGACACGTCTTATTGCAATGTCAATTTACACTCAAAAAGTACCATCAAAATGAAAATGTCATATAAAAACCAACATGACCATTAAAACAATGAAAAACAACGAAAGACAAACATATTTAAAAACAAAAAGGCAAAACTATCTATGCGTCTATACTTAAGTGTCAAAATGAACAAAGTCATGCTTCTATGTTTAAGTGTCCAAATTAAATGTTACTGCAACTCTTTTTGCTAATCATTATTAATACGATGATCCTATATACGATTATGTCTGTCAATATAAATATTTTGGAGTTACTGGAAATTACATTGTTCAGAGCTACTAACCAACAACTTAGCTTACTTTAATACGATGTGTTAGAATTAGGACAATTGACAGAGGGTTCTTACGATGTGTTAAAATTAATACAATGGACATAGGGTACTTACGATGTGTTAGAATTAGGATAATGGACATAGGTTACTTACGATGTGTTAGAATTAGGACACTGTGAGATACCAACATAGGGTACTTACGAAGTGTTAGAATTAGGAAAATGTGTCACGGAATAGAAGTTCCTTTATAATATAAGTTCCAAAAGGAAAAATATTCTGGAATATTATTTCCACAGGAATAAATATTACAGTATATGTTCCTAACGGAATAAATGGTATATGATATTTGTTCCAACAGAAATAGATATTATGACAATATTTATAACACAGTTTCCATTGAAACAATAGTGAAGTGGAACAAATATACGTTGACCAATGGAAATAGATACTTACGATGTGTTAGAATTAGGACAATGTGAGATACCACATTCACGATCTTTCACTATTTTCCTCTCTTCTGTTGTTAAATAGATACCATGTGCTAAAACTGTCTACAATAAAAAAAAAATACCAAGCAAAGGTGAAATTAAATGTTTTCCAGTGATCAAAAATATTCAAAACTCATATTAAAATTAGACACGTGCGAAACGCTGTCATTTGCCAACTTCGTCATTTCTATTTTGTTGACATGAATTATTGATATGGTCATAATTATAAATAAAGTTTTTACAAACTTTTGAGTTTTTGAAATACTAAGCTTTTCTGCCTAAGGAATAGATTACCTTGGCTGTATATGGCAAACAATTTTAGTTATATTTTGTCTTCAATGCTCTTTAACTTCGTACATTTTTTATCTTTTTTTATTTTTTTTTTATTCGAGCGTTAATGGTGGGTCTTTTGAAGACGAAACGCGCATCTGGCCCAAATACAAAATTTCAATTCTTTAATCGATGATGGGTTTATTAACAACCACTGGGTCAATACCGCTGCTGGTAGAGTTTTTATTCCCCGAGGATATAACCAGTTTAGTAATCAGCACGTCTGTGTTGACATAAATTATTGATATGGTCATAATTACATAATAACCTGTTTTCAAATCTTTGAACCTCAGGAATTGATTACCTTAGGTGTGTTTGGCAAAACTTTTAGGAATTGTTTTGCCTCAAAGTTTTTCAACTACGTGCTTCATTTGGCCTTTTTAACTATTTTTTTCTTCGAGCTTCAATTATGAGTCTTTTGTAGACCAGACGAGCGTCTAGCGCAAATGCAAAATTTCAATCCTGGTATCGATGATGAATTCATTACTATTTGTTAGATGCATTTTTATAACGGTCTTTCTATTTTGAATTTCCTATGCAGCTCTGTATTTTTGTTATTTAACTTTTTTCAAGTAAAATGGGTCAAATTTAGGATAAAGAAACCCCCTTTGGTATAATGTTAAACTGGCAAAGTCTGTTAATTCGATTTTGTAAAAAGATATCAGAAAACTTATCACAGATAACAGGATAAACATTTAGAAAATGCGTCAGACAAAAAGACTCATCAGTGACGCTCGTTTCAAAAACAAAAAAGAGAACAAGCGCAAATTATGATTATGACGAAACGGTGCGCAATTGCGTTAAAATGGATGGCACATAGGAAAAATAAAGGCAACCCACTCTTCAACTTTGTACTTGTTTGGCTTTATAAATGTTTTGATATGAGCGTCACTGATGAGTCTTATGTAGACGAAACGCGCGTCTGGCGTACAAAATTATAATCCTGGTACCTTTGATAACTATATAGGAAAACAATGGCAATATTTAGGATACAAAGAAGCTCTTTTCCACCAGTTTACAGCAGGCATACAATGAGAGATAACTAGACATGAAGAAGTACAGATAGAAGCTACGTGCATTACAGAATAAACAATAAGGTAGATCTCACACAAAAAGGGAATAATGCACAGAACTGAAATAAGTAGATATGTCCATGTACTTATTATTTAGAGACAGACTAATGTCTGTATAGCTCATCTGGTGAAAACATATACTTAGTTTGCTGTGTAGACGACTGTTATATAAACATACTAAAGTTACTCTTTGTGTTGCTCTTAATGTTACCAAAACTTCAAAAAACAGAAATGCTAACCATTTAAATGGTTGTGACATCTTTGAGTTTGACTGTCCCTCTTGTATCATTTGTCCCTCTCAAGGCAGATAAAGCTTAAAATGCTGATAATTTTTGTGGTTAATTCTTTAAACCTTACTACTACTAAAGTTTTCAAAGTAATAGCCAAAATTGCAAACAAATATGAAAATATGTCTATTGTAAGGGCAAATTTTCAAAAATAGGTTTTTAAAGGCTCCTTGTTGAAGACCGTACTTTGACCTATAATAGTTTGCTTTTGCAGGTTGTGACTTTGATGGAGACTTGTCTCATTGGCACTCATACCGCATCTCCTTACATCTATTTGTACTGAATTTGCAATTCAATAGATTTTGCCATGCTGATCAATTTTGGGAATTATATTCTTCCAATACAAGAAGAATCCATGTGCTTGTAAGCATTGACGGATAAAGGCACCATAAACTTATCAGTGTGAAGTAAAATTATATATTGCATTGTATAACGCATTAGTTGTACAATGTAGTGGATTCAAATAGAATTCTAAACAAAGGAAGATAACTCTATTTTTAAAGATGAATTTAACAATGAAATCATTTTTATTTATCATCAAAAGTTATGTTATACCATCAATTTTCATTACTTGAATATCTGAGCATATATTTCATTGATACAGTTTTGGAAATGATTATGGATAGGATGTACAGAAATTTTGATCAATGAACTATATTTTGTGTATACCAAAGGAAGTGATAAACCTTGGAAGATTAAGATAAGAATTCAGTATCGTATGGTTTTGATTGTATTTCATATTACCTTTACCCCAAAACGGCAATAAATGTTTTTTCAGGTGCAATTACTACAAAATAGGTAGATTTTTCTCCAGTTGTCAGGGTAGATAAATTTTATTGTGCTGATCCTGGATGTAATTTACATCTTTTAATTAGCCCAATTGATTCCACGATAACAGTTGATATTTTATGGGCATTAACCCCAATACAAGTACTAGTAGTTATATTTGTATCAAATTTTCGGGATATATACATATTGTCATTCAGATTGTATAGTTATATAAATAATGACTTTTTTTTCTTAATTTCAGAGTTTTAGAAATATATTTCATAATCTTTACTCTCGATCCCTATGTTCTAAATTTAGACAAAGTGGGCTTCTTGATTGATCACTCTGGACGAACACTATCATATACTAGGAAACAGACAAGCATTGGTTCCATTCCATTGAGCAGCTTGAGAGGAGATTTTTAAAGAAAACAATACGGATGACGTACTCAAAATGATTGAAAAAGTTCACAAGGTCAGCATAAAAAGTGCAATACCGACAACAGGTTATAGGAAAGGTGATTATATAAAGAACAGGGCTACATTTTATTATATTTCATACATCCCTGACAGGAATGATTTAAATAAAAAAAACGATTTTATTAAAAAAATGCATAATTAGTTATCAAAAGTACCAGGATTATAATTTTATACGCATAAAATATTACATTCAGATAATACTGCTCATATAAGATAAAAACATGTCATATTTGTAATAGTATTTGTACACTTGAAATACTTACCCTTTTTAACTAGCCTGTATGGTTATATCCATCAAAATAATGATTAGGAAACATGTTACCAATCTATGATACTCGCTACTTACTGTGAGTTTGAGTTTACAAGATGAAAACGCGATAAAAAAACAGTACAACCTTTTATTAATTTTCTATTGCCATCGCCCTGCACCAATTTTATCGTTTGTTGATTTGATATATCGTTATTTAGAATGTGTATAATTTTCAACAGCAAAACAAAACAATCTGTTAATATGCTATGGTACTAGAAACCGATATTTATGAATGAATTGTTATGTTTATTTCTGAGATAATCCTACGCTATAATCTTAAGTTATAAAAGAGGAACGAAAGATACCAAAGGGACAGTCAAACTCATAAATCTAAAACCAACTGACAACGCCATGGCTAAAAATGAAAAAGACAAACAGAAAAAACAATAGTATACATGACACAACATAGAAAACTAAAGAATAAACAACACGAACCCCACCAAAAACTAGGGGTGATCTCAGGTGCTCCGGAAGGGTAAGCAGATCCTGCTCCACATGTGGCACCCGTCGTGTTGCTTATGTGATTACAAATCCGGTAAATAGTCTAATTCGGTAGGTCACATTCATGAAAGGGAAGGGGATTGTAGTTACGACGTAAGGAACATATCCGATATCATTTGTGAAACGGTTATTCCATAACGGTCAACCAACTCGTGATGGCGTCCGTAAAATTTACGAAGGGATGATTTCAACTTCACCATTTGGAACTCTTGGTTTAATAGCTTCCTTGTGAGCAGTAACCCTCTATCAAGAAAATCATGATAGGAAATGCAAGCACGGGAATATCGTATCAATTGGTAGATATATACCCCGTATGCTGGAATGTTGCTACTTAGAAATGGAAAGTTCACAATTGGAAAGCTGAAATCATCTCTTTTGTCGTAAAGTTTTGTTTTCAACCGACCCTCATTGTCAATTTCTAGATGTAAGTCAAGATATGAAGCCGACTTAACTGTATCTGTAGTATCCTTTATCTCCAATTCGATGGGATAGATGCGTTCCACATAGTCACCAAATTTTGAATTGTTTAGTGAAAGAACGTCATCTATATAGCGGAAAGTAGAGTTAAAGGATATTGCTAACTTCTTATCTTTCTTCCTAAGAAGTTCCTGCATGAATAAGTTGTTAAGTTATAACGGGCGTGTTTTGTGAACACGGCATACTATCATAACCAGCACAATATTCTTCAATTAATTATTAAAACAGATTAATACTAAAATATTTACCTTTTGAGGACGTGAGAAAATAAGTGTTCGAGGGCATAACTTTATTCTCTGATGACGTCATCGATTTTAGAAGGATAACAATTTTCAAATGAGCATCAAGGCCTGATTTGAGCAAATAAATCTTTCTTAAAAGGTTTATCAGTTTGAAAATAAACTTCTTCGTTCCTCATTTTTGATGTCAAGGGACTTAAATTCATGTTCAATTCAGATTTATCGAAAGGAAGAATAGCTTAAGAAGTTTAGATCGTAGGACAATAATAATGTCGATTCATTTAATTGTCATTCCACCTTCTATTCTTGTCCTGGTACTCAAGCATAAATCACCACTACAATACCCTGTTATTAGATAAAATTGAGAAAGGAAATGGGGAATGTGTCAATTAGAGAATGCAACATCCCAGCATATGGGGCTGAAATTAACAGATTTAACCGATTATTCAAAATAATACCAATTTAGGAATATCAGTTAAGATGTACTTTCTTTTACAAAAGACGGAGATTCCTTGGTATTTAATATCTTTAGTTGAAATATTATGTATAACCCGACAAATATTTCTAATAAACATCAAGTAATATGTGTCAAATCCAGAATCATGAAATCAAAGAGCAGATTGCTCTGAGGGATACGATTGCCATTGTTTCATTGACACATGTATGCATGTAGCTGGATAATATTATTTTCAAAACTAATTCAAATGACAAACAGACATGTAAAATAGTTACAAAATAGCCAAACCCGGATAAAAGTGTATGAACAATGTAATTAGATCTATTGTGTTTTATTTTTGTACTATCAATACCAAGTTTACTTTCCACAGCAGTCACTGACTGACTCAGAGTGGGAGATGTCAGAGAAGGTATTTTATTTCACTCATTGGTTATTATATTTTATTAAGTGTCTGTTAGCGATGCGCCGACGTATAGTCATCAATGTGCTGATGGATCGTCGTATGATGTAGATGAAGATTTCAATTGACAATTCGTATCTTATCACCTTTTTTCCTACGTTCCTAACTCTTTAAATATTTAATTTCCTTTGGGTCAGTCATCATGGCTCCTTTCCGTACACATTTATCGGTTTAAATTGCATTTGTTTTTAATATAATATGACGTTTATTGACAAAACGAGCTAATACTCGACGTCTTGTTTATATTCAGAATTCACGGAAGTTAAAGCCGGAAGGGAGACAACTCGAACCGATAATATGGAAGACTCCATTTCGCCTGAAGGGGTGTTCTACGATGTGGAATATATTTATTTTAATCTAAATGATGCATATGATTTAAAATTATTCAACAACAATAACCCTCAATAGCAGACATATACAGAAAAGATCCCATGAGTTATAAATTAATTAAATGATTGGGGAATCCAGAGCAACTATTCAATCTAAAACCCCTTAAAGTCAAGAAAACTATACGCATGCGCATTATTTATAAATCAAACCCTGGGGCAAGATATATTAAATGCTTATTAAACGACCTAGATGGTTCTCAATTTCTTTATGGAAGTACAATCTCAAATATCAGTTTCATAACGGTAACATATAAAAAAGAACTCCACTTCAGTTCTTATATGACAGAAATAGATTTATCGGTATTCAGAGAACTCTCACTTTTATCAAAACTGGGAATTCCCTCTGACGTGTTTCTAAATTTATAACTACACTAAATATAAATACTGCTTAATTCTGATTTTCCGTGTTGTTAAAAACACGCATCGAAGTCAAGGGAATTATCAAACATGAAGGTTATGAAAAGAACATTATAGGAAAGTTGATTAAGTTCAATCCCTTTGTTTGTTTTTACCATTTAAAGCAAGACAATCATAAGAATCTGAGATGTTCCTTAATGTTTAGAATAAAACGATTGACGTGAGGGAAATTGCTCTGAGCCACCGGTATAAGTCTACAGATTGCTTGAAAGCAATCGTATCCCAAAAACGGTATTATTATATTTAACTGGTTTTGTCAACATGTTGGATCTTTATAATAGTAATCAAAAACAATATTAAAATAGGCAATTAGGCAGCAACCATTTGATTTTCTGGGGGGGGGGGGATATGTTTTTTTTCTGGACAATCTATTTTTTTCGCGACAAGTCGAAAACATTTTTTTTCTTTCAATTTTTAGCATAACATATAGTGGCAGCTGAGGGTGAAACAAACAATTTTTTTTTCTCAGAATCAAAAACAAATTATTTTTTTCTCCAAAAACTGGAAACAAACTTTTTTTTCCAAAAAAAACCATAGCCACAGCACATTAAGATATAATGAAGTAGACTGAAAATAGTTCTAATGATAGAGCAAATAAGAAGGACACACAAGTGTTCATTCACTGCAAATGACAAAAAGAACAAATACAACATATAACAGATAAACGAAATAACATTGCATTCATAAATCACAAACAGGCATAGTTTACATGAACAAACACATAAATATTAACTAAAACATGCAATAAATATTTGAAACAGGCAATACAGGGTATAACGAGGCATATTGCAATTTAGGTTACATACAAGTTAAACGTACCTTTTTACTTAGAAGTCCAGCCTGGTCATACACGTCTACATAATGATCATGGTCAGGATATAGATTACCAATCCAGGCAACCTCATTTTTTGTTTCACTGATGTGAGTCTGAATGGAAACATCAAAATAAAAGCAACAGTTGTCAAACAATGTTCAAATCTCATACATCGCTTAAGAAGAAACAAATCAGTTAAATTATTTTAGTTAAAGGAATGGTATGAATTCCAAAAGTAGAAAGATCAGATCAAGCTTGCATTACCGGTCATGTGTATTATACTCACTCAGAACGTCACCACGAAAAATAGGACACTAATGGTAGATTAACAAACAAATGACTATTCCTGTATTTGTTGGTCTACGATCGTGTAATCATATTTCTTGTGAGTTGAGATAGACCTATCGCATCTAGGATAATATTGGAATGTCCTCCTATGTTTAAAACTGGAACATTATCCTCGGTCAATGTTCTAGCTTAACGTACGTCTCAGTTAATTGTAACAGAATTATTTTCTCTCGTTGAAGTTTAATATTACATCTTTTTGTATTCATAGATGAAACTTTTGAGATTTACTACCCTTTTGCATCTATCATCTTTCTTTTTAGAGAGTTTACTAAATCTTTACCCCGTTCTGAGAATACCTATTATTGGTTACAATTTGAAGGTAAACCCAGCTAATTAAATACCGGAGATCAATTTCTTCATTTATTATACTTTTCGTGGATTGATTGATCAAAAAATAAATTATTTCATATTTTAACAGCAAATGAATATGTAATTGATAATCGATTGTTTAAATATATACTTATACCTGAACATGAAGTCCTTTGTCATGTGCCAACTTTGCAAGAGAATTCATCAATTTGTGATCACAAGATACAGCAAACCGTGGTGTAATAATGGGCTGTATTCTTTGATTCTGCAAAACAATATAGTTTGCATCACAAAGCGTGTACACTTATGTTCACATATAATAGACAGTTACTAAAAGGATTCTGATGAAGTATCATAGTGGGTTATTTACTGAACTGTTCTTAATTTATGGGTTCTAATTATACTATTGTATGTACAACATTTTGTCTACATCAAACTGATCAGTGGCGCTCGAACTAAAATGGATGGTCAACTCAAATACGAAGCTGTAAAACTTGTAACGATACGTTCCCTCAAAAGTACGAGTCATCTGAAATAATAATTACCTTACGCTCCAACACTGAATCAACAAATCTGAAACAAAAGAAGTAGTACAAATGTAAATCTGTTTCTTTATTTGTTATTAATTACTAAGAAAGAGTGTAAAAGTATTCATTTCCAGTTTCATTTCCTCTTTCGATAAATTGTATTGCCGAAAAAATAGATTTCTTAAACGTGTACTTAATTTAATACAATTGATTTACATTTTTAAAATGATACATATTTTAAGAGTTGCATTTAAGAGAAATATTGCAATACTGAAGTAAGTAAATACACTTTAGAATGTTGGACTGGGATAACATTCCTTTATGCACATCAACAGATAATGTTCTATGACTGTTTGCTGCTGTAACAAATTCCGTTTAGGAGATGTGCTTACAATGCACTGACTGACAGATAGAATACAGTCCTATCTTTCCTGATGTCCATAAATATCTATGTTTTATTTTCTTATTGCCAATTCTCATTTAAGTTATACACATAAAATTCAGTTAGTGTTAATTTTCCAGTTTTATCTTTGACATACCTCTCCGTCTCGGATTGTGATTCTTCGGCTGTTTCTATATAATACTCAGGACTATTTTGATTCATGTTGACTTTTCCAACAAAAGCACGCTGACCATATTTGTCTGGAGAAAGAAAACACATGCAATGTATGGTACACTTTTAGGTTAGCAACTGCTGGGGGTGAGGAGGGGGCGAGTTTTTTTTTAATTTTTTGGCGTTTCGTTGATGAAAACGGGAAATGCTTAATTTTGAACAATGCAATTTAGTTAAAACTACCAAATTTACCTAACATCATTTTCTTTTGCTAGTCCAAAAAAAGGAAGAGTTTTGTAAGTCACACAACATTCTCACCTCACACCTCATGGTCATCCTCTGTAGTTATTATGACAATATTACTATTAGAAATAAAAGGGAAGAATGTCTGAAGATCTATGTGACAATTTCCATTCTCAATGTTAAATAAGGAAACGTTGCATATGTATTTAAAAAAATACCCATAATAGACTCAAGAACAAATAATGGCCTTTATCAATGAGCAAACTCGTACCGTATTTGTTTCATGTCGTTTTGGTCCTCAGTCGATCCGGCCCGTATCTGAGGTCATTTCGGTTCCTTCATAAGAAAAATACTTACAGGGAATAATAGAGGTGTATGTATATCACGTGCAGTAAATAAAGGATAAAGAATGTAAATAAAGTAAATGTCTCTTCGACACATTCCCAATTTCCATTCTCAATTTTATCAGTATCTATTTTAACCATGGTAACAACAGAAATTACCTATAATATCACATAACTTAACACAGGCGTCAGTATGTATTGTTCCATAGTAACATGCCGTCGTTGTTCCATTTCGTAAAACACGTCTCTGTAAATAGATTAATTTCTGTCTTTAACATAATTTAAAGTAATAGGATAACAGAAATTAAAAATATTGTTTCACAATACAAGAGACTGTCAGTCAATATCAACCACTAATGTAGAAAAACAAACAAAAACAAACAATATCGAACAACACATGATCGAGAGGGTCTTGTTGCCGGTACCTGTACAAAATGTCAACCAGTTTCTAGTTTTACATGCACAAATTTTCCCATTTTTCTCTTTGGACCACACATTTTTTAGTAAAAGTAAAAAAAAAAGAATTATAATATTGTACAATCAAGCCACAAACAGGATGACCACTATTGTTAACAGTGAAATAAAATATGATACAAATTGATTTGACACACAGGGTCAAAATGTGTTCGATGGCGATGCATTTGAGATAGCCACAGCTTTAGAACATTGTCGCTTTCAGAAACAAAACAAGACTCCTCTCTAAGTACATACCAATGTGTCGGCTAGAACGAAGTTTTACCGAAAATAAATCTAAATTTTACAATCACTATTCCATCAAACTAAGAATTGACATATATTAATGCATAAAAATGGTTAATGTTGACTTTTTCCGACGTAGTCGGTATATTTTCGGTTTGTGCCCTTTGAACTTAAGGACGCTTCACTATGACAACAGAATATGCATGCTCTAAAATCCTTTCTGTGATTGGACAAAATGATGTCATGGTGGGTGATTTGGTTGTGTTTGAAAAAACGTCTCGTTAATTATATCGTGATGGAAAGCAAGTGAAAAACTATAAATATTTGAACTAGATCTTAAAAAGATTTATATTTTATTAAAATAATTGTTTCTCCAATAGCTCTTTGCATCCGTGACAGCTCAGTGGCGTAGCTAGGTCATTTTTACGTGTACGCCCGAACCTCGGCGAGGGATTCTGAGGGTTCCAAGCGGGTTCATTTCATAGCACCTGCTGATAGAAGTTCGAAGGGAGGGGGCGAGATATCGATTATAAGATACCATTGCTATTAAGAATCTAAAACTTTTTTATGTTTAATTCATTCATTGTCATGATTGTGTTAATTTGGAATCTAATGGTCATTGGTTTTAGAGAAAATGTCCAAAGCAGTTTCTTTGAAATATGTTTATTATCAAATTAAAGTTACCGTGGCGTAAAACAATTAATCGACAAAAACACCTTTTTATGTACAAACATGTTATTTAATGAACATGGAAATGTATACTTAATTTTCAGAAATGTTAAGGCGCACTATTAGAATTCGTAAAGTGTTCTGCGAAACCCTGGTTCACGCCTGGGATTGCTTTCCGCCAAAGCTTAATAAGGCCTATATTTTCTTGAACTGGTCAAGTTTCATGACAACATATGAAGGTTTATAAATTTATCATGTGAACTTAAATTCCGGACGGTCTGTTAATTGCGGAATAAAAGTATGTCTGTGAACATAGTGAATATAATACTGAAAAATGAAAGAAAAAAAAACTTTCAAAATTTTGCTAAGAAATTCATATTATCGGTCAAATACTGGATAGTAAATAGACATCATTTCATCATAATCCTCTGGATACTCATTTGATCATAAACAGTTTCGGTCCAACTTCCATAAAATTTCACGAAGGAATGACAAAGTTATTGATATATTTGTTTACCCCTTACTGAACCTTATATTATGATTGACGTGGCCGACGTTTAGAATCGCTATGTCTCGCTTTTGCGACACGTTTGTCACAGGCTCGAAAAATAAGGCAAACCACATATCGAATTTCAGGAGATAATATATTGCTTTAAAGAAAAGCAAAGTGATTAGAATTCACATATTTCAGACTTTGGCATAATATGAACAAAAATATAATTTGATAACATTTGGTTGAAATAGGGAACGTTTGTTACTTTCAGTCGAAATTACAAGCAAATGAAGAAAGAATTGCATGGCTGATGTGTTTTTTCCAGTTCTTTTTATTTTATATCTATTTATCAAAATTCAAGTGTACGCCTGGGCGTTTTGACGTAAACGTAGCTACGCGCATGCAGCTGTTTATTCGGGACAATTATATAATTTTTAATGTAAACTTTGTTGTACGAACGTACATGACTTTTAGAACGCACCTACACATGTGAGATTTCCGCGGGGTTTGGTGAATGTAAACAGAAATATACGAGGACCGAGAACACTGAACACAAACAGAGAAAACGTTATTTAAATGGTATCTTTGTGCTTCTGAAGGTTATCGAAATGATAGTTTTAAACATATACTCAAATTTAAATACGTCGGATATCTTTTTTAAAGATAGTTCTTGTTTTATATATGTAGATGAATAATTGAAAAGAAAAAAATACAATCTTAGCACAGATCCTGACAAACATTTGGCATATAAAGTGACGTGTCTATTATTGGACTGCTCCCTTGTAATGTGTCCGCCTATATAGCTATAAGGTGACACGTCAACACGCGGACTGCCCTCTTGTTATGTAGCTTATAAAGTGACGTCCTTCTATGGACTGTTACCTTGTATATAATGTGTCGGCGTATATTGTCACATGACCTACTGCAGACTGTTACTTTTTTATGTGTACGCGTATAAGGTGACATGTCCCGCTGCAGACAGCTCATTTTGGTGTGTCCGTGTATAAAGTGAATTTTGAAAACCGTCAGCGTTTCAGCATAGAACAATGCTCAAACATGCTCTCATTTTAAATTTGCATATACTTTGCCACTTGAAGTGACCAGCCCAACGGGAAAAAGATATGATTTCTATTATACTTGCCACTGCTTTTTCGTATACATGTTCAGCAAATTTTAGGTCTTTAAACTTTGCCTCAGTTGGAAAGGTGTACTTCTCTAACCATTCCAGAAGTCCAAGATCTAATCCTTTACCACTGTTCGGATACTGAGGAGCATGGATATGTGTATCTATAAACCCTGGTATGACGAACTGTCTACAATAAACAATTCCCTATAAATACCCCGGAATGTTCGGATACTGAGGAGCATGGATATGTGTATCTATAAACCCTGGTATGACGAACTGTCTACAATAAACAATTCCCTATATATACCGAGGAATGTTAGGTTACTGAGGAGCATGGATATGTGTATCTATAAACCCTGGTATGACGAACTGTCTACAATAAACAATTCCCTATATATACCCCGGAATGTTCGGATACTGAGGAGCATGGATATGTGTATCTATAAACCAAGGTATAACGAACTGTCCACAAAAAAAATCTCTAATATAATATATACCGAGAACTGTTATGATACTGAGAAGCATGCATATGTGCTGGTATGACAAATTGTCTACAATAACATGAATAAACAAATATATATCTATCGGCAACTGTAAGTATACTTAACAGACATCTTATACGTTCAGTTATTTCACATCCAATCTTTTATGGTAATATTCTTTACAAAGCACAAACATGTCAAGTCTTCATCTCAAAAGCTAACAAAACCTTTAAACAGACTTATTAAGAAGGGATATAGTTACGATACTGTTGTCAGGTCATTAAAGATTGCATATTTTGGCTTTTATATTGATTCACTTTTAGGATCTTTGCATCGGAATTAAACACATTTATTCTAAAACCAGTTATTGGCATGACACGGGTTATGTTCTTCTCATATATTTCATGATGGTATAATTCTAAACCCCTAACAGGAGGGATTGTGCCTGATATTCATATGATGAAGACATAATCTTTCCATCAATTTAATTGAGGTCTGAAGCTGGCATGTCAGTAACTACTAGTAGTCTGTTGTTATTTATGTATTATTGTCATTTTGTTTATTTCTTTTGTTTCATATTATGACATCGGACTCGGACTTCTCTTAAACTGAGTTTTACTGTGCGTATTGTTGTGCGTGTATTTTTCTACATTGGCTAGAGGTATAGGGGGAGGGTTGAGATCTCAAAAAACATGTTTAACCCCGCCGCAATTTTGCGTCTGTCCCAAGTCAGGAGCCTCTGGCCTTTGTTAGTCTTGTATGATTTTTAATTTTAGTTTCTTGTGTATAATTCGGAGTTTATTATAACGTCCATTATCACTGAACTATTACATATGTATTTAGGGGCCAGCAGAAGGACGCTTCCGTGTGCGGGAGTTTCTCGCTACAGTGAAAACCCATTGGTGGCCTTCGGCTATTGTTTGCTCTATGGTCGGGTTGTTGTCGCTTTGACACATTCCCCATTTCCATTCTCAATTGTATTAAGAGAATTACTATGTGTATCTATAAAACCTGGTATGACGAACTGTCTACAATAAACTCTAACCTACATATACCACAAACTGTTAGTATACAGATGATCATGCAGATGACACATGTATGAATATCTATTCACCCTGGTATGTACCGAGGACCGATAGGATGAGGTCTAGCAGACATAGATGTATGTGTCTTAGTGTTCATTTGGTGGTATGACTTGATGTTAATTTAATGAAATTTTGCAAGATATATAAGAATAAAGCAAGACGACTAGCAAGTCAAATTGGTGATAGATATAACAAAATTAAGATCAAAAGAAAATTGACGAAAATACCAAGTAACGTCTAAAAAAACACGACATTAAACCACTAGTAGTTGACGTAAATTTGTCACATGATAAATTTTGGAGTATTTTTTTTCAATGTAAGGACCAAAAAACTCATAAATTTCAAGTTTTCTGTTCGATAATAGTATTCATACCATCAAATATTTATCATTTTAAATTTTGTTTTCTCTCTTCCTTAGTAGAGACTGGTAGATATCAAGATAGTAAGTTGCGCGATAATAAATACAATATGCATACAGGAAATTTAGTTCGTTGGAGATAGTATACTTCAGAATAGTAACATGATAAGTCACTCTAAGTCATCATTAATTATCTAAAGGATAACGAATACCATAAGAAGATTCGCTTCAGAATAGTAACATGATAAGTCACTCTAAGTCATCATTAATTATCTGAAGGATAACCAATACCATAAGAAGATTCGCTTCAGAATAGTAACATGATAAGTCACTCTAAGTCATCATTAATTATCTGAAGGATAACGAATACCATAAGAAGATTCGCTTCAGAATAGTAACATGATAAGTCACTCTAAGTCATCATTAATTATCTGATAGATAAAGAATACCATAAGAAGATTCGCTTCAGAATAGTAACATGATAAGTCACTCTAAGTCATCATTAATTATCTGAAGGATAACGAATACCATAAGAAGATTCGCTTCAGAATAGTAACATGATAAGTCACTCTAAGTCATCATTAATTATCTGAAGAATAACGAATACCATAAGAAGATTCGCTTCAGAATAGTAACATGATAAGTCACTCTAAGTCATCATTAATTATCTGAAGGATAACGAATACCATAAGAAGATTCGCTTCAGAATAGTAACATGATAAGTCACTCTAAGTCATCATTAATTATCTGAAGGATAACGAATACCATCAGAAGATTCGGCACAGAATAGTAACATGATAAGTCACTCTAAGTCATCATTAATTATCTGAGGGATAACGAATACCATAAGAAGATTCGCTTCAGAATAGTAACATGATAAGTCACTCTAAGTCATCATTAATTATCTGAAGGATAACGAATACCATAAGAAGATTCACTTCAGAATAGTAACATGATAAGTCACTCTAAGTCATCATTAATTATCTGAAGGATAACGAATACCATAAGAAGATTCGCTTCAGAGTAGTAACATGATAAGTCACTCTAAGTCATCATTAATTATCTGAAGGATAACGAATACCATCAGAAGATTCGGCACAGAATAGTAACATGATAAGTCGCTCTAAGTCATCATTAATTATCTGAAAGATAACGAATACCATAAGAAGATTCGCTTCAGAATAGTAACATGATAAATCACTCTAAGTCATCATTAATTATCTGAAGGATAACGAATACCATAAGAAGATTCGCTTCAGAATAGTAACATGATAAGTCACTCTAAGTCATCATTAATTATCTGAAGGATAACGAATACCATAAGAAGATTCACTTCAGAATAGTAACATGATAAATCACTCTAAGTCATCATTAATTATCTGAAGGATAACGAATACCATAAGAAGATTCGCTTCAGAAAAGTAACATGATAAATCACTCTAAGACATCATTAATTATCTGAAGGATAACGAATGTATACCATAAGAAGATTCGCTTCAGAATAGTAACATGATGAGTCACTCTAAGTCATCATTAATTATCTGAAGGACAACGAATACCATAAGAAGATTCGCATCAGAATAGTAACATGATAAATCACTCTAAGTCATCATTAATTATCTGAAGGATAACGAATACCATAAGAAGATTCGCTTCAGAATAGTAACATGATAAGTCACTCTAAGTCATCATTAATTATCTGAAGGATAACGAATACCATCAGAAGATTCGCTTCAGAATAGTTACATGATAAGTCACTCTAAGTCATCATTAATTATCTGAAGGATAACGAATACCATAAGAAGATTTGCTTCAGAATAGTAACATGATAAGTCACTCTAAGTCATCATTAATTATCTGAAGGATAACGAATACCATCAGAAGATTCGCTTCAGAATAGTAACATGATAAGTCACTCTAAGTCATCATTAATTATCTGAAGGATAACGAATACCATAAGAAGATTCGCTTCAGAATAGTAACATGATAAGTAACTCTAAGTCATCATTAATTATCTGAAGGATAACGAATGTATACCATAAGAAGATTCGCTTCAGAATAGTAACATGATAAGTCACTCTAAGTCATCATTAATTATCTGAAGGATAACGAATACCATAAGAAGATTCGCTTCAGAATAGTAACATGATAAGTCACTCTAAGTCATCATTAATTATCTGAAGGATAACGAATACCATCAGAAGATTTGCTTCAGAATAGTAACATGATAAGTCACTCTAAGTCATCATTAATTATCTGAAGGATAACGAATACCATCAGAAGATTCGCTTCAGAATAGTAACATGATAAATCACTCTAAGTCATCATTAATTATCTGAAGGATAACGAATACCATAAGAAGATTCGCTTCAGAATAGTAACATGATAAGTCAATCTCAGTCATCATTAATTATCTGAAGGATAACGAATACCATCAGAAGATTCGCTTCAGAATAGAAACATGATAAGTCAATCTAAGGCATCATTAATTATCTGGATAACGAATACCATAAGAAGATTCGCTTCAGAATAGTAACATGATAAGTCAATCTAAGTCATCATTAATTATCTGGATAACGAATACCATCAGAAGATTCGCTTCAGAATAGTAACATGATAAGTCAATCTAAGTCATCATTAATTATCTGGATAACGAATACCATCAGAAGATTCGCTTCAGAATAGTAACATGATAAGTCACTCTAAGTCATCATTAATTATCTGAAGGATAACGAATACCATCAGAAGATTCGCTTCAGAATAGTAACATGATAAGTCAATCTAAGTCATCATTAATTATCTGGATAACAAATACCATAAGAAGATTCGCTTCAGAATAGTAACATGATAAGTCACTCTAAGTCATCATTAATTATCTGAAGGATAACGAATGTATACCATAAGAAGATTAGCTTCAGAATAGTAACATGATAAATCACTCTAAGTCATCATTAATTATCTGAAGGATAACGAATACCATAAGAAGATTCTCTTCAGAATAGTAACATGATAAGTCAATCTAAGTCATCATTAATTATCTGAAGGATAACGAATACCATAAGAAGATTAGCTTCAGAATAGTAACATGATAAGTCACTCTAAGTCATCATTAATTATCTGAAGGATAACGAATACCATAAGAAGATTCGCTTCAGAATAGTAACATGATAAATCACTCTAAGTCATCATTAATTATCTGAAGGATAACCAATACCATAAGAAGATTCGCTTCAGAATAGTAACATGATAAGTCAATCTAAGTCATCATTAATTATCTGAAGGATAACGAATACCATAAGAAGATTCGCTTCAGAATAGTAACATGATAAATCACTCTAAGTCATCATTAATTATCTGAAGGATAACGAATACCATAAGAAGATTCGCTTCAGAATAGTAACATGATAAGTCACTCTAAGTCATCATTATTTATCTGAAGGATAACGAATACCATAAGAAGATTCGCTTCAGAATAGTAACATGATAAGTCAATCTAAGTCATCATTAATTATCTGAAGGATAACGAATACCATAAGAAGATTCGCTTCAGAATAGTAACATGATAAGTCACTCTAAGTCATCATTAATTATCTGAAGGATAACGAATACCATAAGAAGATTAGCTTCAGAATAGTTACATGATAAGTCACTCTAAGTCATCATTAATTATCTGGATAACGAATACCATAAGAAGATTAGCTTCAGAATAGTAACATGATAAGTCACTCTAAGTCATCATTAATTATCTGGATAACGAATACCATAAGAAGATTAGCTTCAGAATAGTAACATGATAAGTCACTCTAAGTCATCATTAATTATCTGAAGGATAACGAATACCATAAGAAGATTCGCTTCAGAATAGTAACATGATAAATCACTCTAAGTCATCATTAATTATCTGAAGGATAACCAATACCATAAGAAGATTCGCTTCAGAATAGTAACATGATAAGTCAATCTAAGTCATCATTAATTATCTGAAGGATAACGAATACCATAAGAAGATTCGCTTCAGAATAGTAACATGATAAATCACTCTAAGTCATCATTAATTATCTGAAGGATAACGAATACCATCAGAAGATTCGCTTCAGAATAGTAACATGATAAGTCACTCTAAGTCATCATTAATTATCTGGATAACGAATACCATAAGAAGATTCGCTTCAGAATAGTAACATGATAAGTCACTCTAAGTCATCATTAATTATCTGAAGGATAACGAATACCATCAGAAGATTCGCTTCAGAATAGTAACATGATAAGTCACTCTAAGTCATCATTAATTATCTGGATAACGAATACCATAAGAAGATTCGCTTCAGAATAGTAACATGATAAATCACTCTAAGTCATCATTAATTATCTGAAGGATAACGAATACCATAAGAAGATTCGCTTCAGAATAGTAACATGATAAGTCAATCTCAGTCATCATTAATTATCTGAAGGATAACGAATACCATCAGAAGATTCGCTTCAGAATAGTAACATGATAAATCACTCTAAGTCATCATTAATTATCTGAAGGATAACGAATACCATAAGAAGATTCGCTTCAGAATAGTAACATGATAAGTCACTCTAAGTCATCATTAATTATCTGAAGGATAACGAATACCATAAGAAGATTCGCTTCAGAATAGTAACATGATAAGTCACTCTAAGTCATCATTAATTATCTGAAGGATAACGAATACCATAAGAAGATTCGCTTCAGATAATAACATGATAAATCACTCTAAGTCATCATTAATTATCTGAAGGATAACGAATGTATACCATAAGAAGATTTGCTTCAGAATAGTAACATGATAAGTCAATCTAAGTCATCATTAATTATCTGAAGGATAACGAATACCATCAGAAGATTCGCTTCAGAATAGTAACATGATAAGTCACTCTAAGTCATCATTAATTATCTGAAGGATAACGAATACCATAAGAAGATTCGCTTAGATATAGAACATGGTAAGGGAACTGATACTATAGTATTAATGAATGGGTGTTTTTATAATGGCCCTGTTATATGTCCAAAGTCTGTAATAATGGCCGAGGAAGTCTGTAATGGCCCGAGGCAACGCCGAGAGCTATTACAGACATCCGAGGCCATTATTACTGACCGAGGACATATAACAGGGCCATTATAAAAACACCCATTTCTTAATACATTTATTAACCAACTGACCAAAAGTGTATGTGTTGCTACTAACTTGATGTACGGTCTTACTCTTTTAATGACAGTTTAGTTTGAACAAAATAATTTGTACTTCACCATTATAAAGCTTTAAATATACCAAATATCAAAGATATTAAGTTGAAAGAGATATGTGTTAAAAAGCAGGATGAACAGTGATCCCTTTATATGGTTCTTTAATGTTGGTTGCTGGTTACTAAATTAAATAAAATACAAAAAGGTATTATACTCTTTACAACTTAGTTTTATTAACTTTATTAAAAACCCTAACAAGGCTTAATACAGACAAACTGGGCATTAATACAGGGCCATTACAGAAATACAGGGCCATTACAGAATAAACAGGGCCATTACAGAAAAACAGGGCCATTACAGAAAAAGCAGGGCCATTACAGAAAAACAGGGCCATTACAGAAAAAAACAGGGCCATTACAGAAAATATGTAATTTTTAATAAACAGTCACTTTTGGCAATAATGCACTTAGTTGGTTAATAAAGGTATATAAACAACTCATGTGTACCGAATTAATTACGAAACGAATTACTTAACTAGAAATTGCATGAAGAATATTTATTATTCTTGATGGATGACTGTTTAGAGAAAAAGAATACTCATCATTTTGCCAGGTTCAGTTGTAAAAATGTCATTTTTTTCTGAATATTCTTAACTCATATTAGAACATGGCTCCAAAATATTTCATTCTCCTCACCCTCTTTTGAGTTCTGTAATGTTAACTTTGCTTCTACCACCAAATGGTGCCAAGTGTTTATCTATCTGATCTGCTTGATCGAAAAATACAATCTGTGAATAAAAATAAACAGGCATTATGGAAGTACTAGTAGGTGAATTAAGAGACATTGTATTTATACAGTGGTTGAAATAACAGGCAATTACAGGCTTCCAAGCCAGGAGCCTGTAATTCAGTGGTTGTCGTTTGTTTATGTGTTACATATTTGTTTTTCGTTCATTTTTTTATATAAAAAAGGCCGTTAGTTTTCTCGTTTGAATTGTTTTACATTGTCATATCGGGGCCTTTTATACCTGACTATGCGGCATTGGCTTTGCTCATTGTTGAAGGCCGTACGGTGACCTATAGTTGTGAATGACTGTGTCATTTTGGTCTCTCAAGTTGTGGACAGTTGTCTCATTGGCAATCATACCACATCTTCTATTTTATATTATACAGTTGTTGAAATAATAGACACTATAGAAGTACTAGTGCGTGCTCTCATCGTGGCCATGTTCGAAATATATCCAATGGACGTACGGTTTAGCAACCAACAATTGATCAAACAACATTTCCAAAAATTCTTTTTCGCTTATTGTTACACTACTTTATCCCGCGTTATCATGACATCTTGAAGGTACTCCAAACCAATAGCACAACTTTCGCAAAGTACCGACCATTTTTCTTCGTGGGACAAGCACTATTTTTTTTTATTATTAATTTAATAAAGAGCAAACATTTTTTTAATAACATACAGGAACATTTTTAAAACTCCATGTTGACCCCAACATTGTAGTGTACATAGTTTACTTGAGGGAACAAATTCCAGGTACAGGTAATTAATAAAACCGATGTACATGACGTTGACAACAAATTTGATGTGAAACTAGACTGATTGTTCATATGTTCATAACATGAAACTAATGCATTGTAATTACAAACACGGCATAACTTACAGTTTGTTTTTCATGTACAGTATAGTGTGTTAAAGAACAAAACTTACATATATTTTATTTATGTGTATTGATGTTATAAATTTACCTTGTACCGAAAAATACCTCTAAATTTGATTTTCAAATGTTATAAAAACTCACCACCAGTAATCATGGTAAAGTAACAAACTTTTAATTCAAAACCCTTTTATCTCTCTATTTAATAAACACGTACAGCATAAAAAATCCCCTTAAATATTATTTAACTTTTGTCTTTAAGTGTTTAGTAAAAGGAACGTTCGTTCACCACACATCAAAAATTATGTTAACCTCCACCGTGTATCACCAGTACAGCGGATAACGGTACTAACCAAGCGGACGTGATCGATTTTGACCTCACGCGGTAACGAAAATCATTGTTTTGTTCACATAATATCAATGTGTACCTCAATCTAAACATAATTGTTGTTTTAAGAAATGATTTGATCGTAGGTTGGCGATAAAAGATGTCTCAAGAAACAAGAACAACTACTAAAAACATGTGCAAATACTTGTCAGAGAAGTTGGCACTCACTCGTGATCACTCGTCTCCTCCGAATTCTATATTCATTGCTACTCTTTTTTTGATAGAAGTCCAGTGTGTATGTAATAAATTTAGTTGTATCAATAATTGGCATTGAAATCTTTCATGCATATATGTTTTTCGATATTTTATTCCGAAAAGAAGCGTTGTGTACGGTGTTAAGCTCTCCAAATAAATCCTTTTGTACGGTGCATAGTTAAGTTGTTGTACACCGTTCCTAGGACGTATATATATGTTAGTTATACGTCCTTGACCGTACACAAAAACAAAATTTTCATACTCTTTTATTACCCAAAAAGTTTCAAGGAATGAGTATTCTAATATGACGTTCTTCTTTAGCTTTGGGTACAAAGCCATTTTCTAATTCGAATAGAACATGGGCTGCACGTGATTGACGTCACAATTGAAATTGCAACGTCAGATGAATTTTGAACAACGCCAGAGATCAAAATGGACATTTTTGTTGGTGTTGCTCGCTACGAAAACATTCTAAAAGTAAGTTTAAATGTTTCTGTTCTTTTCTTATTGATAAACTGTTGATTTTTCTATAACGTTTTTGTTCATCAAATCAAAATGGCGACATTTCGAGCGTCTACTATAAGGTCCACTTCGAAGTACAAAAGTTCAAAATATTCCTATTAGAATCGAAATAATTCTATCATGCCATGCTCTATGATGCTCATTTTAACATGGGTAGGCATTATATTTGTAAACATTTAATACCTCGCTAACGCTCGGTATTAAGATATTAACAAATATAATGCCTATTCATGTTAAAATGAGCATAGAGCATGGCTTGAAAGAATTATTTCTTAAATCACAGGTAGATTTATGATTGGTAACTATTACTTTTGCCCTGTATTATGTTTCTTTCAGGTAGAACATGTAAATGTCTCGACAATTGTATCGAAATTGAAAGTTGGTGTTGACATTCACAACTATTTGCGCATTTACAAGTTAATTGTTCTTATTAGAATATAAAAGTTGTCTTATAAATACTAATAGGAAATAATCTGAATGTTGATAAAACAAAACAAAATTTTCGTTACCGTGTCAGTTCAAAATCGATCATGCCCGCTTGATAAGTACCTATATCCGCTGTACGATGATACACGGTGACCTCATTTATTTCAGACATTCGTTTTAAATATTACATGTATATATGTATTATTATTATTCTATGATCTTATATTTGATAAATGTATGTCAAAATGCTCAGTCATAATGCTACAAAAAAAATATATGTAACATTACAAACGACAAATAATCTTTAATGTCAGCCTTGCTCCATATATATATATGTTACAGTAAATAGGTGAAATTAGGAATTACATGTAATAACTAAAATTTAGGAATTACATGTAATTCCCGATGCACTTAGTAAATACAAGTATTTCCTAAAAAGGCCCAGTAATTACTAATTTTAAAATGAATTTTTACACCTATTTACTAACTGTTAAAACAATGTTGTAATATGGTCAACTGATCAAAAGTTTTGGTAATACTAGAAAATCAGTGAGTACTTTTAAAAAGTGATCAGCATAAAAATGTACCTTTTTGCTATAGGTGCATTAGCTACGAGATTTAAAAAAAATATATGATTTTTGTTGTTGTTAAATCATTAATGAAAATGATATAGTGAAATTATATTACACTTTCAGCAGTCTATCAGTTTCTATTTTGTTAAATAAGCTAAGAAACATGGTTGGTGAGTTGTGCACTTGGAAGTTAATTATTGGACCTCATTGAATACATATTCACTTGACCTTCAATTCAACCCCTAGCTGGAGATGTGTTACCGATGTATTCAGCTATCAAAATTGTAAGGGTTTCACAGAACCCAGTGTCTCGCCTTCTTTTGTTGTGAGTCGCAGGCTCAACAAAAACAGGAAAACAAATATTAAAATGTTACTCTAGATACTATCTTTTGGCTAGTTCTGTAAGAAGCTTCTGTCCAAATTTGGTAAAAATTCAGGATGGTTTATAAAATCCTATAAATGTTTTAAAAACTTTAACTGCAGAGTGTGTTAAATTAACTGAAAAAAACTAGTGTAGTAGTCCGTTTTTTATAAGTAAATATATACGAAAAAAGGATTTTTTTTACAAACTTTACTTCTGGATATTATCTTATGATCATAAACAAGCTTCTGTCCAAGTTAGGTACAAAAATGTAGAAATCCAGGATGTTTTGAGAAGGTTATTAAAATTTAAAAAGCTTCAACCACAGTGTGAATGTAATGTTAACCGTCATAAAAACTAAGTCTATTTATAAGTAAAATACGGAAAAACTTGATTTTATTTTTACCAAATTTACTTCTTGAAATTTATCTTTTGATCATAAACACATGATAAACAAGTTTCTATTCAAGTTTGGTAGAAATCCAGGATAACTTAAGAAAGTTACCAAAATTTAAAAACACTTGAACCACATCTAGTGAATATTTGTGGACGTCGCTGGCGGCGGAATTAAGATTGGTTCACTATGTCTCGCTTTTGCGACAAAAGTAGCAGGCTTGACGAAAAGGAAAAAAATGTCAACATTGAAAGTAAAAGAAAAGGGATAGACCATTTAGTTGACTTATTTAATACACAAAAAGATCATTCTTATACAGGTAGAAACGATGATAAAATTTTGTTGCAGGTATATAAGCTTCAGTTTGGAGGTCTTGAAAAACTCATAAAAAAGAGACACACAGAAACACGGAAATATGAAAATGTGACTCTAAACGCCATCAATTTGTATAAATTTGCTTGTGAAGAATGTCATCTTCATGGCAAATGTCTGACAAAAGAAGTCATTGTTAAATCTATTTTGTAAAAGAAATTTAACTCATTGGCCAAGTTGATATGCAAAGTATGCCTGATGGAGATTTGAATTTAACAAAATTATGAGATTTTAAGAATTATCAAAATCATTTAACCAAATTTGGCATAATCTAATGTATATCTTAAAAAGAGCTGGCTAAGTTGCCTATAAACTTCTTAAAAATGTATTTCTCAAGTTTGGATTGATATCATTGTCTTGCATGCTGAAAATGATTTTTAGGGAGTTTCAAAACTTATAAAACAACCATTTTCAAGTTTCAATTCACAAACACTTAAGTGTATGCACTTTTAATGTGCCTTATAATTCTAAATCCTTAAGTAAACCCTAAAAATCCCTACCCCTTTACTTTCTTGTTTGATATCTTGAATTATGTCTTTAATTTTTAAACAAAAATATGAAGTTAGTAAATAGCCGTAAAAATGACAAAAAAAATCAGTGAATACCAGTAATCACTGAAACAACCAGTAAATACATGTAATTACTAAATTGACTAGTAATTACAGGTATTTACTGAAATGTTTAGTAATTACGTGTAATTCCTAGTTTCACCATCAGAAGATGCATTTACTGAAATTGAATTTGAATTACAAAATTTTTGTAGTAAAAAAAACTATATTATTATGCTTGGCGATTATAATAGTCGCACGGGAAATTTGTCTGATTTTTATAACATTGATCAAGATAATTCTTTTGAAAATAATACCACAGATTATAATGAATTAAATGATGTTGATGTTTTAGACGAACTTGGTATACCAAGGCTTCGAAATAGTATAGATACTGTAGTAAATGGATATGGAAGAAAATTAATTGATTTTTGTAAAAATAACAGAATGTTTATTCTTAACGGTAGACTTGAAGAAAACAAAACAGGTAGTCCAACTAGTAGAAATTCTAGCGTTATTGACTATGTGTTGAGTTCTACTCACTTTTTATACAACATTTGTAAACTTGAAGTGTTAAATTTTTGTAAACTTTTTTCAGATGTACATTCTCCTTTGTCTCTACAATTGTATACAAATGATGAAATAAAAGACAAATTGTTAACAGAAAGATTGTGTTGTGGTGAAGAAAGAGTTAATAAATGGGAAAATGAAAAATGTAATGAGTATAAGAACAATATAGATAGAAATAAAGTTGATGATATATGTAATAGATTGTCTGCATATGCACATGATGTAAATAATGTTACTAAATATGATATGAATAATATTGTTACTGATATTTGTGATACTTTAACCGAATCTGCCAAGGCAACATTCGGAACTTCGACATTTAATAAAACTATGTTTAAGTGTTCAAAGAACCAGTTTAGTAAAGACTGGTACAATAAAGATTGTAAAAAAGCGCAACGAGAATTTAGAAAATCTCAGAGGTTATACAAACATTATGGGTCGAACATTTTTAAAGAACGACTTAGACAAAGTGAATTACATTATAAAAAAGTTATGGATGTTAATATTAAGAATCATAATACTGAAATGAGTAAAAAGATGAAGGGATTGAAAACAAAAAATCCAAAAGAATTTTGGAAATTGTTCAATAGAGGTAGAAAAAGAGAGAAAAGCAATATTTCACTGCAAAACTTATTTGATTTTTTCAAGGACTTAAACAAAAATAAGTTCGAAAATGAGTTTTTGATAGAAAACGATATATACTCTGATACAGTAAATGAAAATTTGAATTGTCCAATAACCCGGGATGAAATTTTGAAAGCTGTAAAAAAAGCTAAAAATAATAAATCACCGGGTGAAGACCAAGTTATTAATGAATATATTGCTTCTTCTCTTGATTGTATGGTTGATATTTATGTACATTTATTTAATATTGTATTTGATACGGGAATCTTGCCTGAGGCTTGGCTTATTGGAAATGTAATACCTATTTTCAAAAACAAGGGGAGTAAATTAGACGCCAAAAATTATAGGCCGATTACACTTTTGTCATGTCTAGGGAAAGTTTTCACGTCAATTCTTAACGACAGACTTGGGGATTTTATTGAAAATTATAACATCTTAAACGAAAACCAAGCAGGTTTCCGGCAAGGTTATTCCACAACGGATCATGTTTTTTCATTATATGCTTTATTTGAACTATTGCGGGTGAAAAAGAAGAAATTATTTTGTGTATTTGTAGACTTCGAAAAAGCTTTTGATTTTATTCATCGAAACTCATTATTTTTTAAACTGATATTAAACCATGTGAACGGAAAATTTCTTAGAATTATTAAAAATATGTATGATGATGTCAAATCTAAAATTGTTAATAATTCAGAGGTTTCTGATATTTTTGCTTGTGAAAAAGGAGTTGGACAAGGGGAAAACCTTTCTCCTTTGCTTTTCTCCTTGTATCTAAATGATTTACAAGAATTTTTAGAAAATTCTAATATTGAAGGAATTCAGTCTGTAACAAAAGATATTGAAAATGAACTTTTTGTATATTTTAAATTTTTTCTGTTATTGTATGCTGATGATACAATACTATTTTCTGAATCTAGCCATGATTTACAATGTATGTTAGACAAATTTTCAGAATATTGTAAACAATGGAAATTGAAAATTAATATAAATAAAACGAAAATTATTTTATTCTCAAAAGGTAGAATACCTAGAAACTTGTTATTTAATATAGATGGAAATGAAATTGAGATAGTCAGTAGTTATAAATATCTTGGTATTATATTTTCTAGAAGTGGCTCATTTCTTTCCACCAGAAAATATCTTCGTGACCAGGCGATTAAAGCAATGTATGCTGTAATAAAAAAATCCAGATTAAATAACTTGTCGATCGAGTGCCAACTCGATATGTTTGATAAGGCTATTGTTCCTATACTTACTTATGGGTGTGAGATATGGGGATTCGAAAATTTAGATATTCTTGAGAGAGTTCATTTGCGTTTTTGCAAACATATATTGAGGTTAAAAAATTCAACCCCCAATTTTATGGTCTATGGGGAATTGGGAAGATGTCCGATTTCTGTTACCGTCAAGTCACGTATGATTAATTTCTGGTGTCGTTTACAAGAAGGAAAAGAGAGCAAAATATCATGTTTATTATATAAGCTGTTATATGTAAATCTCAATAACTATGGTTATGATAGTAAATGGATATTATATATAAAGAAAATTTTTGATGACTGTGGAATGTCAAATATATGGCAAAGTCACAACTTATTTGAGAAACGTTGGGTTGTATTGAGTGTTCAGCAAAGATTAAGAGATCAGTTCATTCAAGAATGGTCAACAGAAATGAACAATTCGCCCAAGGGGCTGTGTTATAGATTGTACAAAAATATTTTTAAATTTGAACACTATTTATCAGTACTACCATTTAATTTATTAATAACCTTATGTAAATTTAGATGTGGGAATAACCGTTTGCCCATCGAAACTGGAAGGTGGCGCAACATCCCAAGATCTGAAAGATTGTGTCACCTTTGTGGCTCAGCTGACATTGGTGATGAATACCATTATATCATGTCTTGTAATTATTTCAAAGATGAAAGATGCAAATACTTACCACATTATTGTAATACAAATATAAATGTTATCAAATTCAAACAAGTATGTTCAACCCAAAATATTGTTGAGCTTGAGAAACTTTGTAGATTTATTAAATCTATTTCTGTGAAAGTCTATCCTCCTGGTTAATACAACTATATGTTTATTTATCATTTGTGTAAATATTTATCATATTAATTTTGTATTTCACACATGCTATGTCTTATATATGTTATATATATTATTGTAATATCTTCTCTGTAACTATGTATTTGGTTTATGAGAATAAAGATCATTCATTCATTCCTATTTACTGTAACATATATATATATATTAACTTGATAGAATAAAGTATATGTAAATAAACTATTACCAAGCACATATATGATAATTTATAGCCGAATTTATGATTAAGTAAATAACGGGGCAATAAACCATGTACCTAATACGCACTTTACACGCACATGATTATTTTTTTTTACAGAAATATTGTTGTTTTTCAGGAACAATGGAGATTATATTCTTTAGGTTTACTTTAATTTTCATAATCAAAATCTTAAACGACGTTGCATTTAATAGCCTCGCAGCATACACACAGTGATAATCTATTAGGACAAATATGTCATGGTGTTATTTAACCGATCACCTTTAACTATTTCGCGTCTGTATGAATAGTAATTATACATACCTTTCCGTT
This sequence comes from Mytilus galloprovincialis, assembly GCA_037788925.1. Taxonomy (NCBI): domain Eukaryota; kingdom Metazoa; phylum Mollusca; class Bivalvia; order Mytilida; family Mytilidae; genus Mytilus; species Mytilus galloprovincialis. The sequence goes on from CM075331.1 coordinate 520,913, forward strand.
AGAAACTCCAATGATGTGATCTGCAAAAACAATTAATGGATTTTCAATTGTCGAATGTGCAAACATTCCACGTATAACAAATAAAGGTCTGTCCATATTTAATGTCTAGGCGGCGTGGAAATGGTTACAAAGTGAAAAGTAACTTGGGTTAAATCTGGGACATAATATAGTATAATATTCCCAGGTTAAATAGACCGTTTACATAATCTATTGATTATAAGTTAAAGTATAGTATATACTTGATGACCTTTGCATTGTTGTGATGTAAAAGTCCCTCACTGCTGTGCACTGGTCATGAAGAGAACTACTGCAGAATGAGAAACTATATTCCTGGTTCTATTTTTACTTTTTGTTTCCGTATTAATAAACTTTATCATATTCTTTTAATATTAAATCGACCTCATTGCACTCAATGCCTCTTACCTTAATTATATCCTACATTGCTCATATCATCAATTTATTATTTGTGTATTACTTATAATATTGTGTATTTCACTAATGTTTATATAATCATTGTATGATGTTTTTTGTATCTTGCCCGACAAGGGCCCATGATTGGTTTTAATAAATAATGTCTAATAATGTCTAATGTCTATACTATATCATATAGCAATCACAGTAACGTTCTCTTCACACTTTCTCTGAAATGATTGCTACACAATCTCTCACCTTAATCTACGATTGATACGAATTTTCACATAATACTCAGGAATGAAACCAAATCTTTTGACTGAATTTATTATAATTCCAACCACAAATTGATTACTTTCACATTTTTTTCAACGAACGTTGATCGAGTTAGTGTTCATCTACATCTACCTAATACATTTTTTTACACATACATGTACACTAATCAATTTTAAAAAGAGCAATGGTTCCCATATATATATCCTCCTCTAAATATTCATACCACCGTGACAGGCGCGTCTTTGTCAGTGTACGAATGTCTATAAACAAAACTTTTCATCAATCAAAACCAGGAAAAGGCAGATTAAACAGGACAAACAGGACAAGGAAATTCAAATCAACAAATAACTAGTCCGTCAACTCTATAAAATTTGCATTAATGCAAGAGGTGAAACTTATAGGTATAATGTTATAACCCTTTACTCTCACATATTTTTTCAAAAGTATAAACATGATAAATAAGGTAGGCTTTTGTTGAATACTCATGGCTTAAATAGTCACAAGATTGAAGATGTAAAAAGTTTTGTAAATTTGGTTTTTTTTAAATTTAGTATCTGATTGGCCTGGTAATCACACAGATATTCATTCTCTTTTACTGTAAAACCTATATTAAAGACACAAAGAAGAGGGAGGTATAGCAGTCTTTTATATAAGCTTTTGATTTCAAATATTTTGGCCACGAGCATCACTGAAGAGACATGTATTGTCGAAATGCGCATCTGGTGCAGAATAATTGGTACCGTTAATGTTATTATCTTACCTCCTATACATTTCTAGGATTATGATTGGTTAAAAGCGTCCTCGTGGAGACGGTGTATATTCAATATTAGGTTAGGGACGACATCAAAAGATCGATGTAGGATAAAAAACTTAAATCAAATAGTTTGGGGGTGGGGGGGTCAACATTGCTGCAAGTTTTGTTAATAAAAAATCGATTTTACTTATATCCATATAGGTAAATCAATTTTTCTCAAATTAAGTTAAGATGGGGGGTGGGGGGGTCAGTGAAAAAAACTATGTGAATTAAGTTTTTTATCCTACATTGAACTTTTGATGTCGTCCCTTAGTAGGGAGGCGGGGCTTAATTCAATACACGGTTAGTACTGTAGTGGATTTACGACATTGGCACTGTTTGGTTATTCAAAAGTATTGAAAGTTCTGTTCAATATTGTTATATCAAGGTTGTTGATAATAAAAAGTTATTGTTTGTATTATTATTTTTTTAGTGCAGATCACTTGAAGAAGGTTTTTAAAATTGAACACTTGAACATTTTAATATAGAAATAAGAAGATGTGTTATGATAGCAAATGAGACAACCCTAGTCTAAATTCAACAAATAAAAATAGTCGGTAATATAAATTTCGTTACATAGTGTGCCAGTGACTTAATATGATATATACCGGGTCAGTAGATTCCATATGGGGTTCGAGCTTCGCTTTCAACCCATATGGAATTTACTGACCCCGTATATATCATATTAGGTCACTAACACACTATGTAACTAATAGTATTGTACACAACATATTGTTAGGGGGAGTCAAAGAAATGAAAAGGTCAATATTTTCATTTTGGTTAAAGTTGGATAAACAAACATTTCAATTGGACTCTCTTAGTTTATTTATATTTTTGTTTATTTAAAATCATATACATGTATGAATAAGGCTGATTCAGAACTAATAATTGGACACTGATAGCTTCAAAAATGAAGTTCTGCAAATAAGCTATCAGGGGGTATTCTGATCTATGGTGACTTTAATGTCCGAACCAGAGAACTGCAGGATAACATCCAAAATGACGGAGCAATGAAAATCTTAATGACTGTCCTGTCCCTGAAAGTTTCCCTTAGTAAGACGTTCGCTGGATAAAGGAATTAACATACTGCAACCTTCTTATGTCCCTTTGTAAAGACATGCATAATTAAAAAACTTCTTAACTTGAGATCACATGTATATATGTTCGGTGTGAGCCAAGGCTCCGTGTGGAAGACCATAATGTGACCTATCATGGTTTACTTTTATAAATTGTGACTTGAATGGAGAGTTGTCTCATCATAGTTAGTACTCATATATCACATCTTCTTATGATCTATAATATAGGTTTTTTTGCATAGACAAATAAAATTGATAATGAAAATGGGGAATGTGTCAAAGAGACAACAACCCGTCCATAGAGCAGACAATAGCAGAAGGTCATCAACCGGTCTTCAATGCCACGAGAAATTCCCGCACCCGGAGGCGTCCTTCAGCTGGCCCCTAAACAAATATATATATATACTAGTTCAGTGATATAATGAACGCCATACGAAACTCCAAATTGTACACAGGAAACAAAAATAAAAAATTATACAAGACTATCAAAGGCCAGAGGCTCCTGACTTGAGACAGGCGCAAAATTGCGTCGGGGTTAAACATGTTTATGAGATCTCAACCCTCCCCTATACCTCTAGCCAATGCAGAAAAGTAAACGCATAACAATACGCACATTAAAATGCGGTTCAAGAGAGGTCCGAGTCTGATGTCAGAAGATGTAACCAAAGAAAATAAACAAAATGACCATTATATATAAATAACATCGGACTACTATCAGTTAACTGACATATGCCAGTTCCAGACTGGAAGTTCAATTAAACTGATTGAAAGATTATGTCTTCATCATATGAATATCAGGCACAATCCTTCCCGTTAGGGGTTTAGTATCATACCATCATAACATATATGGGAAGAACATAACCCCTGACATGCAACAAATGCCTTTATTGGAAGTTTCTAGGCGACTAATTCGGACTTTTTTTACTTCATACAAGTATGATGGTCAAAGCAAATTTGAATATATGCTAGCATCAACTCGTATATTTTATATAGTGAGCAACATTTTACTGTTAGATATCTACCAGTGGAATTTTCTGCCCACTGCTTATTATCATTATGCTTAATTAAATCATGTACACAAAGAAAGACTACTCTTGTGTCTCAATCTAAATATGGTACATATCAATGCAGACAATATTATGATGCTCTATTGGAAAAACTGGGCCAGTAAAAAAATGATATAACTGTATCGAACAGGATTGAAGATAAAAATGGTAATGCCATTGATTTATCAGCATCAGCAGTTAATGATATTTATGTAATCACAAACTTAAATTTAAAAAAAAAAGAAAAGTTCTCGTTCTTCTGGTAAAAGAAACAAAGCATAAACTAAATAACCATGGGTATGGATCTAACGATTTTTTTTTACCGAGGAACGAAGTAAGGCCTTTTTAGCAAAAATTACAAAAAGACAACAATAATGTATACATTCGTCAAACTTATTCCAGTTGTGTACACCATTATAACTAGAGACTCTTAAGAGCCTGTGTCGTTCACCTTGGTCTATGTGCCTATTAAACACAGGACAGAGATGGATTCATGACAAAATTGTGTTTTGGTGATGGTTAAGTGTTTGTAGACCTTACTTTACTGAACATTCATTTTCTATCTATAATAAACTTAATCCTGTAGTTACAGAGGAAAATATTTTGTAAAAATTTACAAAAATTGACCAAATTCATGAAAATTGTTAAAAATTGACTATAAAGGGCAATAACTCCTTAAGGGGTCAACTGACCATTTTGGTCATGTTGACTTATTTATAGATCTTACTGTGCTAAACATTATTGCTGTTTACCGTTTATCCCTATCTTAATAGGATTCAAGATAATAACCAAAAAAGGGCAAAATTTCTTTAAAAATTACCAATTGGGGACAGCAACCCAACAACCAGTTGTCCAATTCATCTGTTTACAGCAGATAGATATTGATTTGATAAACAATTAAACCCCTTGACAAATTAGCTCTAAATGCTTTGGTTTCAGAGCTATAAGCCAACATCTACATTTTCTCTCTATGTTCTATTTATAGCCAGAGCGGCCATCTTGGTTGGTTGGCTGGGTCATCGTACATGCACATTTTATAAAAACTAGATACCCTAATAATGATTATGGCTAAGTTTGGTTAAATTTGGCCTAGTAGTTTCAGAGGAAAAGATTTTTGTAAAAGTTAACGACGACGGACGACGACGACGACGATGGACGCCGGACGCCAAGTGATGAGAAAAGCTCATTTGGCCCTTTGGGCCAGGTGAGCTAATAAACAGAAAACAGGCTGAGTTTTGTAGGACTTTTATAAGTCAAATTGATAGTCTAGACTATAAAGACGCAAAGTAATCAATAATATTAAAACTAATAATACACAGGCACCAGCCCCATATCAAATCAGAAATGGTTGGAAAATTTGTTATACAAATATTTGTTAAACTCAAATTTAGAACTTAAAAACACAAAAACACCTCTATATTAAAAAAAAGGCACCACTAAACTGAAAAATAGCAAGTCGGATGCCCTGATTATATACTGAATTAGTTCATTTAATAGCGTAAGGGTGCCTCTTCTTTGGTTCTTGTTATTGTAAAACTATTTGGTAAAATATTTTAAAGTGGGGAACATCCAAAAAATATGGAATCTTTCATATTATGTATTTATAAATTTTTCTCAATTTTTAAATCAGGTGATCCAAATGCTTGTAATAATTTAAGAGGCATATATATATTTGTTTCAAGTTGAATAAGTAAATGATGACCTTCTCTGCTGCAAAACAAATTGACCATATTCATAGAGTAAAAAGATTAACTAATTGTGATTCAGGGTGGTTTTAGAGAAGAATCAAAACAAGTGACCACATATTAATTAATATAAAAAATAAAAATTTAATAAACAAATTTGAATAAATGTAAAAGCAAATCTTTTCGTCTGCTTTGTGGACTTCAAAAGAACATTAACAGTGTTGAAAGGAATACGATACTGCGTAGATTGTTTAAAAAGTCATACCCTATACAATGTGGATGTTGATGGCATTTGTTCTATTTTTTTACTCTATTCTAACTCAATCAAATAAATTTTAATCATCTTTATTCCGATGATTTGGTATAAATTCTAGACACACCAACTGACTTGCAGTACTGTCTGGATGCCTTACAATCCTTCTGTAGTCTTAGCGCGAACACCAAGAAAACTAAAATTATGATTTATTCTTATAGAAAAGGTAGATCTCTAATAGACTGAAACTGCAATCATTAGAATTAATCTGATACAGAATATAGGTACCTAGTTATTGTTTTTAACAATAAAGGTAACCTAAATGTAGCAGTTGAAAGTCTTGCTGAGAAAGCACGCAAGGCACATATTGTCTTAAACTTAAAATTACATGTTCTAACTGTATTGCAGTGTCAAAATGTAAGTGACTACTTAAACCGCTCTAAGATGTGTCTTGTTCCAAATGTTGTAAATCGACAATAAAATCTGTCATACTCTCAATCGATAATATGATGTATCATGTTCTAAATCGACAATACGATCTGTCATACTCTCAATCGATAATTTGATGTGTCATGTTGTAAATCGACAATAAAATCTGTCATACTCTCAATCGATAATAAGATGTGTCTTGTTCTAAATCGACAAAACGATCTGTCATACTCTCAATCGGTAATATGATGTATCATGTTGTAAATCGACAATAAAATCTGTCATACTCTCAATCGATAATAAGATGCGTCATGTTCCAAATCGACAAAACGATCTGTCATACTCTAAAACGGTAATATGATGTATCATCTTGTAAATCGACAATACGATCTGTCATACTCTAAATCGGTAATTAGATGTGTCTTGTTCCAAATCGACAATAAAATCTGTCATACTCTCAATCGATAATATGATGTTTCTTGTTCCAAATCGACAATACGATATGTCATACTCTCAATCGGTAAGATGATGTGTCTTGTTCCAAATCGACAATACGATCTGTCATACTCTCAATCGGTAATATGATGTATCATGTTGTAAAACGACAATAAAATCTGTCATTCTCGCAATCGATAATAAGATGTGTCTTGTTCTAAATCGACAAAACGATCTGTCATACTCTCAATCGGTAATATGATGTATCATGTTGTAAAACGACAATAAAATCTGTCATACTCTCAATCGATAATATGATGCGTCATGTTCCAAATCGACAATACGATCTGTCATACTCTCAATCGATAATAAGATGTATCATGTTCTAAATCGACAATACGATCTGTCATACTCTCAATCGATAATATGATGTATCATGTTCTAAATCGACAATACGATCTGTCATACTCTCAATCGATAATATGATATGTCTTGTTCCAAATCGACATTACGATTTGTCATACTCTCAATCAATAATATGCTGTGTCTTGTTCCAAATCGACAATACGATCTGTCATACTCTCAATCGATAATATGATGTATCATGTTCTAAATCGACAATAAAATCTGTCATACTTTCAATCGATAATATGATATGTCTTGTTCCAAATCGACATTACGATCTGTCATACTCTCAATCGGTAATATGATGTGTCTTGTTCCAAATCGACAATACGATCTGTCATACTCTCAATCTGTAATATGATGTATCATGTTGTAAATCGACAATAAAATCTGTCATACTCTCAATCGATAATATGATGTGTCATGTTCCAAATCGACAATACGATCTGTCATACTCTCAATCGATAATATGATGTTTCATGTTGTAAATCGACAATAAAATCTGTCATACTTTCAATCGATAATATGATGTGTCATGTTCCAAATCGACAATACGATCTGTCATACTCTCAATCGATAATATGATGTGTCATGTTCCAAATCGACAATACGATCTGTCATACTCTCAATCGGTAATATGATGTGTCATGTTCCAAATTGACAATACGATGTGTCATGTTCATATTCGACGATGTGCCATGCTCCAACACAATGTGCCATAAACTAACTAGACAATACGTGTCATATTCCAAATCGAGAATACAATGAGTCATATTACAAATCTAACATAACTATGTTGGCTCATGTTCAAAATCGACCATCTGATATTTTCATGCTTCAAATCAATATTACGATGTGTTAACTAATTGACTATACAATGTGGCCCATGCTACAAAACGACCATACGCTGTGGTATGTTCCAAGTCGATAATACGATGTGTCATGTTCTAAAAAGACCATTTTTTCTTGTTCAAACTATTGAAATGAAAGTCATCTAGGATTTACCCTTTAATTTATGAGCCATGTTTATACATACGCATAACTTATTACGATCGAATTTAGTGTAATGTTATATTGTGGTATAAATCTAACCAATGCAGGTTAAACATAAATATATATCCTTATCAAAGCTTTTGTCGAGTGTTACCGAAATCAGACGTATGTGTAACCTTTAAAATAAGTGCGCAAATTATCAACCAGGAAAAAGTAAAAGGTTTCCTAAGTTCAAATAAATACAGGAATTTAAGCATAAAATACATCCTTCCTAAGTTATCGTTGACAGGTAGCTTTCCCTTAAATGACAAAAATACAATGTGGTTTAAATGCAGATCATGTGTGCTTCCTTGTAAGCGAAGCTTGGAAACAGGGATCTGTATTTTATTTTATTTTTTTATTTTTACACATGAGCAAGATTTGCTCAGCAGTCATCTAAACAAAACTGTCACACGACAAGCAGGTTTGTAGAAACCAATCCTTTCATTCTCTTAACGCTTGTTCCGTTCAAAAAATGTCCAATGAGAAAAAATACAGGTTAAAGTGAATTCCCCACTCTACTTATGGAATTTTAAAGTTATTTATAGATCGAATTGCGGAAGTATGCTTATTCGGTAAATATTTAATATTAGGTAAAAATATTTGCTAAGGTATGTAGATATCATTTTTAAGTTATAGATGTTAAACAAAATCAAATTTTCATAAAATATGTACAGAATTTTGATACATAGATGGAAATACATAGCTTTCATTTGTTCAGGTATCTCAGACAGAACTATTTTAAAGAATAGAAAGAAAATTATGAGATATTCATCGACATTTTTGATAAAAAAAACAAAGTTGAATTAAATATAATAGTTACTTGTATATTGATCATATCCGTTAAAATCACTTTAATGACTTATTTATACAATTTAAGATCATTTTATGTTCTACACGATTATATCATTAAAGTTCAGTGAAATAGTTTTACATTTTTTATTAATTGTATGAAATTTATTAATTGTTAGTGTGACTCCAGTGACGAGTATTACATACTTATTCAGTACAACATGTACCTTAAATCTTTTCTATAATTGTATCAACTTAACCTAAATGATATCAAACAAAATTTCTTAACCTAAATAATATCAAACAAATCATTTTCAGGAAATTATGTATTAGCTTGAAACTCCAGTTGATAAAACTTGGCTTATATTTCCCGAACGTGTTGGGATTTAACTATTTAAAGGAAGAGCTTTGTTATCATGATTTTGTTAGCCCTCTGTGATTTACGATTTTCTTCACACGGAACGAATCAGATAGTATTTTTTTATTATTATTATTATTGCCTGTCAGTATTTCAAATTTTAAGTGAACTGAAAAAAAAACTGTTTTTTGTGAGTGATCACATATTTGTGTCCATATTGTTCGATGCTTATTATATGGCGAATTGTTTATCATACAGTCAAATTTCACTGCTATATTTAGCACCTCAATTTATTTTTCGCTATCGTCTCGAAGTTTTTTTTTTATCCCTCAATAATTTAATTTTGGATGTAACGCGTCTTCTGATTGGTTGACGTTATTTTGTCATCAGCCCATAGACATAATTTAGTCATGTGACCGTGACATCATCAACGTTTTTCATGGTTTTCTACGGTTTAAAATGGAATTTAGAATTAAATTATAAGAAATGACTGTAACATTTTTTTCTGTCTATTCGAAATAACATAAAAAATGTGGTGCACACTGTTAATTAACCCGCTACGCGTGTTATTCAGTGTGCACCAAATTTTTTATGTTAGTTTTTTATAGACAGAAAAAAAATATTACAGTCATTCCTTAAATAATTATAATTCTAGTACGCTGGATTCTTTTAAAACGAAGTAGTTTTCAGAGTTTTGCACAATGACAGCGAATATTAAATAATAAATGGTAAGAAAGCATGGTGTCATTATTACAAATTAATATGCTTCAAGTTAGCGGTCTAGTCTTGTGATAATTCCTTTAATCTATAATTTATATTTTTATGCTTTCGGCAAAACTAGGGATATGATTTTTAGAAATAGTAAAATAAGAGGATGTGGTATAATTGCCAATGAGACAACTCTCCACCATTTTTATAAAAAGGTTAACGTAATAAACATTAGTATTTGGGTATGATTTAACCGATTTATAGCTTATCATATATTTATCATTTACTATAAAGTGATAAACAATTGTTAGCCATACACAAATAAATAAACAAATATAACGTATATATGATAAAATATACAATACCTTGACCGCTATATATAATAAATATGTTGTAATAAAGTCTGTCTATGTAACAATCATTTTGTTGCATTACAGTTTGGAATGTTCTGATTCATGTAACATGTGTAAGTAAAATACATATTGCGCGTAGAAATAATAAGGTTAGATTTAAAAATATCAGAGACGATCAAGGAATAGTTTTGGTAACAGGGATGCAACACAAATATATATTAAAAACTTTTCGACTAAAAATATATTTGAACGCTAACCTGCACTGACATTCTACCATCACATATGATATCTTAATGTTTTGTAAAAAGGCCAGATTTTAGAATAGCTGTATAATAGCTGTTTGTGTGGTGACTGGTCTTATTTTAAATCCTAAATTACTATATACTCTTCAAGTAACAAAACTAGTCATCTTAAGCTTAAGTGTTTTTACTTGGCATATACTAAAACCAACTGAGTATAGTTGTTGGTGTTGTAGCAAGCCAATACCAGGCTATTTTCTAACACCAGCTATAGCTAATATTAATTTTGAACTGTTATTTTTTAAACTCAACTATTTTATAGCTATTATCAAACTATTATTTATTGCCGTGTTACAATGTATAAAATTGAGAATGGAAATGGGGAGTGTGCCAAAGAGACAACAACCCGACCATAGGAAAAAAAAACAACAGCAGAAGGTCACCAACAGGTCTTCAATGTAGCGAGAAATTCCCGCACCCGGAGGCGTCCTTCAGCTGGCCCCTAAACAAATATATACTAGTTCAGTGATAATGAACGCCATACTAATTTCCAAATTGTACACAAGAAACTAAAATTAAAATAATACAAGACTAACAAAGGCCAGAGACTCCTGACTTGGGACAGGCGCAAAAATGCGGCGGGGTTAAACATGTTTGTGAGATCTCAACCCTCCCCCTATACCTATAGCCAATGTAGAAAAGTAAACGCATAACAATACGCACATTAAAATTCAGTCCAAGAGAAGTCCGAGTCTGATGCCAGAAGATGTAACCAAAGAAAATAAACAAAATGACAATAATGCATAAATAACAACAGACTACTAGCAGTTAACTGACATGCCAGCTCCAGACTTCGATTAAACTGACTGAAAGATTATGATTTCATCATATGAACATCAGGCACAATCCTTCCCGTTAGGGGTTTAGTATCATACCATCATAACATATATGAGAAGAACATAACCCGTGTCATGCCAACAACTGGTTTTTGAATAAATGTGTTTAGTTCCGATGCAAAGACCCTATAAGTGAATCAATATTAACGCCAAAATATGCAATCTTTAATGACCTGACAACAGTATCGTAACTATATCCCTTCTTAATAAGTCTATTCAAAGGTTTTGTTAGTTTTTGAGGTGAATACTGACACCTTTATGCTTTATAAAGAATATTTCCATAAAAAATTGGATGTGAAATACCTGAACGTATAAGAAGTCTGCATGTTGAGCTATATTTACGAATGATGTCCTTATGCCGATGATAAAATTTAGTAAATGTTTTGACTAGTTTGTGATATCGAAAACCCTAGTGTAATAATTTTTCAGTAATACATAAATTTCTCTCGTTAAAATCTAAAACATTGTTACATACACGAGCGAATCGTACAAGTTGAGATACATAAACACCGTAAGATGGTGACAAGGGAACGTCACCATCTAAAAATGGATAATTAACGATAGGAAATGAAAAGTCATCTCTTTTATCATAAATTTTAGTATTCAGCTTTCTGTTAGTGATATAGATATCAAGATCGAGGAAAGGACAGTGGTCATTGTTAGTATTAGCTTTATTTAAAGTAAGTTCCACATCACGTAATATTGTATATGCATTTTCTGAGTATCAACATTTCGTATTATTCGGCCAGCAAAAATAAATCTCAATGTGTCTAAATGTTGAGAGAAGTTGCAAATCCTCTCCATTTTTTAGACATATTAATTGACCATACTTTTGTTTACGAACGCCAAGTTTACGAAAGTATAAAATATAAAATGCTTATTTGAACAGGTGTGTATTCAATTCTAAAAGTGAAACTAGAATTCTATGTGTCTCTGTTTTCAGGAAATTTCTAGGTCTAGTTATTCTGTGATGGAGGATGATTGTGATGACTGTTGTGCGTCCTGTTGCTGTGTAGGATGTTCAGTACTGGGATATGCAATTTGCTTTAAAAAGATGCGTCGTTCTATTCGAATTCGATTATTTATGATTTATTTAAATATTTTATGTTTGACCTTTGGTATAATTACTGGCGCTATATTTTTCGGACCATATACTACACATTTTACGTCTACAGATATTCGCTCAATTAAAGATCGCCTTTCTTTCTTATTTTGTGAAGGCGTGACTATAACAAGTGTCGGTGATCTTAGATCCTCATTTTCGGCCTATATCTTAGATTCGGAACCAATGATAAATGAGACATTTCTTCAGAGTTTTACCAGTGAAGTGACAATGTATTTACACCAGGAAGACTATAAATATCATTCATTCTATTTACTTCGTGGGTCCGTCATCAATATAGGTGTGTGTGCGGATAGTTTCATACAAATGAATATAATTAAAGGAAAGCACGATCTCAAGGAATATATCGACAACAATTTTGCGTGTGGTAGCTGTATAAAAAAGACCATTAATGTATACCAACGGAAGTGTTTACGGACGTCTGATTTCGTAGAGGTTCTATATAACGTTTCAGAATCGGATGATTATTTCATCTTTTACCTAAGCCCTCTAGAGGATGTTTGGGTAACAGCAAAATACCATATAAACCGGACAATATACGATGTATCTACCGCACGAGATGCGTATTCCTCTGTTGTGCAGTGCGAATTCAGCCTGGACTTAAAACCTCAGTATATTATCGTTCACTTAGACAACACGGGATCTATGGCACAGTATAATATAATGACTGATTGTAAAGGTCGGACTTGGGTTTATTTGTCAATATTTTTTGTTATCCCTTATCTAATCGGAATATTTGTTTGCATACTTATATATAAATGTTGTAAAGACCCGGCTACCTCGGAGCTGACAGGAGAAATATCACCTAGTATTAACAGTCCTTTAATCTATAATTATCCTAGTTATCAGTCAACGGAAATTATTGGACCACCAAAATATGAGGACATTATAAGGGACGAGGCCCCTCCATCTTATTCGGAGGCGATAAGACCCATTATAAACTAGAATCGAATATATTATGTAAATCCGTTATTGATTGATAAATATAAGCGTCACATAACTTAAAGCAGAAATATTGTACTTAAAATTAAACTATGGAGATAAATAAACTCATCATAGATACCAGGATTTAAATTTTATATTTGTGCTAGTTTTCACATGAGGCTATTCTTTATCTTATATAACAGCTTAGTTTAAGAAGTACTAGTATATATTTTTGTTCATGCATAAATGCATTAGATTTCTTTATTGAATGTCTTTAAGAACAATAGCTACACACACCAGATAAAAGAAGACTTTATTGGATGTCTTTAAGAACAATAGCTACACACACCAGATAAAAGAAGACTTTATTGGATGTCTTTAAGAACAATAGCTACACACACCAGATAAAAGAAGACTTTATTGGATGTCTTTAAGAACAATAGCTACACACACCAGATAAAAGAAGACTTTATTGGATGTCTTTAAGAACAATAGCTACACACACCAGATAAAAGACCAATAGCTACACACACCAGATAAAAGCAGACTTAATTTTAAAGATTGTAATCATAATGAGAATATGTTAATCTTTCATATTTCATATCGAGTTTCTTTAATTGCTTTAATTACAAAACCATCAGAAATTACAACTTTGAATGCACAGTTCATACTTTTATTTTGGAAAAAAATACTGAAACATCATTTAAGGTTCATCTATATTTTCAGTGAGCATCTGTTATAATTATAAATCATATTTCTTACTTTTAATCCAGCTGAATGAAAACATTTACTCTCCTTTTCCTAAAAACCTCATTTGCATAGCATCTAAATTATACATTGAACACATTATTATCCTCATTATTACACGTAATACTATGTTAACAAACTGAACATGTAAAACGAAATGTTTAACGAGTGCACTGATGGTATATATTCCTTATAAATGCTGTGTGCAAGTTGTTATTTTTTAAAATGAAAAAAGACTATTTGTAGAATATTTGTACACGTAATTAGAATTTAAACACACCCCCCTTCTTTCATTAATCAGATTTATTGTTAACTTTACATACATATACTACAACGTCTATCATTTTGATATCCTTATTAATTATTTATTCAGTGTCATGTATAAAACTATTTATTTCAGCTTCCCAATTGTAAACTTTCTATTTCTATGTAGCAATATTCCAGCAGCGCCTGCATACGGAGTATATATATCTCCCAATTGATACGATATTATGGGCTTGTATGTCATTTCATCATTTCCTTGAGAGAGGGTTGCTGCTTACAAGGAAGCTATCAAATCAAGAGTTCAAAATGGTGAAGTTGTAATCATCACTTCGTAAATTTTACGGACGCCATCACAAGTTTGTTGACCGTTCAATATTGAATAACCGTTTCACAGATGATATCGGATATGTTCCTTGTGTCGTTACTACAATCCCCTTCCCTTTTCACGAATATGACCTACCGAATAAGATTATTTACCGGGTTTGTAATAACATAAAACAACACGACGGGTGACACATGTGGAGCAGGATCTGCTTACCGTTCCGGAGAACACGAGATCACCCCCAATTTTTGGTGGATTGTGTTGCTTAGTCTTTAGTTTTCTATGTTGTGTTCATTTATTTGTCTGTTTGTCTTTGTCTTTTTTAGCCATGACGTTTCAATATTTTTTATCTATGAGTTAGACTGTCCCTTTTTCATCTTTCGCCCCTCTTTTCTAAATACAGAAGCCTCAACCCAGTCCTCGTTTCCTCGATTGTTTCGAACTATTGAAAAGTAAAATAACAAAAATTCCGAACTCCTAGGATATTTCAAATCGGAAAAAACTTTATCAAATGGCAAAATCAAAAGCTCTAGCACATCAAACGAATGGAAAACAACAAATTCCCGACTATGTACAGTCATTTCCTTATGTAGACAATAAGATCATACGGCACGATATTGAAAATGTAGGGTAATAGGTTATCATGTGAAGTTCAAAATCACAGTTCACTATTCCAGATATGTGATCGAACGCAATGGCATCTGCATTTTGGAAAATACAATTTCTATTTGTTCTGCTTACTGTTTGGTTCTATAGCTGCGTTGATGGTAAAAGTGAACGGATATTAACCAGCAGTACAGACGTAAATGGAGAACGTTTACACCAAATGGACCTTACTATCCAGAACATGAAATCACAGATCTCTGGATATGACAGCATGATCCAACAAATTCAGACGCTCTTATCCCAAAAGGATACTGAGGTAATACAATATTAATATTTCATTCAAACACGAAGATTGTTATTTTCTACATTATGTGGAGAATGCCTTGTAGGATAAAGTCATCCTTCAATTTTACGTCCAGTACTACCACGCAGCTATAGTGGATTTACGTTTCAAAACGGGGGATCTATAAATATGCAATCACGTTTGGTCGGAAAGGGGTTTTTAAATTTGATGCCGCATGCCAATTAATGCCCTTTCCCAACGCACCGCACTTTTCTCGCATTAGCAGTCTTTTCTTGCATTGACAGTCCTTTATCGAATTGACAGTCGTTTTTCGCACTGACAGTCCATTCTCGCATTGACAGTCCTTTTTCGCACTGACAGTCCTATCTCGCTTATTATTTTCATGAGCGATACGATGTATGCACACTTAAGAAAGATTTTTGCGATGCCGTGAGGTCACCAACGTTGTTTGGAAGGGTTCGTGTCGTTCAATGTTTAGTTTTCTATGTCGTATTTTGTAAACTGTTGTTTGTCTTTCCGTCGTTTTCCTTTTTTGCAGGGAACTTGTCGATTTCTTTTCAATAAAATATTTCTTATTGTCCCTTTGGTTTCTTCTGCCTCTTTTTCTATTAGACTTAAGGATAATACTGAGTATGGCTGTTTGCGTAAACTTCAAGGTTTTGCGAAACATTGGTAACTGTATAAATATCTTTTTTTATTATACCATCTATTGTCTGGTATAACAGACATTAACATACTGATATTTCTTAAACAGATTAAAAATCTAAGTGCTGAAATATCCAGTCTGAAGAGAAAAGGTGAGTAAAGTAAACAATGTTTCTTAAAACACTATGACATGTAGTGTATATACAATGTATTAATAATAGCAAAAACACTATGACATGTAGTGTATATACAATGTATTAATAATAGCAAAAACACTCTGACATGTAGTGTATATGCAATGTATTAATTAGAGCAACGAATACGTCTAATGACAAGCATTTAAGACATCAGTAAGGGAATAGCAAGGATGCAATTAAAATATATCAAGTGAAACAACACTGTCCCGTAAAAACGAAAAGGCAGACCAGAAAACGCAAGACAGAATCAAACTGATGGTGTGCACATAAAATGAAGGTTTGTACGTTTGCCTGTAGATGCTTACTTCATTTGAACTCCAGTGGATAGTTGTATTCATTTATATGTCATAAATGACATTACTTTTAAACAGGATGTCTTAACATAATAAAGAAAAACTTATGTGTGTTGCTGTATATCATATTTCTATCTCAATTGTTTTAGTTTTTTTACAAACATCTGACCTTTAGTGTTTTCGTTTGAATTTTTTTTACATTTTGTTATGTTGGGAACTGTTATGGCTTTCTGTGCGGTTTGGGATTTTTATTGGTTAACGGATATGCGAGACATTTAGACAAATAAATAATCTGAAATACAAATATCATTCTATTACAGTTTATTTTATGCCATAGCTGATTTCCTTGTTAACACACCAAAATATGGTAGAGACCGAACATTACATCTTGTTTTACCACTAAGATCCATCAGTGCAATAGTGTTTTTGTTTTATATGTATACTAGTAAGCGAACATTTTTAAGCAGCAGCACTTTATAAAAATAAATCTCGATAGGAAACATAAATTCTAGAATATCGTCTCATCTGGGATAAAAACACTTTGCAGGTGCTTATAGAAATTGTTGTACATGAAAATATACATGTGCAGTTCACAACTGGAAATATCAAATTGGCTCTTTTGTTTACATCCGACTGGGAATCAATACCTATTCGTATGTCTATAGATATGAAACATACCTTACTTACTACCTTTTGCATCTTTTATTTCAATACAACATAGGAGATGTTGCATTATTGCCATTTAGACAACTACCCACAAGGAATGAAAAGATGTTGATGTTAGCATGAAGATCGTCGTACGCATTTCAACAAAAAAGCAAAACCCATACTGTAAAGCAGCGATAAAAGGCCCCGACATTACAAAATGTGAAATAAGTTTACTCACTCTATTTTGATAGATACCACTGGTTAATAAATATTAATCTGAACATCCCTTAAAAGACTTAAACATATCAATTATGGTAAATTCAATACGGTGCATACACTTGATTGTTCAGTCAGTTTAGATCATTTCAATCTATATTCAGACTGCTTAATAGTTCCTATCTTACTGTACAAATCAATATCATGTGGAATTGTATGAAAAGGTACTGAACATTTATTAATTAGCTGCAAACGAGTTGTCTTAACAGTACTAAATATGTATAAAAACTAAATGAATGAAAAATGTATTGTCCAGATTTGTCAAATGATGTTAAGATCAAATAAACTCATCATAGATACCAGAATTGAAATTTTTGTATTTACGCCAGACCCGCGTTTTGTCTACAAAAGATTCATCAGTGACGCTCAAATAAAAAAATGTTTAAAAGGCCAAATAAAGTGCGAAGTTGAAGAGCATTCAGGACGAAACATTTCTAAACGTTTTGCCAAATACAGCTAAGATAATATATTCCTGAGGTATAAAAGCCTTAGTATTTCAAAAATTCAAGTTTTTGTTAACAGTTAATTTATAATTATGATTATATCAATGATAATTCATGTCAACACAGAAGTGCTGACAATTGGACTAGTAACACCCTCGGGGAATAAAACTCCACCAGCAGTGCCAATTTCAGACTAAGTTCAAGCGCTGAATAGTTCATTATATCCCAACTGATTAAGTGGGGCTTTTTATTTATCTTGTCTGTTCGTCCAACGTATATGTCCGTTACAGTTTGCTCGGGTAATATTAGATATAACGTTATCCTCTGTGGTCAGCAGCTGTATGAGAGATGATTGGATTATACTAAAGTCGACAAGATGGAGAGCATGGTCAATTGCCATAGCCATGGTCAGTATCTTTCTATCTTTCGATTTGATACTTACATAAGTTGGTATACTGCTTTATACGTCTTTCAAACAAAAGATAGATGTAAATAATATTGCTTAAATATTATATTACGGTGTAATGTAATTTTTATTTAATCCCTGCAAGCAAAATCGGCTATAATAGTTCAAAGAGTTTAGAATAAATCATTTCGAATAATTTACGAAAACTTACACGAAACATTAAAATAAAGTTGTAGATGCGTCGATTCATTAGTATAAAGTAAAATTACCCCCCCCCCAAAAAAATGAACTCCCAAGGAAAATTCAAAAAGGAAAGTCCCTAATCAAATGACAAAATCAATAGCTCAAACACCTGTCATATTCCTGACTGGTACAGGCATTTTCTTTTTTAGGAAATGATGGACTAAACCTGTTTTTTTAGTAGCTAAACCTCTCACTTGTATGACAGTCGCATCAAGTTCCATTATATTAACAACGATGTGTGAACAAAGTATGTTGATTATAATGTTGTTTTTGTTTTGTTTAACAGTGGCATTCATGGCTGAATTAACAGGAACCTATCTTCATCCGACTTCAGGACGTCATATTGTGTATGACAACTTATATTTGAATGATGGAAATGGCTACCATAGTTCGCATGGGACATTTATAGCTCCATATCGAGGATTATATCACTTCTCCTATGGATGCACAGCGCATTTAGGTGCTAAAACAAGTACCCATCTTAATATGATGAAAAATGGAAATCCCATTGGATACTTATTTTTTGACAACCTCGACACCGGCTATCCATGGATAAAAGAAACAGAATCTATTCTCACTAACCTTGAGGCTGGCGACGAGATTTGGATACAAGTAACACAGGCCAATGGGTCGGTAGAAATAGCTACTGGTGGAATGCACACATATTTTTCAGGTTATCTCATCAGCTAAAAACTTCCTACTGATATATTTTCAATTAAAAAACATGATTGTATAGAATTTAAAAATGTGTTTGAAAATTTTATAAATCAGAAAAGGTATCAAAAAACTATTCAAAAGGCAAAGTTGACCATAAATGCCTTCACATGTATTTTTATTTGTGAATGCTAGTCTCGAAAGTTATAAATAGTACATATGCTACTTTGATTTTCTTATTTCCAGGGTATCGATAGTCCATATACCGAAGCTATTACCTAGGAGTAGTACTTGCCCATATATTGTAGCAAGTCATTAGGGTATTGGTGGTACATATATCTGTGTTTATCCACAGTATATTAGATGCATAGGATGTTGGTAGTTATATAGGTAGTCCTTTAGAGATTTGAAAGTTCATGAGCCGCAACTTTTCATATATCCAGGGCTCGGGATTCCATACACCTTAAATATTAATTAAGGGTATTAACCGCTAATTAAGTCTGTAAAACAATTCATACAAAAAAAGAGGTATATTTCTGCGCCGTAAAAACGACAAAAACATGTTGTGCAAATAAACTCATCACAGATACCAGAATTGAAATTTTGTATTTGCGCCAGACGCAAAAAGTAATATAACCAAAATACCATACTCCAAGGAAAATTCATATCAGAAAGTCCATTATCAAATGGGGAATTGAAATCTCAAACACACCAAATTAATGGGAAAACAAATGTCATCTTCCTGAATTGGTACAGGCATTTACTTAAATGGTGGATTAAACATGGTTTTATAGCTAGCAAAACCTCTCTTGTATGACAGTTGCATAAAATTCCATTATATTGACAAAAATGTGTGATCAAATTAAACAGACATAATAGGTAAAAATGTCAAATAGTGATCAAAGGTACCAGGCTTATTATTTTATACGCCAGACGCGCAATTCGTCTACACAAGACTTATCAGTGACGCTCAGATCAAAATAGTTAGAAAGCCAAACAAGTTGAAGAGCATGGAGGACCCAAATTTCCCAAAAGTTGTGCCAAATGCGGCTAAGGTTTGTAATTTGTCATTTCAAACATAAAATATGTTTAATATAGTGGTGTAAATAGTTATCAAATGTACCAGGATTATAATTTAATACGCCAGATGCGCCTTTCATCCCCAAAAGACACATCAGTGACGCTCTGATCAAAATAGTTATTAAGACAAACAAGAACACACTTGAAGGGCATGGAGTACCCAAAATTCCCAAAAGTTGTGCCAAATACGGCTAAGGTAATCTATAAAATTGAGAATGGACATGGGCAATGTGCCAAAGAGACAACAACCCGACCATAGAATAGACAACAGCAGAAAGTCACCAATAGGTCTTCAATGCAGCGAGAAACTCCCGCACCAGGAGGAGTCCTTCAGCTGGTCCCTAAACAATTATTTATACTAGTTCAATGATAATGGACGTCATACTTAACTCCAGATTATACACAAGGAACTAAAATAAAAAAAAAAACATACAAGACTAACAAATGCCAGAGGCTCCAACAAGGTTATGAGGAGGACAGATTAAAATTGACACTCCGTAAATTTTATGGACACCATCACGAATTGGTGGATCCATACGATGTGTCTTTAACCAAACTAGCTAAGGACATTTTTACCACCTGGTAGATTGTGGTTTGTCATTATGTCGTCTAATCTTTTAATTACCAAACGGGACTTATTCCCGATTGTGACTGTTTTGCTGAATGTGAATTCGCATTACTATAAGACGTGTTACGGTACATGTCTATCCCAAATTCATGTATTTAGTTTATATGTTTAATGTTATATTTGTAATTCTCATCGGATTTTGTCAAATGTGTTGACGTCTTTTCTATTATAGTTATGTGTTATGGAAAGAAAATTTAATCACCGCTTCATTTATTGAATTTAATTTTGTTCAACGTCATCTGTACGATAATTTACGTTTGAAGTTGGATTCATAACAAACTGGACATATATATATCATAGTTAATTGCTATTAATAAGTATTGCAATATGCATTTTGTTTAAATGTAATATCAGTATTTAGTTCTAATATAATCTTAAATCTATCCTAATTCCATCTTACTTTTGAATTATAGTTTTTCATATGTGACGTCATTTTTGTGCTTTTTCAGATATTTCATAAATTCAAATGTGACGTATTTGTTGTGCCTTTTCGCCATCGTATGTGACGTCATTTTTATGATTTATTGCGTTGAGGCCTGGACTAAATCGGGTGTGTCTATTCTGTGTTGGTCTTAGCATTATGTATTCGGGTTTAGTTTTCTGTAATTAGTTAATACTTCAGTTTCATTATGTATATATCTGTTTTATATTCATTTGATAATATTTACTGTTTGCAATAGCTTTAATTGTTCTAAATAATACGGATGTTCTTATCCCAAGCATAAAAACATAGCCGTATTTGACACAACCTTTTTCAACTTTTGATCTTCAGTGCTGTACAACTTTGTACTTTTTTTCACTTTCGATCTTTTATATCTGGGCGTCACTGGTGAGTCTTGTGTGGACGATGCGCGTTTTTGGCGTATTGAATTTTAAACCTGATGCTTTTTGTTATCTATTAATCATGTGTTTCTTTGTCTAATATGTTCTCCTATTTATTTGTATTGTAGTCCTGTTATATTATGTTGTCATTTCAATGTTATATTAAACATTGCCATTAAAGTGCGAGGTTTGGCATGCCACAAAACCAGGTTCAACCCACCATTTTTTCCTTTAAAAATGTCCTGTACCAAGTCAGGAAGCCATCGTTATATTATTGTTCGTTTCTGTGTGTGTTACATTTTAACGTTGCGTCGTTTGTTTTCTCTTATTTTTGTGTGTAAATTCACATTGCGATAAGACGTGTCACGGTACTTGTCTATCCCAAATTCATGTATTTGGTTTTGATGTTATATTTGTTATTCTCGTGGGATTTTGTCTGATGCTTGGTCCGTTTCTGTGTGTGTCACTTTTCAGTGTTGTGTCGTTGTTCTCCTCTTATATTTAATGCGTTTCCCTCGGTTTTAGTTTGTTACCCCGATTTTGTTTTTTGTCCATGGATTTATGAGTTTTGAACAGCGGTATACTACTGTTGCCTTTATTTGGGACAGGCGCAAAAATGCGGCAGGGTTAAACTTTTTTTTTAGATCTCAACCCTCCCCCTATACATCTAGCAATGTAGAAAGAAGAAAAAAGCATAACAATACGCACAGTAAAATTCAGTTGCCTGGAATAAGATAATCTTTAGAACTTTGAGAAAAAATCATACTTTTGTAAACAGGAAATTTATAAAATGACCACATAATTGATATTCATGTCAACACTGAAGTGCTGACTACTAGACTGGTGATACCCTCGAGGACGAAACGTCCACCAGCAGTGGCATCGATAAATTGTTATCAAAGTAACCAAAATTATAATTTAATACGCCAGACGCTCAGATCAAAACAATTAGAAAGCCAAACAAGTTTAAGAGCATGGAGGACCAAAATTCCCAAAAGGTGTGCCAAATACGGCTAAGGTAATCTATGCCTGGGATAAGAAACTCCTTAGCATTTCGAAAAATTCATATTTTTGTAAACAGGAAATTCATAAAATGACCACATAATTGATATTCATGTCAACACCGATTACCGACTACTGGACTGGTGGTACCCTCGAGAACGAAACGTCCACCAGCAGTGGCATCAAAGTTATCAAAGTTACCAAAATTATAATGATATACGCCAGACGCGCGTTTCGTCTACACAAGACTCATCAGTGACGCTCAGATCAAAATAGTTATAAAGACAAACAAGTACACGCTTTTTAATATACCTTTACTAGTATATTAAATATAGTTTAATTAGAATGAGAACAGCCGTTATGCAAAATATTCAAACTGAATTACCCATTAGATAAATACAAATTAAAGACAAAATAAAGACTGTGAGAATCATATGAACTACATAGTAAGCAAGAACAGGCGAGTCTACTCCAATGCATGCATCAGCCGACATCTTAATCAAAAGTCTTAAGACTTGGGAATCATATGAAGTCCATAGTAAGCGAGAACAACCTACAGAAATGCATGCATTAGCCGACATGTGGATCCACACTCAGTCAAAAGTCTAAAGAATGGGGGAATCACATGAAGTCCATAGTAAGCGAGAACAACCTACAGCAACGCATCAGCCGACATACGAATCCACACTCAGTCAAAAGTCTAAACCAAGGAAATGTTTATAATGCTTTTAAGGTATCTGAATGAACCCACAGGTACTCGCTGCCTGGAAAAAGTATACCTTAGTAGACCCTTATCAAAACAGCCCAAGACAAACATATTTTTTTCCTGACCTACCAGTTAACTAATCATGTAACGGTAATAGAAGTAAGACTGAATATTGCGTGTTGTATACTCGGGGGGGGGGGGGGGGGGGGGGGCACTAACTATATAATGGGTGGTAGGGATGAGCCCCTGGAATAGGTCTCATGCTTCGTGATATATGAAAGGGGTGAGAACTTCAGATTAAATATATCAAAAGGTTGATATCATCACTTGCTTGATTATATCATAAGTATCTGAAACTATAATCTTATGTCAGTATTTATTTTTGATGCGATTAAACCAGTCGTAGGTGCATCATCTATTTGTCAAACCAATTAATCTCTATTTATTCAAATGTGGTATTTCCACTGATGCTAGTTATAGATGCTATAAATCCGACCATTTTGACATTTGCAATGCTCTTCAACTTTGTACTTGTTTGGCTTTATGAATATTTTGATATGAGCGTCACTGATGAGTCTTATGTAGACGAAACGCGCGTCTGGCGTACTAAATTATAAACCTGGTACCTTTGATAACTATTTGCACCTAATTAACATTCAAAGCTTTGTATACATGAAACATGAAAACAATTATTAAAAGGAATTCCAAAGTGTTAGCATCTTTTAAGAGGGAACGGCAATGTAGCATTTTATTAGTTTTTTTTATTCAAAACATAAAACTCACAGGGGTGTTTATAAACACATTGTTTTTACCTTTATTGTCTTAGTTGAAATTTCTTCATAATAAAAGATAAAAAAAAATGATCAAATAGAGGAAAGTGTTTAAGATGTGGCGAATTTTAAAAAAAAGCAAGATTTAATTATTAGGATGGCGCTGCTTCTGAACATAAACAGGATGATGAGCGAGACCCCAAAAATATTCTCTATACCAATGTTCCAGAAGACGAAAAACATATAAATATATCTATCATGTCTTTTGTGAATTGATATATGAAAAGGTATATATTTTTGACACACCAAATTTATGAAAAGGGTGGGGTACTTGTTGTCTCAGCTGCTAACCCCTACCAAAAAAGATTGAAGTGCCCCCCCCCCCCCCCAAGAGGTTATATACTGTAATTTGAATGTTGGTCGTTTTTTATATAGCATTGTCGACATGCGATTTTGATTAATCCTTTGATATCCACTGCCTTACCTTTTTTCTAAGCTATAGTGTCCTTGTATGAAAGAAAAGCTGTCTTCAAACATAAAGTAATTAGGATGTTAATCAATAATGCTGTCCTAAAATAAATGGTAAGCCAAAGCTGGTAATTATTTATTTCGAAATATTCAAATCACTAAACATAGGTATTTCAAAGATAAATATGTATTAGCCAACTTTTAAGTTTATATAACTAATCATTTATTTATTAATTTAATTCAAGCTAAATACATTATGCACATCCTAATTTTCTCCAGAGTTGCATATAAGGTGAAGAAAATAGCAATTCGAAAGGGTGTAAAAGAGATGCTAGAAATGTTGAATAATATCTCCCTCTTTTCACTTCTTAATCTTTTTTTTTTCTTTTGTGTAATTTCTCTCTATAATTTATAGCTGTATTTAAGATATCTTCTGTTCCAATTTTTATTCTAGTTTTGTATCTGTTAACTTATCACAAATAGTTTACATAAAGCTAAGATATAGCAGTCTTCAACTGTTACATATTTCCTTGAAAAATCGCCACATTTTCATTTAAAGGAAATATTGTTCATTCCAACAAACACAGAAACTTTCCATTTATTCAAAGATTTCAAGAATTTTACTTAATTTCATTCAGATTCGTATGTAGAACTAATGGTTTTGTTTTAAATCAAGAAAAATGCAATCCAGCAGTTTTCTATATACAAATGGTATCAACTATTAAGGTACTTATCAACATGTTTATTGACAAATTCATCTAATCAGAATAGTGTTGAAACCTTAGAACAAGGAATCCTATGTCTTGTTAGAAATATTAAACGTAATCTAATAGCGATGCCTCATGAGTTGACACAATATACAGAATAGCCATCAAGTGTATTGTTTTATGATGAATAGCAAGAAGCACATTTTCACAATGACTAATGTATGACTGAGAGCAAAGGTCATCATATTTCACAATGACTAATGTATGACTGAGAGCAAAGGTCATCATATTTCTTGCAGTAAAGATGTATGAACTCATTTAAGAAGGTATAAAAAGTCAATCTTTACTTATTCTGAGTGACCTAACCATAAACATACCATGCCTTTTTTGTTCTATTGTTGTTGATAGGTTGTTTATTGGTTGATATTAACCCTACATTTACTTTTTGTTTAATGTCTTCTTTTAGTGTAGAAGATGAGTTATTGATACATATTATTTACCAAGCATTGATCATACCATGTCTTCATGTCATTTTATTGTGGTTGATGAGTTATTGATGCATATTATTAACCCAGCTTTGATCATTTCATTTCTTCATGTCCTTTTGTTGTGATTGATGAGGTGATGTTTCAGAATATTTACAATACAAATCCATTCATTTATTTTTAGGTTTTAGTTTTAAAGGCAATGACAGACACAACTCAAACCCTCCTTGTTCAGGGGCAGCTCTAGCCATTTTTAAAGGGGGTTCCAGCCGAGGATAAAGTAGGGTTCCAATCATATGCCCCCTTTCAACAGCATTGATCATCAATAAAATATACTGATAACTCATTAAAAGTTTATTTATCTGTTTATAATAACAACAAGTATCTACAAAATAGATAATAGCGTATTCTATAAATAGATAATAGCGTATTCTATAAATATGATTCACTTTAAATTGTGATCCATCCATATTAATAAATATCTCAGGTAACAAAATACAAAGAGTTTCTTCTAGTGTGTTTCAGCTACTAAAACATTCAGCAATATTTTTAAAATATAGACAACTGTTTAATTAATTCTATCAAACAAAAATATGTCCATAGTACAGGGATGCCCTACTCGCACTATCATTTTCTATGTTTAGTTGAACTTAAAATTGGGGTAAAAACTCTAATTTTGCATTAAAACTAGAAATAATTTTGCATTAAAATTAGAAAGAAACTAAGTGTCAAGTTGATTGAACTTCAATTTCATCAAAAACTACCTCAACCAAAAACTTTAACCTGAACCAGGGCAGACGGACAAACAGACAGACATACAGACAGACAAACACATGCAGACCAAATAACATAATGCCCCTAAACTATCGAAAGTGGGGCATATTAATCTATTATATTACATAAAGCACCTTTTATATTTTCCTTCAACACATCATCACTTTAAACTAACATTACATATATTGTTGAGTTTAGTAAATTACTCATCTTATTTTCCATACTAAATTACAGTTTTGAGGTACATTACTACATTTGAATTTAGTCCTACTTATAATTTTTGTCCAATAATTTCTACTGTGATGCTGAAATCAATTAGGAAAACAAATTTAGCAGGAAATACACATATGAAAGTATTGAGTGCTTACATTTTGAAACGATCTTATGTTTGTGTGACAATTAGCACAAGATTAAATCATAAAATATCAATGAGCAATTTAATCATATTGCTCACAAAACCTTACTGAATATAGGTAAAGATTTGAAAGCATATATGACAGCCCTATGATTTTTAAGTGTTTAAAATCAATGATATTAAAGTAGTTTATTTCCTTTTCTTTGTGTCCCTGTAACCTTTCAAGATATATCCTTTAGTTTTAATGATTCCCCTGCACTTGACCAGAACTGAGTATCTAAGGACCCACAAGGGATCCCATCCTTCTCCATCCTTCTCTGTTGTGTTGGTAGATATCAACTCTTGGAATGATTTTGTTGGTAAAATATCTAAAAAAAGAAAAGTAATCAGGAAATGAAGTTATAATCTCGAATATTTTGTATTTCCTTTGCCTTTTTCAGTGTATTCAAGGATTATCCCTTTTATTTTGTAACTCCTCTGCCTTTTTCAGTGTATTCAAGGATTATCCCATTTATTTTGTAACTCCTCTGCCTTTTTCAGTGTATTCAAGGATTATCCCTTTTATTTTGTATTTCCTTTGCCTTTTTCAGTGTATTCAAGGATTATCCCTTTTATTTTGTATCTCCTTTGCCTTTTTCAGTGTATTCAAGGATTATCCCATTTATTTTGTAACTCCTCTGCCTTTTTCAGTGTATTCAAGGATTATCCCTTTTATTTTGTAACTCCTCTGCCTTTTTCAGTGTATTCAAGGATTATCCCATTTATTTTGTATCTCCTTTGCCTTTTTCAGTGTATTCAAGGATTATCCCTTTTATTTTGTATCTCCTTTGCCTTTTTCAGTGTATTCAAGGATTATCCCATTTATTTTGTAACTCCTCTGCCTTTTTCCTTGTGTATTAAGGGAATTATTAGATTAATCCATATATTTTGTAAGTTCTTTGCCTCTTTCGTAGTGTATTTCTGGATAAGTCCTAATATTTTGTAAATCCTCTGTCTTTTTCCTAGTGTATTCAGGGATTATCTTCAATTCTTTATCCTCTTCCTTTTTCCTAGAAATTTCGGGATTATCTCAGATCGTTTTAACAAAGTCTTTTTTTTAAACAATGCATCCACGTTATATACCCAACTAAACATATATTTCTCATTTAACAAACAAAACCTTGATTGCACACCTGTTAAAATTAATAAAATCTTAATAATCTCAAGATAATAGCTCTTATTTACATATATTTATGCCCAATTGAGATTTCAGTGACTCTCCTTCTCACAAGAATTTATGAATCGTAGTTCCCAAAACAGCAACTGAACAAATCTTTCTTAATTGCTAATAAAAATCTTTATGAATTACATATGTATGTTATTGTGTACTCATGAGAATTCTATTGGACACAAATTTGTCAAAAAATTAAATTTTGTAGTTTGTAGATGAAATATTCCAGATTTTCTATTATCATGATTATAAAGCTTATTTTAGGTTATGCCATTAAAATAAGGATTGTCCTCAAATCATACCATTATCTAGAAAAAATAATTTAAGATCATAGCTCTTTTTAATAAAAAGGTCATGTTATCTTAGGACTCATTTCTGTCGAGCCTTCGAATTTTGTCAAAAATGCGAGACATAGAAATTCTACATTCTGTGGGCGGCGGCCACAAAAATTCACTCTGTGTTTTAAGTTTTTGAAATTTTAATGACTTTCTTAAACTGTACTGGATTTCTACCAAACTTTTTTTTATACTATCCTGGGTTTGTATCAAACTTGGACAGAAGCTTGTTTATCATAAGATAGTATATAGATGTAAATTTTGTTAAAATATAAATCTGTTTTTTCTGTATTTTACTTATAGATGGACTTAATTTTTCTGCCAGGAAACAACACATTCACTCTGTGATTATTTTTTTTAAATTTTAATAACTTTCTTATACTATTTTGGATTTGTACCAATCTTGGACATACGATTGTTTATGATCAAAAGCTAGTATCTAGAAGGAAATTTTGTTAAAATTTTGTACCTGTGTATCTGTGTCATTTTGGTCTTTTGTGGATTTTGTGGATAGTTGTCTCATTGGCAATCATACCACATCTTCTTTTTTATATTAGATTCATAAACTATCCCAGATTTTGACCAAACTGGGACAGAAGCTTCTTACAATCAAAAGATAGATCAAGAGGAATATTTTTATTGATTATTTTTTTCTCATTTTTGTTGAGCCTGTGATTAACAGCAAAAGTAGGCGAGACACTGAGTTCCGTGGAACCCTTAAGAATTTAAAGATTTTATAGCCAAGAACATGTGTTATATTGGTGTAGAGATATACTGACAATTGTATATAGTGTACATCGTTATACATATTCTATTGGTGATTGGATATTTTAACTTATAACATTTTACTGGTGAAGGGGTATTATTGACCTCATACTGAAGGTGTGCCTGTATTGGCAGAAAATATACAGATACAGATATGGGGTTACATAGACTAAGGTCATAGATATTAAACTTAAGGTAGATTAATAACAGTTTTCATAATTACCTCTGGGATCATTGTGTGTAAGCAGTTGTATGTCATTATCCTTGGCGTACTCCACTAAATCTTTTGGCATTACACAACATGATTCTAAGTTAACTTGATTGATGTGTGGCTTCACCTAAACATAAAGGGGTATAACATATGGCATATTAAATCTGTAATATTAATCAAACAAATTTAATTTCAAAAACGTTTCATTACATACAACTAATATTTTAAAACATCATTTTCCTTATTCTTGACAAAAGAAGCATGCACATGCTGTCTTCTAATTTCACAAGGTCATCACTGTGTGTGCTCTTTATGCTGTCTCATTTCACAAGGTCATCACTGTGTGTGCTCTTTATGTTGTCTTCTCATTTCACAAGGTCATCACTGTGTGTGCTCTTTATGCTGTCTCATTTCACAAGGTCATCACTGTGTGTGCTCTTTATGTTGTCTTCTCATTTCACAAGGTCATCACTGTGTGTGCTCTTTATGCTGTCTCATTTCACAAGGTCATCACTGTGTGTGCTCTTTATGTTGTCTTCTCATTTCACAAGGTCATCACTGTGTGTGCTCTTTATGCTGTCTCATTTCACAAGGTCATCACTGTGTGTGCTCTTTGATAATTGTTTTTGAAATATAAAGCTTAATGTGTTGTTGAGATCAGCATCCCCAAGTGACAGAACATATTTACCCTAGCCAGTTATTCAGCTGTTTCAGTATTATTGTGTTTGAACAAAGCCCTCTAATGCAAAGAGATATTCACCCTAACCCAGTCAACTAATTGTTCACTAATGTTTTGTTAAGGGCAGTGCCCCCTTTTGACGGAAAATATTTCCCCAAACCAAGTTATATAGCTGTTTCTGTAATGTTTTCTTGGTATCAAACCCACTAAGTGATAGAACAAATTTACCCTTGCCCAGTTATACAGCTGTTCCAGTAATGATTTATTGAGATCAGCAATTCCTAAAGACAGAACAGCTTCACTATCTACTAATTCTTCAAGACATGTCCAGTATGGCTTAATAACGTCTAGTGTTAAATCATCTTCATCTTCAAATTCAGGCAGAGCTAACAACACTGTCTCTATAAAACTCACATTCAATTCTTTTAAAGCTGAAACAAAATATTTCAAAATAGTTCTGACTTGTTGATTGCTAGCTGTATGTATTTGATTCCTTATAGAAGTAATTGTTATTCATGACAAAACAAATGTCAAATATTACAGAATGCAAGAGTTCCCAGATAGATACTGATTCAGTCCTGTAAGATGTCTTGCTTAACAGTACCATAGTCCTACTTTTCTTTATTGACTAGGTTAACAGCATGATATTCCTTGCTAAGTTGTCCTGATTAACCTTTGTTTAATGTTTTTTATGTTCTTTGTTACATATATGACGTGGCTCTGTACTTGTACATCCCGTCAATGTGTTATTGAACTATGGTAAAACTGTGTATTCTTGTCTTTTATTTTTGCTGATATGCTTGGTCTACATGCTATTTTGTGCTTCTTTGTTACATATTTGTTTTTTTTCTTTCAGGAGGCTCGCGGGTATAAGATTTTCAGAAAAAAATTAAACATTTATTTTTCATTACAAATTTTATTAATTACTATTAGTACATTTGTAGTTGTTACTTTATCATGTGGTACAAAAATCATTCCAAAAAATCAATTTGTGTTGGCCCCAGGTGACTTTTAAAATGTAAATATCATTGAAAAAGCTTCAAATTATCTCCCTTTGGTGCAAAAATGCCATTTTTTGGCATTAAAATTGAAATATCTTTTTTAACTCATCGGTGACCTATATTTCTTATTGTTGTTTTCGAATAAGCTGTACATTAACAAAAGAATTGTAAAATTTAAGCGATTTCTGTTATTTAGTTCTTTTTTATTTCTATATTACCGCTATTTCTCCTATTAGTTCAACAGAAAAAAAGGACATTAACAAAAATGTATGCTTCTTTTGAAGGCAGATTGTGAGCGTTAATGAACGGTGACCCCATTTTTTCATTTCATTTTTCTATTAAGTATAAGATAAAGTTCATTTATAGAAAAATATAGGTAAATCCAATATTAAATTTAAAAAAAAGATTAAGACCCGCGAGCCCCCTTAAGTGATTGGTATTGTAACACAATATTATTGGCTGCTGGAATTTTTGCCTGTTGTGTCTGTTTGTATTGTTCACTCATCATT
Organism: Mytilus galloprovincialis; assembly: GCA_037788925.1. NCBI lineage: Eukaryota > Metazoa > Mollusca > Bivalvia > Mytilida > Mytilidae > Mytilus > Mytilus galloprovincialis. Next base: position 552,702 of record CM075331.1, read on the forward strand.
GTCAATATAATGGAATTTAATGCGACTGTCATACAAGTGAGAGGTTTTATTTTAGCTACATGTAGCTATAAAACCAGGTTCAATCCACCATTTTTCTACATCAGAAAATGCCTGTACCAAGTCAGGAATATGACAGTTGTTATCCATTAGTTTGATGTGTTTGAGCTTTTGATTTTGCCATTTGATAAGGAACTTTCCATTGAGTTCAGTATTTTTGTGATTTTACTTTTTAATGCCTTGGTTAACAGAATTAATGATATTCCTACCTTTGTTTTTAATGCCTTGGTTAACAGAATGATATTCCTACCTTTGTTTGTTGCCTCTTTGAGTAGTTCAGCTGGTAGTAGACTGCACAGAAATATTTTGACTGTAAAATATAGGCTCTCATTATTGTTATAACATACTTTTCAATGGCATAAATAATATTATTTGGTGCATTTATGTCAGTAAAGCACCAGTTAAGGTTATCTTAAATTGCCAATTACTTCTCCATGCACACAACAGTGTCAGCATAAATGAGGCAAAAAGTACAGACAAATGAAAACTTCTTGCATTTCTATTATAACTTCTGTCTTTATTACAGACATTTGAATGTTGTTGGTTTTTATGTTAAAACTTTTAAAACTTCTTTTGAAAGTAACTATATTTTTTGTTTCTGTTTAGAAAACTTCGCTTTTTACATAAAATGAGTAAAAATAAAATAATTTCTTCACCCCAGTAAAATATCATGTTATTTGTAAATGCATTAGTGTCAAAAAAAATAAATCACTGGTTTATTAACAAACTTATGAGTAACTTAATCATTTCAGGTAATATATGCCTAAATTTTTAAAATGCTAAAAATGTTTTTTTTTTTAATCTGTGGTATAGGTTTCCTTAAAGTGATTTTCAATTTTTTGGGGTGAAATTCACTAGACGTAATTAATGGTTTTATGAAATAAATTCTAATTGTCAACACAAACTATTTTTACCTGTTAATTTGAGGTCTCCTCTTTCCTCTTCTGGTAAAGTTTCTATAAATTTATCATTATTACATGTCAGCTCGGTCTGGTACTGTAATTAATGCATAAACAAATTACATATAAACTAATGTTTACATACATTGTTATTCATAGATCAAGAGCCACGTTCATCCAAGTATAAAAATCTTTCATCTTACATAGGCGGATCCAGGGTTTTTTTTTTTCCAATTTGGTTGATTATATAGGGAATCACTGGAGCATGACTGGAGTGGGTCCCCTCTTAGATCAGTCAGCGGGCCCCCCTTATGAAAAGTTCTGGATCCGCCACTGTCTTATGTCAAATTTCTCTATTGAACATGTTGAAGGAATGTAATATGCATTGAAATGATTATAAATTTTAAGTCTTCAAAAAAAATTACATGCAAATTTTTCAACAGAAAGAAATCATGATATGTATTTGGTGTAGCTATATATAAATTAAAGAATTTCTGTGTGACAGGTTATTTCAACCTTTTCAAGTAAAGTTTATATATGTGTGGAATTATATTTCTTATGCAATTTTATTCTTTTTACCTGTAACTGGTTTTTATCTGTAGCATCAATGATAGATCTGAAAGTTGACCCAACACTCTCAGTTATCTGAAATATATCATGAAATCATCACTTGTGTTATAATTATAAAGTTTATATAAACACTAATAATTTAAGTTTTACAATGCAGTTGAATACCACTAGATAGATATGTCATCTTGATTTAGTCCCATCACACAGTTTTCTCATCATAATTACCATAAAAGAGTACAAAATCTGACATGATTATTTACAGGAAATCATGGCAGTCTCAATTTGAAATAGAGAATGAATGCACAAATGCCTGTTTACTGTTAAGTAAAAGCCAGAATTGGTATCTTCCAACATATACATACAGATACAGGAAATGCATTGACCCGTAATGGTAAAAGGTGTGATTGAGTGAAAATAGAAAGATAATTGCGCATGTCATGCAGGTGCAACAGTTGTAAAAAAGGTGTATGATTTTGGTACAAAAAATGTATATATAAAAAAGAAGATGTGGTATGATTGCCAATGAGACAACTGTCCACAAGAGACCAAAATGACACAGACATTAAGAACTATAGGTCACCGTATGGCCTTAAACAATGAGCAAAGCCAATACCGCTTAGTCAGCTATAAAAGGCCTTGATATAACAATGGAAAACAATTCAAACGAGAAAACTAACGGCCTTAAATTTACATAAAAACAATATATAACATGTATTGATTATTATGATGACATTGTCCTCTATTAACTGATTAACCAAAATATATAACTTAAATATACATGATATACTTAAACTGAAAACATATTTTGACCTGTTAAAAATGATTTGTCATGTAGTTCTAAATTTTGACACAGTCAATGACAGAATGCTTCAAACTTATAAACACATGCTATTGATCTGTTAGTTTTAATAATGTATGACAGTTTAATATCCAGTCTCGATTTTAAATTAAGTTACAAATTATTTAAACTATAGTGACTTCCAGATCGGTCCTAAAAAAATAAAATGCAATGAATCTAGAGTCTAGTAAAGAATCAATACCTCTGTAGTAGGCGTTTCATTTGCTTTCCTCTTCAATCTGTTCCAGTGAACAATGTTCCCCGTGTGCACAACCACTGAACCAACTTTAGGTATAACTAAGGGAACAACTGTGGCTTCTTCTGTCATTCTGGTTACGGTTACTACAGCCAAGAACCAACGTTGTTGTTATTCGATGTCAGTTTAATCTTTATTTAGAAGATTCGAACTTTCCTTTTTTAAAACACTGTGTAGAGTTCCAAATAACGTTCTTAAAAATAAACCGGATAAGGTCATTGAATCCGTTTTTGCTTATTGGGTGTTTTCTTCGACGTCCGCGTTAGTTGAGTTTTAACAGCGACATAAATGATGTTAGTGACTTTTGTCAACTTTGAAACTTATAAGAAGAAAACCGTGAAACCAAACCAAAGTAATTATTTTTTGTAAGGCAGCAACCATTTGATTTTCTGGGGGGGGGAAAAACAATCTATTTTTTTCGCGACAAGTCGAAAACAATTTTTTTCTTTCAATTTTAGCATTACATATAGTGGCAGTTGAGGGTGAAACAAACATTTTTTTTTTCTCAGAATCAAAAACAAATTATTTTTTTCTCCAAAAACTGGAAACAAACTTTTTTTTCCAAAAAAAACCATAGCCCCCCCCCAGAAAATCAAATGGTTGCTGCCTGACTATATGTGCTTTTAATGTGCTTTTTATGTCAAACCATTTTATTTTTGCTTTTGTGTTATCTCATAACTGCATGTATAAGTATGTGTTTAACTTGTAAGATGCTTAAAGAACTTTTGTACTGCATGTTTATAAACTGATATGAACCCTTGCTTTTTATGTTTAATTTTGTGTGCATGACTTGATATGTATGTTTTGTTTTACTTGTTGTTATACTTACTTAGGTTAAATTATGTTCTTTTACTGATACATGGTTAATTGCAGGACTTTATAGACCTCCTTCAATAAAAGATGATACTTTTAAAAATGAATTTATATGTACATGTGATAAATTATCAACTATGTATGATAATTTTCTTCTACTTGCTGACTTAAATTATAACATGCTCTCACAGCAAAAATGTACCCCCTTAATTGACATCTGTGATATTTTTGATTTCACAAATTTGGTAAAAAAACCAACTTGTTTCACAAAACATGCCCCTGCCACATTAAATGATGTTATTCTTACAAACCAAACAACTTATTGTCAAAATGTTTTAAATTTCAACTGTGGTTTGAGTGATGTTCATAACATTATTTCCACTCAAATTAAAGGCAAACTACCAAAAATTAATAAAGGTTTCATAAATTACAGAAGTTTCAAACACTTTGATCAGGAACTTTTTTTGACAGATTTAAATGGAAAAAACTTAACTGATATAATAGAAAAATCAGCAGATGTAAATAAAGCATATGAAACATTCGAAACTACTTTCATGGAGGTTATAGACAAACACATACCTATGAAAAAAAAGAAAGCCATCAACAAACCAGCACCATTCATGAATCAAACTTTACGAAGGGAAATATATAAAAAAAGAATGGCATACAACAAATTTCAAAATTTTAAAAATAAAACAAATTGGGAATGCTACAGAAAACAAAGAAATCTAGTAAATAAAATTAAAAAGAAATCCATCAGAAACTATTTCATGGAAAGATGCATAGGAGGACCTAACAGCAAAGATTTTTGGCCAACAATCAAGCCTTTCCTAACAAACAAAGGTTCACATTTTTCAAAAGACCTAATCCTTTGTGAAGAAAATAAGATAATTAACAATCAAAATGAAGTAGCTGAATTATTTAATAATTTTTTTATAAATGTTGCCAAAGATATCGGCTCAATAGATACTGTAATAGATGAACATCATCCAAGTATTAAAATTATAAAAGAAAATAAACCAGAAAAAGAAGAACTAAATTTTAGCCCAGTAGATCCAGAGTTTGTTAAAAAACAAATCAATAAAATTAACATCAAAAAGGCAACAGGAAAAGATGGAATATCTTCAAAAATACTAAAATTATCCGAATCTGAAATATCCAATCCAATTTCTAAAATAATAAATAAATCATTTGAATCAGCTGTTTTCCCAGATAAATTAAAAGAAGCACAAGTAATACCCCTGCATAAAAAATCAAACACTCTTGATAAAGGAAACTATAGACCTGTAAGTATATTGCCCATGATTTCAAAAATTTTTGAGAGGTCTATAGAAAATCAACTTGTTGAATATTTTAATTCATTTTTCCACATTTTTCTGTCAGCTTTTCGAAAAGGATATGGATGCCGAACCGCTTTATTAAAAATAATTGAAGATTGGAAATAGGCTTTAGATCAGAATAAATATGTAGCAGCTATATTAATGGACTTGTCCAAGGCTTTTGACTGCCTACCCCATGACCTCCTCCTACTAAAATTAAAATCTTATGGTGTGTCTGCCACATCTCTTAAACTTTTGGAAAGCTATTTAACTAATAGAAAACAGTGTGTTAAAGTAGGTACTAATTCAAGCTATTCAGTGCTCTAGCTAGAAATCAAAAGGGGCAGGGTGCCAGTGGAGGGTAGGGCACTTTTTATGATAAGAAAAGGCACTGCTCATTTTTTTTGTCTACGTTTCTGTGTGTATCACGAGTTAACGAATCTCTTTTTTTTTTTACTGTATATGGTTTTTTTTTAAATAAAGATGCTCTTCAACTATAGTCTTTATTTCATTGTTTGTGTAGTTATTAATGATATAGTACATCTTCATCAACATATTATGTTTTTTACAGTTTAACTTCACTCTACCCATTATCACAGAATATGTGTTTTTTTTTTTAACCATATAGGAATTATAGCTTTTAATACATCATGTGATCTGAAACTGAGAGCATTACTAATTTAACAATGTTTAGAACATGGATTGCTAAAAGTATAATTATCAAGTAGAAATTGCAATATATCATGTATATATTTTTTAATATGTTCAAAGACAGTTAATATCTTTAAGGTAACATTATTATGTTATTATATATTCAATTGGTAATTTATTCCTTTTTTTGATACTAGATAATATTTTTAGAGCGCACATTTGTAATAAGCTAAAACAGGGGAGGTAACTCCAAAATCAATTTCCACCACGTTTGGGTTAATTAAAAACTGTGCTTGTCGCTAACAAGTTGAGATGGAAGGCATTTCTGTAAAGGCATAGTTTTATTTTGATGACTTAAATTCAATTCTAAAGTCATGAAAGTCTTCATTTATATACGCTCTTCCATTGTGACTTGGAGATCGAAAATGCCGACCCAAGCTAAACACACTCGCTGACACATTCATCAAAATTATGACAAAAAGATACATTGTCTTAATTAAATTACCTAGTTATTAACACCTTTGAAGTCTTTATCATTGTAATTGATTGTAATGACATGATTAACCTGGGGACAATCACACAGGTGTCATATATGTAATTAACTTGGAGATCAGAAATCGATGAAACAAAATTTTTCCAAAACGGCACAAGATAATTTTGGAAAAAGACGTCAGGGCAGAAGGGCGCGGATAAAGGCACCCAGGGCGCGGCGCCCTTCTATTTTGGGCTAGCGAGACCACTGCTATTGGCAAAAAATGTTTAAAGGGGTGTCACAAGGGTCAATATTAGGGCCAACATTATTTAACATTTTTTTAAATGACATTCTCTATTTTATTCATAAAAGTGAACTCTATAATTATGCAGATGACAACACCCTTTCATACGCAGATAACGATTTAGATAAATTAATTAAAACTTTAGAAGAAGAAAGTAAAATTTTGATAAACTGGTTCTCAATAAATAAAATGAAAGCAAATCCAGAAAAATTTCAGGCAATAGCTGTAGGTAAAAAAACTAAAGACAAAAACCTAAAATTTAAATTAGAAGGTAATGAAATAGAGTGTGAAGATAACGTTAAACTGCTAGGTGTAACAATAGATTTTAAACTAAATTTCAATGAACATGTCTCTATAATATGTAAAAAAGCATCCAAACAATTAAATGTATTAAAAAGAATAGGTAAACACCTGACTAAACTCGGAAAATTAACAATTTATTATTCTTTCATAATGTCCAACTTTAATTACTGCCCACTAGTTTGGCACTTTTGTGGGGAGGTAAATACAAAAAAGATAGAGAAAATCCAAGAGAGAGCACTAAGGTTTATCTACGAAGACCATTCAGCAAGTTATGAAGATCTACTCTGCAAATCAAAATTACCATCTTTAAAAGTAAGAAGAATGCGATCTTTGGCGATTGAAGTTTTCAAAATTATAAATAAAGATTGTCCTGTTTATCTCCATGATTTGATTCACTTAAAGGAAAACACTTACTCTTTCAGATACCAGAATACAGCAGATCTACCACATGTAAGAACAACTGCATATGGCCTACAATCTTTCAGGTATGCAGGTGCTAGGCTTTGGAATGAGCTGCCAGATGAGCTTCGTAAGCAATCATCTTTAAATCAATTCAAGAACTTGATAAATTCTTGGTCTGGCAGCTCATGCCAATGCTTTGCCTGCAAAACCAGTTAATCTCTGCTTATTATTTTTTTGTTTTGTTGCTTTATTTTCAGCATGGCAAATTTATTCTAATATCTTTACTATAGTGCTTCTGCTGCTTTTATGTTAATTTTAGAAACTTAATGTGCTTTTATGCTTTTTATGTGCAAACCATTTCATTTGTGCTTTTGTGTTTTTATCTCATAATTGCATGTACCAGTATGTGTTAAACTTGTAAGATGCTTAAAGAACTTTTGTGCTGCATGTTTATATACTGATTGAACTCTTGCTTTATATGTTTAATGTTGTGTGCATGACTCGATATGTATGTTTTGTTTTATTTGTTGTTATGTCGGTTTTAAAAGCTCTTCAGAGCTTATGTTTGTAATTGCTTGCTTATACCGACTCTAAATAAAGCTTTATGTCTTATGTCTTATGTCTTATGTCTCTATATCTAAATCTTCTCCACTTCCGGTGATTGTTGATTTATAGTCTTCGTACATCATTGTTTGGTTCTTCCAGTATTTGTCTAGTATATTCTTAAATGTATTTGTGGTTGGTGATGTCACTATAATTTCGGGTAGTGTGTTCCATGTTCTCACCACTCGTAGAGCAAAGACATTTCCTCTTTAATTCTGTTCTTTGCTCTCTGTGGAAATTTTTTCAGACTGTTGCCGCGAATAGTGTCCTGTGAAAAAGAGTCCACATGGACATTTTTTCATAGAATTTTGGTATTTAATAATGTCCATTGCCATGGAATAGTGTCCCTCAAATGGACAGAGTTTTACTGTAAACATGGTAAAAGATATGAAATAGTGAGGGGGGATAGGACCTTTATCGGGACTCCGGGATTGGGTGTTTTTAAGCTCGGGATTTCGGGATTGACCCCAGTTTCGGGATCCGGGAATTCTTTTTTTCGAATTTCGGGACGTCGGGATTTAAGTTATTTAAAATCGGGACCTCGGTATTTCGTGTTTTTAAGCCCGGGATTTCGGGATCAGGACCCCTCCTATCCCCCCTCAATAGTGTCCACCCACAGGACAAATTTTCATAGAAGTTGCTATTAGATTGTGTCCTCCAAGGGAAGTAATACAAATGTAATTAAAAAGTTTTATTATACTTGAACGCTAATTAAAATATGAAGGAGTGATGAGAAATTGATTAATATATAAATGTAAACAAACAAATAATGGATGGAAGTGAATATAGAGAAATTTAAGTTCTTAGAAATTCCCATCAAATGGTAATGACAATGAAAGAATAACAATAAGAAGGAAGTGTAAAATCAAATCTGAAGAACTTAACTATATTTATTATGTCAGAGAAGAAGGCAAAAGAAAATAAATAATGTCCACTGCCATGAAATACTGTCTCCTAAGTGGGCCGGCAGCATTTTACAGCAACTTTTGTAGTAAATGTTATTAAATTGTGTCCTCCAAGGAAAATAAAACTGAACAGCATATGTGACTTATTTGAGTTTGAATTATACATGTATATAATTATATAATAAAGATATCTATAATACTAAAATTACGAGGTCCAATTTGTCAGCCGTCATCACGTAAAAACGACGAATCAAAGAATTCAACTTTATATATAACTGATATAGTACAAAGGTGTAGATTAAAAATTACACCACTCCAGGCCCTTTTGTTTTCCACGTAATTAATATTGCCAATAATTAAGAAGTTCCGGGTCGAGTCCGATACCGATACCAATAGTATATTCACCTGTTACCGATTACCTTATCTGTACGTTCCGCATCTGACAGGCGCACCACCAAACGGTGTATTCAGGATTAATATGCTATATAGTATTACACGGGTCATAATCACAGGGTTGACACTACTTAATTGTCAAATTGTTACCTATTGTAGTATTTTAATCAGTTAGACTTTCTAAGATAACAATACGAATACTAAAAATCTGGACTAAAATAAGGCGTAGTATAAGTACAGTTTTCAATTTGTTAGCGGGAATGACGTAAAACAGCGAATCAAAGAATTCAATATTTATAACTAATATAGGACAATGCTGTTGATTAAAAAATACTCCATTCCAGGACCTTGTGTTTCCAAATAATTAATCGGAGTGGCTATTTGTCCGGCTAGCCGGACGAATAGTGCCAGGGCTATTTGTCCGGCCATTGTATTGCGCATGTCATGTAATGTGCGTGTAACATTATCTTCAGTAGCACCAAGGGGGTGCGTGTAATCTTATCACTGATTTTTACTTTTAAGATCATGACTGAAATATATGTGATATATTTTGCAGTTTTCGGAATTTGACAATGGAACACGATATAATGAACTTCCAAGAATGATATAATCTTATGAAAGGGACTCTAAAAAAATTGAAATCACAAGAAAAATGAGAAATAAAAGATAATTATATATAATTGATCGGAGAATTAGTTTTACAAAATTATTCGATTCGCTACAGCTGTGTACAGGTGGAAAAGATGTTCAAAGCAAGTGTAGTTGAAAAAGGCCTTTACAATTGCAGGTCTAACTGAATGAAATTTAGCTTAGTTATAATCCAAGACAAGAAAAGAGAAATTTGGGAAAAGGAGCACACTGTGACACCCGATCCCCTCACGTAAATAAAATAAAAAAAAAAACAGTGTTTTTTTACTCTTTTTTGGGGGCATTATAAAAAAATCTCTCCCCTTTCACTCAAAATATGGATGACTTTATGTCAAGGGGTCTATAATTCTCTTTGACAGCTACAGACATAATAATTTTGTACCTTTTTCAGCTAGATAAAATCATGGCCTTTACGTTAACTTGAAATGCACGAGTCATACACTACGTAGCCAAGTTTGTTTTACAAGTAAATTCTTCTCTCTTCTTATATAAAAAATATGGGATATATATGATTTTATTCTAATTATTCGTTATCCACATTGGACTATATACTAGTATGAAGAAAACAACAATTTCAATTACCAGTAACAAGATTAGGCCCTAACACAAAAGATTTCAAACATGTGCTACCCCCTGGTGATGCTGAAGATAATATTACACGCACACACAAATATTATAGTGACATGCACATTGTATTGGCCGGACAAATAGTCCTGGTACTATTCGTCCGGCTAGCCGGACGAATAGCAACTGCCCTAATTAATAGTATCAATAATTGATAAGTTCCAGTTCGACGGGTTCAAACAGAAAGATTTGATCGAAAGCAGAGAAAACTGTGTATCTTATAATCAGCATGACTTTATCAGATGACAATACTAATACTAAAATAAGGCTTGCGCATAGTTATATACTTTAATTCAGTCACGGACCCGCGATATACGGGTGTGTTCTAGTAAATATGAAGATAAGGATGGTATGAGGGCAAATGAGACAGTTCTATGTTGTCAAAGTAACAATTAATAAAAATTTGCAATTAGAGTTAACACATGTAAAATACATTCAGTAATAACAAGGTAATTGATATCATTTAAAACTTTAGTCATATGAAAAAATGCCTTTGCGTACACAATGTCCTGTGAAAAAAATGTCCACCTGGACAATATTATGGTAGTGAATTATGTCCATATTCATGGACACTTTTTCATACCTGAGGACATATATTTATAGAAAATTGTGTCCAGGACACATCTAAATAAGTAAATATTGTCCTTGGACAGTATTTACTATCATATGAAAATGTGTCCGGTGGACATTTTTTCATTGGGGACATTATTAAATCCTACACACGTACATGTATCTGTATCTAAATATTGAAAAGTCCTTCTCAGTAGTGCAAACATGGAATTTGCTTTATTAACTTTCTCACTTATATGTTTTTCGAAATTTAATACAGAGTCAATAATTTCTCCAATGTCTTTTTCTTCAGTAACTTTTTGTAGTATTGTCGATTTCAGTGTATATTTTGAGTCTGGTTCCGGTCCCGGTTTACCTATACATGTGCATATGTTTGCACTGTGAAACTTTAATAGCCAGGTATCAATCCATTGCGATATAGTTTATTACAGTCACTTTGTAATTGAGTTTTATCCTCTTTCTGACTAATTGTGTTAAAAATTTTAGTATCATCTGCAAAGAGGTATACGTCGGAATCAACCAGGTTTGGAAGGTCATTTATGAAAATTACAAAAAGTAGAGGCCCAAGCACAAATCCTTGAGGTATACCTGAAGTTACTTTTGACCATGATGATGTTTTATCGTTTATTGAAACGTGTTGTAATCTGTCACTTAGAAAACTATCGACCCAATTCAGAACTGAAAGTCCTGTGCCATATGCTCTGAGTTTGCGCATTAGTCTTTTGTGCGGAACAGTGTCGAATGCTTTAATATAGTCCATGTAAATAACATCGATAGATTTCTCATTATTAAGGGCTTCTAGCCATTTGTCCAATACATTTAAAAGTTGAAGAGATGTAGATCTGCCTTATATTTATCCATATTAACGATCAGTAAAGAATTTGTTGATTTTCATATGTTTGACAATATGTCCACGTTCCAATTTTTCCATTACTTTGCACACCACTGAGGTTAGGCTGACAGGTCTATAGTTACCAGCAACACATTTTTTTTCCTTTCTTAAAAATAGCGCTAATTTGTGCTTCTTTCCATCTACTTGGAACAGTACTGTTTCTTATTGATTGGTTGAATATTATGCATAATGGTGTTGATATTGATTCTGCTAACTCTTTGAGTATTCTTGGGTGTATCCTATCTGGTCCCGGAGATTTTTCAACCTTCAGTCCCTTAAGTATCTTAGCTATTTCTTCCTTATTTATATTCATTTGTTGCATATTTTTTTTAGGGTTTTTTATTGGTAAGGTAGGTGCTTCTCCTTCTGGTTCTTTTGTGAAGACACTGTTGAAAAACGTTGCTAAAATTTCAGCCTTTTCTTTGTCGTCATCGGTCTTTCTAGACGTTTCGTCGTTTTGGTCTGTTAATAGTTCACCTATTCCTGATCTTGTTTTAGACTTGGACTTTAAGTATTTCCATATTGCTTTTGTTATGTCGGTTTTAACTTGAAAGTTCTTCAGAGCAATGCTTATACCGACCGAAAATAAAGCTTTAAGCCTGTCCCAAGTCAGGAGCCTCTGGCCTTTGTTAGCTTTCTCATTTGTATAGATATTGTACAAAATTAGCTTTCTCATTTGTACAGATATTGTACAAAATAAACTTTCTCATTTGCATATGTGTTGTAGAAAATTAGCGTTCTCCTTTGTACAGATATTGTCCACAATCAGCTTTGTCATTTGTATAGGTGTTGTAGAAAATTAGCTTTCTCATTTGTACAGATATTGTACAAAATTTAAGAACCTTAGTGAGCACGCTCACATACCCCACGTCCCCACATTGTCATTGGAGAAATTAAATAAGTATAAGAAAAAATATTGAATAATAATTTCCTGTCAATATACACATCTACATAGTATGTCCTTATTATCTACAAAATTCCATGAAATTCTGTTGTGTGTTTTCAGAGGAGTTGAGATGACAAACTGTTGCAGAAGTACCGGTACATTGAAGCAAATAAGTTCAAAGGGGCGTAACTCCTAGAAATAAAATTGAATCGTAATTTCCCATCGATATGCACAACTACATAGTATGTCCTTATTATCTGAAAAGGTTTCATGAAATTCTGTTGTGTAGTTTCAGAGGAGTTGCGATGACAAACTGTTGCAGTAGTACATTGAAGTAAATAAGTTCAAAGGGGCATAACTCCTAGAAAAAAAATTGAATCGCAATTTCCCGTCGATATGCACAACTACATAGTATGTCCTTATTATCTGAAAAGGTTTCGTGAAATTCTGTTGTGTGGTTTGAGAGGAGTTGCGATGACAAACTGTTGCAGTAGTACATTAAAGTAAATAAGTTCAAAGGGGCGTAACTCCTAGAAAAAAAATTGAATCGCAATTTCCCGTCGATATGCACAACTACATAGTATGTCCTTATTATCTGAAAAGGTTTCGTGAAATTCTGTTGTGTGGTTTGAGAGGAGTTGCGATGACAAGAAACAGGACTGACGGACGGACGGACGGACAGACTGACGGACGGACTGACGGACGGACGGGTCAAAAACTTCGTTGCGTGGGGTATAATTAGCTTTCTCATTTGTACAGATATTGTACAAAATCAACTTTCTCATTTGCATATGTGTTGTAGAAAATGAGCGTTCTCATTTGTACAGATATTGTACACAATCAGCTTTGTCATTTGTATAGGTGTTGTAGAAAATTAGCTTTCTCATTTGTACAGATATTGTTCAAAATTAGCTTTCTCTTTTTGTATAAATGTTGTAGAAAATTAGCTTTCTCAATTAATTGCATCCAACTTTACTGTAAAGGTACTTACTTTGTTATATTTTAATAAAATGAAATCTTTTCAATTTTATGACTTCTTTTCATCGGTATGCTTTCAAAACGAAGAAATAATTGACCATACTTCTTCTAAAGAATTTCTTGATTGAACTTAAATGTCTGTTTCACTGATTAAATCAAAGAGCAGATTGCTCTGAGGGATATGATTGCCAAATTGTTTCATTGACACATGTATGCATGTAGCTGGATAATATTATTTTCAAAACGAATTCAAATGACAAACAGACATGTAAAATAGTTACAAAATAGCCAAACCCGGATAAAAGTGTATGAACAATGTAATTAGGTCTATTGTGTTTTATTTTTGTACTATCAATACCAAGTTTACTTTCCACAGCAGTCACTGACTGACTCAGAGTGAGAGATGTCAGAGAAGGTATTTTATTTCACTCATTGGTTATTATATTTTATTAAGTGTCTGTTAGCGATGCGCCGATGTATAGTCATCAATGTGCTGATGGATCGTCGTATGATGTAGATGTAGATGTAGATTTCAATTCGTATCTTATCACCTTTTTTCCTACGTTAATTCTAGGAGGAACCCCATTCCTAACTCTATAAATATTTAATTTCCTTTGGGTCAGTCATCATGGCTCCTTTCCGTACACATTTATCGGTTTAAATTGCATTCGTTTTTCATATAATACGACGTTTATTGACAGAACGAGCTAATACTCGGCGTCTTGTTTATATTCAGAATTCACAGAAGTTCCTGCCGGAAGGGAGACAACTCGAAACGATAATATGGAAGACTCCATTTCGCCTGAAGGGGTGTTCTACGATGTGGAATATATTTATTTTAATCTAAATGATGCATATGATTTAAAATTATGCAACAACAATAACCCTCAATAGCAGAAATACATAAAAAAGATCCCATGAGTTATAAATTAATTAATTGAGTGGGGAATCCAGAGCAACCATTCAATCTAAAACCCCTTAAAGTCAAGAAAACTATATGCATGCGCATAATTTCCAAATCAAACCCTGGGGCAAGCTATATTAAATACTTATTAAACGACCTAGATGGTTCTCAATTTCATTATGGAAGTACAATCTCAAATATCAGTTTCATAACGGTAACATATAAGAAAAACTCCACTTCAGTTCTTATATGACAGAAATAGATTTATCGGTATTCAGAGAACTCTCGCATTTTATCAAAACTGGGAATTCCCTCTGACATGTTTCTAAATTTATAACCACAATAAATATAAATACTGCTTAATTCTGATTTTCCGTGTTGTTAAAAACACGCATCGAAGTCAAGGGAATTATCAAACATGAAGATTATGAAAAGAACATTATAAGAAAGTTGATTAAGTTCAATCCCTTTGTTTGTTTTTACCTTTTAAAGCAAGACAATCATAAGAATCTGAGATGTTCCTTAATGTTTAGAATAAAACGATTGACGTGAGGGAAATTGCTCTGAGCCACCGGTATAAGTCTACAGATTGCTTGAAATCAATCATATCCCAAAAAACAACAATTAGATCAGAGATTTTTAATAAATGTTTATGGATGTTATCTTACAAAAGCCTGACAGAGTTTATTTAGCAGCAGCCGCCTTAACTTGAGCCTGTTGAAACTGTTGTTGTAATTTAGTTATTCCTTCTTTACATGTGTCTTGTTTCTTCTCTAAATCTTTGATCGATTCTTCATGTCTTTTTCTGAAATAAATATAATATCATTTTTTAAATCCTGAAAGCTGGCCAACATGTAACCTCATCATTGCAAATCATCAGACAATCAGACATGGTATATGCTATAGCTTGTATGGTAAATAAATATTTACAAAGATATCATCATTCTTGATTATTCCCAATCCCTAGGCATAAATGCATTGCTCATACATCAACAATAACATAAAATTGTAATACAGACTGAATTATAATAGATTGTGAATCCTGTCCAATAGTGAATTTAGGTCAAAGCCATGATTGAAGGTACATGGCCAAACAATCTCCATGGAGATGAGATGTACCAATGCTAATACATTTTGTACATCTACATATCAAATACATTGACCTACCACTAGTCATGCTAGTGGTTCCCCATTAACTGACCTATTCAGAAACTAATACATGTAAACTAGGTAAAAGCTTCAAAGTCAACAGACCCTGAGGGAAGGGGTCAAATAATCTCCAGGGAAATGAGAAGTGCCAAAGATAATAAAAATATACTAACAAGAATGTGTCCCCAGTATACAGATGCCCCCACTCACACTATCATTTTCTATGTTCAGTGGACTGTGAAATAGGGGTCAAAACTCTTTTTTGGCATTGAAATAAGAGAGATCATATCATAAGGAACATGTGTACTAAGTTTCAAGTTGATTGAACTTCTTCAAAAACTACCCTGACCAAAAACTTTAACCTAAAGCGGTACGAACGAACAGACGGACGTACATATCAAAAAACATAATGCCCCTCTACTATCGTAGGTGGGGCATAAAAATCAGACATGCCACTAAATGGTAACCCATAAACTGCTGCCAGATGAGAAGCAGCATACCTATGTCTCAATTTTTTACTACATGTATGTCAAGGGAAGACAAAAACTCCTTTTTTTTGTAATTTCTATTAGGTGAAACATAAGCAGGGACAATTTATGGGGTTTATTTGCATTTGTTTGTTTATGATGCATAATGCATACTTACACGAGATCAGCAATATAGTCTATTCTTTTCTGTACATTTGACTTGGACTCGTCTAAATTTTGTTTGACCAGAACCGGTCCAATCATTTTATAAACACTAGCATCTTTTTCTAATCTGTCAAGCTCCTAAAATAAATAAGTTAACTTTTTCTTAGTATTAGTAACATATCCTTATACTCTGAAATGTACAAAAATGTATACTTTTGTGTTTAAAGTAACATCCTGTGCAGCCAAACAATTCACATTTACATGATTCTGACCAGATATAATTTTATATTACATTTATTTATACACACAGGCACTAGTCAGAAAATTGTATGATTCCTTTTTCCCTCTGGTTTTTTGTTTGTATTTTGAAATGATTGAATTTGATGAGATAAATATTATTATTTTAAGATTCTGATAAGGAGAAGGTATGATGAGCCCCACTTTTTAAACTCTTTGAATCGAAACTAGTAATCACTATATTTTTATGGAGATTGATAACAAAGTGGTACATGTGGTAATGACTGCTTCAAGTCAGAACAAAAATGACCTCTCTAAGTCAAAATGCATTTAAAAGGGACATAAATCTTATTAGAATATGAAGATATTAAGTCACAATATTTTGTGCAAAAGATGACCTGTGGAAGTCATTTTATGATAAATTAAAGTCTGACATAAACTGACCTGTACAAGTCATATTCTGTTGAGTGCAAGAAGGGAGACAACACTTACATCAAATTATATCTGACCTATAGAAGTCATTTTATTCTGACTTTATATATAAATGTCAGAGCTCTGACTGCTAGTATTAAATATTTAAACATAATGGTATTTATTTTCAGAAAGAATAAAAAATCTCTAGCAGTTGAAACTACTCTGAAAGCAATCTTATTTTTCTATGTGAGTACATTGTATGTTGGCTGATAATAATCAAAACTATACATGTATGTAAAAATGTACAGGATGTCATCATAGTCATTAGGTAAATAGTATTGTCAAATATAACTCTTTTGTCTAACCAGTTACTTGGACAGTTTATTTACCAAATTACCAGTTAACCAGTCGTGCATGTGATGGTAATTCATTGTTTCAAAGATCTTTATTTAGTACTTCAAAAATGCAAGGCTTAATAATATGAATTGATGCTCATGGAGTCATGCTTGAAAATTATGAGGCTTTGAGCAGTCCTGGTAATGTTTTATTTTCATTAATCCAATACTACCAAGATTATAAAGATTATTTATATGCAGAATGGAGTTTTTATCAACTTCATATTAAGCATTAAGGAGATGGAAATCTTCTTGATGTGGGTGAGTTGACAAAGTCTGAAATTGATGATTGTTTCATTTTCTCAAGTGTCTCAAAAAAATTTACGGAGTGTTTCAATTCATCTGTCAAATTAATATAAAGCATGACTTACATGTACTTTCATTAAAAAAATATTAAAGATTTCAATACACTTTTATCATGTTTATATCGAATCTTTTAAAATTGAAAAACTTGTCTGGTTAACTGGTACATGTAAGCATTTTTGGGTATTGGATATTCTGACCGTAAAACTGATGAACTGTTTACAACATGGACAACACAAGTAAACATAAATGAGATGTATTATACCTCTTTCACTAAAGTGTTTTCTGTCAACTGTCCTTCAAGTTGTTGTCTTTGTGAAATATGTTTCTGCAAGTCTAGAAAACAATAAAGTATCTTCTTGATTAATATAATGATATATGTAATTTTAAATGTATATTTATCAAGTTTATTCTATTAGTGATATTTTAAAACACTATTTCGTCTGTATATAAAGACTGGGTATACGTATCATGCACAACCCACCAAATGACCATGATAACTTTCTTTCCCTAAAACGAGTGAAACAATATCCCATTATTATGATAAAGAAGATGCCTTTTCAGTAAATATTTTACAGTTTGATGAACATCAGAGTATTATCTGAAAATATCCCATTGATTTAGAACATGCAGAATATGAATCAAAATACATAAAATAAGGAAATGTTCAGTAGACATGGTAGAAGTACAGTATACTGTACATGTATAGTTGAACAAGGACAATACCAGGCCTGAAACTGTGTTCAACTGTTGCAGCATGAAATTTTTTGGGTCAACATGTATACCAGAGCATAACTGATCATTACAAGACTAAACACTAAAATCATTCACTTATACTTAAAGTATAAAGGACAGAAGGAGGCAAGAAAATATTAACGAGAATTTTCCTTGAACAATCAGCAAAGATTAGTGTTGAAAAATTTAAACTATCTGCAAAAGAGAATGGCTTCACAGCAGATGTTAAAATTGCTTCCAAGCTACAATTATCAACATTATCAAGCAGCAGACATCATTTTGGACATGGCAGAGTGACAGGCACACCAAATAAGATCATTCCCTTGCATAGAACTGTAGAAGCAACGACACCCATTGACAAACATTTCTTTTCTTAGGACAGACATATTAAAGGACAGCTGACAGGTTATAATTATCCAACTGACATGTTCTGACATTACTGTTATCTAACAAACACTTTAAACATGGAGGTCAAACTATTATATCCATACTTACAATCCTTGTGAATTTTATATTTCAAAATAAACATATTCCAACTGTTCTCAAGAATGGCATAGCTTGTCCAATTTTTAAAAGTGGTGGCAAATCAATAGATAACCCTAACTCTTACAGATAAATCACTGTAACCAATGATCCTATAGGAAAAATGATAGAAAAACTACATTTATCCAGAAACAGCAAAACTATTAGTAAAATCCAAAGTATTTTACAACCAGGGCGTAGCTTTATACGACCACAGAGGTTGAACCCTGAACGGTTGGGGCAAGTAATTGGACACAACATTCAAGCTGGATTCAGCTCTAAATTTGGATTGTGATTAAATAGTTGACACAGCATAGGTTTCTGACACAATGAATGTGGTCTAATGAACTTAAAATATTTTTTTAGCCTTTGAGCAATTCACTATGCTGTTGAATATTAATCCTCTCAAAAAAATGTTTGAAGAAATTTTCTTTTTATTTATGAAATCTGAAATGAGAAAAATATAACCCCCCCTTTTTTTCACATCCCCCTTTCCCTTTTTCCAAAACTGATCTCAATTTAAATTTCTAATGGAGTTTGCAACAATAACCATGATAACTACTCATTTAAATACATCATAAATTATTAAAATGTAACGAAAGGTGCTTGTTATCACTGAATGGGAAAGATTGTTTTAATTTATCAGTTGGCTGAATACTGTGCAATTGAAAATTTCTTGCTATTGCACAATACTTAATATAATAATTTTGGATTCTGATTTGGACCAACTTGAAAACTGGGCCAATAATAAAAAATCTAAGTACATTTTTAGATTCAGCATATCAAAGAACCCCAATGATTCAATTTTTGTTAAAATCAAACTAAGTTTAATTTTGGACCCTTTGGACCTTAATGTAGACCAATTTGAAAACAGGACCAAAAATTAAGAATCTACAAACACAGTTAGATTCGGCATATCAAAGAACCCCAATTATTCAATTTTTGATGAAATCTAACAAAGTTCAATTTTGGACCCTTTGGGCCTCTTATTCCTAAACTCTTGGGACCAAAACTCCCAAAATCAAACCCAACCTTCCTTTTATGGTCATAAACCTTGTGTTTAATTTTCATAGATTTCTATTTACTCATACTAAAGTTAAAATGCGAAAACCAAGAATGATGCTTACTTGGGCCCCTTTTTGGCCCCTTATTCCTAAACTGTTCAGACCTCAACTCCCAAAATCAATCCAAACCTTCCTTTTGTCGTTCAAAACCTTGTGTTTAAATTTCATTGATTTCTATTTACTTATACTAAAGTTATTATGCGAAAACCAAGAATAATGCTTATTTGGGCCCTTTTTTGGCCTCTAATTCCTAAACTATTTGAATTAAAACTCCCAAAATCAATCCCAACCTTCCTTTGGTGGTCATAAACCTTGTGTCAAAATTTCATAGATTTCTATTTACTTAAACTAAAGTTATAGTGCGAAAACCCAGAAAATGCTTATTTGGTCTTTTTGGCCCCTAATTCCTAAAATGTTGGGACCAAAACTCCCAAAATCAATCCCAACCTTCCTTTTGTGGTTATATACCTTGTGTTAAAATTTCATAGATTTCTATTCACTTTTACGAATGTTAGAGTGCGAAAACTAAAACTATATTCCAGTTTGGGTCTTACTAGTGCCTGGTATGCTCTTGATTTTGTTTCTGTGTTTGTAATTTTTAAATTTCTTTTTAGAAAACCAAGTGATCTGTTCCCATTTGATACTATGTTGTCTATATGCTTGTTCCACTTCAGATTTGATTGTAAGGTAATGCCTAGATATTTTGCGGATGTAACTGATTCGAGAATGTGATTGTGGAGGATGTAATTATGCCGGTAATTATTTTTCTTTTGAGAGATAGAAAGGTTTGTACATTTATCAGGGTGAAATGCCATAAGCCAATCTGACTCCCATCGAGCTGCTGAGTCAAGGTCAAGTTGTAGCTTTATGACAATCATCTTGTGTTTTTATTTCCCTGTAAATTATGCTGTCATCAGCAAAGAGTCTAAGTTTACTGTGTTCTAGGTATTCCGGTAAGTCATTTATATAGATAAAAAACAGTATCGGGCCCAATACTGTTCCTTGTGGTACACCAGATGTTACGGGTACTGAGGTGGAGGAAATGCCATTAATGACTTCTGTTTGTGTTCTGTCCTATAAAAATGCCTGAATCCAATTTAGTGTGTTATTTTCAATACCATAGAATTTGAGTTTGTAAAGGAGGTGACGATGTGAGACTTTGTCGAACGCTTTAGCGAAGTCCATTAATTATGATTAAGTCAATTTGTGTGTTACTATTATTTGATCGTGCTAGTTCCTGAATGAAGTCTATTAATTGTGTTTCACACAACCTTGATTTTCTGAAGCCGTGTTGTAGATCGTATATGTGATGTTTATCAAGGTGAGACATGATGTTACTTGTAATGATATGTTCCATTAGCTTGCAACATATGCAGGTTAAAGATATTGGCCTGTAGTTTACGGGTTTGTATTTTTCCCCCTTTTTGAAAGCTGGAGCTACATTAGCATGTTTCCAGTCCTTAGGTGTTTCTCCAGTATCAAGTGACTTTTTAAATATCAATGTAAGAATTGGTGAGATTTGTTCCTTTAGTTCTTTAAAGGGAAATTCCGCGATTTTTTACTTATCATCTAATTATGTTCATCTTAACATAAAAAACACATTTGCAAAGTTTTAAATTTATATTCCTTCTAATAACGGAGAAAATCAAGTATTTGTAACATTTTTGGTTGAATTCTCGAGTGGGTCGTGACGTATTAGCCCGATTTATTGAATTCTGGGAAAAAATAAAATCTGTTTAACTCTTATAGCTTATCGACAATATACGTAATTAAAAGCGCACAGCTGACGAATGGTCGAAGTTATTAACCACAATATAAGAATGAACGAAAATGAATATGCATATACTGTTTTGTATTGATTGAATTAAACTCCTATAAAATTATCTCTAGTAAATGTTTTTGAATAAATTTAATTAATTATTGTTGAGATTTTTTTCACAAAATATTTATTGAACATTTTTACTGATATTGAACTGAAAATATTTCAGTTCTATTTACCGTTATTGTTTTGATAATCATTTCAATGCAACTAATGTGTGAGCAGAGTGTGTATATTATTTTGTAAAGGTCACTGTATATTTCTCG
Organism: Mytilus galloprovincialis; assembly: GCA_037788925.1. Classification (NCBI taxonomy): domain Eukaryota; kingdom Metazoa; phylum Mollusca; class Bivalvia; order Mytilida; family Mytilidae; genus Mytilus; species Mytilus galloprovincialis. Next base: position 574,525 of record CM075331.1, read on the forward strand.
GCTTGAGGTCAATTCGTTTACCTTGTAGCTATTTAGCCGCAGGTGTGAGTTCAAGCGTACACAGGTATAAATGTTGTTATTTGGAAAGGATAAACTGAAAGGATTAGAAAGAGTATGCTGTCACGATGTTAATACACTAAGATTTAATACACGATGAGAATAAAGATACAATAATTAAATTGTGTAAATTAATTGAAAATAAAATTCAGATTCGTAATTCCGAAAGTGTATAAAAATAAAAGGAAACAATTTTTGATTACTTTCGTAGCGGCAATTGGCGTAAAGATTCAAATATGAAGCAAAAAATAGTAGTTTTAATCTTTTATAAAAACTAAATGCAATATTACCCAATTTGATATACCATTGTTCATCTGTTTGATATCATTGACTTTACCGGAATTTCTTAACTTGTATTCAAATCTGGCTGTGTTTAAATGCTAATAAAACTATTGCAATTTTAAAGTTTTTAATTGACAAAAAAATACAACATACAACATGCATGATTTTTTTTTAGTTTCTTTTTAACATTTTATTCTTACATAATTAAATTCATTTGACAATCATTTACACGAACTTTTTGTGAAAAGAATATCAATTATCTAAGCTAAGGCATTATTTCTTTTGAGGATTTTTGAGGATTTTTTTTAAAATTCTATGATAATATTTGTGCAATGTTGAACATGATAGCCGTCATTAATCCAAATAAGTAATACAGTAGTTGTAACAAAAGTTATATTTTAGTCATGCATAACTGATATTGACGAATTTATAATAGTTCGTCCATACATCGTTGTTCTTGAAACAATCATTATTAGTATACATGTAAGTTTCCTGACGTATAAGAGCCATTGAGGATGAGCTCCAGAGAAATCAGACTAGTGGCGTTTCGTTCGTTTGTTTGTTGGGAAAGGAGAGGAAATGCAACCGCTTGTACAGATAAACGACAGAATTACCATACAAGCATTTATAGTCAACACAATCAGAAAGAGTTCCCATCGTTAGACGGGGAATATGAAGGCTTCCAAGAATGAACAAGTGACATGTCTAACTCTGAACAGTTAGAAAACAGACTATATGTTTATGAATTATATTCTTTACACCAGAAATGTTATTTATAAACAAGCGTATGAGTTTAGTAATGACAAGTAAGACAGAGTTGTATATTATTCATCTGATAGTTCAAAATGGAAAGTTATAAGTTAAAGTTATCAGCCGTGTACACTGATCAATACCTGCAGAAGTGAAACGATGCATGAACTTGCAAGCCCGACAGGAAATCGCTTGAATACCTGGACGTGTCACCTCACACCCCTCACAATACCTTTGGAAGTAATACCTTTAGCCATGCTGGTGATCAGATGAGGGAAGATCAAAATATATTTGTTTATTACTTTAAAGAATTATGAACAAATTAGATTTTCGAAAACAATTTTCACGGAACACTTATTTATGATTTCAACTTTGACTTTTCACCTAATTCCAATATCAACAGTTTAAAAACAACAGACCATGGTAATTTAAAAAAAGTAAGAATATTTTTCGTATCAAGTTAGTTAGTCGGATAAAACAACCGTACGATTGACAAGATATCGACACGCAATTACGACTACATCGGTTACTGTAGTTTTGTTTCTTTGTGGTTTATAGACATATCGTTTTTATTAATCGGGAAAGAAGACAAAATGGCGGATCGCAGAAAATTGATACTCTAAATCTAAAATCGATGGTGATCGCTTATCTAGCGGAATAAAACTTTAATATCTATGAATTTGAGCATTTTTATACAGAATGAACATAATATCAATTTTTGATTTTTTTGCGAAGTTTCCCTTTAAGGACTCTGCCATTGATATTGTCCGGGCCGCAAGCTTTATGTGGATTTATGTTTGACAGTAATTTAGTAATACCTGCTTCAGTGATTATTTTTGGCATTTTTGGGTGGGGGCTTGTACTTTTGTCTGGGATGTTATCATCTGTTTCATCTGTAAATACTGATTGGAACTGTTGGTTTAAAATGTTCGCTTTTTCCTCAGTGTCTGTAACTAGTTTGCCGTCTTTTTTCAAAGGTGCAACACTAGTGTTATCAGATCGTGTGCTTTTGATGTAGCTGAACAGATTTTTTGGTTTTGCTTTTGCTGTTTCATATCGACCAGGTTCGTCTATTGGTATGTCACAGATCATTTTTTCAATATATTTCCAATATTCTGTTCGTAATTCTTTTTGTACTACTGTATTTGTTTTAACTTTTTATATTTTTCTGGATCTTTCTTCCTTTTTTGATAAGCTTTGTTTTTCTTATTTATGAGCCTACGCAGTTTGTCTGTTACCCAAGGTAATCTATGTTTGTAAGTTATCATTTTGTGTGGTACATTTGTTTCTATAGATTTTATGAGGTCTATCTTAAAATTTTCCCACAATTCATTTACATTACTGTGTTTGTATTTTTCTTGTATTGTTGTTAATAATACAGTGAGATCAGCTTTTATGTTCTCCCAATTTGCTTTATTAAATTTCATGATTTTTCCTGGTAGTTCCCGTACCCTTTTTAGCCATGTGTCAATTTCAAGGTATACTATATCATGATCTGCCTTACCAATTGGTGGTAAAGTTGTCATTTTATTTACACTAGATGGATTATTAGTGAAGAACAGATCTAGGGTTCTGTCTTTGCGTGTTTCTATATCTACCATTTGCTGTAAATTATGGTCAAAAGCTATGTGACGTCTAGAAGTTGTTGGTGTAATTTTTGTTCTGGTTTTCCAGCAATAATAGATGGAACTGACCAATCAATATGGCCTAAGTTAAAGTCTCCTCCTAGCCATATGTTAGAATTTGAGATGTTTTTGATTTTTGTTAAAGAACTATTTAAGTTTTCAAGAGATGTTCCATCATGTGATGGGGGTCGGTAATAACATCCGACAATGATCTTTTTGGTACCTGAGATGTTAATTTCGGCCCATACATTTTCACAATCTGTTTGGAATTCATCTATTTTGGAGCTTATAAACTCTTTGGTGATAGCAATCAATACTCCGCCATAACTTTTTCCTTTGTTATTATGTGTTCTATCTTTTCGGTACACATTGTAAAGGTTTGGTGGAAAAAGTTCATGTGATGGTATATTACAATACAATACAATATTCTTTTTTATTTTCCAAATTAAAGGGCCCATTAAGAGCATAACATTAATTACAACATGACATAAACATTACAGAGTGATTAAAGAAACATAAAATAATAATTGAAATTCAAATGCATGAAGAAAGGATCAGTGGTCAAGGGGAGATAATTTTGATATATTTTAGAGTATTTATCTAATTTTCTGATTTTCTTAGTTGCAGGCCTTTATCCAGGTATGCACATAAAATAGATAAAAATCTGCTATCTTCATTAATCATGATCCATGAAAAAAGATCATTTATATTTAAACTATCTAAACTGGGGTATTTTTTTTATATAATCAGTGATATCTCTTCTGAGGTTATTGTAAATTAGGGCATTCCAGAAGAAAGTGCATTTCATTTTCAATACAATTTGTATTACAATATAAACATATTCTCTCATGTCGAGGTAATATTTCATATTTAGGCCACACCAATTTGATTCCTTGTTCGACGGACCCGCCAACACCTATTTTTTTCAAAACAGAATTTTTTTATTTTTTTTATATTCCCGCTTCCCGCATCTGGAAATGTAATCATGTCCATTTCCCGCACCGTTTTTTTTGTAAATATTACAAAAAGATATCAACATTTGTTTTTAAAATCACAGTCTAACCTGTATATATAACGATTTTAAACATAAAAGCACCCCACCACACTGTGTAAATATCTGTGAGAATATTTTTTTCAGCATGAAACCTATTTATCAAAGAGGGAGTGCTCCGAAATAGATTTATAACAGCGGGAATCCTGTAAAGAACAAAATATTGGTTTCTTTCCCCCTTACTTATATTCCCCATCAAAAAATAAAGTACAGAGAACTTCTGAAGGATTTGCCTTCAACTGCAATTATATTGTATGCCGGCGAAACAAAACTATTCATAGCCGCTGCATGTTTATGCATCTGTCCTGATTGATTCAGGGGCCTGTCGTTTGGCAGTTATCGTTTGTTGATGTTGTTCATTGGTATTTTCCCGTTTGGATATATAAATTAGATTGTTTGTTTTCCTGTTCGAATTGTGTACGCTAATAATTTTGGGGTCCTTTATAGCTTGCTGTTTGGTCTGTATCAAAGCCCTGCGTAAAAGGCCGTACTTTGACCTGTGTTTGTTATTATCAGGTTGAGAACAACCCTCCCTCAGACAAGGGGTCATTTTACTGATGTAGAAAAGAAAATAGAAATACCAAGGATTTGTACTATAGTTCTTCTATACAAAACCTTTGAAAACTTAGAATTTTGTACTCAAAAAGAGGAGAGTTACATCATATTTTAAACAACTTTTTTCTAAAAGAGGGGTCCACTTATTTTGAATAATATTAAACTGTTACAGTAAATGTGTTAATTTAACATGGTTAAAGTCCAGAAATATTACAAAATTCTTGGACATGTTTTGACCATTTAATACTAGATAGATATATAGTTCTTTGAGAAAATATGAGCCCTTTTGTACTAACAAATATATTTTAACTATATTGATCCCTCATAAAACATGTAAAAGGGATATTTATAACTTAAAAGGGGTTGTCCCCAAACTGATTATGTCTTGGATGGAGAAAATTATTGTCTCATTGTCAGTCACACATACATCATTTGTACATAGACCAGATTTAATTATTTCTTGGTGAACAGGGAAAAAATACTTCAGATATTAAAGAAATGTCAAAGTACAAGTGATAAACATTGATAAATCAAGTTTTAATATTGTCAAAACCTACTATTTTATGTTTACAAAAAAAAATTATAATCGCTCGCCTTTACTTTTCAAGCTTCGCCTCAAAAATTTGCAAATTAAATATTTTCTTATTAAAATTTTCAAATCGCTCGCTCGCCCCAAATTTTGCAGTCCAAAAATCCGTAGAACAAGAAATTAAATTGGTGTGGCCTTACCACATACATTGGTAATTCGTTCATGTCTGCCAGTTTCTATTCTTAAACAGTGATTGCTAAGTCTGCATTTTGTTAACAAATGTTTTTGTGGGTGCTTTAAATCTAAATAATTTTCAGAGTCAAATGACCTTTTGAATGAAAAATAAGTGTCCAATTTGCCTTGATTCTGTAAATAAAAATCTCACATTTTAGGATTTAACCAGGTTTCAGTACCTATAATTATATCAGGAAAAATGTCAGGTTTTGCAGAGTTAATAATTTCTTCAAGTTCTGGTTTTTTATTACAGATAGACTGAAAATTAATGTTTACCACTCTAATTGGTCTTTTAAATTTAGACGAGGTTGATTTAGATGGAATGTTTTGATTTTTTTCATTCAATTTTGGTGATGAGGTAGCTACTGGGGCACCAGGGCTACTGACCAGAGAACTTGTGCTTAAGTCTGAGAACTGGTTTTCTGTTTCAATGCTATAGGTGGAGTTAAATAAAGCAGTTGAAAAATTTGGCATTCCACAATTGATACATTCCCAGGACACATTACTAGCATCCATGAATCTGAATACACCTGTGTGGCTATGTTGGCATTGTATGTGGAACCATTTATCACAATTATCACAACATACTGCCCTGGTCTTCCAAGTCACAGCCTTGCCACATGTACAAGTACCACAAGGCCATTTTGGTGTTCTGTGCCCTGGGTTAGTTTCTGTGTCGAAGGCATTGGCTAGTAGTAAGATAAAGATGTATTTACTTACTGGTCTACCTTTGTTTACTTTGAGTTGGGTGGCAAGTACTCCTGTCGTTCAAATGTTTGAATGGTTAATGATAGAACGAGCTTGACATGTATATACTGGCTTAAATATATTTAGTTGGGTAATTACTAATAATGTGATGGACAATGCAACATCAGTGGGGTATAATATAGCTGCATTATAATAATATTTACCTTTTACTAGTGCTCGAATTTCAGAGCTGTGAAAAGAGGGTAATTTTGTTAGTTGAGCAGTTGTTAATCTTCGTCTTTTGGGCAACTCAGGAGTACAGGTTAAGAGAAAAGCCTCATTAACCCTTTCACCGATTGCTGCCCAGACTGAAGCTACTCTGAGACGATGGCTTCCCTGGCTACTATTACTTAAGTGGGAGATCTTCATAATAAATGTCAATAAAAACTTGTTTGTAATTATTTGTGTATTTATTTCATTCACTAACACTATGTTCACAGTTTTGTTCATGTTTTGATAATTTTTTCTTCATAAAATATTCAAATTTTCAAATTTTCGGCATTATGTAGGTGAAATTCTCAAAATTCTGCTCTTTTGACCCCAAATCGTAATTTTTTAACCCAAAACGGCAAAATTTTAAAAATATTTATGAGGCTGTACAAATTCCTCACACTGAACGATGTCCATTCCAAGTGTTTTGTTCACAAAACGACATTTAATGTCAAAAAAGTATACTAGTTTGGCTTCAATTCTTCCATATTCTTTCAAAAAAAATGTTCCCTCATTTTAAATTCTCGTAAATTCCGTAAATTTCCACTGATTTTGACAAAGTTTGCAACAAACGGCAGCGCCATGTTTACACTTTCATCCGGGTATTCATCAAAGAAAGATAACTCATGTTTGCACTGTTTTGAGCGGGAAATATAAAAGAGGTATTCCGATCCCGGTAAAACGGGACTCATCGTCAGCTGTCTGAAGCGTGAATCCTGGTAAACCGGGACTCATCGGCGAAAGGGTTAATAAACAGTTTTAACGTGAAAGTGAAAAAGTTGATAGTCCGTTTGTTTACTCCCGGTAAAGTTGGATCATGTGATCGTAGGGCGGCAACTGTGATTTTCATTCATTTATATGAAGGATTCTGATTTCTTTCTTTGATGAATTTTTAGTGTAATTTTTGTTGTGTGTCAAATGAATACCTGTTTACAAAGTATAAAATATGATTTTCAATGCCTAATTTTCGTAATAAATAACTTTCTTCAAGAGCCAAAAGGAGGGACGTCAATCAAGTAATGCATGCGCACCCCATACTGGTATGGATAGTAAACCCCACATTGACAGAAACAAGTGCCTGTGCTGGCAAGGCTATCTTATCTTTAAATGTTTTCAAAGGAAGGCGTCCCAGAAAAAAATTAATATAGCCTCGCCAGACTTCATAACTATTCGGATGGAAGAATGATGGGCAAATTTTTTAAAAACAGTAAAGAATGTAGAATTGAAGGACCCCAATCCAGACCTTCTTTCAAGTTCTCATATTAATAAATAAATGGGACGAGCACATGGCCGAAACGACCAAGACCGGAACCTCTTGTTTCCACGAATTCCATTGCATGGTCAGGGACACAGACACTAGGCGACGTTGATGATCTATTATATAAGAATAGTCTACCTTTCAAATTATTATAAACATGTGTGTCTGTGACCATGGATATAAAAACATGACTTCACTGACACTATGACATAGCTGGACATATAAAACGATAGAGATGGACATTTATCAAATTATCTCAGTGTGTTGTGAAGTTGTTCACACTTTTATTGTCATCAAGATAATTTGTAATTAGTTTTACCTTTCTGGAATGCGTCATATTTTTCTATATCGCTCTGCAATCGTTTCTGAAGTTCAGCCATATTGAAACAGAAGAGATTTTCTGGCAAACTAATTTTGATTGGTCAATTTCAGAGCACTTGTCCAATCCAATTAAACGTTGCATTGCTACTTCTACTTTTACTTTTAACATTATAAAACTCACCTTCTTCAATGAGAGCTGCTAATATTTGACTGACAAAATGAATTCCTCAGGCATAAGAAAGGTTAAACAATTATGTTTATTTGAATAACTTCAAACTGTGTGTCAAGGCAGAGACATATAATACAAATAATATTTTTCATTAAAATATCATTTGCAATAGTTGTCATATTTCAAAATAATAGGATGTGGTAATTGGTCATATTTCAAAATAATAGGATGTGGTAATTGGTATGCATGTATGTCATTGTCAGACTATGAGTTACTTTAGTCTTTACTTTACTTACTTTACTTTAGTCTGTACTGTTCCGCCTATATCAGACGACCCACTTTTCAGTGTGAATATCATTTAAATTGTCATTTAATCCAATGCACTAATATTGTTTGTTTATACACATCATGCACATTAACCACCACCTCTATTTACTCACGAGAATAAGTACATCCCATGAATATACATAACAGAAACTGAAGCTAGGTCAATTGACTTCAAAATGTTTGTTGCCCCATTTCAAATTAACAATTGTCACAGTTGAGCAATTTTTCATTAAGCTGATTGATATTGATTCATTAGTACTACCCCAATAAAGTCGATCCACCTGATGTAACTTAAAGCCTCATCCTCAATCTTAAGGCCTGTTGGCATAGTCCTCTATAGCTGCGAAAATGTAGCTCTTAAGATCCTTTTAAAGTTTAGTTGATACAACATCTTTTATAAAAGTTTTAAGACTGTATAAAGCTGTTTCTCGCATTATTTAATTTACTGCATCTCAAAACAAAATGTAACCGGTTCTCTTCCTCAGTTCCACATAACGGACAAATTGCACTGACTTGTCGTTTACTAAATTTGGACTTGTCGCATTGAAGAGTATGTATTACACGCTAATTTGGATTTAATGCAGGCACGTAACATAGAGTAAGGTTCAGATCCACAAGTATTCCATATAGGATGAATGCTTCCAAATTCTGCATCATCATAGCTTGAAAGATTTAAAGATGATTTTTCTGACACATCAGATTTTAGTTTAATTATCCAGTAGTAGTTTACAGAGGAGTTAACCAGTTTTTTTCCATTTTGACTTTGAAGGAGGGCTGACAAGTAGATCATGAGGTGACGGTAGATCATATAATTCTGTGATAGTTACTATTTTACGAAACAAGCTGTTTCATGACTTGGATTTCATTGCAAGTTGACGGAATGCTAAGTCACGTTCGACAGAGTTAGGCCAGAGTTATGTCTGTTTCCTGCTTCCAAGGCAAATAAATCAGGGTCGGTAGGTCGGGATTTTTTTTTTTTTTTTTTTTTTTTTTTTTTAAATTATTTTTGCACTCCCTGTCAGATTTGCAGTCGGTTTCATGTCATGTTTGGTTAGGGTCCTGTACCCCAAAATGATTTAATCCCTTTAAAAAAGCTTTAATTGAATAATCCTCCCAGTGCTGACATTTTTTAAACCTTAATTGTAGCACATTTGTGCTGGGAGCAGCCATTTTGATTGTTTGGGCATAGTAAAATACAGATCTGGATCGGACCGGAAATGAATTTTTCGGGACCGGTAAAGATTTTTTTCCGGATTTGAATAAAAAGATCTAGGGTCGGGGGGTTTGAGTCAGGGTCGGTCGGGAAACAGGAAACAGACATATATTTTTTTTTGGCCTTATCATTATCTATGGATTATATATTATTTACGCAAATTGCGACCCCAGCATGTGCGCGTTTTCTGTAAAATACATTATCAATAATTCCATCGTCAAAACATTTTATGTGACAGTCAAAATCGGTAAAATTATTATACAAATTATCCTTCTCATGGCTATAGAGCCAGTGCTCTTGAAGTAAAATAATATCAGATCTTTTAATAAGTTTATAAAGATACGCTAAATTAGAGGTCAGGCCTTCAATGTTAAAAGATAAAATATTTAACAAATGTGATGTTAAATTCTAGACTGAATTGATGGGTGAAATTGTGGACTCTGGTTCTGAAATCTCGGGATCACTTGGTATTGTCGATAGACATTTGGTTGAGGGACATGATTCGGAATTCTCTGTCTTGTCAGAGGAGGGTGGTACATATGTACATTGGTTTCTTTGGTGGAGAATAATTCATATGTGGCAGGTGTCTTTTTGGCGCACGAGCTAAGCCTAAAAAAGGGTACTGTTCAGTATATGATATACCATGTATACTATGAACAGGCGATTGTTCATCTCCTGCCTCGTCATCACGCATTTTAAGTTCAGAGTCAAATAAAATGTTAGTACAAGAGTCATTTGAAGGTTTCTCATACTTAAACTAGTCAGCAATTTGATTATTGGTCACATTTTGTTTCTTCTTTCGTGTTCTCGGTTGTTTACGTCCATAATCTATTTTAAAGTCTACGAATTTATCAGCTAAATTTGAAATTTTATTGTCTTGATTAAGTAATTCAAATTCTAATGAACACACACATTGTTCCATGGCATATGATCTAGAATTATCTTCTCGAGGCAGATGGTTCATGTACCGTATTGCTAGGATTTTGTTGTTGTATCAATAAGGAATGTTCAAGATCCTTTTTATCTTGCTCTAATTTAATAGTGAGGGCTCTGTTAGTAGCCAATTCTTTTTTCATTAATTTTATTTCGGAATCTTGTTTACAAATGAGCAACTCTTTGGTTTTAAGTTGCTTATCTTTTAGTCCAAGTTGAGATTTTAAATGTTTTATTTCCTCTTCTAAAATGTTAGTGTTATTACATGTTGTCGTTGGAATGGCACTGATGGTCACAGGAATAGGATATATATACAGTTAGTTAAATGTGGCGGAGTGGAGCACGGAACTGTGGGGTGACTCAAGTTTGTAGAAGTATCACTATTTTCTGAACGTGACCGTATACTTGTGGTTGGTTGAATACCAGTGTTTTACGGAGCATGTTTTAAATGAGAAACAAGTATATCTGATTGCAATGATTATAAAGTTTTGCAGCTGTTACAATTATATTGAAGTGTAAGATCATTCTCTATCTCATCAACCTCCTTAACAGTAAGATTTTCACATTTATAATGAAGCCATTTATTACAGATCTCACATTCAACAGCCTTATTGTCAGAACTACAAAGATTTTCACATATAGGACAGTACTTAGTCATTTTGTTGTTGATCAGAAGCATTTATTAATGACTTTAAAGATGCGGAAGCACTATTTAGTTTAGAATGTTAACACTGATGATGATCTTGTTGAATACTAGTATTAATGTCAGTTGGTCGAGTGCAACTAGCCTGATTTGAGTTAAGATATGCAGTGCAGCATTGTCTGATTTTACTGTTAATTATTATGAAATCCTTGTTGTGGTCTAATACATTCAAGATATCAGGTAGGGTTGACGAAATATAAACTGACATATGTAGCTGATTACCATTCAAAACTACTTTTCGACTTTTTGTTCTGTGCATCATTGACAACGACAGATTCAGAGACTACTACTTTATTTACGTCGGTCGTATTAGTCCTTCTTATTGAGAGCCCCTGACCCTGAAGCACACTCAAGGACACGATTTTAAATTCCTCATAGGCACCGGCAGTGAATGTAAGCACTAAGTTACCAGGACTAAATTTAGGGACTACTGAGAATGTTCGATTTGAGGCATCAAGTTTTTGACTAATTGCTTTTTTTTTATTTAGAGCATATTCAGCTGGGTGATCAGTTGTATTTACCTTAGACAATGTTAGATGACTTGTCACTTGTTGTGGCAACAGTTACAACTTTACAGTATGACTATGAGTGCAATGTCAATGAGACAACTATCCCTCCAAGTCACAATTTGTAAAAAGTTATCTTTAATAACATAATGGTCTGCATCTTCCGTCGTCCGAAGATGGATGGTTTCCGGATAATAACTTTTGTATAAGTGAATAGAAATCAATTAAATTTTAACACAATGTTAATAACCACAAAAGGAAGCTTGGGATTGATTTTGGGGGTTATGGTCCCTAAGGTTTAGGAATTAGGGGCCCAAAGGGCCCAAAACAAGCACATTTTACTATTAACAAGAACATTTTACTATTAACAATAACCACAATAAACCTATTTCTCGTATCAAACATAAACTAAAAGAACTAGCCAAGGAATTTGTTTTTGTCCCGGCCGATAAAGCTGCTAATAATATTATTATTGTTTGACGTAAATTTTACATTGAGGTTCTGAAAAAGGAAATCACCAATTCACCAACATTCCAACTGACTCCATTTTCAGAAAACGAAATCTGTAACAAACATAAACTTTTAGCCACCGCTTTACAAGCAGAGCCAAATACAATGAAAGTCCCAACTATGTATTGGCTTCCGAAGCTACACAAAACCCCTTACAAATATAGATTTATTTCGTCTTCAAGCCATTGTTCAACTACTAAATTGTCTATTCTTCTTACCAGCCAACTTGGTACAATTAAAAACCTGATAATAAATTGTTCAAATAAGGCCTTCGAAAATAGTGGAATAAATTACTTTTGGAGTGTCAAGAACTCGTTGGAAGTACTTGATAAATTGCATGCTTATATTGCAATGTATTGGTGATTTTGAATCTGTTCAAAGTTTTGATTTTTCTACCCTGTATACCACATTGCCTCACATTCTCATTAAGAAAAAATTCACACACCTAATTAAATGGGCATTCAAAAAATCAGAATGTGAATATATATGTTCAAACTCTTTTAGGTCATTTTTTAGTAGCAATAAACCAAAAAACTATGTTAATTGGACATGCTTTGATACTATATATGCCCTTGAATTTTTACTAGACAACATTTTTGTTCGCTTTGGGGATTCCGTATATCTTCAGATTATCGGAATTCCAATGGGGACTAACTGTGCACCACTTATTACGGACCTGTTTTTGTATTGTTATGAGTTACAATTTATGACAAAAATAAGCAAAGACCCATCGAAACAACATCTGATAAACAAATTTAATAATACTTTTAGATATTTGGATGATATTTTGGCTCTCAATAATGACGACTTCAGTATGTATATTAATGAAATTTATCCTGTTGAACTTACTTTAAATAAAGCTAATACTAACAATGACCACTGCCCTTTTCTCGATCTTGATATTTATATCACTAATGGAAAGCTGAATACTAAAATTTATGATAAAAGGGATGATTTTTCATTTCCTATCGTTAATTATCCGTTTTTAGATGGTGACGTTCCCTTGTCACCATCTTACGGTGTTTATATATCTCAACTTGTACGATTCGCTCGTGTATGTAACAATGTTTTAGACTTTAACGAGAGAAATTTATGTATTACTGAAAAATTATTACACCAGGGTTTTCGATATCACAAACTAGTCAAAACATTTACTAAATTTTATCATCGGTATAAAGACATCATTCGTAAATATAGCTCAACATGCAGACTTCTAATACGTTCAGGTATTTCACATCCAATTTTTTATGGAAATATTCTTTATAAAGCACAAAGGTGTCAGTATTCACCTCAGAAACTTACAAAACCTTTGAATAGACTTATTAAGAAGGGATATAATTACGATACTGTTGTCAAGTCATTAAAGATTGCATATTTTGGCGTTAATATTGAGTCACTGATAAGGTCTTTGCATCGGAACTAAACACATTTATTCTAAAAACAGTTGTTGGCATGACACGGGTTATGTTCTTCTCATATATATATCATGTATATGTAATGATGGTATGATACTAAACCCCTAACGGGAAGGATTGTGCCTGATGTTCATATGATGAAATCATAATCTTTCAGTCAGTTTAATTGAAGTCTGGAGCTGGCATGTCAGTTAACTGCTAGTAGTCTGTTGTTATTTATGTATTATTGTCATTTTGTTTATTTTCTTTGGTTACATCTTCTGACATCAGACTCGGACTTCTCTTGAACTGAATTTTAATGTGCGTATTGTTATGCGTTTACTTTTCTACATTGGTTAGAGGTATAGGGGGAGGGTTGAGATCTCACAAACATGTTTAACCCCGCCGCATTTTTGCGCCTGTCCCAAGTCAGGAGCCTCTGGCCTTTGTTAGTCTTGTATTATTTTAATTTTAGTTTCTTGTGTACAATTTGGAAATAAGTATGGCGTTCATTATCACTGGACTAGTATATATATTTGTTTAGGGGCCAGCTGAAGGACGCCTCCGGGTGCGGGAATTTCTCGCTACATTGAAGACCTGTTGGTGACCCTCTGCTGTTGTTTTTTATTTGGTCGGGTTGTTGTCTCTTTGACCCATTCCCCATTTCCATTCTCAATTTTATTTATCTAGTGTCAGGACAAAAAGTTGTGTATAAATATTTCAATTGCTCTGAAATTGTACAACAATGTTTAATACCATAAGTAGAAGGTTGGGATATATTTTAAGAGTTATGCCTTATGGGGCAAACTATCTAGGAATAAAGGGCTAAAAAGGGGCCAAAAACAATTTTTCTCATTTAAGATTTCAGAAATAAAAAGACAATTTCTTCAAACATTTTTTTGATCTAGGATTAATATTCAACGCATAGTGAATTGCTCAAAGGCAAAAAAAATATTTTAAGTTCATTAGACCACATTTATTCTGTGTCAGAAACCTATGCTGTGTCAACTATTTAATCACAATCCAAATTCAGAGCTGAATCCAGCTTGAATGTTGTGTCCATACTTGCCCCAACCGTTCAGGGTTCGACCGCTGCGGTCGTATAAAGCTGCACCCTGCGGAGCATCTGGTTTGTCTTAAGATACCATTACAAGATGGCTGTGTTGTTGGGCCTTCTGTAGCAATTTTCTGTAAAAAAAAATAAAAACATTCCATTTATTTATTTTCAGATGAAGAGGATAATGTCACAATGTTTGCGTCTGATGAGATTAAAGTCTACCAAACCTTTACAGAGATCAAGACTAGAGCCATACATAAAAAGTGGACTATTTAATGAAGGCGGAATTGTATTATTGGTACAGTAAAAGAATATTGTAAATGTTGTAGGCATGGACATTTCAGGGATAGAGTTGATAAAATAGAACATATAGAAATACAAAAGAAATGCACTTTTTCAATTGATTTTATATCTGTGTGTAAATATCAAGCTTCCTCTATTTATTGTGATCTACTCAGCACAGGGTTTGTACTTACTGTCTTACATCATGTACATTAGCATGATTAGCAACATGACAGGTACCACATATGGAGCAGGATCTGCTCACTCTTCTGGAGCACCTGAGATCACCTGCCCTATTAGTTTAGATGTTTAGATTTTGACCTTACACCTCTCTTCTTTAACAGAACTGTCAACAAAGTTATTATCGATGTTAAACCTTTTTTTTGGGTTGATACTGTGTTAAGGATAACATGGTTTCTTTATTAAATTTACGTTAGTACACTGAGCAAAGGAATAAATATTATAATGGAGATCATTTCCAGACGACTGATAAATGTGTTAAATTGTAAAATCAATATATTTCATAAGTCAGGGTTGGTTTATGTAAATAAGAATAAAGACGGGTGTTTGAAAAATGTAAAGCAGTCACAATTACTCTGTCAGTTAAAAGAGTCAGGGATCCAGTTAGCTCATAAACATTAATAGTGGTAGAAATCAGCATAAAGTAAAAGAGTTTTATTCCAGAGATGGCAATGATATGAATCAAACATATTACATGTAGGAATGTTAACTTTATTTAAATTTCTCATTATGTTGTTTAAAATACATGTTGTTCTTCATTTTATCAGACTGTCCCTGTAGCAGCTTTCTGTCTTGGAGTATGGCAAATTCAGAGACGTATAGAAAAATTGGAGCTCATAAAAAGTTTAGAAGAAAAAACAGGAAATAACCCAGTTCCTCTTCCTAGCAAGTATGAATTATGATTTTGCTAGATCCTGTCTTTTTACAATTATTTACATGAAATCATGCATAAGTGCATCACATAGTTTAATGTGAAGTGCTTGGTCGATTTATAAAACAATGTAAATGACACTGTCAGAGTTATAAGTTTGTCCGTTTGAAAAAAGATCGAAAAAAGATATTTTAAATCGTCTCATTATACCACACTACTTCAGTGTATAAATAAATCATTACATTGTTTACAAATATATTTATCTTTTACAGATTAGATGACATTTATGACTTAGAATACCAGTGTGTAAAAGTCCGAGGTGTATTTGACCACTCTAAATCTATAGAACTTGGACCTAGAACAAATATAAAAGATGCAATGTACTCTTCGGGTCATGGTGGTAGTTTGTTATCCACAGGTAGACAGACTGGTTTCTGGCTCATCACACCACTTAAATTGTCAGACAGAAAGTAAGTTTACAATTTAGGGTAACAGTTTAGTATCCTCAGGTAGACAGACTGAATAAATTAGCAATGAAAGGTAACAGGAAGATTACATTAATTCAAAATCATCATAATCTTTCAGTTGTAATACAGAGAAAAGGTAACCTCACTGTCCTGTTTAGGGTATTAGTATATTAATTTCCATTTGAAATAAATCAATTCAAAATGTCAGAGTCGGCGTTTACGTTTCCGCAAATTGGCATTACTTTTCCAGAAAAAAGATGATGTTTCTGTAAAAAATCTATGTTCCGCAATTAAATATCTTACTTTTCCAGAAAAAAAAGTAACTATTTCGGAAAAAATAAATGAATACTTTTCCGCAAATAATTAAGGAATACCTGTTGAACGAAAGCAAAGCCATAATGAAAAATAAACATTTGTTAAGCTAAAGGTCGTCATAACATGCAAGTAAAATTCATCATTAAAATGTATGAAAACGTATGTTCAAAAGTCAGCACTAACCAGATATATCTTGATATGAGTTCAGAAGTCAGTTCTAGCAGAATATTTGTAGCCAACACGTTGTAAAGAGGTCCACAAAGTCGAAACAAAAGAATCGAAGCTCTTTGTTAGAGAAGGCGATAAATGCTTACTGTAATGTTTACTATAGTGACAAAAAATTTAAAAGTTAATAGAAACAAACAAAATTATAATTTTCTTCTCAATTACGAAGTTTTTTATTTTAAAAACACCATTTGCATAAGTTTTCAATTTATCTAGTAAATAGTTAAGCAAAACAATTAGATATCAAGTCGACGACATGGGTATCTTTCAAGTTGGATGTAGAAAATGCATAACCTCCGATTTAAAAAAAAAAATTACCACGGACGGAAAACATATCAATCTATTAGTTCAGTAATTTTCGTGTTTGCCCTTCCATTATGTGACTCAAGAAAAAATTCCAAAAATGGGTAACAATTGTATCGAAAAGAGAGAATCGAGTGCACCTTTTTATGTTAGGGCGTGTTTGAGTTGAATATGTTGTCTTGATATCGTACAAAGCAAGAATATTTCATACATCGTTTCGCTTCAGATTCTATCATTTTTATATATCAAAGCTACAGGTTGACTTTATAACCTAAAAAAATCACAGTACTTAAAGATGAAATATATGGGTCAAGTGAAATACCTTTCTAGTGAATCACAAAAACAGAGTAGGTGTGTTCGAATAGCTATTTTTTAACTGAAAGTACTTGACGACAGTCTTTCAAGTTGGATGATGAAAATGCATATCTTCGAAAAATTATAATTTTTATACGACCGCAAAATTTGAAAAATTTTTCGTCGTATATTGCTATCACGTTGGCGTCGTCGGCGTCGTCGTCGTCGTCTGAATACTTTTAGTTTTCGCACTCTAACTTTAGTAAAAGTGAATGGAAATCTATGAAATTTTAACACAAGGTTTATTACCACAAAAGGAAGGTTGGTATTGATTTTGGGAGTTTTGGTCCCAACATTTTAGGAATTAGGGGCCAAAAAGGGCCCAAATAAGCATTTTCTTGGTTTTCGCACTATAACTTTAGTTTAAGTTAATAGAAATCTATGAAATTTTGACACAAGGTTTATGACCACAAAAGAACGGTTGGGATTGATTTTGGGAGTTTTGGTTTCAACAGTTTAGGAATTAGGGGCCAAAAAAGGGCCCAAATAAGCATTATTCTTGGTTTTCGCACAATAACTTTAGTTTAAGTAAATAGAAATCAATGAAATTTAAACACAATGTTAATGACTACAAAAGAAAGGTTGGTATTGATTTTGGGAGTTTAGGTCCCAACAGTTTAGGAATTAGGGGCCAAAAAGGGACCCAAATAAGCATTTTTCTTGGTTTTCGCACCATAACGTTAGTATAAGTAAATAGAAATCTATGAAATTTAAACACAAGGTTTATGACCATATAAGGAAGGTTGGTATTGATTTTTGGAGTTTTGGTCCCAACAGAATAAGGGGCCCAAAGGGTCCAAAATTGAACTTTGTGTGATTTCATCAAAAATTGAATAATTGGGGTTCTTTGATATGCCGAATCTAACTATGTATGTAGATTCTTAATTTTTGGTCCCGTTTTCAAATGGGTCTACATTAAGGTCCAAAGGGTCCAAAATTAAACTTAGTTTGATTTTAACAAAAATTAAATCCTTGGGGTTCTTTGATATGCTGAATCTAAAAATGTACTTAGATTTTTAATTATTGGCCTAGTTTTCAAGTTAGTCCAAATTGGGGTCCAAAATTAAACTTTGTTTGTTTTCATCAAAAATTGAATAATTGGGGTTCTTTGATATGCCAAATCTAACTGTGTATGTAGATTCTTAATTTTTGGTCCAGTTTTCAAATTAGTCTACATTAAGGTCCAAAGGGTCCAAAATTAAACTAAGTTTGATTTTAACAAAAATTAAATTCTTGGGCTTATTTGATATGCTTTATCTAAATATGTGCTTTGATTTTTGATTATGGGCCCAGTTTTCAAGTTGGTCCAAATCAGGATTCCATATCAAGTATTGTGCAATAGCAAGAAATTTTCAATTGCACAGTATTGCACAATAGCAAGAAATATCTAATTGCACAATATTGTGCAATAGATATTAATTTTCAATTGGAGTTATCTTTCTTTGTATAGAATAGTAGTTGATAATATATATTGGAAATTTGCCAGACATGACTATGATGTCATTTTCTATTTTTATTTGCCAATAACTTTATGTAAATAACTTCATTGGAAATTTGCCAATATAAAATGTTGCTGATGAAGCTTTTTTTCCTTATCTTATCTAAAATGTTTTTAGATAATGTATGTTGGACATTTGCCAGACAATGACTATGATGTCACTTTCTATTTTTATTTGCCAATAACTTTATGTAAATAACTTCATTGGAAATTTGCCAATATAAAATGTTGCTGATGAAGTTTTTTTTTTATTGTTTTATACAATAAACAATGTATATTCACTTTTACTACCAACCAATCTTTACCATTCAGTGATAACAAACACTTTATTTTACATTTTAATATTTTATGATGTATTTAAAAGAGTAGTTATTGTTGCAAAATCCATTAGAAATTTGAATTAATATCAGTTTTGGAAAAAGGGAAGCGGGGATGTGAAAAAAAGGGGGGGGGGTTAAATTTTTCTCATTTCAGATTTCATAAATAAAAAGAAAATTTCTTCAAACATTTTTTTGAGAGGATTAATATTCAACAGCATAGTGAATTGCTCAAAGGCAAAAAAACACTTTTAAGTTCATTAGACCACATTCATTCTGTGTCAGAAACCTATGCTGTGTCAACTATTTAATTTTAGATTTAAAAAGTTTGAAGAAGAAATCTTTAATTGATTTGTAAAATCTTGACATTTGTTTTGTGTAAAAAAAAACCATGTAATGTCAAAAATTTGATCACAATCCAAATTCAGAGCTGTATCACGCTTGAATGTTTTGTCCATACTTGCCCCAACTGTTCAGGGTTCGACCTCTGCGGTCGTATAAAGCTGCGCCCTGCGGAGCACCTGGTTTGTGTGTTATAACCAGGGTTTATAGTCTTCAACCACTAAAAAAATCTAGTCTGACCTTCCACGAAATATTTAATTAGATTTTTTTTAAATGTTTATGAATTTTCAAAAATTCCACCTGACAACCAATCAGACAATAGTTTTAAGTTGAATCAATGCAGACAAGATCATTAACTGATGCTCATTAGCTAGTTGATACATTTGTCTTTTAAAATACAACTGACATATAAGGATCGTAATGGTGCAATGTGGATAAATTTATCGGTTTCCGAGAGCAAAATTTACAGCGTGTCATCCCTACAATGGCTTTCATTTCTTCGATTGTGAAAATGAACTGGCGTAATGAGATTTTGACGAAGTAGAATCCTGACTGCACAGAAGTACATTCACTGTTAATTTTACAAGTTTTGTATTTTGTTCAGGAAGGAAATCTATCTTCTCCTTTTCATATTTCGGAGCGGGTGCTTTTACAGTTAGAGTTCTCATCTTTATGTATGATGTTGTTTGCAGTTTCAATAACACATCGACAAAGATAAAAATTTTATGATGCTAGCGTAAAACTGCTTGTTCAGGTGGGCACGAAAAGACTTGGCACCATTCATTGTTCTCTTTTCCTCGAGTCAGGAGGTGATGCCAAAATGGTTGGTGAAAATCTCGAATTGCCATCTATATAAAATTCCAATATATAATCGGCAAACGTCATGCATTTAGTGTCAGATGAAGCATTGGCTATTAATTCAATAAAACGGTGGCATTCTTCAATCTTGTCAGTTGGCAAGTAAGCCATACCAAAGAAATGTGTTAGCCATTTTTCCAAAATCAGTCAACCGGTTATATCTAGTTTATTGTAGATATTAGACCAGAATCTTTTCTTTATTAAAAAAATAAAATAAATAATTTATCTAATTTATATTCAAATATTTCTGGAAAAGTAATAAATACATATATTGCGGAAACGTATATTTTAAATTTCCGGAAACATAGTATTGGGACTTTGATAAATTAGCGGAAACGTAATACGCCCGTCAGAGTACCTTTTTTTAATATGTTTGGATTGTCCTTTGACAGGCAGCCGCAGGGTTATGTTTCAAATTCTTACAAAAATTATTTTTATTTCAATTTAAAAGCATTTTTTGTCATCATATAATAAAATTAATATTTAAGTTTGTAAACAAGAGGTGGTTTGCATGAGCAATTTTACATTAAGAAAAATGTCTAGAAAATTTTACTTAACTTTCCAGTTTGGACGGGTCCATTTCATATAAAAGGTTAACAGGACAAACAGCTTGTCTGAAATCAGCGAAATGAACCAACAAATAAAAAAAAATTGTCTTAATTTGGAAGGTTCATGTGTTGGTTAATACTTAGTTTTCGCTTCCCTGAATTGAAATGTTATCTCTCAGTCGAACTTAAACTCAAATCTTTTATTACACTGAATTATTTGTATTTTAAAGATAGAAATACATTTTTTTTTATAAATATGCATATTTTGAAAACAAATCTTACTGGGTTTTATTGTGTTTTTTTCTGTTGCTCTTTCATTGATGACTGCATTCTCAACATCTGTTTTTTTCACTTATGCTTTAATAGGTATATTCAATTAAAAAGCAATGCATCCGGGATGGCTTCCAATGGATGCTCATTTGAAAGTTTAGTGAGACATGTTAGATATTATTATACCCCCGCTTTAAAAAAGGGGGGGTATACTGTTTTACCTCTGTCTGTCCGTCCGTCCGTCCATCAGTCCGTCAGTCCGTCCATCAGTCCGTCAGTCCGTCCATCAGTCCGTCAGTCAGTCCGTCCCATGAAACTTTCGTCACATTTTTCTCAGGAACTACACATCCACCCTTTCTGTAATTTGGTATCAACATTTATATATGTCAGCCATACCGTGTGATGCGTTTTCAGATTCATCACTTGACAACTTCCTGTTTACCGAACACTTGTCTGATTTTACACATGATAGCCAAGTTGAAAATTTTCGTCACATTTTTCTCAGGAACTACAATACAAGGATTTCTGAAATTTGGTTTCAGGATTTATATAAGTCAGCTATACCGTGTGATGCGTTTTCAGATTCATCACTCGACAACTTCCTGTTTACCGAACACTTGTATGATTTTACACATGATAGCCAAGTTGAAAATTTTCGTCACATTTTTCTCAGCTATACCGTGTGATGCGTTTTCAGATTCATCACTCGACAACTTCCTGTTTACCGAACACTTGTATGATTTTACACATGATAGCCAAGTTGAAAATTTTCGTCACATTTTTCTCAGGAACTACAATACAAGGATTTCTGAAATTTGGTTTCAGGATTTTTATAAGTCAGCTATACCGTGTGATGTGTTTTCAGATTCATCACTCGACAACTTCCTGTTTACCGAACACTTGCATATTTTTACACTATTAATATTATCCACTTGCGGCGGGGGTATCATCAGTGAGCAGTAGCTCGCAGTTTCACTTGTTTATCAACCAAAAATTAAGATCTAAAAATCAGAATAAAAAATTAACAAAGTTTAGATATATTTTTCTGTTATAGTGCCACAATTCTAGTCAATAGAGGATGGATACCAAAAAATAAAGATGAAAGAAAATTATACAAAAGACCAGAAACACAGGTAAATTTATATTTTTTATTTTCATTTGACTATTCCAACATAACCATTGGACAGAATGAAGATAAAAATTGATTCAGTCTATTACACTTGTCTATTGATCAACCTAGATAAAACAAATATTGTAATCAACTGAGTAAATATAAAGTAAAATCTGATTCTCTATTGATTTAATAGAAAAGAGCAAGTGTAACATGTCGTGTGTTACACTCCTTACCAGTGGATAAAGAGCACAAAAAATAGAAAGTGGCTAATCACAATTTATAAATCAGTTTAAATCCATACAGAATTACTTATTAGTGCAGTAGCATGATTGGTTAACATACAGCAGCATTCAATCATTGCTGGATATTTTGTTCTCTTTTAAATGAAGGAAACATGTCTTGAACAGATTAAGCTTAGGCACTCCTCTGGTGAGGGATTTTATCCCTGTGTTGAATACCCATTGGTGGCTTTCAGCTGTTTTCTAAACTTTGGTCGAGTTGTTGTCTCTTTGACACAATCTCCATTTCCATTCTCAATTTTAGATTAACAAATGTGTTAGAAGCATTGTGGCAACTGTACATGAAATGTTTTTTTACAATATATTAAAAGTTGTCTGACATTTTATTTCAGCCAGAAGGGGAGGTTGAAATAGTTGGAGTTGTCAGGACCGATGAAAGAGTAAGACATTCTGTTTTATGTTAGATGTTAAAAGTTACTTGAAAAGGTTACTTTTAAGGTTAAGAATAAATTGTTATACATATATAGTATACATGGTATGAGTGGCTGTTCGTGTCATTTGTGGCATATTCTATGGCGTAATTTTTAATAACGCGTTATTTTCCTAAACTATCGCGTTACTTTACAACAATGATGCGTTATTTCTCCATTTTAACACGTTAGTTACCAAAACTAACGCGTTATTACACAAACTATCGCGATATTTCACTCTTGCTATTAATTAGAAAAATTATCAAACTAACGCGTTAGTTTTCATAATTAACGCGATATTATTTATTCAAGTATTAACGTGTTATTTTGTAAAACTATCGCGTTACTTTCTTAAACTAACACGTTATTTCTTCATTTTATGAAAACTATCGCAATTATACGCGATTAAGTATGATCCAATGAGAGACTGTGTTATTTCCATCTTTTGGCATTAGAAGCAAAATGACTAGACTCCACGGAGACCGAGATAGATTTTTGCAAAGAATAAAAAAGACAGTAGATAATTGCCTCAGATTGGGAAAATCAGATATTTTTAACAGATATTAGTCCAGAAATAATAAAAACTGTACAAAATACAGGTACAGCATTAAATAAAATAAACAAGCAAATTAAATTGCAATGTCTTTTTCAATTATCTGTTGAAAAAAAGATAAGAACTTAAATGAAAGTAATAAAATATTCCTATACAAAAATATTGAGATTATCTTGAAACAAAAATTTTTACCTAAATCATAACCATTCTGACTACAGAAATCTATAAAAAAAAAATCAGAATACACGAACACACTCTTTAAATAGAAAAGGGTCGACATCTCGACAAGATCCCTAAAGATCAGAGATACTGCAAATTCTGTAATGAGATAGAGGACGAAAAACACTTCTCTCTCAAATGCCCTAAATATAACTTTTACAGGGGAAAAAAACATTTCGACTTCATGAAAATCAATTCTGAATGGAAAGATACTACTGCTAACGATGGCATGCTCAAACTTAAAATATTACTAAACCCCACATCTCACAGTATAATTAAAAATACAGTTTCCTTTATAGACAGTCATTAAAACTGAGGACGGGAGACCCAAAACAATAATTTGAACTGCTATTCTAATATTGTATTGTTTATTTTTGTATATATGTTATGTTTGTCAGAGATCGCGTTTTTGATTTATATGGCAGTAAAAGTATTTGCTTTGATTTGATTTTGATATTTTAGAGACGGAAAATCTAATAAATATTGAATTGATTTCAACAGAGACATTATATACCTCTGATTCCAACTACAGTACAATAGTTTCAGAGGTGTATCCCTTCGTGTGTGTGTGGGTGTGTGTAAACATTGGGGGTTAATAGGTATGTAAACAGTTAATGGATAAGATCATAAGAGCCATTAACAACGTCTAAGTGACAGCTCAACATGCCCTCTCTAGGGACGACATCAATAATCTAATGTAGGATAAAACAAGAATGTGTCCACAGTACACGGATGCCCCACTCACACTATCATTTTCTATGTTTAAAGGACTGTGAAATTGGAATAAATTCTCTAATTTGGCATTAAAATTAGAATGATCTTATCAAAGGGAACATGTATACTAAGTTTCAAGTTGATTGGACTTCTACTTTATCAAAAACTACCTTGACCAAAAACTTTAACCTGAAATTTGCACTATCATTTTCTATGTTCAGTGAACCGTAAAATTGGGGTCAAAACTCTAATTTGGCATTTAAATTAGAAAGATCATATCATAGGGCACATGTATACTAAGTTTCAAGTTGATTGGACTTAAACTTCATCAAAAACTACCTTGACCAAAAACTTTAACCTGAAGCCAAAAACTTTAACCTGAAATTTGCACTATCATTTTCTATGTTCAGTGAACCGTAAAATTGGGGTCAAAACTCTAATTTGGCATTTAAATTAGAAAGATCATATCATAGGGCACATGTATACTAAGTTTCAAGTTGATTGGACTTCAACTTCATCAAAAACTACCTTGACCAAAAACTTTAACCTGAAGCCAAAAACTTTAACCTGAAATTTGCACTATCATTTTCTATGTTCAGTGAACCGTAAAATTGGGGTCAAAACTCTAATTTGGCATTTAAATTAGAAAGATCATATCATAGGGCACATGTATACTAAGTTTCAAGTTGATTGGACTTCAACTTCATCAAAAACTACCTTGACCAAAAACTTTAACCTGAAGCCAAAAACTTTAACCTGAAATTTGCACTATCATTTTCTATGTTCAGTGAACCGTAAAATTGGGGTAAAATCTCTAATTTGGCATTAAAATTAGAAAGATCATATCATAGGGAACATGTGTACCAAGTTTGAAGTCGATTGGACTTCAACTTCATCAAAAACTACCTCGACCAAAAACTTTAACCTGAAGCGGGACAGACGGACGAACGGACGAACGAACGGACGAACGAACGGACGAACGAACGGACGAACGGACGCACAGACCAGAAAACATAATGCCCCTCTACTATCGTAGGTGGGGCATAAAAAAATCACATTTTTTTATCATTGACACCCCCTGCCCCTTTTCTTAATTTGGGAAAGGAGTAGGTTCAGTAAGACCCCTTTTTGGCCCCAAAATATAGCAGTTTTACAAAATTGTTAAAATGTAAACCTTTAGTTATTTATTGGACAGTAGAATGCTTCTGCTACATAAATATGGGCTGTTTTTGACAATACAATGTACATATATCCAGTACTAGCACCATTAAGTCATGCTAAATTACTGAAATCCTCATAATTCTAGCATTTTAGTTAAATTTTAGACGGTTTTCGTGTAAAACGAAAGTGGCCGCATTCGTGTTCATCCTTAATATTGAAATGTAAGTTGTATTTTATGATAATACATAACATATATAAAGGTTGAGGATGAACACGGATGCGGCCACTTTCATTTTTACCAAAAACCATCCGAAAAGTGACATTTTTCGGCATATTAGGTAGATTTTTCATATTTAAGCTTGAATCGGATCGTTTTTAATGACTTAATCTGTTAAAATTTTTCACATAAACTAATTAATTCAAATAAAATAGACACTTAAGTGTTTAAAAAGTGGTCAAAATCTTTCGTCAGATGAACCTGAAATTTGAGGCCAAAATCGGTCCTTACCGGACCTACTCCTTTATGGACCAACAAGGGCATATGCTAGTATCAGAAAATACTTTTTGTGTCATGGGTCCATGGGTCCTGTTTTCCCCCGACAATATATGTAAGTTCTGTTTTATAATTGACCTGGACATCAGTTTTAAAAATTATTGGAAAAAAGTGATGTGTATTTTCAAAAGTATTTTATTTTAGTAAGCCTCTACTAAGTCGAGGTGAACTATTGGGTAGGCATCGGTGTCAATGTCCGCATCATCCTCATGAGCGTTCGGTTCCATGCTCAGTTCTAGGAACTATGGCACCTAAAATCATGGAACTTGGTATGCAGGTGGAGCAGCCAGCACTAAAAATGTTGGTTAGCTCATCATCCTCATGAGCGTGCGGTTCCATGCTCAGTTCTAGGAACTATGGCACCTAAAATCATGGAACTTGGTATGCAGGTGGAGCAGCCAGCACTAAAAATGTTGGTTAGGTTTACGTCCAGTTGTATCCGAAAATAAATATTGTAGCTCCTTGTAAAGATTCAGCTTACAATAAAATTGGTTGGGTTATTGATATCATTTTTTTATGCCCCACCTACGATAGTAGAGGGGCATTATGTTTTCTGGTCTGTGCGTCCGTTCGTTCGTCCGTCCGTCCGTCCGTCCGTCCGTCTGTCCCGCTTCAGGTTAAAGTTTTTGGTCAAGGTAGTTTTTGATGAAGTTGAAGTCCAATCAACTTGAAACTTAGTATACATGTGCCCTATGATATGATCTTTCTAATTTAAATGCCAAATTAGAGTTTTGACCCCAATTTTACGGTTCACTGAACATAGAAAATGATAGTGCAAATTTCAGGTTAAAGTTTTTGGCTTCAGGTTAAAGTTTTTGGTCAAGGTAGTTTTTGATGAAGTTGAAGTCCAATCAACTTGAAACTTAGTATACATGTGCCCTATGATATGATCTTTCTAATTTAAATGCCAAATTAGAGTTTTGACCCCAATTTTACGGTTCACTGAACATAGAAAATGATAGTGCAAATTTCAGGTTAAAGTTTTTGGCTTCAGGTTAAAGTTTTTGGTCAAGGTAGTTTTTGATGAAGTTGAAGTCCAATCAACTTGAAACTTAGTATACATGTGCCCTATGATATGATCTTTCTAATTTAAATGCCAAATTAGAGTTTTGACCCCAATTTTACGGTTCACTGAACATAGAAAATGATAGTGCAAATTTCAGGTTAAAGTTTTTGGTCAAGGTAGTTTTTGATAAAGTAGAAGTCCAATCAACTTGAAACTTAGTATACATGTTCCCTTTGATAAGATCATTCTAATTTTAATGCCAAATTAGAGAATTTATTCCAATTTCACAGTCCTTTAAACATAGAAAATGATAGTGCGAGTGGGGCATCCGTGTACTGTGGACACATTCTTGTTTTTATAAAGGGTTAAGACAATAATTCATTCAAACTGTAAAACAATTAAAGTGCCTGTAAATAAACTCATTAAAGATACCAGGACTAAATTTTATATACACTCCAGACGCGCGTTTCGACTACAAAAGACTCATCAGTGACGCTTGAATCCAAAAAAGTTAAAAATGCCAAATAAAGTACGAAGTTGAAGAGCATTGAGATCCAAAATTCCTAAAAGTGTTGCCAAATAAATTTCAGTAATTTTAAACCCGATGGTCACCTCTTTGTAGAATTTCGGCTATGGCGAACCTAAAAAAAATAATTTCAATCCATATCTAAAATCTGAAAAGTTGGAAGTAAATCAGATAAGACCTCCTTGAGATAAAACACTGGACAACATGCAAAAATGGATGAAGTTTGAAAAATTAGGCAGAACAGGTGTTTTGAGTAAAACAAAAACACAAGATGAATAACTTGGCCAAAAAAATCAAGATAGACTAATAAAAAAACACAGAACCAGACAGAGTAAAAAATAAAAAGGCAGGACAGAGATAACTAAAAAAAATGCAGAACCTTATTTATCAATTTTTCATCCTACAAACGGATTCCGAAACAAGGTTTATCTTATATTAATGGTCCCTGTGTACTTAAAAAATGTAACATGCTAAACAAAATTGTATCAAAATGAATGCTAATGTCAAGGTTTAGGTCATTACCATTAAAAAAATATTTTGCCTTATTTTCAAAGCAAAATTTGTTGACCAAAGACATTTCTAAGCCTTGTTTTTATGTGAATAAAACAAGTTTCTGTTCCCGGACTGTACATCCCTCTTTCCTCAACATCATCGTCATCATCAACCCATATGGACCACGAACTTTCAAACTCTTAGCCAGAACGAGAGGAAACAGGATTACCCTGAAAAGAAATCCTCATCTTCATGTTCAGGATCTGGAGCAGCCCTTTCCCTCGTGTCCGGTTGATCAATCCATGAAGTTGCGCCAGAGACATTTTCAATTTAGTAGCCAATTGATGTGTTATCTCCTCTGTCTCTTCGGATTGATTATCCAGTCTCACTGAGAGGAACAGCCCTTGTGATTGGATATCGCCATGAAAAAAAATAACAAAACGTAACGTATATTTCCAATAACATATCATTACATTTATAGAACTAACGCAATTGTTTTAGACATTAACGCGATAAAAAGTAAAAATAACGCGTTAGTTTAACGAAGTAACGCGATATTTTAACAAAGTAACGCGATATTCTAACAAAATAACGCGTTTTCTTACTATCG
Organism: Mytilus galloprovincialis; assembly: GCA_037788925.1. NCBI lineage: Eukaryota > Metazoa > Mollusca > Bivalvia > Mytilida > Mytilidae > Mytilus > Mytilus galloprovincialis. The sequence goes on from CM075331.1 coordinate 603,284, forward strand.
CGTCAATGATAAATATCGCGTCAATGATAAATATCGCGTTATTTATGAAAATTAACGCGTTAGTTTGATAATATTTCTAATAAATAGCAAAAATCACATATCGCTATAGTTTTTTTGTAATAACGCGTTAGTTTTGGACAATAACGCGATAAAATGAAGAAATAACGCATTAGTTTAACAAAGTAACGTGATAGTTTTACAAAATAACGCGTTATTTTCTCTAACGCGATAGAATATCCCGCAAATGACATGAACGACCACTCATAACATGGTATATATATGTGGATAGTAGTATTGTAAAAACACATCAACAAACTAGAACAATTTCAAAAATACATTGCTGAAAAGACTGTTAAAAGGGCATACCGGTGTACTGCAAAATGATATATTGATAGGTCATTTGAACTGGATAATAGTTTTGTGGTCCAATTCGGAGTAGCATCTGGAAGGTTACTTGAATGAGACCTCTTAGTTTTGTGGTCAATTTCAAAGTAGCATCTGAAAGACCATTTGAACTAGACCGTACTTATGGTTACCTTAGTTTAGTGTACCGTTTATATATATATAAATAGTTGTGATACATGTATTGTTGTTAAAATGAATGATGCTTTATCTTTTCATTTTTCTTTCAGAAAAATAGTTTTACACCAAAAAATAATCCAGGACATAATCTGTGGTATTACAGAGATATTGAACAGATCGCCAAAAATCTTGGAACAGTCCCTGTTTATCTTGATGCAAACTTAGGTATATTATCTTAACATTTTCTTTCACTTTTAACAATTTAAACATTGATAGTTTGGTCAGTTCCTGTTTTTATGTCCGTGGATCTGTTTGTTCATTTGTTAGTCTGTTTATTCGTGCATCTGCCCCGCTTCAGGTTAAAGTTTTTGGTCATGGTAGATTTTTATATTAAGTTGAAGTCCAATCAACTTGAAACTTAGTACACATGTCTCCTATATATGATACTGCCTTTCTAATTTTAATGTCGAATTAGAGTTTTGGCCCCAATTTCACAGTCCACTGAACATAGGAAATGATAGTGCGAGTGGGTATTTGTTATATAGACTGGGTAGAGAACATGGTGAGGTAAAGTTTTTCAAAACTGTTTTTATTTTTTAATTGATCCCTAATAACTGTATACAATTTAAGCTTGTCAAAGAAACAGTTACTATGATTATGTACACAAGAAGATTTTGAAAGAGAAAATATCACCAGCATGTTATTATTAGTAAAAACATTTCTAGTATAGGTAAGACAATTCAAGATACCCTGGTACCTCATATACAGCATTGCTAAGAGCAGGTCCATACAAATAAATGTGTGAGGGTATAAAAGAAAGTATATGTAATAATTTTTTATGTGTGATTTAATCATTTATGTTTTATTTCCATTTGATGAATGCAAAGTTCTCACTGCTTTGGTTGATTGATTTTAAAAATTCCCATCCTAAACTTCCATGTCCTATTTAACGGAATCAACCAAAGCAACATCACCTTTCTGACCTTTGACTTCTGATAAATCTTGTAGTTAGGAATTGAACATGTATTTATATTTTCAAATTCTTTCTGGTAACTTTCTCAAAATTTTTACCATTTATTTTTACACAAGATTGATTTTTTTGTTTATTTTCAGCAAGCACAGTAAGAGGTGGACCTATTGGAGGTCAAACAGTGGTAAAGCTACATAATGATCATGTATCATATATTTTTACATGGTAAGTCCAGTCTGAACTTTACTGGTTTACCTTTTTAGCTCACCTGGCCCAAAGGGCCAAGTGAGCTTTTCTCATCACTTGGCGTCCGGCGTCCGTCGTCGTCGTCGTCCGTCGTCGTCGTCCTGCGTCCGGCGTTAACTTTTACAAAAATCTTTTCCTCTGAAACTACTAGGCCAAATGTAACCAAACTTGGCCACAATCATCATTGGGGTATCTAGTTTAAAAATTGTGTCCGGTGACCCCGCCAACTAACCAAGATGGCCGCCATGGCTATAAATAGAACATAGGGGTAAAATGCAGTTTTTGGCTTATAACTCAAAAACCAAAGCATTTAGGGCAAATCTGACATGGGGTAATATTGTTAATCAGGTTAAGATCTATCTGCTCTGAAATTTTCAGATGAATCTGACATTCCGTTGTTAGGTTGCTGCCCCTGAATTGGTAATTTTAAGGAAATTTTGTTGTTTTTGGTTATTATCTTGAATATTATTTTAGATAGAGATAAACTGTAAAAAGCAATAATGTTCAGCAAAGTAAGATCTACAAATAAGTCAACATGACCAAAATGATCAGTTGACCACTTTAGGAGTTATTGCCCTTTATAGTCAATTTTTAACCATTTTTCGTAAATCTTAGTAATCTTTTAGAAAAATCTTCTCCTCTGAAACTGCTGGGCCAAATTATTTGAAACTTGGCCACAATCATCATTTGGGTATCTAGTTTAAAAATTGTGTCCGGTGACCCCGCCAACTAACCAAGATGAACGCCATGGCTATAAATAGAACATAGGGGTAAAATGCAGTTTTTGGCTTATAACTCAAAAACCAAAGCATTTAGAGCAAATCTGACATTGGGTAAAATTGTTAATCAGGTGAAGATCTATCTGCCCTGAAATTTTCAGATGAATTGGACAACCTGTTTTTGGGTTGCGGCCCCTGAATTGGTAATTTTAAGGAAATTTTGCTGTTTTTGGTTATTATATTGAATATTATTATAGATATAGGTAAACTGTAAACAGCAATAATGTTCATCAAGGTCAGATTTACAAATAAGTCAACATGACCAAAATGGTCAGTTGACCTCTTTTGGAGTTATTGCCCTTTAAAGTCAATTTTTAACCATTTTTCGTAAATTTTATATATCTTTTACTAAAATCTTCTTCTCTGAAACTGCTGTGCCAAATTGATCCAAACTTGGCCACAATCATCTTTGGGGTTTCTTGTTTAAAAAATGTGTCCGGTGACCTGGCCATCAAACCAAGATGGCCGCCACGGCTAAAAATAGAACATAGGGGTAAAATGCAGTTTTTGGCTTATAACTCAAAAACCAAATAATTTAGAGAAAATTTGACATGAAGTAAAATTGTTAATCAGGTCAAGATCTATCTGCCCTGAAATTTTCAGATGAATTGAACAACCTGTTTTTGGGTTGCGGCCCCTGAATTGGTAATTTTAAGGAAATTTTTCTGTTTTTGGTTATTATATTGAATATTATTATAGATATAGGTAAACTGTAAACAGCAATAATGTTCAGCAAGGTCAGATTTACAAATAAGTCAACATGACCAAAATGGTCAGTTGACCTCTTTTGGAGTTATTGCCCTTTAAAGTCAATTTTTAACCATTTTTCGTAAATTTTATATATCTTTTACTAAAATCTTCTTCTCTGAAACTGCTGTGCCAAATTGATCCAAACTTGGCCACAATCATCTTTGGGGTTTCTTGTTTAAAAAATGTGTCCGGTGACCTGGCCATCAAACCAAGATGGCCGCCACGGCTAAAAATAGAACATAGGGGTAAAATGCAGTTTTTGGCTTATAACTCAAAAACCAAATAATTTAGAGAAAATTTGACATGAAGTAAAATTGTTAATCAGGTCAAGATCTATCTGCCCTGAAATTTTCAGATGAATTGAACAACCTGTTTTTGGGTTGCGGCCCCTGAATTGGTAATTTTAAGGACATTTTGCTGTTTTTGGTTATTATATTGAATATTATTATAGATATAGGTAAACTATAAACAGCAATAATTTTCAGCAAAGTAAGATCTACAAATAAGTCAACATGAACGAAATGGTCAATTGACCCCTGTAGGAGTTATTGACCTTTGTAGTCAATTTTCAATCTGCTTCCTTTGTTTAATATTCACATAGACCAAGGTGAGCGACACAGGCTCTTTAGAGCCTCTAGTTTTAGAAAAAATTAATATGTTATAAATGTTTTTAGGAAACATTGGACATGTAAGTAGTCAAGCTATAGTCAGAGAAGTTATTTATTAAGTTTTCAAAGTTCTGTTGTTAACTATAATAAAATCTTTATTTATAAGTTAATCTTTTCTGAATTAGACCTTCATTAGGATATTTATTCCATTAAACCATTACATACATGTAGGTTTAATTTTTGAGTTTTTATAACCACCTTATTTATGTGTGATTATTAAGTTATCTATGAAAAAGAAGGTATATTATGTAAAAAGGATAAAATAAATGACCAAAAATACTGGACAGTACAGCCAACCACACCAACAACTAACAAGATAGCCAGATTGTTTCATACAAAGAATGCATTTTAATGTATAAAAAATTTATAAACAGAACACATTTCTGTGGCGACCATATATAGGCATACAATTTATAAAAGAGATAAACATTTGAATTATCTTTTAGATGGTCAATATTAAGCTCTGTTGACAAAAATTTATGGAAATTTACCTTTGCATAATGTTGTTTTATAATTTATTTTCAGGTTTTCCCTCTGTGCAATAACTGGATTTCTGTGGTATAGAAAGTTTGTGAGACCAGCCCCATCAAAGCTGTTACATGAGATATATAGGAGAGAGAAAGGACTTTGACTTTTATTATTTATTTATTGTTATAAATTTGAAGTAAACATGGTTTTATAGTTCTGTTGTTTGTTCTAGTAATGACTGCTTTCTCCAGTATTTCTACAGTATGTTGGCCACTTGCAATTATGGAATATAATTTTTCAGAATCTCATATAAGAGGTCAGCTTTTTTGAGTGATCACTATTGGTACTTTCCGTAAGTGTCTGCTTGATACATGTTTTACTGCAATTTAGGGGAAAATCAACTGCTTATTGAGTTATTGCCCTTGAATGACAATTTATACTACTTTTTAAGATTCTTTACTTATTATTTTGAAAACTTCAAAGATATAAACTTTAAAAAAAAATTGATCAGTACTCAATATCTACAGATATGTAGACAGTCTCACCCTTTAAAAATAGTCAGTCAACCCTTTATTGGAGTTATTGGCCTTTAATAATGAATTTAAACTATTATTATATGACTTTTTGCGGTCTTATATATTGATATATTGGACCAATATAAGACCAATATTATTGGTATCACATTGTAGTCATTGTCCTCTGAAGACATTCGGTTGCCGGACAATAACTTTAGTATAAGTAAATAGCAATTTATGAAATCTTGAGGTTTATAACCACAAAAGGAAGGTTGGGATTGATTTTGGGGGTTGTGGTCCTAACAGTATAGGAATTTGGGGCCAAAATAAGCATTTTTCTAGTTTCCAGACAATAACTTGTGGAACTGTGTATGGATCTTTTTGAAATTTACCACAAGGTTCCATACCACAAAGGGATGGTTAAGATTATTTTTGGAGGGTTATGGCTTAAACCGTTTAGGAATTAGGTTGTACCTCGAAGCAATTTATTGGAGAATGCTTTTGTAGATTAAACAAGATTGTACACAGCAAAACAGTATCTGATATTGTGTGTCAACTCTTTAAAGGAGTTATTGCTTCAAATGAAGATGTTGATGAAACAATTAATGTCAACCTCATTTCATGGAACAAGGTTAAGTTTAGGTGGTCAAGTCCATATCTCAGATATTATAAGCAATAGGTCTAGTATATTTGGTGTATGGATGAATTGTAAGATGTACATGACGTCCAACTGGCAATCATCATTTGACCTTAACCTCATTTTCATGGTTCAGTGGTTTTTGTCAAGTTTTTGTGTTTTGGTCTGTTTTCCTTATACTGTTTGTAATAGGTCTACTATATTTGGTGTATGGAATGATTGTACCGTGTACATGTCCAACTGGCATGTGTCATCTGACCTTGACCTCATTTTCATGGTTCACTGGTCGAAGTTCAGTTTTTGAGGTTTGGTTTTTAACTAGATTTTTGTGACAAAAATGTCTGTTATTGATTTGGGGATGTATGTCGGTTATGGGGGTGGTTGAAATGGCAGTAGCCTAATGTTGTCCGTGCATTTACTCATCAATCGTTCAACCAAAGCTTTTAAAATTTTAACGATTTTGACCTTGTACCATTCAGGAGTTATGATTCTAGAAAGATTGCAAAATGTTGTTTCAATACGTGTCTGTGTATTTACTTATTAACTGTTCAACCAAAGCTTTTCAAATTTAAATATGTTGTTACTGATGACAAAATTGAGGTCAAGTTCAATAATGGCGATTTTCACTTTTTCTGTTCAGGAGTTATGGTTCTTGAAAGATGGAAAAATGGTGTTTCCAGTTGTGTTTGTGCATTTAGTCATAAACCATTCAACCAAAGCTTTTCAAATTTTAATATGTTGTCACTGATGACAAAAATGGAGGTCAAATTTGATATTGACGATTTTCACTTTCACCTATCAGCAGTTATGGTTCTTGTGATATTGAAAAATGCCAGGACACAAATAAATGTTAATAAATCTGGTTTGCTGTCGCTCTGACAGCTTCTTGTTTTCTAATACAATATGTAATAGGTCAACCATATTTGGTATATGGAAATATTTTATTATGTACATGTCAGTCTTGCAGGTTTTATTTGACCATGACCTCATTTTCTTGGTTCATTGCAGTGTTAAATGTTTGTGTTTTGGTCTGTTTTTCTGAAACTATAAGCAAAAGGTCAACTATATTTGTTGTATTGGAGGATTGTAAGCTGTATAAGTCTGCCTAGCAGGTATCATCTCACCTAGACCTCATTGTGGTGGTTCATTAGTCAATGTAAAGTTTTCATGGTTAAGTTTGTTTCTTAGATACTATAAGCAACAGATCAACTATGTATATTTACTTTAGTTAGATGAGCTGATTTACACCAGTCAAGACTATATTTGAAGATCCAGACTAGTCAAGATTATATTTGAAGATCCAGACTAGTCAAGATTGGTTGAGACTGGTCAAGCTTTGGTAGAGACCATTTCAGACTACACCAAGATCATCAAGTACTGAATCAGATTATTAAGTAAAGTCAAGACCTAGTCAAGTACAGTTAAGTACCGTCAAGACAATGTGGAAACTAGACGAGTAATATGTGTGCTCTATTTTACTAGTTGAGCACAAAATTATACGACCGAAAAAAATCTTTGCGGTCATATATTGGGACGTTGTCGTCGTCCGAAGACACATTGGTTTTCGCACTATAACTTTAGCTTAAGTAAATATCTATGAAATTTAAACACAAGGTTTATGACCACAAAAGGAAGGTTGGGATTGATTTTGGGAAATTTGGTCTCAACAGTTTAGAAATTAGGGGCCAAAAAAGGGCCCAAATAAGCATTTTTCTTGGTTTTCGCACAATAACTTTAGAATAAGAAAATAAAAATCTATGAAATTTAAACACAAGGTTTATGACCATAAATGGAAAGTTGGGATTGATTTTGGGAGTTTTGGTCCCAACAGTTTAGGAATAAGGGGCCAAAAAGGGGCCCAAATAAGCATTTTTCCTGGTTCTCGCACCACAACTTTCGTATAAGTAAATAGAAATCTATGAAATTTAAACACAAGGTTTATGACCATAAAAGGAAGGTTGGGATTGATTTTGGGAGTTTTGGTCCCGACAGTTAAGGAATTAGGGGCCCAAAGGGTCCAAAATTGTACTTTGTTTGATTTCATCAAAAATTGAATAATTTGGGGTTCTTTGATATGCCTATTCTAACTGTGTATGTAGATTCTTAATGTTTGGTCCCGTTTTTAAATTGGTCTACATTAAGGTTCAAAGGGTCCAAAATTAAACTTAGTTTGATTTAAAAAAAAATTGAATTCTTGGGGTTCTTTAATATGCTGAATCTAAACATGTACTTAGATTTTTTATTATGGGCCCATTTTTTCAAGTTAGTCCAAATTGAGTTCCAAAATCAAACTTTGTTTGATTTCACCAAAAATTGAATTCTTGGGGTTCTTTGATATGCTGAATCTAAATATGTCCATAGATTTTTGATTATGGGTCCAGTTTTCAAGTTGGTCCAAATCGGGGTCCAAAATTAAACTTTGTTTGATTTCACCAAAAATTGAATTATTGGGGTTCTTTGATATGCTGAATCTAAATATGTCCTTAGATTTTTGATTATGGGCCCAGTTTTCAAGTTGGTCCAAAATTAAACTTTGTTTGATATCAACAAAAATTGAATTCTTTGGGGTTCTTTGATATGCTGAATCTAAACAGGTATTTCGATTTTTGATTATAGGCCCAGTTTTCAAGTTGGTCCAAATCTGGGTCCAAAATTAAACTTTGTTTGATTTCAACAAAAATTGAATATATGGTTTTTTTTTTGATATGCTGAATCTAAACAGGTATTTAGATTTTTGATATTTGGGCCAATAAGAAAATCTTCTTCCATAATATGATAATTTATTTTATTTCTTTATTTATTCACACTGAGTTGTCTATATTGATGTATGACACTATTTTGTATTGTATTCACTTCACAATTCAGTGTCAATCTATTTATGCAGTTCATTGATAAGAATCAGATACAACATTCCATGGAAAATACTAGCATTTTAAACCTTTCATCTAATTATTTTGTAACTGAAAATACTTTCAAAATACATTTTCAAATGCTACAACATGTACATGAATATCCAATAATTTTTTTGTACAACAAAATGAGATTGTCTCCCTTAAGACAAAATCTAACAATAGAGTAGAAAATAATTCCCCCTCACCCTATAAAAGAATATGCAGCACTCCTTAATTCAAGGAATAAAGAAGGACAATTCTTTGAATCTGTAAATTGTTTGTAATTGTCTCCCATGCATGATTTTGTGTTTTCAATTAAAACAAAACAACAGATGATCTTTTACAGTTTTTAATTAAAATATGTTCAATGAAACAACTAGGATACAGTTCAGATCAACTGATATAAATTCAATAGTTTATGTATCACTCACAATTGTTGTTATGTTTTCTCTTAGCATCCCCTCCATTAACACATATACTTGTGTCAAACACACCTCAGGAAGAAGTATTTAAACAAAATAAATAAATGGAAGTGAGGTATCATTAATAAGATAAAACTTCAATTTACAAAAGTACCTCTAAAGTTTGCATCTGTATTATTTACCAAAAGGTTAATAATTCTACTGTATTTAATTAATAATAACAATACACCTGTATTTAAGAAGCTGCCATATTCAATGTAGAATATACAATTGCATAGGCAGTAAAATGAATATCTGCAACCGTCAAAAATTAAATTTATAGTGGTGACTCTTCAAAATAGTAATAGTTTTACATGTCACATTGTATTAAAATTATATTTCTGAATATTGCAGGCTCACCCAATTGTCTTGACGTACAAACAACAATGAATACATGTTGATCATACAAACTTATGTCCAAAACGTACGAAAATAGAAATATCAATGTGCTAATAATAAATTAATAATAAAATAGCACTTTAAACAGGATGTTGAACATAAATAAACTTGCTTATGATATTTATATGTAGTAAAATAAAGAAAATCATAATTAAGAAAAGGAAGACTTAAATTTAGACCATTTAATTTAATCTGTGACAATTAACACGTTACGGTGGATTCATTAATATTCGTGGGATACCAATTTTCATTCATTTAGTGGGTACAGGTCAACAACGAAATTCAATGCTCAACAAATTACAAATAATCTAGGGGAATAAATGCAGACTGTGACAATACCCCGAAATTAAATATCAACGAAAATGTGAGTTTTTCTTAAACCACGAAAATTGATACCCATAAAAATAGATAAATCCACAGAACACTACTATTTACAGAAAATTCAACAATACAAATGGGAACCCTGATGTGTGAACCCTGATGTGTGACCCTTGACATGTGACCCCTGACAACAAATTACACACAAACCTTCGACAATATTGACAACTTAATTTCAACATCTGTTACGCCAGAAAAAGTTTATTATGTGTGAAACCTTTAGCATGTTAATGTCCTTGATAGATGATAATGAAGAGTATCTCATATTGATGCCACAATTTTATATTGACACATGAACTTATATACTGTAAATTAAGAAACTATTGTGAAGTTTCTATTAATGGGACTTGGTGATTATCACAAAAATAAGAACTCAAATTCTGATATCTAATACATACGTGTATATATATGTACGGTATGCAGATTTTCATGAAATCAAATTATTCTCACATTTTTTTCCATTCTTCAAAAATCATAATAATTAAATGAACATAAAAATTTCTGAATTTACAGTACATTAAAAAAATCATAATACAGCTTTTCAATTTTGACATTTTTTGTATTTTACAAATGCAGGTTTTAACTACCTCTATAATTACCAGTTTCGACAGTGCCTAAAGCAATGAACTGAACTTTAAAGGTTATATTTGAAACTTTCAGCAAAAGGGAGATGTAAACAGTAATTTTATAGCACTAATATATACCACAATTTAAAAAAACAAACATAATAAAACCCCTTCTGATTGAAACACAAACATTATTTAACCCCCTTTTCCTTCTTCAATCATCTCTTGAAAAACATACTTAATGATTTTTTGTTCATTTCATATGTGTTTCTCTCTCTCACTTTCAAAAACATACTAATAAGGCTCATCTATTCATATATATTTCTACTCAAATTTCTAAAAATTGCACAATTTCATTATTAAAACTACTTAATGATTTATTTTATTCATTAAGATAACTGATAAATGCAGAATTCTGTTGATTTACTACATATCCTCCAATCCATCAAATAGTAAAGATATCCCAATATTTATAAATTAAAATACATGATCAATGTGGTCGTCCCACAAATGAATCAGAGTTATGTCTGAATCTTTTAACTGACTGTTTTGTTGGTCTTAATAACTCTTGAATATGCTGTACAATCAGATCTATAGCCACTGAAAAATATAAACATAGCCATTAAGTTTTTTTTCAAAAGATTAAAAGAATGTTACAAAAAGTAAAATCACAAAAAAAATAACAATATATAATCTTCAGTTTTCTGGTAGTGTTTATTTTTGTTGTTTTCATTTCTGCCTTTGTGTTTATATATAATTTATGATTTTTATAAACCCACTAGGTATCTTTAACTCTATCAAATTTATTAAATCATTGATGAAACATCAATTGTTAAAAGGACATTGTTTACATTTAAAAATATTACCCATAATGCCTAAGTTTTAAAAACAGTGATTTAATATGAGTATTGAGCATGTTGAGTACCTGTATTATCAGCTCCTCTTGGAATGATAACATCTGCATACTTCTTTGTCTATAAAAGTAGGAAAAAACATGAATGTCAGAAATATCATGAGGCATAGATTATCCACATCAAAAAGATCAATTCAAATCTAAGGAAATTTAAGACTATGTCTGTTTAGGGTTTTTGTAAAGTAGATTCAGATTCAATAGTTTATTAAAGTCTCACCACATATACATACAAGTATAAACACAATATAAAAATTTAGAATACAGGCCCGTAGCCAGGAATTTCCAAAGGGGGGTTCGTTGGACTAACAAACTCAACTTTAACAGTCACAAATCGAACAGAACATCGACTTTAACAGTGCTTATTTGTTTTCAAGGGGTGGTTCGTCCGAACCCTCCGAACCCCCCCTGGCTACGGGTATGGAATACATGTGCCATTCTCAAAAGAACTATAAGAGACTTGTATACAATTATAAAACATCAGAAATAAAACATAGTTTTGTTATTTACACAAAAAATAAAAGTGCAATATAACCATGCACATTCAAGGATAAAACTTGATACATGTACATAAAAACTAATATAATGATTTTTTAACAGTACAAGATACTATATCGTCACACTTTTTTCAATTGTTGAAACCCAAAAATTCAAACTGTTATTTGTAATTAAATTTTCAGCTCAAGGTACATTTTAGATTTCAATTCATCCAGACTGCTGTTTAAGCTATACACAATCTATGTTGTGCTGTTACACACCCAGATTAGAGGGAGGGTTCGGCCCTCACGGTAATGTTGAAACCTGTCACATACTTAAGAGTGGTGGAAGTAGTTCAGTTTTCATTGGTTCACATTTTACACGTCAGCACTTTTTAAAGCCAATTTTAAATTAACTGTATGTTTTACTCATTGTTGAAGGTCTTACAGTTGCCTATAATTACTTTCATCCACTGCATTTGAAATCTGGTGGATAGTTGTCTCATTGGCAATTAACCACATCTCCTTATTTTCATACATTTAAAATAAAAATCATTTAAAAAAAAAACCTCATTTTGAAGCATTTCAAACACTTGTTATCTACTCACTGGTAAACAGAATTCTTCAAAGGCAGGTTTGACTAGTGTTGTATATTGATGTAAAATCTGTTCTATATCTCTTCCTCTTTCTCTTGTATCACGTAAAACTAATGAAGAATAAAACTTTTATAAGTAATACATAAATACATCACAACGTTGTCATTGCTTATAAAAAAGAAGATGTGGTATGATTGCCAATGAGACAACTGTCCACAAGATTGCTTGCATTCTTTTAACTTTTAGTCAGGGTTTTATTTATATAATTTTTTTGGTGCTTTGCAATTGTATCGATTTGATAAAATAAATCATTTCCAACTAATTTTTACAGTTAGTCTTTAATTGTGCTAACTTGTGCTGTTACACCCCTGTATCATGTTAGGGAAGGTGGAGTGCTGGAACATGATCAACCCTGCTATATTCTTATGTAAGAAGGCTATATATATTGTGACTTATGTTTACATCCTCAACCTTTAGTATCAGGTGGGTAGTTGTCTCATTGGTTATAACTGTGATAGCATGAAATCAATGAAAACTGGTATCCAAAAAATATTAACAAATCCACAGTAATCCATGGTAATTAATACCAGTTCAAATGTTTTACCATGGTAATTACAATACCAGTTCCACAGTAAGTCACGTTAATTAATACCAGTTCCACAGTAATCCATGGTAATTAATACCAGTTCAAATGTTTTACCATGGTAATTACAATACCAGTTCCACAGTAAGCCACGGTAATTAATACCAGTTCCACAGTAATCCATGGTAATTAATACCAGTTCAACAGTAATCCATGGTAATTAATACCAGTTCAACTGTTTTACCATGGTAATTAATACCAGTTCAACTGTTTTACCATATTTATCAACAATTAACATTTAGAGTGGAAATGGGGATTGTGTCAAAGAGACAACAACCAAAGGTCACCAATGGGTCTTCAACGCAGCGAGAAACTCCCGCACCCACAGGTGTGCTTCAGCCGGCCCCTAAACAAAAATGTATACTAGTTCAGTGATAATGGACGTCATACTACACTCAGAATTTTTTTTTCAGTGTACACTGTATGGCAACAGTGTAGAAAACAACAAATGGTAATGGAAAGATTCAACAACAAACTACAAGGGGGTTTAAAGTTACACAACAGGAAATGTTTTTAATAAAACAAGACAGACTGACAAGCTGATTGCTTAAGGCCCTAGTTATATCAAAACCTTTTTGGCTTTAAAATATTACAACATATTTCAGAAAATTTAGAACTGGTAAAATTTGAACGACATGTTTTCAACACAATTTACAAAATCTTGTTCACTACCAATACCATGAATACTGTCATAATCATAAATCTACATATATCTACCTCTTCTAGATAACCTTGTGTCAGGATCTGTGTCAACAAAAAGCTTCATATGAAACTTATCTCTCAATTCTTTGTCAGCAAAGGCCAGTATTCCTTCAAACAGTACAACTTCTGCTGGGTAAACTGGATGACACGACTCATCACTACAAAATAAATGGCTTACTTACAAGCTCATTTGCACTGTTTGTTTGCACATATATACACTTATTGCACATCCTACATATCTTAATTAATTATAATTTGTTATAGTACTAAAAAAACATAAAACATGTTCACTAGACATTAATCATGTTAATTAAGTTACATGTAATAACATTGTTTTTACAGGATCAGATCATCACTGTTAAGGAGTCGATTGATGATTGTTGGCAATTTTGACTTATTTTGTTACTGTCATTTTGACTGTAAGAGTGTATGGTCTGGTAATTTTTTTTCTGCTTTAGTTTTCTCTGACTATAACAATTTTCAAGATAATAATTCAAAATGAAAAACTTTCTAAATATTGACATTTAAGTAGCAATAACTTCTTATGGAAATAAAACCTGCTGATAATTTTTCATACCTCTTGTTCTCTACATAGTTATACCCTGGTATCATAACTTTTCTTCCTTTTATAACTTCATTCATTGTATTTTTAATTCTTTCCCAATCAAATGCATCTGAAATGAAGTTTTATGATCATACTTGAACATGTTGAATATAATAAGAGAGTGAATCATCCAAATATTATTTTTTTCCACCAAAAATAATATCACATTATAAATATAGATTCTACCACAGTATCGAGTGTGATACAATATTTATCCACTCGAGACAGTTAAATATTCAAAATTTAACTGTCGAGAGTGGATAAATATCGTATTACACAAGATTTGGTGGTGGAATCTGCTTCTCTAATGATTTTCAAACAATATGCAGGCAAAGTTATTCCTTCTTTGCAACTGATCTGCAAAAAGATGTGTTCTTTCTTTGTGACGTCATCAGGCATTGGTGGCCTTTTTTCATGCCGTCACAATTGCAAATTGAGAGGAAAACAAGAAAATATGACGTCATAATTTGATTTTAACCAATGAAGAACTGAGATCAAACGAACCCTACGTTGATTAATTTTTTTTATACAATGGGTAAAGAAAGGGATAAATTAACGAAGAATTAGAGAAATTATATTATATAAGAGGGATCCACAGTCCATCAGTGGCAATACTTTCACTAGTCGTGTTTATAATTATTTCAACATGTAGAAGATGGTATATTTACTTGTAGAAGTAAATTTGTAAGATTTTTATTTTCATTTCGAAATTTGAATTATCTCCTCTTAAATTCTTCTCAAATCATTTACATATACAAGTATTTTTTATAAAACATCTTCAACATTTTTGAGTTAAACTTGTTAAAATCTCAAAATTTAATAGGTAAAAACATGCCTTTACTTTTTTTTTCTCATAAAATTTGCTAATATTTTGTACCTTTGTCTTTAGACCTAGACCAAGAAAGCTACGTACTCAGCACAGAAGTAAAGTATAAATGTGTAAAGAGAATCGCTCACTGGACAGGGGCCAGTCTCTCAGTGTTGAAAAATCAGCAGTGTTTTCAAAATAAAAGACCGATGAGAATTTCACTGTCCTTTATTTGTTTTTTGAAAAGTCAAAACATCTATCAATGAAAGACAATTCAACCATCATTTAAAGGGATATAACTCTACATGAACCTCCAAAATAATAATCAGCTATACAAGTAAATAAAAAATACCTGTATTTGATAGTATAACTGATATGATCAAAATCAAATAAATCATGATTATTACTTAAATTCAACATTATCATGATTATTACTAATTTCAACATTATCATGACTACAGACTACAGTACCTGGATGATCAAAATTAAATTCTCCTTTTAATGCCTTTTTTTTTTCTTCTTCATTCAGAGTTTTGTAAAAAGAATCTTGATTGATAATGGCTACCCTCCTTTGTTTTCTGTCCATATCATCCTGTCCTAACTGAGACATAATCTTATCACATACTGATGACTGAAAAAACATGTACATATGTCTAATTTTAGTACATCCTAACTCAGATATGATTTAATCACAAACTGATGACAGAAAAAAGAGTGTACACAATTAAATGTCTTGCCAGCATTTTTTTATATCATGACTGAATTTATGATAAAAGTGTGCAGTATGAAGGTTTTACTTAGTACCAGTATCACATAACCTTAACATTATCAATGATCAATGAAAATGAGGTCATTATGCATGGAAAGCATATTTTTTTCCTTTTGGGATCATCTTTTCAACTGTTCCAATCATGTTTCTGTAGTAATTATTGTAAGAATATGGGTTTTTGTCATAGCTAATCAGCTTCCAAAGAAGAATTATACTGCCTCAGCTCTGTGGAACATACAGATATTTCAATTGCTGAAAGTGAAAGAGAAAAATTTACAAAAAATGTTTGATTGTGAAAGGAAAATGATATTTTGTATGCAATAATTATAAACATGACTAAAGGCAATATGTTCATCATGTTTTAATGAAGTAGCAAACTTATTTTGCAGAATATCAGAATTTTTTATATATATGCTCTGGTATAAACATTAAATTAAAAATGGATGAACAGATTATTTTGATTTCATTACAAATGTAGTTCATACTTTAAAAATTCTTTAAAATCAACTTTAAATACATGTATGTCACAGATATGTCACGTTGTACATGTTGTACAATTTGTAGTCATTCCAATGGTACAAGTGTTGTTGTTGTTCCAAATATAGAAACCAAAATACATGCCACTGTGAACATGTACAAGTGTGCAATTGAAACCAACAAATCTATACTATTAAACGAGAAGACCTCATTTTGTGTGTCGCTTCTCTTCCTTCCTCAATAAATTTATCATCATGCCTCTGCGTCCTTTAGGTACAAAAATGTACCATGCATAGTCGTATATATTTCATCCTTGCTTATGATTATTCAGTTTGGATTATTTCGGGAGAATAGAAAATAAAGGGGACCGTCCAGGTATTCATGGTATTGTTTCTGCCATCGGACTGACTTTTGAGTCATGTAAACACTTCTGTTTAGGAATTTCACATACTTTTCATAAGTACTTCATGTACTTGGGGGACACTTGGTTGCGGGGCGGGGGCAATTCCTAATATTCTTATCTATACTTTTAAACGAGAAGACCTCATTTTGTGTGTCGCTTCTCCTCCTCCCACAATATATTAATCATCATGTCCTTTAGGTACCATGCATAGTCGCATTTGTCATCCATTCTTATGACTATTCAGTTTGGGTTATTTTGGGAGAAAAACGAGAAAAAAAAGGTGTCCGGATATTGTTCCGTCATTAGCTGACCTTTAAGTCAGACATGACTACTGGTTTTAACAATTGAGATCCAATCGTATGATATATAACAAAAATGAAGAACCACTACTATTATACCTCGGTTTTAACTTGTACATAATTTGTATTAGTACTCGGACGGGGACAGGACAATTATTTTCCATTTATCTATATGAATACTATGATTAATATACTACTATAATATATAGAGACGCTCTATATAATATAGCAGTGATCACCATGGAGAAGAAACTTAGAATCGATATATGGACCATAATTTGCTATTGGGCTTGTTTCCTATAACGATAGAAAAGTGATAAAAATGTGTATTACTGTAAGAAAAGTTGTAACTACATCTAAAGATGCCTTTGTTTTTATCAACATACAAGTGTATGCTACTCTTCCCTAGAAAAAAAATTGAAATTAACAAATTTCAAAGATTATACGACCGTATTTTAGTGTCGTTTCTCGCGTTACTTTTCGCTTCCGAAGTGCATAACGCGGACTGATTTATAGATAATCGTCACCGGCAAATTCGTAACTTTTGCTTTCAAATAATAAAGAACATCGACCAATAAGAATAGTCAGAAGAAAATGCCGAGAACTATAAGTATTTCTTTAGCAGGTGTAAGAACACTAGCGTTACTTTGGTTTCCAATTTCGTAACGCAAATTTTAAATGATGTAATCTGCTTTGTTGTAATAGAATTCTTTATAACAATATGCAAATATGAACTCTCGCGCGATGTTCAAACAGGTAAATCAGAGATGATTTACATTCTAGTTTTGTTCTTCGTAATAATTAAGTTAGAAAATGACGTTATCGTTATACGTTACATTTCACACGAAACAGAAGTCCAGTTATTTCCTTTTTTTTATTAAAATTGTTTTTGTCGTTAAGTTCTAATCATTTCCGGTCATACGTGAAACATGTGACTAACATGTGATCACGCCCTTATGGCCGGATATATAAAATACTAGGTCTAAACATTGTTTTTGTTTCCAACGGGATGTTAGCAAACATAATCTATAGACTTGTTTCGTCTTGTTTAAAAAAGGAAAATACAATTTTCAAAGAGATTGCGCCGGGGGTCTATTATTTTCCTATGTGCATAATGTTACATACGATTTTGTGTGAAAATAAATGCCCAATGACTTGACAAAATCGATTTCAGATTTGACAGACGTTACAACACACTTCGTTTCCAGATAACGATGTAAGGGGTCCTTGGAAAATTCAATCGACATTACGTCTCTTATCATTGTGCCGATGCTCGTTGGATTGATTTTGCTTCAGCAGTAAATATTACTGGATATATTAGGTGAATAAAGATAATTTAATAAAAAATACATGTTAATATACCGTTACACTTGGAATGTACAAAGTTGGTATCTTTGTCACAATTTTTAATTATTTTTTTTTATTCATGTTCTGCAAACACTTTTCAGAAACGCAATAAACTTGTCAACGGAGAAGTAAACTTTTACCATGCATGACTTGAAAGGAAGTACTTTATTGATTTTGGCCCACTAAAGTAGGTTAAAATGTGGAAACCATGTAGATGGTGTACAGGTCACAAATATCAAATGGTGCCTATTTTAAAGATTTTAATTACAAGTTAAAAGTTTTTTTCTTTACTGGATTTAAAGAATTTTACATTGCCAATGATTTGGAATAAATTGTATATAACTGGAATTTCAAAACCAAATATAAATTTATACATTTTTTTGGCTAAAACATCAAGATACAACGATTATGGTATCCTGTATCAATGAAGAAAATATGGAAATTTCTGAATAAATTGTACTAATTGTTTTCAAAACAAGCACATATTTAGGAGTTTTATAAGACTGTTACATTTAAGATGGATTTTAAGAAAAAAGTATACTGTTCAGATTATTTTAAGCAGATTTTGCAATAAAATAAAACTAAAAAAATGCTTTCGGTTTCTTATGGTTTCCTGTCGCGTTTAAAAAAAACTTTAATTTAAAATTGAAAATAGATTTTAAATATTAACATGAAGCAAGTAACTCTAGTAATGGTGTTCATTTATGTCTTTTGAAATATATGGTGCAAAATAAAGAAAATAAAGATTGGTTTCCTGTGTGGTTTCCTGTCACGTAAACGGTGAATCAAAATGTATTAATTTTTTCTTGAAAAACTCAATTGTTCCATTAATACTATTTTAACACCAACACAACCCACAGAATAAAAGTTAAAGTTTTAGAACTTATAAAAAAGGATACAAAAAGAAACCAAAGGCCGAATACCAAATTATGGTCCATATAGTTAATAGAATTAAATCACTTTAATATTTATAATAGAGATACGTATGTTCATAGTATACAGAAACGCAAAAATAATGGAATATACATGTAACAGAAAACAAAATAATAACAGACTTTGAAAAAAAGAGAGAGGGCTTAAAAATATTGTCTTGTCTCCATGTACATATATTTGTCAGATTTTTTATATCATTTCTTAAATTCTCCAGACATAAAATCTTTTACAAAATTTCATCCTACAGTGATCTGGAAGGTTTTTTTCACTATGGGCCAAGGGCCCCTCAAAAATAAATTCAATGAGCCATTTTAAAATATAATGGGCCATGTTGTCTAATGAGTGGGCCATTTGAATTGACTTCTGTAAAAAAAAGTATCAGGTTATTTTGGCAAAGAGATGTGATACTTACCTTTATGATTTTAAATAAAATCATGGTTATTGTTCCTGTGATTTTGTAATTTCAATTTCAATCAATATACAAGAACTTCTTCCAACCCCAACAATATTTAAGTTAACCTTTATTTACAATGTTTAAACTGGTACTGTTGCCTTGTTCATGTTCACGGTTTTTTTTTTGTACATTAAATTTTGGTCTTCGTCGATACCATACTTATTCTAGACATTCCGTGTCAGAGGACATTTCAGGCATTTCCTCTGCACTTCTTGTATTATTTTAACTTCATCACGGTGACAAGAATAACAGTACAGAGTACCATTAATTCACAGAACAAAACAACAAATCGCTGAAGTCATGTTTACAAAATGTCAAAAGGAGTCAAAGACCAAAAAATGACATGGACAGTTAAGCGTCTTTTATGGAGACAAAAACTATATTCCTAAAAATGGTTTGGGGTTTTTTAATCGAAATAATAGCAAGCTAAACTAATTGAGATTATTATTAGAGTTAAATCTTGTCTGTACTAGCCAAATTTCACAAATTTAAAGTTGTGTTTATAAAAAAAAATATATCATGAATGATGGTTAATTACGTTTTTCGGGCAAGTTATCAGTTCCGCATGGTTCTGTTATTACAATAGGAAAACACAGAGACGTTAAATCGCATGGTTCTATTATGATAGGGAAACACCTGAGACGTCCCAAAAATATATAGGTGCTCCTATTATTGGAGGAACATTACACAGTTGTGTACACACACATGGCGGCACGGAACATGATCGGAAATTTCATTTGACGATATCTAAATGTTTCGAAACGAAGTAAAAAATATTGTGCGCCACGTGGGCCCTTACATTTGTCACTGTATGCACCATTTTTTGTCAATATGCCCTATAGGCGCAGGGCGCACGTCCTTCCCGATCACTGCCTAAAATAGTTAACATACTTTCAACCAAGCTTAACATACCTGCGATTTCGCTTTTAAGTCAAACAGGACTTCCGGTTTTAAACTTAATATAAATTTCATAAGAGTTCTCAGGGACAGGACAATAATTATCGCGTTGATAGACTCTATATAATATAGCAGTGATCGCCTAGGAGAAGAAACTTGAAATTGATAGTTAAAAGCAAATACACTGTATGTATAGTATATATGCTCCTTTTCTGAAATTCTCCAGAAATATCTTACAAAATACAAACATTCTCCATATAGTTTACATACTTTTAAGCAAGCTCTAAATTGCTGTGATTTCGCGGGTGTGTTCTAGTACGTTGATACGAAAACATACATGTATGACACCACGATAAATAGTATCGTTGATAGAGATGCTGCAAAATATACATGATATACAGCAGGTAAAACAATTATTATTTAAATACTCAAAAACGCACAAGCCAGGGTCGACCTTGCAAAGGGCTGTATAGTCTGTATAGTCAGTCAAGGTCGTTAAAACCTTCCATCATCATAAACAGCTGATACAGGCGATGCACCCACCTGTGTAGTCCAGGGCCGTAACCAGGGGTTGAATTCAGGGGAGGCAGGGGTTTGGGGCCGCCGATTGAGGCCCCTTAGATAGGGGGTTGGGGCACAGCCCCCGCGAATTTTTTTTTTCCACAGTAAAATGGCTAAAAATTACCTGTTTTCCTTAAGACTCATCAGTATTGCTTGATACTGGAAGCAATTTTTATGCAAAAACAAACTAAGATTGCTGTTAGGGGTGAGCCAAGGCTGTGTCTTGAAAGCCGTACTTTGAACTATAATTATTAACATTAAATATATTGTGACTGCCGATTTTTTCTCTCTCAATAAAATGGCTTAAAATTACCCGTTTTCCTTCGATTTCCTTACCTTAAGACTCATCAGGAAGACTTGAACATGGAAGCAATTTGTTTTGCAAACGATTATTATCTGTTTTTAAAGATATTAAAAAATACATAGGCCTAAAGCAAGATTATAGAACGCAAGATATTTTTTTTTATCGAGGACCTTGAATTTCAATATTGTAGAAAGCTGAACAGACATGTATAGAACTACAACGAATGTGAGTGTTTTACTACTAAGGCATTTACCATAATGTTCTCGTACGATCAGGAGACGTACTGTCTGACTAGACACGTTAAAAAAATATCCAACAGCTGATTCAGCCGGTAACGAATTTCCGATATCATAAAAGATTCACATTTCCATTCTCAATTTTATACAATACAAAGGGAACTTCCTCTGCTTAATTGAGCCCCTAAATAAATGTAATTAGTTTTATTTAAAATTGTGGAAAGCCAAGTTTCTCATGCGTTCTCGTACAACATAGGAAATACTGAATAACAGATGGATGGCCACATAAAACAAAATACTAAAACAAATACTGAAATGGTCAACCGTTTCGATCAAAAATCCAGAAAATGACAGATAAATCACATATCATGATATCACTGTTAAAACTGTAAACATGTGTATTCAAGTTCTTCGTGTAGTACTACATATTGTTAATATTTCATTTAATAAAATTTTTGGTGTAGAAAATTCAGGGGAGGCAGTTGCCTCCCCTGCCTCATAGGTAGTTACGGCCCTGTAGTCCAAATAATTATGACGTCTGGCAAGGCTATTTTTTTTTTTTCTGGGACGCCGTCGTAGGAAGGCGTCCCAGAAAAAAAAAATAGCCTTGCCAGACGTCATAATTATTTGGACTACCACCTGTGTAACATGGTGTGCCCAAATTGGTCACATTTGAGAACCAGAGACAGTGAGAGACAAATAATTACGTGTAACATTGTGTGAAAAAAGATGAATTATCATTGTAACCTTTCCTGACGCTGTTCCTCCGGCTACTCCAATAACAAATGGACGGGGTATACGTTCCATGCCGTTCATTTTCAGTGCTCCTAGATCACCATCTGCGACTGCCGCCATTCTCAAAACTTTGTTTGTTGTAAAACTGCGAAAAATATTCTTCGCATATCCAGAAATTATGAGCATGTGCTTGAGTCTAGTCATTTTAACCAAATATATAAATTATTGCATCATACATTTCTTCTGTGACATTTTTAGGATTTGGAACCACGTGTTTTACGACAACAATGTTATTTTCAAAATCAAAGCCGGAAATCTTTTTCCGAAATTGTTCCTATTTTTAGAATTTCTGAATTTCCTGTCAAAATGTTTTGATGATTTTAATTTCTTATTTAGAATTTGTTCAGCGCTAAAACATGTCAGAAGCTTCAGATCATCGAGACCATCGATCAGATCGAGACCGTGACCGTGACAGAGGCGGTGGTGGAAGACGACGCCCGAGGAGACGAGATATGTTGCCAAGTGGAAGGGGGAGAAAAGTAGTATGTTGATACAAGGACGTATAACTAACATCTAATATACGTCCTTGGTTGATAGTCCAAATAATTACAACGTCTGAGAAAAAAATTAATTAAAATAGCTTTGCCAGACGTCGTAGGAAGTCGTCCCAGAAAAAGTTTTTAAATAGCCTGGCCAGACGTCATAATTATTTGGACTAGTAGTAGTATGTTAAAAGAGAAATTAATTCGGACTTGGTGTGTCAGTGTTAGATCACCCTCTGGCCTCCGTCCATCGGGGTGATCTTACACTGACACACCACGTCCTTGTGGGATAACTATTAATGCTAAGGCAATTGTCAGATTTAAATCTAAATTAAAACTTGATTTAATTTATGTATAGTGAAAAAAAGTATTTTTTTACTACGGACACATGTGCTTTGTCTACTATGTAATACGCATGCTTGAATTTCTCTTCCCCAGATTAGACACTAAATCCTAAATTTAAAATGATGTCATGCTAAATAAAGCAAGTGCAAACTATTATCATTAATATTCAACCACTATCATAGGTAAAAATTAAAAAGCTAATGATTTCCTGTGAATTTGTTAAACAAAACTAATCCTGAAAATGAGTCAATAATCATGATAGTTGCTCGTTTTAGTATTGTACCGAAACATCCTGTATTAATTTTGTCTTCAAAATCAAAAGAAACATAAGCCATGACTGAGAAAATTATCCTTTTGAGTTATTATAATCATTTTATTTTAGACTGTTGCCTTCCCTTAATTGCTCTTGAATGATTTTAGAAAAATGGTAGGAAAATTCATGAAGTAAATGCAATGCAACAGTTAAACAAATTAGTTGATGCTAATGGACGTCAAGTTGGTTACCTATTCCCTATTCCCTATTCGTTACCTATTCCCTATTCCCTATTCGTTACCTATTCGTTACCTATTCCCTATTCCCTATTCGTTACCTATTCCCTATTCCCTATTCGTTACCTATTCGTTACCTATTCGTTACCTATTCCCTATTCCCTATTCGTTACCTATTCGTTACCTATTCCCTATTCGTTACCTATTCGTTACCTATTCCCTATTCCCTATTCGTTACCTATTTGTTACTTATTCCCTATTCCCTATCGTTACCTATTCGTTACTTATTCCCTATTCCGTATTCGTTACTTATTCGATTTTTAATATCCTTCCCCCTTTTTAATTAAGTCTCCCAAACAAAGTTTGGAGACTTATTGTTTTTGTTCAGTTCTTATTATTTTTATTATTCGTCTTCTTCCTCTTCTTCTTCCGCCACTTTAAAAATGAACTTGTCCGCAGCATTTCTCCAAAACTACTTATCAGATTTACTTAGGGTTTCATAAAATGTTAGACTAATATGTCAGGTGAGCCATCAATCGTTCATTTGTGCATTGGGGTCTATTAAGGGGTATTTTTTTTTGGGGGGGGGGGGGGGGGGGCAGAAAGAAGGGAGGGGTTTACTATAGAATCCTATGGGATTTTATTTTCTAAAATTTTCAAATGAATATAACTTGAAAACTGTAAGTGATAGATACATGCAGTCTTCAGAAATGATTAAAGGACAATAAAACCAAACACATGAAATAGAGGGGAGTCCCTGGAGTTCATCCCTACCCCCTTCAATTCGAGAATATGCTTTTAACTTGTAAGCGGTCCAGATCCCCACCCCTAAACCATATATTTTTTTGTATGGGACAATAAAACTAATCAAATGAAATTAAATAAAAGTTCCTGGGGGTCACCCCAAGACCGTTCAATTTGAGAATGTACTATTATCTTGTAAACGGTCCAGATCCCCACCCCTAAACCATATATATTCTTGAATAGGACGATAAAACAAATGAAATGAAATTAAATGGAAGTCCCCGGGGATCATCCCCACCCCGTTCAATTTTAGAATGTGCTATTATCTTGTAAACGGTCCAGATCCCCACCCCTAAACTATATAAATTCTTGTAGGGGACAATAAAACTTATCAAATGAAATTAAATGGAAGTTCCTGGAGATCACCCTCACCCCGTTCAATTTGAGAATGTACTATTATCTTGTAAATGGTCCAGATCCCCACCCCTAAACCATATATTTTCTTGTAGGGGACAATAAAACAAATGAAATGAAATAAAAGGAAAGTCCCTAGGGGGTCACCCCACCCCCTTTTGTTTGAAAACTTATAAACGGTCAACATCCCCACCTCTAAACTATATATATTCTTGTAAGGGACAATAAAACTAATCAAATGAAATTAAATGGAAGTTCCTGGGGGTCACCCCCACCCCGTTCAATTTGAAATTGAATTCTTATCTTGTAAATAGTCCAGATCCCCATCCCTAAACCATATATATTCTTGTAGGGGACAATAAAACAAATGAAATGAAATAAAAGGAAAGTACCTAGGGGGTCATCCCACCCCCTCTTGTTTGAAAACTTGTAAACGGTCAACATCCCCACCCCTAAACTATATATATTCTTGTAAGGGACAATAAAACTAATCAAATGAAATTAAATGGAAGTTCCTTGGGGGTCACCCCCACCCCGTTCAATTTGAGAATGTACTATTATCTTGTAAATGGTCCAGATTCCCACCCCTAAACCATATATGTTCTTGTAGGGGACAATAAAACAAATAAAATGAGATAAAAGGGAAGTCCTGAGGGGGTCATCCCACCCCCTCTTGTTTGAAAACTTGTAAACGGTCAACATCCCCACCCCTAAACCATATATATTCTTGTAGGGGACAATAAAACAAATAAAATGAAATGCAGGTAAAGTCCCTGGGGGTCACCACCACCCCCTCCTGTTTGAATACTTGTAAATGGTGGAGATCCCCACCAGTAAGCCATATATATTCTTGTATGGGACAAAAAATCAAATCAAATGAACATGCGAGTTATGGGAGCTTTGTTTGGGAGACTTCGTAACAGCATCCTGTTACAATTACTTCTTGTTGTTTATACTCTTATATCTGGTAATATTTCTAAATTTGTTGAGGTAAAATGATCTTTTTATGACCTATTTATATGTGTTTGTGCTCAACCGATCCTTTTACTTTATGTTCGATACTCATTTGTTCCTTATTTGATTTTTATACGTTCTACCTTTTAACTGCTTTATGTCCGTATGTTTGAAGATGGATCTTGGTTCGAAGGGATGAAATCACCGTGTTAGCGCTTGCATAAAAAAAAAGATGTGGTATGATTGCCAATGAGACAACAACCCACAATAGACCAAAATGACACAGAAACTATCAACTATAGGTCAATGTACGGCCTTCAACAATGAGCATAGCCAAAACCGTTTGTAGTCACCTATAAAAGGCCCAGATATGACAATTTCAAAGAATTCAAACAACATAACTAACGGCCGTATTTCATATACAAAAAAATAAACGGAAAACAAATATGTAACAAAAAAACAAACGATAACTACTTAATTTCAGGCTCTTGTCTAGGGACAGGCACATACTAACATAATGTGGAAGGGTTAAACATGTTAGCAGGGTGTACATCGTTTCGGAGCATGCTATTACCTTGTTTAATTCGTTCCATCACTCGCTTATAATTCGCTTATAATACGTGTATCATACGTTGCACCTTTTAAAACATGATTTTCAATTGTTTTGTTGTCTCTGGTGGTAGATTTGGGTTCTTAGAGGTGATATAACTCTATAAGCGCATATGTACCCGTTCCAGCGCTCGGATAATACCCTGTTAAATATTCGTTACTTATTCGCTTTTAATACGTTTGTTGTACGTTGCACCTTTTAGAAAAGGATTTTCAATTGTGTTCATATCTCTGGTGGTAATAATGTGTTCTTATAGATGAAATATCCCTATTAGCGCGTATGTACCCGTTCCAACGCTCGGATAATACCCTGTTACTTATTCGTTCCTTATTCGCTTTTAAAGCGCGGGGTAAGTATACGTTGCACTTTGAAATAAATCGTTTTTTTAATTGTGTTCATGTCTCTGGTGGTAACAATGTGTTCTTAGAGACGAAATGACCCTATTAGAATGCATGTTCCCGTTACAGTGCTCGGTTAATACCATGTTACCTATTCGTTACCTATTCGTTACTTATTCGCTTTAAATACGTTTGTTGTACGTTGCACCTTTTAGAAAAGGATTTTCACTTGTGTTCATGTCTCTGGTGGTAACAATATGTAATTAGAGATGAAATGACCCTTTTAGCGTGCATGTACCCGTTTCAGCGCTCGGTTAATACTTTGTTACCTATTCGTTACCTATTCACTTATAATACGTTTGTTGTACGTTGCACCTTTTAGAAAAGGATTTTCAATTGTGTCCATGTCTCTGGTGGTAACAATGTGTTCTAGGAGATGAAATGACCCTATTAGCGCGCATATACCTGTTCCAGCCCTCAGTTAATACCCTGTTACCTATTCGTTACCTATTCGTTACCTATTCACTTATAATACGTTTGTTGTACATTGCACCTTTTATAAAAGGATTTTCAATTGTGTTCATGACTCTGGTGGTAACAATGTGTTCTTAGGGATGAAATGACCCTATTAGCGCATATGTACACGTTCCAGCGCTCGGTTAATACCCTGTTACCTATTCGTTACCTATTCGTTACTTATTCGCTTTAAATACGTTTGTTGTACGTTGCACCTTTTAGAAAAGGATTTTCACTTAAATTCATGTCTCTGGTGGTAACAATGTGTAATTAGAGATGAAATGACCCTATTAGCGTGCATGTACCCGCTCCAGCGCTCGGTTAATACCCTGTTACCTATTCGTTACCTATTCGTTACCTATTCACTTATAATACGTTTGTTGTACGTTGCACCTTTTAGAAAAGGATTTTCACTTAAGTTCATGTCTCTGGTGGTAACAATGTGTAATTAGAGATGAAATGACCCTATTAGCGTGCATGTACCCGGTCCAGCGCTCGGTTAATACCCTGTTACCTATTCGTTACCTATTCGTTACCTATTCACTTATAATACGTTTGTTGTACGTTGCACCTTTTAGAAAAGGATTTTCAATTGTGTCCATGTCTCTGGTGGTAACAATGTGTTCTTATAGATTAAATGACCCTATTAGCGCGCATGTACCCGTTCCAGCGCTCGGTTAATACCCTGTTACCTATTCGTTACCTATACGTTTGTTGTACGTTGCACCTTTCAGAAAAGGATTTTCAATTGTTTTCATGTCTCTGATGGTAATAATGTGTTCTCATAGATAAAATACCCCTATTAGCGCGTATGTACCCGTTCCAGCGCTCGGATAATACCCGGTTACTTATTCGCTTTTAATGAGCAGGGTATACGTTGCACCTTGAAATAAATCGTTTTTTAATTGTGTTCGTGTCTCTGGTGGTAACAATGTGTTCTTAGAGATATAATGACCATATTAGCGCGCATGTACCCGTTCCAGTGCTCGGTTAATACCTTGTTACCTATTCGTTACGTATTCGTTACCTATTCACTTATAATACATTTGTTGTACGTTGCACCTTTTAGAAAAGGATTTTCAATTGTGTCCACGTCTCTGGTGGTAACAATGTGTTCTAAGAGATGAAATGACCCTATTAGGGCATATGTACCCGTTCCAGCGCTCGGTTAATACCCTGTTACCTATTCGTTACCTATTCGTTACCTATTCACTTATAATACGTTTGTTGTACGTTGCACCTTTTATAAAAGGATTTTCAATTGTGTTCATGTCTCTGGTGGTAACAATGTGTTCTTAGAGATGAAATGACCCTATTAGCGCATATGTACCCGTTCCAGCGCTCGGTTAATACCCTGTTACCTATTCGTTACCTATTCGTTACCTATTCACTTATAATACGTTTGTTGTACGTTGCATCTTTTAGAAAAAGATTTTCAATTGTGCCCATGTCTCTGGTGGTAACAATGTGTTCTAAGAGATGAAATGACCCTATTAGGGCGCATGTACCCGTTCCAGCGCTCGGTTAATACCCTGTTACCTATTCGTTACCTATTCACTTATATTACGTTTGTTGTACGTTGCACCTTTTAGAAAAGGATTTTCAAGTGTGTTCATGTCTCTGGTGGTAACAATGTGTTCTTAGAGATGAAATGACCCTATTAGCGCATATGTACCTGTTCCAGCGCTCGGTTAATACCCTGTTACCTATTCGTTACCTATTCACTTATAATACGTTTGTTGTACGTTGCACCTTTTAGAAAAGGATTTTCAATTGTGTTCATGTCTCTGGTGGTAATTATGTGTTCTTATAGATAAAATACCCCTATTAGCGCGTATGTACCCGTTCCAGCGCTCGGATAATACACGGTTACTTATTCGTTACTTATTTGCTTTTAATGCGCAGGGTATACGTTGCACCTTGAAATAAATCGTTTTTTAATTGTGTTCGTGTCTCTGGTGGTAACAATGAGTTCTTAGAGATAAAATGACCCTATTAGCACGCATGTACCCGTTCCAGCGCTCGGTTAATACCCTGTTACCTATTCGTTACCTATTCGTTACTTATTCGCTTTAAATACGTTTGTTGTACGTTGCACCTTTTAGAAAAGGATTTTCACTTAAATTTATGTCTCTGGTGGTAACAATGTGTAATTAGAGATGAAATGACCCTATTAGCGTGCATGTACCCGCTCCAGCGCTCGGTTAATACCCTGTTACCTATTCGTTACCTATTCGTTACCTATTCACTTATAAATACGTTTGTTGTACGTTGCACCTTTTAGAAAAGGATTTTCACTTAAGTTCATGTCTCTGGTGGTAACAATGTGTAATTAGAGATGAAATGACCCTATTAGCGTGCATGTACCGGCTCCAGCGCTCGGTTAATACCCTGTTACCTATTCGTTACCTATTCGTTACCTATTCACTTATAATACGTTTGTTGTACGTTGCACCTTTTAGAAAAGGATTTTCAATTGTGTTCATGTCTCTGGTGGTAACAATGTGTTCTTAGATATTAAATGACCCTATTAGCGCATATGTACCTGTTCCAGCGCTCGGTTAATACCCTGTTACCTATTCGTTACCTATTCACTTATAATACGTTTGTTGTACGTTGCACCTTTTAGAAAAGGATTTTCAATTGTGTCCATGTCTCTGGTGGTAACAATGTGTTCTTATAGATTAAATGACCCTATTAGCGCGCATGTACCCGTTCCAGCGCTCGGTTAATACCCTGTTACCTATTCGTTACCTATTCACTTATAATACGTTTGTTGTACGTTGCACCTTTCAGAAAAGGATTTTCAATTGTTTTCATGTCTCTGATGGTAATAATGTGTTCTCATAGATAAAATACCCCTATTAGCGCATATGTACCCGTTCCAGCGCTCGGATAATACCCGGTTACTTATTTGTTACTTATTCGCTTTTAATGCGCAGGGTATACGTTGCACCTTGAAATAAATCGTTTTTTAATTGTGTTCGTGTCTCTGGTGGTAACAATGTGTTCTTAGAGATATAATGACCCTATTAGCGCGCATGTACCCGTTCCAGTGCTCGGTTAATACCTTGTTACCTATTCGTTACGTATTCGTTACCTATTCACTTATAATACATTTGTTGTACGTTGCACCTTTTAGAAAAGGATTTTCAATTGTGTCCATGTCTCTGGTGGTAACGATGTGTTCTAAGAGATGAAATGACCCTATTAGGGCGCATGTACCCGTTCCAGCGCTCGGTTAATACCCTGTTACCTATTCGTTACCTATTCGTTACCTATTCACTTATAATACGTTTGTTGTACGTTGCACCTTTTATAAAAGGATTTTCAATTGTGTTCATGTCTCTGGTGGTAACAATGTGTTCTTAGAGATGAAATGACCCTATTAGCGCATATGTACCCGTTCCAGCGCTCGGTTAATACCCTGTTACCTATTCGTTACCTATTCGTTACCTATTCACTTATAATACGTTTGTTGTACGTTGCACCTTTTAGAAAAGGATTTTCAATTGTGCCCATGTCTCTGGTGGTAACAATGTGTTCTAAGAGATGAAATGACCCTATTAGGGCGCATGTACCCGTTCCAGCGCTCGGTTAATACCCTGTTACCTATTCGTTACCTATTCACTTATATTACGTTTGTTGTACGTTGCACCTTTTAGAAAAGGATTTTCAATTGTGTTCATGTCTCTGGTGGTAACAATGTGTTCTTAGAGATGAAATGACCCTATTAGCGCATATGTACCCGTTCCAGCGCTCGGTTAATACTCTGTTACCTATTCGTTACCTATTCGTTACTTATTCGCTTTAAATACGTTTGTTGTACGTTGCACCTTTTAGAAAAGGATTTTCAATTGTGTTCATGTCTCTGGTGGTAACAATGTGTTCTTAGAGATGAAATGACCCTATTAGCGCATATGTACCTGTTCCAGCGCTCGGTTAATACCCTGTTACCTATTCGTTACCTATTCACTTATAATACGTTTGTTGTACGTTGCACCTTTTTGAAAAGGATTTTCAATTGTGTTCATGTCTCTGGTGGTATGTACCCGTTCCAGCGCTCGGATAATACCCGGTTACTTATTCGTTACTTATTCGCTTTTAATGCGCAGGGTATACGTTGCACCTTGAAATAAATTGTTTTTTAATTGTGTTCATGTCTCTATGGTAACAATGTGTTCTTAGAGATGAAATGACCCTATTAGCGCGCATGTACCCGTTTCAGCGCTCGGTTAATACCCTGTTACCTATTCGTTACCTATTTGTTATATAACCCTAACCCTAACCCTAACCCTAACCTAACCCTAACCCTAACCCCCGTAATTAGAGATGAAATGACCCTAATAGCGTGCATGTACCCGCTCCAGCGCTCGGTTTATACCCTGTTACCTATTCGTTACCTATTCGTTACCTATTCTAGCATATTAATCTATTGCAATAAAAAATCATAATATCTAATAAAATTTGTAGATTTAGCTAACAAAGTCCTTATATTTGTATAAAGTAACATTCGTTTATAGTGGGAAATTGTTTTAACGTTGAATAAGCTACAAATAAAAATTGCTTGCTGGTCCCTCTCTGTGATTACCATTAAATTACGCTAGTTCATTTCCCAATCAATCTGTCACCAAGGGAAGATATATAAATCGATTTTCGTTCATAGTCTTTTTCAAAAATGATGAACGGTTCTTTATATTGGTATGTAATCATTTTAAACGTTTCAAATTTATGAAATTATATTCGTACATCAATGTTTTTGATACACCAATAACAAAAACTGAATTATATTGAATTGATACATTTTGTAATTATTCAAAATTATATCAGAAACCTAAACTTAATTATAAAATAATGAACCTGTTAAGGGGAGAGAATACTCGCATAACTTTTTCGAATTGGCACATAATACAACGAAATGTCACTCTTGCATACGAATGTCACATCAATATAATTAATTATCTGCCAAATCGTCCCCCACCTTCAATGATGATTCTAAATTATAAATATAACCAAAAGTTGTTAATCTATAGATAGTTAAGACTAATGAAAGCTAACCCAATGTAAAAATATTTTTAAAACTTCCTCAGAAAAATACTCGAGCTACTTGACTTTCATAGCTCAAAATTAACGTTTTTACACAATATTTGAATAAAGTAGTTGAAGATTATTCGCTTCTCAACGTGTAAGACGCAATAAAAATCGTATGCTTGCACCATCCTACCGAAATACGGATTTAATTAAGTCCTAAACATTTCGACATTTCTTCGTATATTTTGAACAAAACCGGTTTTAACCAAATCACAAGTATGTGTTAAGATCCGACTAAATACCTATTTTCCTATATGGTCAGGTAAAGTTGCTACCTATTCACTTATAATACGTTTGTTGTACGTTGCACCTTTTAGAAAAAGATTTTCATTTGTGTTCATGTCTCTGGTGGTAACAATGTGTTCTTAGAGATGAAATAACCCTATTAGCGCGTATGTACCCGTTCCAGCGCTCGGATAATACCCGGTTACTTATTCGTTACTTATTCGCTTTTAATGCGCAGGGTATATGTTGCACCTTGAAATAAATTGTTTTTTAATTGTGTTCATGTCTCTGGTGGTAACAATGTGTTCTTAGAGATGAAATGACCCTATTAGCGCGCAAGTACCCGTTCCAGCGCTCGGTTAATACCCTGTTTCCTATTCATTACCTATTCGTTACTTATTTGCTTATAATACGTTTGTTGTACGTTGCACCTTTTAGAAAAAGATTTTCATTTGTGTTCATGTCTCTGGTGGTAACAATGTGTTCTTAGAGATGAAATAACCCTTTTAGCGCGTATGTACCCGTTCCAGTGCTCGGCTAATACCTTGTTACCTATTCGTTACTTCTTATTTCAAGGTGCAACGCATATCACGCGTATTTAAAGCGAATAAGAAAAGAATAAATAACAAGGTATCAGTCGAGCGCTGAAACGGGTACATATGTTCGATTAAGGTTATTTCACCTCTAAGAACCGACAGTTACCATTAGAGACACAAAAATATTTCTTTTTAAAGTGCAACGCATTACACACGTTTTAAAAGCGAATAAGGAACGAATAAGTAACAGGGTATCACTGAGCGGTGAAATGGGTACATATGCGCTAATAGCGTTTTTTTACAACTCAGATCAGAGAACACATAATTACCACCAGAGACGTGAAAGCAATCTATAATCGATTTATTTCAAGGTGCAACGTATACCACGCGTATTTAAAGCGAATAAGGAACGAATAAGTAACAGGGTATCAGTCGAGCGCTGAAACGGGTACATATGCGCTAATAGGTTTTTTTCACTTCAGAGAACACACAATTACCGCCAGAGACATGAAAGCAATAGATAATCGATTTATTCCAAGGTGCAACGTATACCACGCGTATTAAAAGCGAATAAGTAACGAATAAGTAACAGGGTATTAACCGAGCGCTGGAACGGGTACATGCGCTCTAATAGGGTCATTTCGTCTCTAAGAACACATTGTTACCACCAGAGACATGAACACAATTGAAAATCCTTTTCTAAAGGGTGCAACGTACAACCAACGTATTATAAGTGAATAGGTAACGAATAGGTAACAGGGTAATAACTGAGCGCTGGAACGGGAACATGCGCGCTAATAGGGTCATTTCATCTCTAATTACACATTGTCACCACCAGAGACATGAACACAAGTGAAAATCCTTTTCTAAAGGGTGCAACGTACAACCAACATATTATAAGTGAATAGGTAACGAATAGGTAACAGGGTAATAACCGAGCGCTGGAACGGGTACATGCAAGTTAATAGGGTCATTTCATCTCTAATTACACATTGTCACCACCAGAGACATGAACACAAGTGAAAATCCTTTTCTAAAAGGTGCAACGTACAACAAACGTATTTAAAGCGAATAAGTAACGAATAGGTAACGAATAGGTAACAGGGTATTAACCGAGCGCTGGAACGGGTACATGCGCTCTAATAGGGCAATTTCGTCTCTAAGAACACATTGTTACCACAAGAGACATGAACACAATTAAAAAACGATTTATTTCAAGGTGCAACGTATACTTACCCCGCGCATTAAAAGCGAATAAGGAACGAATAAGTAACAGGGTATTATCTGAGCGCTGAAACGGGTACATGCACGCTAATAGCGTCATTTTATCTCTAATTACACGTTGTTACCACCAGAGACATGAACACAAGTGAAAATCCTTTTCTAAAAGGTGGAACGTACAACAAATGTATTATAAGTGAATAGGTAGCGAATAGGTAACGAATAGGTAACAGGGTATTAACCGAGCGCTGAAACGGGTACATGCTCGCTAATAGGGTCATTTCATCTGTAAGAACACATTGTTACCACCAGAGACATGAACACAATTGAAAATCCTTTTCTAAAAGGTGCAACGTACAACAAACGTATTATAAGTGAATAGGTAACGAATAGGTAACGAATAAGTAACATGGTATTAACCGAGCACTGGAACGGGTACATGCGTGCTAATAGCGTCTTTTCATCTCTAAGAACACATTGTTACCACCAGAGACATGGACACAATTGAAAATCCTTTTCTAAAAGGTGCAACGTACAACAAACGTATTATAAGTGAATAGGTAACGAATAGGTAACAAAGTATTAACCGAGCGCTGGAACGGGTACATGCACGCTAAAAGGGTCATTTCATCTCTAATTACATATTGTTACCACCAGAGACATGAACACAAGTGAAAATCCTTTTCTAAAAGGTGCAACGTACAACAAACGTATTTAAAGCGAATAAGTAACGAATAGGTAACGAAAAGGTAACAGGGTATTAACCGAGCGCTGGAACGGGTACATGCGCTCTAATAGGGTCATTTCGTCTCTAAGAACACATTGTTACCACCAGAGACATGAACACAATTAAAAAAACGATTTATTTCAAAGTGCAACGTATACTTACCCCGCGCATTAAAAGCGAATAAGGAACGAATAAGTAACAGGGTATTATCCGAGCGCTGGAACGGGTACATACGCGCTAATAGGGATATTTCATCTATAAGAACACATTATTACCACCAGAGATATGAACACAATTGAAAATCCTTTTCTAAAAGGTGCAACGTACAACAAACGTATTAAAAGCGAATAAGTAACGAATATTTAACAGGGTATTATCCGAGCGCTGGAACGGGTACATATGCGCTTATAGAGTTATATCACCTCTAAGAACCCAAATCTTCCACCAGAGACAACAAAACAATTGAAAATCATGTTTTAAAAGGTGCAACATATGATACACGTATTATAAGCGAATTATAAGCGAGTGATGGAACGAATTAAACAAGGTAATAGCATGCTCCGAAACGATGTACACCCTGCTAACATGTTTAACCCTTCCACATTATGTTAGTATGTGCCTGTCCCTAGACAAGAGCCTGAAATTAAGTAGTTATCGTTTGTTTTTTTGTTACATATTTGTTTTCCGTTTATTTTTTTGTATATGAAATACGGCCGTTAGTTATGTTGTTTGAATTGTTTGAAATTGTCATATCTGGGCCTTTTATAGGTGACTACAAGGTTTTGGCTATGCACATTGTTGAAGGCCGTACATTGACCTATAGTTGATAGTTTCTGTGTCATTTTGGTCTATTGTGGGTTGTTGTCTCATTGGCAATCATACCACATCTTTTTTTTTATGCAAGCGCTAACACGGTGATTTCATCCCTTCGAACCAAGATCCATCTTCAAACATACGGACATAAAGCAGTTAAAAGGTAGAACGTATAAAAATCAAATAAGGAACAAATGAGTATCGAACATAAAGTAAAAGGATCGGTTGAGCACAAACACATATAAATAGGTCATAAAAAGATCATTTTACCTCAACAAATTTAGAAATATTACCAGATATAAGAGTATAAACAACAAGAAGTAATTGTAACAGGATGCTGTTACGAAGTCTCCCAAACAAAGCTCCCATAACTCGCAATTCATATGGTCCCATGTTCATTTGATTTGATTTTTTGTCCCATACAAGAATATATATGGCTTACTGGTGGGGATCTCCACCATTTACAAGTATTCAAACAGGAGGGGGTGGTGGTGACCCCCAGGGACTTTACCTGCATTTCATTTTATTTGTTTTATTGTCCCCTACAAGAATATATATGGTTTAGGGGTGGGGATGTTGACCGTTTACAAGTTTTCAAACAAGAGGGAGTGGGATGACCCCCTCAGGACTTCCCTTTTATCTCATTTTATTTGTTTTATTGTCCCCTACAAGAACATATATGGTTTAGGGGTGGGGATCTGGACCATTTACAAGATAATAGTACATTCTCAAATTGAACGGGGTGGGGGTGACCACAAGGAACTTCCATTTAATTTCATTTGATTAGATTTATTGTCCCTTACAAGAATATATATAGTTTAGGGGTGGGGATGTTGACCGTTTACAAGTTTTCAAACAAGAGGGAGTGGGATGACCCCCTCAGGACTTCCCTTTTATCTCATTTTATTTGTTTTATTGTCCCCTACAAGAATATATATGGTTTAGGGGTGGGGATCTGGACTATTTACAAGATAAGAGTACATTCTCAAATTGAACGGGGTGGGGGTGACCCCCAGGAACTTCCATTTAATTTCATTTGATTAGTTTTATTGTCCCCTACAAGAATATATATGGTTTAGGGGTGGGGATCTGGACCGTTTACAAGATAATAGCACATTCTAAAATTGAACGGGGTGGGGATGACCCCCAGGGACTTCCATTTAATTTCATTTCATTTGTTTTATCGTCCTATTCAAGAATATATATGGTTTAGGGGTGGGGATCTGGACCGTTTACAAGATAATAGTACATTCTCAAATTGAACGGTCTTGGGGTGACCCCCAGGAACTTTTATTTAATTTCATTTGATTAGTTTTATTGTCCCATACAAAAAAATATATGGTTTAGGGGTGGGGATCTGGACCGCTTACAAGTTAAAAGCATATTCTCGAATTGAAGGGGGTAGGGATGACCCCCAGGGACTCCCCTATATTTCATGTGTTTGGTTTTATTGTCCTTTAATCATTTCTGAAGACTGCATGTATCTATCACTTACAGTTTTCAAGTTATATTCATTTGAAAATTTTAGAAAATAAAATCCCATAGGGTTCTATAGTAAAACCCTCCCTTCTTTCTGCCCCCCCCCCCCCAAAAAAATACCCCTTAATAGACCCCAATGCACAAATGAACGATTGATGGCTCACCTAGACATATTAGTCTAACATTTTATGAAACCCTAAGTAAATCTGATAAGTAGTTTTGGAGAAATGCTGCGGACAAGTTCATTTTTAAAGTGGCGGAAGAAGAAGAGGAAGAAGACGAATAATAAAAATAATAAGAACTGAACAAAAACAATAAGTCTCCAAACTTTGTTTGGGAGACTTAATTAAAAAGGGGGAAGGATATTAAAAATCGAATAAGTAACGAATAAGGAATAGGGAATAGGTAACGAATAGGTAACGAATAGGGAATAGGGAATAGGTAAGGAATAGGTAACGAATAGGGAATAGGGAATAGGTAACGAATAGGTAACGAATAGGGAATAGGGAATAGGTAACGAATAGGGAATAGGGAATAGGTAACCAACTTGACGTCCATTTGATGCTAAAAGTATTGAGCATACTCATGCAGTAATGTGATTTTGACCCCTATCTTTTTTTTTAAAAGGCATCAACGTTTAGCATGTTTAAATTAATTTATCTCAAAATGACCGAAGGTGAAAAAATTTCCAGATCTTTGATTGATATATATGTATGTTGTGTACAAGTTGCAATTTTGTACAGGTTTGTAACCTGTACAAACATATTGTACATGCATGACATGTTATAATTTGTACAATGCTAAAACACAAGTTATAACATGTACAAAAGTACCTTGTGCATGTACTAAATATTGCTTAGAAATGGTTTTAACCTGTACAAAATTTGAAAATACTAATAAAGCAGAATACACCTGCGTGATTGAAATTTATTAAAAATCAAAGAACAATAAATTGAATAATCGAAGGCAAAAGAAGTGGCATTATTAAACAGCATTCATAAAATACTACATTTTCATACATTTTAAAAGCAAGTTTGTTTTACTTGTTGCTAGAAGACGGAGACATGTGACACCTTGAGTTGCTCAAAACGTTCATTCTTCTACACCTACCAGACTTACACATGTTATAACTGCCTTTTTTACACTGTCAATGCAGAAAACCTTGACCTCCACTCAATGATAACTAACACACTATCTTTCTCGCACTCAAATCACTCATTATTCAAGATACCATAGGAACTTTTCCTGTCTATATATACATATGACTATTTGGTACATTGAGTATGTAAACTTTTAAAATTACATTGTTTTTAAATATTGATTCCAATGGTTTAGTTAAGACTCTAAACACTGCCTTCCATAGAAATAGAGATATATACTTAGGTAAAAATAATATAATTTAGTAAAGTACATTAGTATGATACTTATTTATTATACTTTTTTTGTGTATAATAGATATAATTATTTTACACATGTCAAAGGCTGTCAGCTGATCATTTAGCTATTTACTTTAGTAGATTAATATGGGGAGACATTTCTGTGTGTCCACTCTTTTATTATCAAGATTGTGTTATTTAAATGTATTGCACAAGGATTGCTACATGTTCATACATTGACATACCATTTGGACTTGTTTGTTAACAGGAAAGGGAATGAGCCACCTGAAGTTGTTAAGCCACCAATTATTCAGTTTGACTTGTTTGTTAACCATTGTAACAGGAAAGGGAATGTGAGCCACCTGAAGTTGTTAAGCCACCAATTATTCTAGCAAAGCCGTCACTAACTTATTTTACTTGTTTATTAACAGGAAAGGAAATATGAGCCACCCAGGCCACCAATTATTCTAGCAAAGCCATCACTTACTTATTTTACTCCTTTGTTAACAGGAAAGGGAATATGAGCCACCTGAAGTTGCTAAGCCACCAATTATTCTAGCAAAGCCATCACAAGAACAGGTAATGTGCAGCAGCTATAACTATTAAACAACATCAGAAAATGTTTGTACAAGTTTGAAATCAGGGCAAATTAACAATCATGACAATTTTGATGTGTTTGGAAATGTAAATGGTATGAAAAATTAACATTTGAAGCACTCTTATTGTGTCAACACTTTTCATTTAAGGTCAAAGGTTTATACACATTTGATATAAGCAATAACTTGTCCTTCAGAGATCAGGGTTAACTATTTTCCAAAAATAACGTTAATGATAATTACATGCATTAATAAGACCTCTGACGATTCATGATAAGGATATTTTGAGGAATCACAGTAAAATTTTAACCAATTTGACGCTAACAGTAGTAGAAAATTGCTATTGTTTGCTTGACGGTAAAGGGTATTCCTACCCTCATGGTTAGCAATGTTAACAGCTGAAGTATAGGGTACAGCCTTCAACATTGCGCAAAATCCATACAGTATATAACCTGTAAAAGGCACAAAATGTAGAACATTGTAAAACAATTCATTAGCTAGAGAAAACCAATGGCCTGATTTTTGCTAAAAACATTTAATCAAAAGAAGAATTATTGGAAACATAAAGGCCCCTGAATTAGGACAGGCAAATACAAAATATGGGGTTACTCTTTTAAAGGGGACCTAGTATAGCTGTCAAATTCATGTTCACCGATTTAATTCAAAATCTCATATTTT
Source organism: Mytilus galloprovincialis (assembly GCA_037788925.1). Classification (NCBI taxonomy): domain Eukaryota; kingdom Metazoa; phylum Mollusca; class Bivalvia; order Mytilida; family Mytilidae; genus Mytilus; species Mytilus galloprovincialis. Next base: position 643,382 of record CM075331.1, read on the forward strand.
ATTTATAACAATGTAAAACGTCTATCCAAACTATTAAAAGTCTAAAAGAATTAATAAACAGGGCACACGCATGAAAATACGTAGCTTCGTTTCGTGTGTATTTTAGTCCAGACACCATCTAATTAATTATCGAGTTGACCTCTATAGTCATACGATGACCATATAAGCGATGTAAACATAAATAAAGATATAAATAGATTAAAATAAACAAGTGCTGTTTGATTATTCTAGGTCTATTTAATTTCATTTTATAGATGAAAAATAAATGTTTATCATACCGGTAGTTTTTACTTGTGTAAGAATTTTTTTTTTTGGATCGAATCAGTCAATCAAATCATTTACCTTTGTTTCACTTTCAATGTTGACATCCTTTTCCTTTAAATAACTTTACACATACAATTCACGTTTTATCCATCTCAAGCTAATGGGTTAAATTGAAGTTCACATGAATACGGGTTCAATGAGGTTAAATTATTCACTTGCAAGTGAATAATTCAAAATCAATGTTTTTTTAGCTTATTTTGACAAAATTGAACCATTCTGGATGCAAAAAGCTAATTATTATTTCACTATTTGTATTTCATATTGATTAAGCAAATAAAAAAAGATATTGGATTTTTTATGCTTCTCGTAGCTAGTGCCATTAGATTAATTTTGTTTTTAATTATCTCACCACAAATTTTCTTGCTTTTCTTCTGAATTTTCTATTGTGACGTCACGAAAAAAGGTGACCATGCCTGATGACATCACATGAAAAGAACACATCTTTTCAGAAGAAGGAATAAGTTTGCCTGCATACTGCATAAAAATCATTAGAGAAACTGATTCTACCACCAAATCTCGTGTAATACGATATTTATCCACTCTCGACAGTTAAATTTTAAATATTTAAAACGCTCGGGCAAGCCTCGCGTTTTAAATTTGAAAATTTAACTGTCTCAAGTGGATAAATATCGTATCACACTTGATGCAGTGGTAGAATCTATATTTATCTGCCCTCAATACATGTATAGATATATATATATATATATATATATATTTTTATGACACTGTTATTTACAAAGTGAAAGGAGACCGTTATTTAAGGAATGACTGTAATATTTTTTCTGTCTATGAAGAAATAACATAAAAAATGTGGTGCACACTGAATAACGCGTGTATCGGGTTATCTACAGTGTGCACCACAATTTTTATGTTATTTTGAATAGACAGAAAAGATATTACAGTCATTTCTTATAATTTAATTCTAAATTCCATTTTAAACCGGCATAAATCATGAAAAAATGTATGGTCACATAACAAAATTGTGTCTATGATTTGATAAACAAAACGACGTCAGCCAATCAGAAGACGCATTACATCCCAAATTAAATTATATTAGATTGATAATTAGATATTTAGATTTTGTAGATTATTCTTTAATGCTACTTTACTTTATCGTTGTAGACACTAAGTCAAGTATCAATAACAGAATGATATAATAGAATATATAATAATTAGATATTTAGATTACTTTACTTGTACCTTGTAGACACTAAGTCAAGTATCAATAACAGAATGATATAATAGAATATATAATAATTAGATATTTAGATTACTTTACTTGTACCTTGTAGACACTGAGTCAAGTATCAATAACAGAATGATATAATAGAATATATACACATGGAAAAAAGTATTGCAACACCTTGATTTTTTAAAACTTGAAAAATCAGCCTCTTTTTTTGGATGAAATATAATCAAATATATGTATAATATTATTGAAACATAGTTTATGATAACATTGGCATTGAAACGAACAAAAAATGTTTGAAAAAAAACAGATTTATATTACCACAATTTTAATAACAAAATGAAGTGTTTTTTGTACAAAAAAATGCATTTTACAACTTTTACTGGGGTCGAACTTTACAATGTCAGACATTTCAAAATTAATGTTCAAATGACTGTTCACATCATGGTTGTTCGTTATACTCCAAAGAATTAGTACTTTGTGCGCAGCCTCCATTCAAACAGATAACCGCATCTTAAGGTCTTCTGATTCCTGCCATAAATCGACTAATTTGTTGCTAAGATAGCAGCAACCATTCTTGATGAAGGGCATTGTTTATTTCATGATGTGTTTGAACTGGGGTGTCCTTTCGCGCACTTTCCGCCCAATAGTGTCCCAAATATGCTCGATATGGTTCAAATCCGGGCTACGATCGGGCCAAGGAAGATGAACCGAATTCCATTTGAACATTGGATCTTCCTCCACGATGCTAATTTCCAACTTTGGCGAGCTCTGCACTACGTATGATACGGAAAACTGTGTATCTGTTCGTTAGCAAAGGTCTCCGAAATGGTCTTGTCGCACGATAACCAGTAGCGATGAGTCGATCTCGAACAGATCTTGTTAAAAGGCTCCTGTATGGCCACCACTCTCTTTTTAGGATTGTCTTGTATGCAATGGGTTTCCTTCTGACCAACCTTCATTATGCTTGATTTTCCCTAGCAAATGGTATAGGGGGTCTTCATTATCTTGGAAGGTCTTTAACAGCGTTTATTGCCTGATTTTTATTCTCAAAACGACTTATAGTGGAATGGTGATGACCAACAATACGTGCAGTTGTTACATCGACATCCCTGCTTCTCTTATGCTGATAATCTGCCATCTTGCTGCAGTTAAGAGTTGTCAAGGACCCATTACAAGGTGTCAATCACATAACTTTAAAAACTTGGTTATTCAAAGTGTTGAAAACAATGAGGATGAAAACATCTGTTTTGCTGTTTACGGGTACAGTAGCTGTATGTGCAGATAAAATCTTATCGAGTCGATATCTATTGATTAAACTCATGTGATACTTAAATAATGTTTAACTAGTTCTATTTTACCAAATTATATCACAAAAAAATAAAGAGTATTTTTTTTAATTTCAATTTCAATTTGGTGTTGCAATACTTTTTTCCATGTATATATAATAATTAGATATTTAGATTACTTTACTTGTACCTTGTAGACACTGAGTCAAGTATCAATAACAAAGTCACAAGATAAACCTGTTGTCATGGTGAGGAAAGATGACACATCAGGGGAGACAACTCCACAGTTACACAGACATTTATCACAGCAAACACTCATCTCTGACAGTAAATTTTTATAGCTATTTTTAAGAGATATAGAATGTCTAAACTTGATATTATGATACACTAATTTGTTAATGATGATGTTGAAACAGTGAATTATCAACCCAAGAGATATGATATTCACTGTGGCCAATAGCTGAGGGTGAATAATATTTTCTTTAGAGTTCACAAACCATCACATCATCGGATATCAAAAGTCAACTACTGTTGATTTATTTATTTTTGTGGGTATGAATATTCGTGGATTGAGGAAAACTTGCGTATTTATGGATATGGATATTTAAATTCATGGTTTGGGAAAAATCTGCATATGGACCATAATTTGGTTTTCGGCCTTTGGTTTCTTTTTGTATCCTTTTTTATAAGTTCTAAAACTTTAACTTTTATTCTGTGGGTTGTGTTGGTGTTGGTGTTAGAATAGTATCAATGGAACAATTGAGGTTTTCAAGAAAAAATTAATACATTTTGATTCACCGTTAACGTGACCGGAAACAAAACAGGAAACCAATCTTTATTTTCTTTATTTTGCACAATATATTTCAAAAGACATAAATGAACACCATTACTAGTGTTACTTGCTTCATGTTAATATTTAAAATCTATTTTCAATGTTAAATTAAAAGATTTTTTTTAACACGACAGGAAACCATAAGAAACCGAATGCATTTTTTTAGTTTTATTTTATTGCAAAATCTGCTTAAAATAATCTGAACAGTATACTTTTTCTTAAAATCCATCTTAAATGTAACAGTATTATAAAACTCCTAAATATGTGCTTGTTTTGAAAACAATTAGTACAATTTATTAAGAAATTTCCATATTTTCTTCATTGATACAGGATACCATAATCGTTGTATCTTGATGTTTTAGCCAAAAAAATGTATTTATATTTGGTTTTGAAATTCCAGTTATATACAATTTATTCCAAGTCATTGGCAATGTAAAATTCTTTAAATCCAGTAAAGAAAAAAACTTTTAACTTGTAATTAAAATCTTTAAAATAGGCACCATGTGATATTTGTGACCTGTACACCATCTACATGGTTTCCACATTTTAACCTACTTTAGTGGGCTAAAATCAATAAAGTACTTCCTTTCAAGTCGTGCATGGTAAAAGTTTAATTCTCCTTTGACTAGTTTATTGCGTTTCTGAAAAGTGTTTGCAGAACATGAATAAAAAAAAATAATTAAAAATTGTGACAAAGATACCAACTTTGTACATTCCAAGTGTAACGGTATATTAACATGTATTTTTTACTAAATTATCTTTATTCACCTAAAATATTCAGTAATATTTACTGCTGAAGCAAAATCAATCCAACGAGCATCGGCACAATGATAAGAGACGTAATGTCGATTGAATTTTCCAAGGACCCTTTACATTGTTATCCGGAAACGAAGTGTGTTATAACGTCTGTCAAATCTGAAATCGATTTTGTCAAGTCATTGGGCATTTATTTTCACACAAGATCGTATGTAACATTATGCACATAGGAAAAATAATAGACCCCCGGCGCAATCTCTTTGAAATTGTTTTTTCCTTTTTTAAACAAGACGAAACAAGTCTACTGATTATGTTTGCTAACAACCCGTTGGAAACAAAAACAATGTTTAGACCTAGTATTTCATATATCCGGCCGTAAGGGCGTGATCACATATTAGTCACATGTTTCACGTATGACCGGAAATGATTAGAACTTAACGACAAAAACAATTTTCATAAAAAAAGGAAATAACTGGACTTCTGTTTCGTGTGAAATGTAACGAATAACGATAACGTAATTTTTTAACTTAATTATTACGAAGAACAAAACTAGAATGTAAATCATCTCTGATTTACCTGTTTGAACATCTCGCGAGAGTTCATATTTGCATATTGTTATAAAGAATTCTATTACAACAAAGCAGATTACATTATCTAAAATTTGCGTTACGAAAATATAAATCAGTCAGCGTTATGCACTTCGGAAGCGAAAAGTAACGCGAGAAACGACACAAAAAAAGGTCGTATAATCTTTGAAATTTGTTATTTTCAATTTTTTTTCTAGGGAAGAGTAGCATACACTTGTATGTTGATAAAAATAAAAGGCATCTTTAAATGTAGTTACAATTTTTCGTACAGTAATACACATTTTTATCACTTTTCTATCGTTATAGGAAACGAGCCCAATAGCAAATTATGGTCCACATATTTCTTAAGAAAATTTGTAATTTGTTAAACCTTTAAATTCATGGTTCCCCTAGGCCTGTACCCAAGAAATCCACCAAAATTAGTATCCAACGAATATAAATGAAACCACAGTATTGTTCTATTATATGTGTTTTTTATGCATCTCTTATTTTCTGGTATTTATTCAAGCTATTTAACTGCTCCTTGTTTTTATATACATGATATAGAATATATGTTCTGCTTTGGTAGTTTTAAAATATGTTCAACAAAATTTACTTAATTTTAACAGAGATAAAAAAAAACCACCCAAAAACAGAATTTGCATGTTGTCATAAACCTTCATCACTGTCTTTGCCTAGGATAATAACTATTTAGGTACACATTAGCTATTCCAAATCTTGTATTATTAACCTTTCAGGATTCTCCTTAGGTCAGTCAGCGCCAAAAACTTTTTCATTTACTTGTCCGCAAACTAAATATTCAAAATTGTCCCTATATGACTATATAAAATTTGAAAAATTTTCACTAGTCCAAATCAATATTTACTAGTCTGGGGCATCCGACTAATGGCTAACAGTGCAGACTGTTAGTTGAATATAAAGTTTTTCAAAAGATGATTCCATATGATTTTACCCAATGAGTAAACTGGTAAACAGATGCAAATATAAGTAACAATACCTAGTGACATTATGTTAGGGATACCTTTTAATTATGTAAATAACAAGAAATGTATTATTTTATTCTATAATCTATACAGATATTATAAGTTACTAGAAAGATCACAATCAAAAAGCAAAGTTATTTCACCGGTGTCTAATTGTAGTAGACTTGCTTTACTAGTAAGATCACACTCCTAAAGCAAAGTAATTTTACAGGTTCTAGTCAGAGCAGACTTGCTTTACCTCCAGAGATGATACACCCAGTCAAACTGGTGGATGATAATCAGAACTGGATAGAAACTGGAATGGAGGTAAGATATAAGGTGGTTGAGGCAATGGTAGTGTACATTTTATAGAAAGTAATGTTAAACTGTATACATGATGATTTTTTTTTTACATTATTCATTCAGATATATGTATAAGTTGCTTGTGAAAAATGTTGATCCTTGCTACATATTGATTGAAACAATTGGAAAAATCATGTACATATATATGTACATACAAAATCAAGTCACCAATTTTTTCAAAAGTTATTTAATGAATATATATTACAGATGTTAGTAGATCAGACAGATTTCCTAGTCATTGGTGTAATAGGTGGGCAAGGTGTAGGCAAATCCACCATTTTGTCTTTATTGGCAGGAAACTCACATGAAGACTCTCTCAGGTAATTATTTAAAGTGATCATTATAGATCACGCTTGAGCCATTAACATTGACAACAGCATGTTTGTCATTGGTTTCTAGCTATAATTTTTCATATCACTCTTCTGTGCTGATAAAGGAAAGATCAAAGGAAAATTTCGTAAAATAATGATAAAGTGTGGATATTGTAAATATTAGAAGATATCTTGTATATGAGATGGAAACCCAAATACATGTTCATAGTATAAAAGATAAGGTTATTATCAATGACCCTAGTTACCTTTAAGTGGTCAAAGACAATATTTATTGCCATGATAACAAATCTAGATCAAATCTTTATACTGGTTTGATTACAAATACTGTACTGATATATTCAAGGTGGACTCCTCTCCAGTCTAAACTGGCTAGGATTGTCAGTTTACCAAATAAAGGTTGGTGTTTCTCTCTGGGAAGTCAGGATTCCTCCTCCAATAAAAACTGACAACCACAAAAAACACAATAGTGCTGAAAGTGACATTTAACACCAATCTTTCAATCAATCAATTTATTAATATTAATGAAAAAAACATTTTCATTTTTATGCATTCCAGAAGTTACATATTTGCACCTCAAAATAGAGATTGCCAGGAATCGTGTGTTCACCTGACTGATGGTATAGATATGTTTGTTACTGGACAGAGAGTTATATTCTTAGATACACAGGTATGTCACTCTGGAGGCATTGAAATAGCTGGTCTCACGAGGTCCTATTGAAATATCTTAATCTTCTGTGGTTTCATTTATTTTTGTGGAGTGAGGTAAGTTTTTATTTTTTTTTATTTGTCAAAGTGTGTAAACAAGCCTTTAGTAAATATGAACTTCAATGAACATTTTAAATTTGTGGTTTGTTTATTTAACTGCAAATTCCACCGTAATTGGTATCCTACAAAACATACTAATTCCACAGTACATTCAGTATAAAACATTACAACAACCTCCATCAAAGCTTAAAAAAAATCACATTCAATAATGTGTAATAGTACAGTATTCTAAACTCAAAATTCTAATATGACGTGCTTCTTTTGCTTTGTAAACAACACCGTGATAAAATTCTCGATATATCTATACTTAGCGCAGACTCCAAGATGTGCACAAATCCCATTATGGCTGTTTAAATATGCCTCCCACGTAAATCCACATGCATCGTATTCGTTGTGTTAACAATTACAATTGAATAAAACCCTACAGAACATTTATTCTGACGCATAACAAAAAGAATTTACACATTAGAGAACGGAAAAATGGACAAAAACAAAATAAATTAAAATTTCGCGAAATTCCAGTAATGATTTTGGCGCATTAACGTCATTTAAAAACATGACGTCATATGAATAAAAACGTCAAAGCTGAAGGTTTTTCTATTGCGTTTACCTTCTAAACTCGGATAATATTGCATCAAAATAAAGTATTCAGGTAGGTGTTGCTTGTTTTCTGTTCTATTGCATTATTCGCACATTTACTGATTTCAGCAAGTCAACATGGCGGCTCCTTGGTTACAACATGTCAACAGTGATTTTGACGGTAGCTTTGCTTACGATAAAAAAATATAAATTTAAAATTGCAAATGTTGGGTTTACTGAGAAGTAAAAAAAAGTAATCACATTTTTTTCTAGCGGTTAGTTAAGAAATCATTCATGCAGGTTTATTAGATTTGTTTTACATTTGTCGGAACAGTGGGTAAAATAGAACAGCCACACACACGGTATATCCATCATCGCTTCAGTTTTTTAATGGTCGTATTTGTCCTATTAGAATCGAAATAATTCTCCACAGCATAATAGGGGGAGAAGTTAATTCTTGGTTAGAGACTAACAAGAAGAAGTCTTGAGATTAAATATAAAAAGTGCTTGTCAACTGTCAAAACTCTTACATCCTTATAACACATCAAGATGCATGCTGCCTATATATTGTACATAATATATAATATTATATTTCTGTTTTCTGCATCCCACAAATGTCTACATTTATCATCACAGTGTACTGAACAAAGTTTTTTCCTTGTCAAAATCAAATTCAGTATTAAATTAAAATCATTTTATATATTATCATAATAAAAGAGTAATTTTATTGTCATTCTTTAAGAAAATAGTTTTAAAATAAGTAAAGAATTTACTAAATTAAGGTTAAGTGACCATATTTTGGAAATTGAAAGGGGTAGATACAAAAATATAAAAAGGGAAGAACGTTTATGTCAACATTGTTGTCTAAATAAAATAGATGATGAAGAACGATTTTTAATTACATATACCAAACATAAAGATTTGAGATTTGAATTTTTGCAGAAAGTTAGAAATATCTATTTGGATATAGATAATATGGATAATTTGGATAAATTGGTTTTATGTCTTTCGTGTCTGTCAATTATGCAGTATGCTGCTCTATTTGTTAAAAAGTCATGGTCACTGAGGAGGGTGGACTCAACAACTGCATGATAGATACATATATGTATGTAATGTTTTGTTCTTTTTTTTTTTTTTTTTGTATTATGTATTGTAAAATTATTATGTTGATTTATGTATGCCTTCAACCCATATGGGTAAAAATGTGCATTTATTCAATAAACTATATTGCAGCCTATATTGAGTGCTTCAGTCTTAGAACAGTTTATCTATATGTATTGCAGCCTATATTGAGTGCTTCAGTCTTAGAACAGTTTATCTATATGTATTGCAGCCTATATTGAGTGCTTCAGTCTTAGAACAGTTTATCTATATGTATTGCAGCCTATATTGAGTGCTTCAGTGTTAGAACAGTTTATCAAAAATGACAAAAAAGTCTCCACAGAATTTACAACAGTAGAGAACTACATGGAAATACAAGTAAGTATTGTTTTCTTTTGTTTTAAAAAAAAAAAGGTTTTCAGAAAAGTCTACGCCAAAACTATTAAACATACTAACTAAAAAGAGCATTTCAGGAAAACACTTTTTTACATCTTACATTTTTTTTGGAGTCTCACAAACAGTTTTTACAAGTAGTTGGCTGAAGGCATATCATGTTTGGCACATACCGTCATTCAGGGAGTCTTTTTAACAAACTTTCTTTAATTTTTACAGCAAATAAAAAATATGATGCCCTACTCTTATTTATTATTTAAACTGCTAGCCTTATAAATACAAAACTTACAATTATAATAACAAGATAATTTATAACATTATAACAATTGCAATATCAACAACAACAACAATACTTTATTTTAAGAGGGTTACACAGTTAGCTATATAACTAATCTTCCCTGAGGCCCTCATCATGAGAAATCAAACAAAATGCAAACATATACATTGCATACATTAGTATAAAAAGTCAAGTATGATAATAATGTTTAATACAACTTGATAAAATGTGATGAAAAAAAATAAACATGATGACATGATCAGTTTTTAATATTATTGATACAGCTAGGTTGATTTCAATAAATGATCTGTTATTTTGTATTTGAAAGAATTAACATTTGTAATATTTCTTAAGGGTATTGGCAAATTATTCCACAAGAATGGTCCAGAATACATAAAAGATTTTTTGAACAATTCTGTTTTTGGTTTTGGGAGTATGAGGTTTCCTTGAACAGCATTTCTCAAGGGGTATGGATTTCTGTCTGAAACATAATGAAACTTGTTAGTAAGATATGATGGGGCATCATTTTTAATGCACTTAAATGTCATCACTAACTTATGATATTTTATTCTCTGTTCAACTGTCATCCAGTTTAAATGTTTGAATAAGGGTACAGAAGGAGCAAATGGGTCTGTTTCTAGTATTAATCTAGCAGCCCTCTTTTGTAATTTTAATATCCTTTTTAAACCCTCACTGCTACAACTACTCCATACTATACAACAATAATCAATTAGTGGCAAGATATAACCATTATAGAATAATTTTCTGCAGTCTAGATTTAGAAATTTTTGAATCTTTAATAGTAGATATAGTCTAGATGATATTTTTGAGCAAATCACATCAATTTGGTTTGTCCATGTGAGGGAAGGGTAAATTTTAATGCCTAAAAGACTTTCACATGTGGAAGATTGTATCACTTGATTGTTAATAGTTAAACAACTCTCATTGTAATGTGGCATTGCTCTTTGCTTCGTTCCAATAATCAAATATTTTGTTTTATTTTTATGCCCCACCTACGATAGTAGGGGGGCATTATGTGTTCTGGTCTGTGCATCTGTCTGTCCGTTCGTTCGTTCGTTCGTTTGTTCATTCGTTCAGGTTAAAGTTTTTGGTCAAGGTAGTTTTTGATTAAGTTGAAGTCCAATCAACTTCAAACTTAGTAAACATGTTCCCTATGATATGATCTTTCTAATTTAATTGCCAAATTAGACTTTTGACCCCAATTTCACGGTCCACTGAACATAGAATATGATAGTGCAAGTTTCAGGTTAAAGTTTTTGGTCAAGGTAGTTTTTGATGAAGTTGAAGTCCAATCAACTTCAAACTTAGTACACATGTTCCTTATGATATGATCTTTCTGATTTAATTGTCAAATTAGACTTTTGACCCCAATTTCCCGGTCCACTGAACATAGAAAATGATTATGCAAGTGGGGCATCCGTGTACTATGGACACATTCTTGTTATTGATGAACATATTGTTATCCTTGCACCATTCCTCTACACCATGTAAATCTTCTTGTACCTTTGACTGTAGAGTTTGATACCAATTACCAAAAAGATGTAAAGTTGAATCAGAATCAGAATGAGCATTACCAATTAGTACTTGTTGAGTTCTTTCATTCAAATATGATAATTGATAATATTATTTAAGTTCCTCTAACTTCTAAGGTGAAGAGGAATTACATTTATTCTTACATTGTTGATTGTGAAGAGTTGTTTTATTAAATTCTGCATTTACTGTATTCTGAATAATGCATTATTTTGGAATCAATATGAAAAACAGTAAAATATGACCATGAAAATTGATGAAAAAGAATATACAAAGAAAAATGTCTTTTGTTTGTTTTGCCAAATTATGTTATTGCTTCATAAATGTCATATCACAGAAAGTATACATCAAGACGATTTTAATAGATATAAGAAGATGTGGCAATGAAACAACTCTCTAAGTCACAATTTGTAGAAATAAACCATTATAGGTCAAAGAACAGCCTTCAATGTGAAACCTTGGCTCACACAGATCAGCAAGCTATAAAGCCTTTATTTTTCAGAAGCATGAGATTGATTTTGAGTATCTGATAATGTGATATACATTTTAGAATAGAGAATGGAAATTTGGAAAGTGTCAATGAGACAACAATCTGACCATGGGGCAGAAACTTTTTCTATTCACTATGCTGTATTTACTATATCCCAAATATTTTTTTCAAAAAAACACAAATCCGTTTCAAACTATCCAACCACAACAAAGTTTAAATAATATTTAGTTTTTTATGGACAAACATCCTTGAAGAAAGACAAAGTGGTTTCAAAGAGTATTTTATAAGCACAATGTACATGAAAACATTTAATTTGTTGGCTGTTTTCACATTTGTAGGTCTTAACTCGAATATCTTTGGTAAGGAGGAAAGGATATGTAGAAGTGATTACTCTTTAAGTTTAGTTTGATAAAAGTATTGAATTGTAGTAGCATCTTCCATAGTCAAGACATATCATAAAAGTCTTCAATCCTTTGTATTTTATAAATAACTGGAATATCATTTCTATGTTTCAGGCACTTCAACAGACAGCTTTTCTGATGACAGTTTGTCATATAATTGTTGTTGTACAGGACTGGTTTACAGATACCAGTTTACTCAGGTAGGATACTCATATTATTGTAGTTGTACAGGACTGGTTTACAGATACCAGTTTACTCAGGTAGGATACTCATATATTGTCTTTGGAATTTGTTCTACTTTCCAGATTGATGCATGACAAAACACTTATTTGAGATAAATATATTCTTTCATTAAACAAATATGTCAAAAACTACTATTTTATATTACCTTAATTACTGTAAACTAATTTTTTTTAGTGATTTATTAGTACGACTTTCAGGTGTAGAAAAATATTGTGAATATAATCGTTCCAAACAGGGTTTCCCCTGGGTCAATTATTTTTTTCGCCACCTCTTTCGCCAAAACAATATATTTTTCGCCACTTTATTATTTTTTTCGCCAAGTAACATAACTATATTTTTCGTTTAAAATTTACCTTTTCTTACCCCCCCCATTTCCCTTAGATAAGGTGATTTTGCCCCGTTGTGTCTATGATTATTCTGTCAAACTTATTTTAGAGTCTACATTTAATGAATAAACACTAAACATTTACTTTAAAACAACAGATTTTGTTTTTAACATAAAAGGGAAAAATATTCATTGTATTTTAAACAACTTTTCTAAATGAGGGGGCCACTATACTTTTAATAATAAAGAAGATATAAGTCCTGGAATACAACAAAATTAATGGACATGTTTTGATTATTTAATACCAGTATAGTTCGTAGGGAAAGTTTCTTTAAAAGAAAAATATTGATGTGCCCTTTTGTACTAATTGGTTTTTACAACAAAACAAAAGCTTTTATCACATGATATTTTGATCCCTCATTTCATGTGTAGTCATAACATTGAAGGGCTACTCTCATTCGAAGGGTTGTTCCCAACCTTTTGAATAGATTTCTTCATAACGACAGTTTTCTTTTCTTGACCATCGTAAATGAAACAGTTGAGACTAAAACTATGCTTGAAACACACGTGTCACTCAAACGATTTTAAAGTAGTCTCCCTAATCAATTACCTATATTAAAGTCAAAGGATAATTAAAGTTTTGAATCGGAGATTTTTCTTGCTTTTGAAATTTTTTCGTAACAACAACAGCTTTCTTTTCTAAACTATCTTTAAAAGGAGAGGAGACGTCAAAAGTTTGCTTCAAACACGTGCGTCGCAAAGTCGTAAATAAATTCTGTATGTGACATTTAGCGGAAGCCATTTAACCATATCATTTTGTTAAACAATTCAATCAACACCTTTATTAATTAGTCCTTTGTTGTCGATAGCTATAAAATGCAATCAGCTGATTATTGATTTCATGTCCAAATCTTAATGAGGTCAAGGTGAATTCCGAGTATTGTCTGATCGGGTAAAGTCAGAGAAACTCGAAAAAAGTAAATAAACAAGATGGAGGAAAATAAATCGTTCTATATATTTCTTTCGCCAAATTCTTTCGCAAATGACGAATTTTTATCGCCACAATTATTATTTTTTCGCAAATTGCGAAAATGGCGACCACCAGCGGAACCCCTGGTTCCAAATATATATGTAAAACTTGAGATTCTTCCTTACTTAACTTCATCAAGCAAATTTGAGAATTGGGCTAAACGAGAAATAAAGTATCCATGAAAATATGTTGTTTTACAGTAATATAGGAAAGTAAATTTGGTGTTGGCCAGTTACAACTCTGCAGAAAAATATAAATATAAGTTGCTTTTGAATTTGAAATAATCTGGATTTTTTTATTAAGAATTTATTGAAATTTGTTTGAAAGTGAAAAAAAATTGATGTTAAAATCTTGTTTAACTTGCAGGTTTTTACAAACAGCAGAAATGTTGAAGCCTTCGACCCCATCAACTAGTCATGATAGTTCTCCTGAAGAAAATGCTGATTACTTCCCTAATGTTGGTAGGTTAATTTCTGAGTCTGAGTACAATAATGGAGTTTATGACCACAAGACCAGGGGCTTACTAGAAAAATGACAAGTCAACAAGGGATTGATACAAACAAACAAGTTATTTTCATGGGGTATCAATTTGGTAAATTTTATAACCAAGAATTAATTCAGGATGTGTTCTGCAATGTTTACAAACTTTTGTTAAAAGCTCAACGTTATTGTCTTTGTAAAGTGGTCATAAGCTTTTTCAAAGGAACAACTTTTTATACAAGCATATAGAAGTATTTAATTTCAGTTCAGGTACTTGTTACTCATGCACCTATCAAGAGATTATGATTTTGGGCAACATAATATTTACCTTTAGTTTATAGTCACTCACTTAAAAAATGTCATTTTCTTTTCCAAATTGGTTGTCAAAGATTGTTTATTTTTGTAAATTTGTCTTTGTCTCCGTTGAAGTATTCGTACTAACCAAGGATTAAAGGCAGACTAACTATGACTGCATGAAATCTGTATTCTTCTGATTATAACTACAAATGTATGACTTAGCTGATAGGAGAATAATGATACATGAAGGTTGAGTGTACATGTGCTCAAATATTTAATGCATTTTAATTTTGTTTCAGTGTTTATATTAAATAAAGCCAACAGAGATGATTTTAGTATACAGAGTTATGGCAGTATGCAGTATACACTCAAGAAGGCTTTTGATACATCCAAATTAAATATACTAGGTAAATAACAGCTTGGAAAACCAATAATTTCATAGCTTTGAAAGAGGTAATATGATTAACAGTGGTTCTGGATAAATGATTTAAGATGTGTTAAATTTAAAATATTGATATCTCATTTCCACCTTTAATGATCCAATGTTACAATATTACCCTTCTGGAGCACCTGAGACCGGCCCCTTTTTTTGGTGGGGTTTGTGGTGATCATGTTTCAGATTTCTATGTTGTGTTTTTTTTAAACTTTTGTTTGCCTTTTTGGTCTTATTTTTTTGTCAGTTTGTTTTTGACTGATGAGTTTGAATGTCACTTTGGTTTTAGTTTAAACATATTTATTTATAGTGGATTGGGAAACAAGTTATTGCAACGTATATTAATCCCTTTCCACTTTGTTGGTGCGAGTGCTGCCTTGTAGCGGCATTAGCCTGTTCTTTTTTTTAAATCTACAAGGGTGTCTTTTACTTACAAGAGATATTGCTCTCTTAACACAAGTCAGCCATTTATCGTCCCCTTTTGGTATGTTTAAGCCTCTCTTTTCAGAATTCAAGCAGTATAGAGCACTAGTTTGTACATTATATAGATAGTAAGGCAATGCCTATGTCAAACAGTTGATTAATAATATTTACTTAGATATACATATTAAAAAGATGATTTTGTATTTAACCATACTTCTTTTGAAATAAAACTTTTTTAATTAAGATAAACTACACAAATTGTTCATGGTTCATGAATCTATCTGATTTAAAACAAAATTTCAAGTTTGTCAATTATAAACAAAGGTAGATAACTCCAATCAAACAATTGTCAACATGTAGTCCATTGCAATTCAGGTGGCAGAAACCACCTGAATTGCAATGGACTACATGTTGGCAAAATTCAAGAGATAAAGGATATTTAGTGAATTAGAGCCTTGTCCGAACCTATCCTTACCATCAAAATCTCAAGATATTTTTGTTTACAAAAAAAATGAATATTTTCCCCACTTTGATTGGATGCCGTCAAATTTTGACATCTGATTGGACCCATGTGTGAAGGAAATCCCCAACCTGTGTATGCAACTACTTACTTGTGTAGTACACTAGCCTAGAATTTTCATTCATTTATTTTTTTAGTCCACATGATGCAATTATATACCTCAATGCCAAGCTGAAGGTTATTTTGTTACTTCTACACTTCAAATCTTAACATTGTCTCATTTGACTTTTGTTAAAAAAATACTTTCTATTTTTCAGAAGGTGTAACTATGGCTGATGGAAAAATTATTCCTGGATTAAATCATAAAACAATTGATTTAGATGTCAACTTGTTCCTGTTACCAAATATAGATGATATGAAAACAGAAGGTATTGGCTTATTACAAATGTTTTGCAATCCACTATAGATAAATATGTTTAAAACTATATCAAATTTTCTCACAAAAAAAAAGGAAATTACAAGATCTTTTTAATGAAACATTATTGTTTAATGTTTACAGTATTAGTTGCTTATTTGAAGGTATCAAACTGATTAAGCTGGTGATCAAAAATTTAAAGTTAGTTTATGATAATTTGCAGCCTTTAGAACACAGTAACTGATAAAAACTTCAATGGCCTCAGTCATAGAATTGATGCCATATATTTTTTTTATGTTGTTCAATCCAAATTAACCTTATATGAATTTTGTTTTTGAATTCTGTCTATTTTCTAAATAATGAAAAGTGAACATATATATAAAGTGTTTTATAAATGAGACATAAATTAATTTATAAAAAATAGAATGTTACCAGAAGGACAGTCAAACTCATAGATTGAAAATAAACTGACAACGCCATGGCTAAAATAAAAAGACAAACAGCCAATAATAGTACAGAAGACACAACATAGAAAACTAAAGACTGAGCAACACGAACCCCACCGAAAACTGGGGGTGATCTCAGGTGCAGAAGGGTAATCAGATCCTGCTCCACATGTGGCACATGTTGCTTATGTTATTACAAATCTGGTAAATAGTCAAATTCGGTAGGTCACATAAGGAACATATCCAATATCATCTGTGAAACGGTTATTCTGTAATGGTCAACCAACTTGTGATGGCATCCATAAAATTTAGGAAAAAATGATTTCAACTTCACTATTTGAAACTCTTGGTTTAATAGCTTCCTTGTGAGCAGCAATCCTCTATCAAGGAAATCATGATAGAAAATAAAAGCCTGAGAATATTGTATCAATTGGGAGCTATATAATCTGTATGCAGGCGCTGCTGGAATGTTGCTACAATAAGTTTCACAGTTATGATTGATTGATTGTTGGTTGCTTTACACCGCATTAGCACAAAAAGACTAAATCGCACAGTTATGAGCTACAGGGTTTTAATAAATTAACAACTATATTGTTTTTTTTTAGTTATATTGTTGTCCTAGCAAACAAGGCAGCTTTTACACTAAAGTAGCCATTCACAATAAACTATTTCAGCCATCATCACATCCTATTTTCTTCTATTAGCAGATCCAATGTCCATGCTGTTACCAGATTACAGGGGATATCCAAGTTTTGATAACTTGATTAATTCTCTCCGTCAACAGATTTATTACATGCCAAGAGAACACTTGACACATGCAACTTTGTCTGAGAAAAATTGGTAAATAATTATTTTTATCTGAAGTTAATTATCTAGATTATACCAAAGGCCACTAATTATCATGGTTGTCTCAGTTCAGTTCATTCATTATCATTTTAGACTCTTGGTCATTTTAAAGAGTTGTTTACATATTGTATAGGCACCTGTTAATTATTGTATATTCTGTGTTGGACTTTATTTTTTATGCCTAATTATGGGCATTATGTTTTCTGGTGTGTGCGTCCGTTCGTCCGACTATTTGTCCATCTGTCCGTCTGTCCCACTTCAGGATAAAGTTTTTGGTCGAGGTAGTTTTTGATGAAGTTGAAGTCCAATCAACTTTAAACTTGGCACACCTGTTCCCTATACAATGATCTTTCTAATTTTAATGCCAAATTAGAGATTTCACACAATTTTCATGGTCCACTGAATATAGAAAATGATAGTGGGGATGGGGCATCTGTGTACTATGGACACATTCTTGTTTTTGTGTTGTTGGGTTGTTGAAAAATGATTGATTGATAGATTTGAAACTTGTTCAACTTTACATGGGATAGTGGCAAATAAAAGCAACAGTACTATACTGATGTTCAGTAGTCATAATTTGATTAAGCAAAAACAAATCTGAGTAACAAACCAAAACTGAGGGAAAGACATCCACTACATCTGATTTAGATCTGATCAAAACATGTCTATTATTATACTTTCAATTATGATCACATGTATGTTTTGTACAATTTACTTAAAATACTAGAACAATGTTTGAAGATAATAATAAGTGTTTAGTGTTATAGATGATGGTGCTCATTGAATCTTACAGTCATTGGATATAGATATGGACATAAAAATGAAAAGACGCTGCATATTATCTGTTCTTTATTAATTCTGTAGATGACAATTATTTACAGTGTTTAGAACAGCCTGTTAATATACAATAGAATGTTGTCCTTCCAATAAAGAAGTTTTATTACAGCCTTGAAATAGCTACATCTATTTTATTTTTAAAATCCATACACTAAGATAAATTAAACTACCAAAATTGTAATGCTAAATGATTTTTTGTTGATTGATTATATTGATATCACAGAAGTAAAAGTTTGATTTGCCCTACATATTGTTAATCCATGTACATTTCTATTTGTAGGTTTCATTATGCAGCGAGGACTTGGGATGCTGTAAAGAAGTCTCAGTTAATGGCTGAATATAATAGACTTTTACATTGAAACAATCAAATGTTATAATGTGCTCAAAGTTTACAACTGAATAAGATTTCCAAATTTTATACAGACCACAAGCTTTAAGCAAATGAGAAGATATAAAAATATCTTGAATGTATAAATACACTTTACAGAAGATATAAGAATGAAATAAGTGATGGATACAGACTTGCATCTTAAACATGTTAAAGTATCAAAGTAAAGACCACCAAACCATAGGTGTTGTATGAAGTTAGACTTTAAGCATAAGAAATGATAAAGAGAACTTCATAATAATGCACACTAATTAGTCATGTGAGATTCAGTAAATATATGTTGTATTAGCCATCTATTTGTATTCTGTTATCAAAATGGTGAATTATTAGTAATATTAAACACATGCTAATGATTCAATTGTTTGCCTTGTCAAATGATATAATACTTATACATTATTTCTGTAAGCAAATACAGCTTATTGGATTTACACAATATAAATATCCAATAGACAATAAACAGCATAGTACTATACACAACTTCTACAAATCAATGAAAGAATTAAGTGGAGTATGTCAAATAGACATATATAACTAAAAATAAACATTTGAATAATTAATCATTCATGCTTATTCTGCAGAAAATACTTGTTATGGTTACTTTGCATTGTGTTTTGGGCAAAAACCATAACAAATAGAGAGGAAATTCTAAATAGGAAACTCTGTTCAACAAATAAGACATTTAAGTCAGAAATTATATTCTGATTTTACAATGTTGGAGAATGTCAACTGTATGTCAAAGATGCACAGGCGTAGATGAGACATAGGATCTTACTGCCTTAAATAATGGGATAATTGGAATTTGGCTATTTGTTTTAGTAATGTGGCAGTATCACTTAGTGAGTTTAATTACTTTGAGACCATTTAACAGTAAGCTCTCGTTCTTTCCTGAAATGTTTTACAGGAATTATATGACATGACTTTTGTTTTAGTATCGTGACAATAACACCTGGTGATCTCACTTTTTCTGAGACCATTTGATATAAAGCTGTGATACATGGTAAGATTTTAGCCATCAACTGTAGTTGACCATATTCTTCTGTTATTTTGGTCCAACAATACTCTTCTGTTATTTTAGTCCAACCATTTTAACTGGAGTTATGGGACTTCGAATATATTGCACCATGTGTGGAGAGTAGACTGAGTTTCCATGTCAGGTTGGGTCTATTTCTCAGATACTATGAGCAACTAGGCCATTATATCTGGTTGGAAGAGATTGATATTTCATCCGACCTTGATCTAATTTTTATAGTTAATTTGCCAAATTATGTTATTGTGGTATGGTCTGTTATTCTCAGTATAAGTAGTAGATTCACCTTGTTCTGTACAATTTGAGAATCGAGAGGATCCACCTTTGCCAAACTAGCGTTGTACCTAACAACCACACAGCATGAACGAAATACCGGACCATTTAAAGAGTTCTCGATCCGTTGCCGAAAATTACCAGATACGGAGAAAAAATAAGGAGAGATTTGGAAACAGAAGCAACCACAGAAACATACAAAGAAGAAGAAGTCCATCACTGAAGATTTACATACCATACATAAGTACACAAAGTCAAAGAAATTCGGAATACCAGGCATTTTACTTAGGAAAAAAGGAAGGAACCAGAACCAAGATGAACCACATAAACCACAAACCATATTTATAAAGAAAAGCTTCATCCAAGACATTTTATTAGCAAAGTTAATTTTTATGAACACATCTACCAAGATTTACAATTCTCAAAATTGCGGCGATCACACACTTCACCTTTTACTAACTCAATGGAAGCAGTAACTCCCTCGGAGCGAAGCCAGTTGAATTGGTACGGGATGGCCAATGGGGTGTTGTCCAATTTGGAAATGAACTGACATTTTATGAGCTACTTCCATCATTTCTACATTATTACCACTAGAAACTTCTATGAGGACCACTACACAGACGTGCAAGAACAGGAGATAACCACATCGTTAATAACTTTATTGACTAACTTTCTCTTTGAACTATACTAGATTCTTATTTTACTTTCACTTTCACTTTCTATTTATATCTATAACGTCGTCATAACAACCTCTATTGTTAAGGCAAACCGCACAACCGCAAAATTTGTACTTCACTGTTTGATTTCATGTATAATATTGTCCTGAAGACTCCACGCTTGTTGGCGAAACATTATGACCACAATAAATTAATCACCATGCGGTAATTGATGGGTGTTGTTGTCTTTAATTACGTTTAATTTGAGAATCGATGAACTACTAAAATGGGGAATGTGTCAAAGAAACAACAACCCAACCATATAACAGACAACAGCAGAAGGTCATCAACAGGTCTTTAATGCAGCAAGAAACTCCTGCACCCAGAGGCGTCCTTCAGCTGGCCCCTAAACAAATATATATATACTAGTTCAGTGATAATGGACGTCATACTAAACTCCGAATTATACACAGGAAACTGAAATTAAAAATCATACAAGACTTACAAAGAGCAGAGGCTCCTGACTTGGGACAGACGCAAAAATGCGGCGGGGTTAAACATGTTTTTTTGAGATCTCTTATACCTCTAGCTAATGTAGAAAAGTCAAGAGAAGTCAGAGTCCGATGTCAAAAGAAAATAAACAAAATGAGAATAATACATAATTAACAACAGACTACTAGCAGTTACTGACATGCCAGCTCCAGACGTCCATTAAACTGAATGAAAAATTATGTCTTCATCATATGAATATCAGACACAGTGCCTACCGTTACTGTCTGTTTAATGTATCTGTGGTGTGAACCCAATTCCAACTGAACTTTATATTTTGTTCTGATGTTTTGGTGTAACAATACTGTCCCATGTATGGAAAAGATTAAGGTTTAATGCCATATTTAATTTTGCCTGTCACAATCTACTTGGTACATGAATACTTGAGTGTGGAAGGTTGTATGTTCGATCCTAGGCAGGGTCAAACTAAGACTTAGAATTGTTATACGCTGCTTCTCCACTCAACACGCATCATTTAAGAGTAAGAGCAAAGACTTGTCCGCTGGGAGTCCGAATAATGTGTCAGTGTTGGGTGGCATCTCTTACTGTGGATTGTGTGATATACCACGTTAATGTATCATATTGTGGTTTAATAGAATGATTTTCATTTAATCCTGAATTCAAATGTAAATATTATTCTGCATAATATTATACAAGGCCTGATACAACAATCAATCCAGAGAAAGAAAGTGTGTGACATATCAAAACCAGGCATGGTTTGTCTTGAACAATTTGCATTGTATCCATCTTCTAGTAGTATACACCGACGATATAATCCTCAGTCTGTGGTAACCAAATCATATAGAGACTGTTTATTTTTAAATGACATGAAATCTGACTCATGTTATCACCGATATTGTTCACACTTACTTGTTTTACCGACATAGTTTACAATAACGCGCGTCTGGCGTATATACTAAATTGAGTCCTGGTATCTTTGGGCGGGATTCGAACTCGTGCTACTTAGATATCGTGGCACTAAATCAACTTGCACTATGACAGGCGCTCTTGTGTCTTTTGTAGACGAAACTCGCGTCTGGCGTATATATAAAATTTAGTCCTGGTATCTATGATGAGTTTATTTACAACCACTGGGTCGATGCCACTGCTAGTGGAGATTTATTTCCCCAATGGTATCACAAGCCAAATAGTCAGCACTTTTTGTGCTGACATGAATTGTCATTGGTATGGTTATATTAATAAACTTACTGTTTACAAATTTTAGAATTTTTTGAAATACTAAGGCTTTTCTACCTCACGCATAGATTACCTTAGCTGTATTTGGCAAAACTTTTAGGAATTTTGGTCCTCAATGCTCTTCAACTTCGTACTTTATTTGGCCTTTTTAACTTTTTTGGATTCGAGCGTCACTGATGAGTCTATTGTAGACGAAACGCGCGTCTGGTCTGGCGTATATACTAAATTTAGTCCTGGTATTTATGATGAGTTTATTAACAACCACTAGGTCGATGCCACTGCTGGTGGAGATTTATTTCCCCGAGGGTATCACAAGCCCAGTAGTCAGCACTTTTTGTACTGAAATGAATTGTCATTGGTATGGTTATATTTATAAATTAACTGTTTACAAATTTTAAATTTTTTTGAAATACTAAGGCTTTTCTACCTCAGGCATGGATTACCTTAGCTGTATTTGGCAAAAATTTTAGGAATTTTGGTCCTCGATGCTCTTCAAATTCGTACTTTATTTGGCCTTTTTAACTTTTTTGGATTCGAGCGTCACTGGTGAGTCTATTGTAGACAAAACGCGCGTCTGGCGTATATACTAAATTTAGTCCTGGTATCTATGATGAGTTTATTATCAATGATTCTTTTTCGTTTGGTATTCTGATTCCGCAAATTTTAATTGTACAAGTCTTTTTTTTAAGTGACTGACTACGGATAGTGTATTGAAACGCCTAATGAACACATCAACAAATACCATGATAATGGCTTTGTATTTATTTAGTGCTCGATTTCATTTATTTACCTCAGTTGTCAATCACGGCTTCAGTGATGTTAACTATTATTTATTTATTATAAGTTAAAAAAAAAAATGAAAAAAATGAAATAAGGTTCCAATTTCTTACGGCAAAATTGTCCTTAGATGAATTTGGCTATTGCCTTTGTGTTCGGTCCTTTTTTAGTTCATTTTACATTTCTACCTACTAAGTCTGTTTGTTTTAGATAATTATCGGGATTGCATGATACTGCTAAAAGTAAAATCACAAAAATACTGAACTTTCTAAGTTTATGTTTTAATTTGTATCATCTTCTAGATTTTGTTGTTATGGTATTTGTATGCGTTGTCAGTTTGTCGCCGACATTTTATAAGTTGAGATCTCCCTTTGGTATCATATGCTTTTCTATTCGTCATATTATGTGTATATGCTCTCGTCTGTGGTCCATTCTTCGGGAAAAAAATATCATCGATTCCCGTTTTGCTTAATTTTTTTTTATAGAACTTATAGAATGAAAATTACTACATCACTGAATTTATTTACAGTGTAGCCTCCAAGTGACGTCACACACATTATACTTTTTAATGTATAAATAAAGACAACAGTAGTATACCGCTGTTCGAAATTCATAAATCGATTGAGAAAAAAAATCCAGGTTACAAACTAAAACTGAGGGAAACACATCAAATACAAGAGGAGAACTACGACACAACAGAAACACAACATTAAATTGTAATACACAGAAACGAACTATAATATTACAATGACCATTTTCCTGACTTGGTACAGGACATTTTGAGAAAAAAAATAGTGGGTTGAACCTGTTTGTATGGCTAGCCAAATCTCCCGCTTTTATGGCAATGTTAAATGTAACATTAAAATGACAACATAACATGACAGGACTACAATACAAATAAATGGGAGAACACATAGGACAGAGAAACAAACGAATAACAACTATCTAAAGCTACCAGGTTTATGATTTAATACGGCAGACGCGCGTTTCGTCTACACAAGACTAACCAGTGACGATCAGGTCGATAAAGTTCGAAAGCAAAAACAAGTACAAAGTTGAGGAGCATTGAGAACCAACAGTTCCAAAAGGTTGTGCCTAATACGGCAAATGTTTTCTGCCTCGGATAAGAACATCCTTAGTATTAGAATAATTCATTCTTCTGCAAACAGTAAATTTATAAAAATGATTATATAATAGATATACGTTGATAACACCAAAGTGGTGACTAGCTATAGAATAAAAACGAATACATAAAACAACATAAACCAGCAATAAAATGTTACAGCCGAGTAAGTCGAAGAGATTGACGCTAAAGCGCCGCATCAACGTATTTAGACTAAAACCCATTCTACTCACAAAATATTTATGAATAAACATACGAAAATACAAATATAACAAATAAGTGGTACCGTATAAAGAAATATACCAACATAAATAACTATTTTGTATAAGATCGCTTCACAGCACCATCTCTTGTCCATAATAGCGCTTGATAATGTGTAAATAAGGCTAGATTTCTCCATGTGTAGCTATTTTTATCAACATAGTTATCTCCTTTATACCAACGCCACTTCTTTCTACTACTTGAAAGTGTTTCTCTGCGCATTCGATTAACAATATTTGGAAGTCGAGAAAACGAGATTTTTTGCGGAAGTGACATTTGGTGGTATCCATGTGTTCCAGTGTTTGGTCTCTGGAGTGGAAGTATTTGTACTTTTCCTGACGATTCTTGTTGACTAGATTTAGGTGGCGACCTTGGAAGGTGCGGTATTGGTGCTTTGCCAACAACAACTGCCATTTGAGGTTCTCGAAAATTCCTGAAAATATCAATGAAAAAGATGGATAAACACGTACCCACAAACTTAAGTTTATATCATCTACAAGTGAGACAAGAGAAAACAAACGACACAACGTTAAAATGTAACACACACAGAAACGAACTATAATATATCAATAGCCATATTCCTGACTTGGTACAAGACATTTTTTAAAAGAAAAAAACTGGTGGGTTGAACCTGGCTTTGTGGCATGCCAAACCTCCCGCTTTAATGGCAATGTTAAATATAACATTAAAATGACAACATAACATTACAGGACTACAACAAAAATAAATAGGAGAACACATTAGACAAAGAAACACATGAATAATAGCTAACAAAAGGCACCAGGTGTAAAATTCAATACGCCAGAAGCGGCGCCTCGTCCACACAAGACTCACCAGTGACGCCCAGATATAAAGTCAGGTCAAATACGAAATTAAATAGAATTATTATCGATAAAAGTGCAACAAAAAACCAATAAAGACGATGTAACACACACAGAATTTAACCGAACTATATGATAACAACTGCTATTTTCAGATTCAATCTTATACAATATGTACACATGCAACAATTCCAGAACTGATGTTACAAAAATGGGTTGTCAAACATTCCTGCAGAGAGATATGAAATGTTCGTTCTGAGGGATATCAGACTTACCAGATGATGAATACTATTGAATAAGAAAAAAGGCAACTGATACTAGATGCTGTAAATAGAGGATAACAGATTTTCATTAGCAGAGTATCTATCTTTTTGTTATAGCATCACGTCGTATAACTAAATAGTTAAATCCGATAGAGAACCACGTTTTATGAAATATAAAAAGATTATCAAAAAAGCCTTAACGTTTCGTTGACATAGCATACGTCAATTCACCTCTCAAGTCGAAACTCGAATCATTCAAAAACACAAAAATGCATAAAAGAAATGCCAAATATGATAAAGGTCGTTTACCATAGAAACTCAACACTCCATTGTTAAAACTAAAGTTAGCATTTCAAAGAGTTACTTGACAGAAAATGACCGCATCAATGCTATTTCACGACAGCCCTAGAGCGCCGACTATTGGAATAAGATGCTCATGGTGCACATCATGGAAAACTCAAAGTAGCCTTTCAAGGCCGTGAGTAACATGATGATTACCTAGACCAGAAAATCATGGTGAATTTTTGGATCTCGTTCAATACAATTGTACGCGTTACAAGACGCCCTTTGATAATCTCTACGCCACGAAAATACGTCAATTCATGTGGCGCGCAGTTTGTGGTGTCCTGTGCTGTCGTTAATTCATAGGAGATGTTCGTTGTTTTTTGCAATGTACCTGTTGTTATGTATGATTATGCTATTTATTTATGTATTTATCTGTGTTGAGTGTTTTGAACTGTATTCCTGTCACGTAGTGTTGGCAAATTGACTAATTTAAACATTGCGATATAAGCGGGAGGTTTTGCTAGCAATAAAACCAGGTTCAATCCACCATTTTCTACATACGAAAATGCCTGTACCAAGTTAGGAATATGACAGTTATTATCCATTCGTTTAATGTGATTTAGCTTTTGATTTTGCTATTTGATTATGGCCTTTCCGTTTTGAATTTTCCTCGGAGTTCAGTATTTTTGTGATTTTACTTTGTACCAAGTCAGGAATATAACGGATGTAATAAATAGTCCGTTTCTTTGTATGTTGGTGTCTGTTTCTGTAGCCTCTCAGTGTTTCAATTATGCCGTTGTTATCCTGTTGATGTGTTTCCCTTCAGTTTTAGTTTATAACCTTGATTTGTTTTCTCTTTATCGATTTGTGAAATTTGAACAGCGTTATTCTACTTTGGCCTTTTTTTCAACAAGATTCCAAAGAGAAAATCATGTTTGAACATTTTCAACAATTTTAAGAACAACATTATTCATTCGTTCGACTGTTTACAAATCTTTGAATTTTTATAATACAAAGGATTTTCTACCTCATGAAAAGATTACATAAGCTGTATACGGCAACAATTTTAGGAATATTTGGTCCTCAATGCTCTTCATTTACTTTATTTGGCCTTGATGATTTTTTAAATTCGAGCGTCTGAGATAAGTCTTTTGTAGACGAAACGTTATTCTCGCTCAAATACAAAATTTAAATCTTGATAATTATGATGAGTTTATTTGATGTGTTTGAGGTTTTGACTATCATTTGATAAAGGACTTTCTGTTTTTAATTTTCTTTGGAATTCAAAGTTTTTGCTATTGTACTTTTTACAAAAAAAATATTGTGTAGACGAAAGGCGCGTCGGGCGTATTAAATGATAATCCTGGTACCTTTGATAACTATTGCATTAATTGAAACGTTTTTTTTTGTGTGTGTGTGCGTGTGGTGTTGGTTTTAATTAACAATGATAAGATGTCTTACCTTTTACTCCTAACTATAACAGTTTACAATATGTATCGAGCTTCGAAAAAAATATACACATAAAAAACCATCGGCTCCATGCCAGAAATTTAGAAAGAACTAATGGACTACATATCAACCAAGCTTTGTATCGTTTTTGTTGGGAATTGTGTTACTAAGAAAACAATAACAACAAGCTCTAAATTAGTATCAATGAATTTACAAAGTTTAATCAAGATTTTTGTTATTTGTTAATGCATTATGCAACCGCCAACTTGAAAGTCAGATAATGGTGTTATATAACTTAACAACATCTAGCATTTAAACATTACAATCATATCTTATCTCTAACTTCATACTTACCAATAAAACACAAAATATACTTCTCTAGATAGAATAAAATGGTCCTTCAGTATTAAAATTTATAAAATAATAATACTGATCGTATAAAGGATTAGCTTTTGTAACAATATAAGATTAAATCAACGTTACAATAGGATTATCTATAAATCTTTGTTTAAATCACTGTACAACTTGTCGGGTTAAAACAGAAATTTAATTAGATTCAAGTGGTATAATTAACTACAATTGATTGGTTGTCATTTAATACGTAAGTGTTCAGTAGTTAATCAATACATTTTAAAACTATTTTCTATCGTTTTAGTCATTTAAAAAACAAGTCTGAAATCAGTGATTTGTAATGTTTAAGAGAAATGTATAATATGCATAAGATTGTCTTATACAAATTTCACCAATTGAGCTATTTGGAACAAATATTGTATTGAAATGACATCAATTACTATATTTTTTTATACACACAGGTTAATTGTGGTATAGCAGTTTCGCTTCAGTCCTAAATAGTAAGAAACATAATCACGTGGCGCAGTGATTATCTTTATGTTTTGTTCTTTAATCATGCAATAAACATTTAAATCTCGGTGATCATCGATCTGTTGCCTTTAACGAGAGACTAAATGACAGGTGCTTTAAATACTAAACACTTGTATTGTGTTACGGTAACTCGGTCACTTAATTCTCTCACACGTAGGAATTTAATACAATCTTTGGTCATATATTTATCTGAAGGAAAAGTTAAACAATAACAACAATCAATTTACTAAAACAAAAACGTTTATAACAATGTGATCAATATATGTGCATTGAAACAATGGAAAATTAGCGTGCAATCGGTACAATCACTTTCGTTTGAATTGTCTAGAGTATGATTTTGTTTTACAATTATTATCATGTACCCACATTATCATTGATGCATTTCAAACTTAATTTATTCCAATTAAGGAATACAATTTTTGCTCATTGTAAATCTTTATATTTGAATATACGTTTTATTAATCTGCCTCGTTACTTTATACATAACTAACAGTGTCAATCTCACTGGAATTGGTAATGTAAGATATTTTTTGATATGCTTGGTCTATATGTCATTTTGTGGTTCTTTGCTCCATATTTATTTATTTTTATAGTGATTTAGATCATAACACAATGTTGACTGCTGTACCACTATTTTAGGCATTTTTATCTATTATGTCTGTTTTTTTTTGTTCACACATCGATACACTATAATGGAATTTGAAACGACTGTCAAACAAGTGAGATGTTTAGCTAGCTTTAAAATCATTTTTAATCCACAATTATTTACATAAAAAATGCCTGTACCAATTCAGGAAGGTGTTAGTTGTTATCGATTCGTTTGATGTGCTTGAGCTTTTAATTTTCCATATGCTTATGGACTTTCCTTTTTGAAATTTTTCAGGTTAATATTTTTAGATTTATATCCACCAACTTATATAAGAGAAACTAACATTTTTACAAAGAGTCTGGTTGTGTCTCTGATGTTCATTTTGTGAAAAATATTATTTATATACTCTCAAGTAAAATTAGAGATTTGGTATTTTGAAAAAAATATTTCAAACCCCTACTGTCTAGTGATATTTGATTTGCTAAGTCAGATAGGCAGTCCTGAGGGTAATTTTTATTTCAAAGCCGCACCATGAACACTAAATGGTGCCAAAAAAAAATCAATAGAATATCAAGGTATCATTAGTTTTACGATGGTCAATAGAATGACATTTATATCACATATTTAACATATGACCAGAACTTCATATGAAAGGAAATTCACGGTATAAATAAATGAAAACTCAACATGTAAACTCATACTATTAGAATTAAATAGTAGGCAACAGTAGTGTTAAGGAATGCACTCCGGGTGTTGGTTTGGATTTATGTAGCATAATCTTTAGTTTACTTCACATCGGTTTAGAAATTTGTTCTTTTTCATTTTGTTTGGATTTCTGTAATAATTTTTTTTTTTTCGATTTGTAGATTATCCCTATAATATCTTTTCCTTTTATGGATTTATCGATTCTCTAACAAATCCATTAAAACAATTTAAATTTTTAAAAATAAAAGTAAACTCATAAACAACTCTAAAAGGAACGATACGGGTAATACCGACATGTGAATCCATACTAAGTCAAAATGTTATACTCGGGAATACGCACAATTGGTATATTGACAGATTGGATGCATATTTTTGGAACCTAAATAGTAAATGCACCTTGTGGGTGAGTTAAAACTGAAATATTATATTAGTCAATTTTGAGTTCCTGTCGTTCATGTTCGCAAATGTACTTGTCTTAATGTCATTTTGTGTTTCTTTGTTGTAATAGGTATTTGTTTTATAGTGATCACGATTATACTACAATGTTGACTGCTGTACCCAAACTTTTGACGTTTTTACCTAATATGTCTATTTGTTTTGCTCACACAGTGTTGTATTGTTAATAATATAATGGAATGGTATGCGATTATCATACAAGTGAGAGGTTTAATTAGCTATAAAATCTGGTTTTATTCACCATTTTCTACATAAGGAAATGGCTGTACCAAGTGAGGAATATGAAAGTTGTTTTTCCACTGAATTTCGTTAGATGTGTTTGAGCTTTTAATTTTACCATTTTATAGAGGATTATCCGTTTTGAGTTTTCCTCGGAGTTCGGTATGCTTGTTATTTTTCTTTTTTAAGTAACTAGTGTATATCAATTGCTTTGGGTTTTTTTTTTCATCTGTCGTTTGTGGTTGGAAACAAGTAATATCAAAAAGATCAGTGGTCGCCGGTCACAATTTATAACCTAAATTGGGGTTGCAACTAAGTAATTATAGGTTTTAATACTGTGTGTTTTGGTCTATGTAATGTAAGTGTTACAACTCTGGTTTTTTTAGTTGAATTCATGAAAATATAAAGGAAAGTACTGCGTCCCACCGGGGACATAATGCATAACGATGGAAACGATTTGGATGATCAAATGAAAATCTAACACGTCATCAAAGGTAAAATCACAAAAATACTAAACTCAGAGGAAAATTGAAAACGGAAAGTCCCTGATCAAATGGCAAAATCAAATAATAAAACACATCAAACAAAATGTCATATTCCCGACTTGGTACAGGCATTTTCAAATGTAAAAAATGCTGGATTGATAAATAAAGGCAACAGTAGGCTGTTCGAAAATCATTAATCGATTGAGAAAAAAAAAAAACAAATCCGGGTTACAAACTAAAACTGAGGGAAACACATCAAATTTAAGAGGAGAACTACGACACAACAGAAACACAACATTTAAAAGTAACACACACAGAAACGAACTCTAATATAACTATGGCCATTTTCCTGACTTGGTACAGGACATTTTAAGAAAAATAATTGTAGGTTGAACCTGGTTTTGGGATATGCCAGACCTTCCCCTTTAATGGCAATGTTAAATATAACATTAAAATGACAAACTAACATGACAGGACTACAATACAAATAATGGTTTTATAGCGCTTAACCTCTCACTTGTATGACTTTCGCATCAAATTCCGTTATTTCAACAATAAACAATAGTAAATTCAACTGAAAACTGCCGGATTATAACTTCACTGAACAAAGTTTAGTCAGACTATCAATTAGATATAAGATATAAGATACTTTGACATGATTTACAAAAACAAAATGATTATAAAAACCCAAATGAAAAAACTAGATTCAATAGGTTATTCATCTGGTTTCTATACTAGTATTCATTGATGTACGTAAACATGGTAAAATTGGAGGCTAAAATAATTTACCACTTTTGAGATCTTGTAAATCCGTTAAAGAAAAGGAAATTAGTTTTATAAACTATTTATTAAACATTGTAAATAATATAATGACATACATTAGAATATCGCAAACAATGATATAATGAAATAAGTAGAAATATTGAATGAACTATTAAACGTTGTATATCTATTTCAAACAGTAGTTGACACATTAAAGACTTAATTACCAATATCGTAAACGAAATCGTAAATCAGTAACAGATAAATGTTGGCCTTATAATGTATTTTAACTTTACTTAACATATATATATGTCTGCCACTGAAAGCTTTATTTTTGTGAAGCCCAGGTGGTCGTGTGGTCTAGCGGGACGGCTGCAGTGCAGGCGATTAGATGTCACGATATCACAGTAGCATGGGTTCGAATCCCGGCGAGGGAAGAACAAAATATTTGCGAAAGCAAATTTACAGATCTAACATTGTTGGGTTGATGTTTAGACGAGTTATATATATATATATAGTTTTGAAACATTGCGGATTTTTTCTAGTCAGCAGTTTAGTGAAAGGGGTTTATTTAATCTTTTATTTAGGGGGGGTTGCACCAATCTCAAACTGCTATACTTTATGCTTAAACGATGATGGCTATTCCTATAAGACCATCGATGCTGTTATGTGCAAATGTAGACCAAGTCGCAGTTTGTATATTATGGGGAAAAAGTTTATATATAGGATTTGTAATGTTTCCCCTGGTGAAAACATTTCTGCTAGTCACAAACACGGCGGTTGACATAGATTTGCGATTACTTTTCTTTATAATGATTCCTGTCACCCATGTAGGTGGAACTGTTATTCTATGTAATGTTTTGTGGAGGAGTTTCTCTGTTTATTGTTGTTTTGTTTTTGTATGGTATTGTATTTCGTGTTTTAGTTTTAATTCTGCATTGTGGATGGCTGTTATATGTTTAAGTAATAAGAAGAAATATAATAGTGTTCTTTTTTAAAGGGATGCAGGAATTTGCTGTATGATTTAAGAGAAAAGCTGTCTCACATTTTAATGACAAGTTTTTTCATATTTCAGTAATTAATGTATAGTATTGAAAGGTAAAAAGTAAAATAACAAAATACCACACTCCAAGGAAAAGAACGTCATTTCAAAGCAAACCCACTTCACCTGCCAATGCGCATGTTTTATATGTTAAACGGTTTATTACATTTGTTTTTCATAAAAATCCTACAATAATTCGACCTCGTGCATCACTGAGGAGATATTAATTGTCGAAATGCACATCCAGTACAGTACTAGTGAAACCCTTACCAATAACATTGTTACTGTGAAAAGGCGTTAAACCGTATTCAGGTAATTTTCTATTTAAATTCTACTCCCAAATAATGCAATGGACAATATATCTGTCAAAATGGTAGATGGACATTGACTATCGAGTTTGGGTACTGATATTTATAAAAATTTCATATGCCTTAATCCTTTTTTTCTGTGAATGAACTTCTTATGTGTCATAGATGGATACCCCATATCCTTTGTTTTTCTATGTTTATTTATACATTGTATTAGGTTACATAAAAATTATGCGTTTTTCAAACTGTTTATACGTCTCTAAACTAAATCCGTTGAATGTATACTATTTATACATTAGTATGGGTAAACATGCTAAACATGATTTGCTTGAAATGATTGGCAACCAAACCACATCTTCAACTACACTTACAAACGATCAAGCATTCGAATAGACATACAGCCGGTATTTCTATACCCAGCTACAGGGTATTTTGGTGACTTGTATTTTCTTACATTAATAGAGGCAACAGTAGTATACCGTTGTTTGAAAGTCATAAATTGATTGAGAGAAGAGCAAAACTGGGTTAAAAACTAAAACCGAGTAAAGCACATCAACACACATAACAGAAAATGATATACACTTCAATATAATTTTAACTCACATTTTTTTCACAATTGCTCCCGCTTCCTTTGCATAACAAAGTTGTATAATGTCGTTACTAGATAAAAAGAATTTTATTGAACCATTGAACTGTACAAGCAAGTAAACTGCACTACAAGGTAACTTTAAGTGTAAACTAATCAAGATAAACATTTTAAATCCCATTGTTCTTCTTTGGTGCTTAACGAAAATATTTAACATGTCACATTTTATCTGATACATGCTGACGACTGTCTGTATTTATTTAACAGCTTACGAAAACAAAGGTCAAACTTGTAACATCTTTATAAGATAAGATTTTTTTCTGTTTGTGCAATTTTTAAAAAGGAATTATTCTACAAGCTTCCTTATAAGATATAAAATTATTAAATAATTTCCATTCTTTATGGTGGATAACAGTTCAATTATCATAACATGTATTGCCATTTTGATTAAGACGTATTCTGGTACGTACGTATCTTCCAACGTTTGACCTAAACATCATCCGGTGTATGACCTACATTTGACACTGCAACGTATATCGGCCTTTAAATGTTTCATGACAAACATAGATCAAAATACTATACCCTATGAGTTTATTTATACCATTAATCAAATAGTCGTTTATATTGGTGGGTGTTCTTTTAGCAGTAAAACGAGAAACATTTTTTTTTAGCAATACTAGTTAAATTTACAATGTACGGTATAACAGAGATAAATTGGTGATGTCCTATCACTTAATAATCCTTATTCCAGTCAGTACTTGCATTTCATATATCCCAGTGAACTTTAGGTTAACATGGTTAATGATACGACTGATACAAGAAGGACTGTATCATGCATTGATCTTTTTCTCAGTATTGACACAGATGGACGACTTCACATAAAAATCTGCGACAAACGGGATGATTTCGAATTCCCAACTATCAATTTCCAATCTCTCAGCAGAAACACACTCTCTGCTCTGTCGTATGGTGTTTACATATCTTAATTGATACGTAATGCTAGTGCAAATTCACACTATACTGACTTCATATACAGTAGTGTGCTGCTTACGCAGAAACTACTCCAACAGAGTTATGAGAAGGAAATATTTAAAATGACACTCTGTAAATCTTATGGATTCCATCACGAATTGGTTGATCTGTACGATGTGTATGTACTAACAAATGCCATTTTGCCACGTCTTAGACTGTGGTTTAACATCTATGTTGTCTATGGCGAACATGACCTATTCCCGAATATGACTTTTATACCAAGTGTGAATTTGCATTGATATATACGACCTGTCTCGTAATCCAACATTCATGGTTTTTTTTTTATGTTTCTGTTAAGGTTTCAGTTGGATAATGTGTTATGTCTTATAAGTTTGTAGTCCAATTGTCATGTAGTGTCTGTGATGGTAGATGTTTGTTGTTGATCTAAGGTTTGCATATTGTGTCGACTATCATATCATTTGTTTGTGAGTTTCTCTGAAAAAAGTGTACTTCCGTGTGTTTGTTTTGTATTTATGTCACGTAGTTTTGTAATTTTGGCGATATCATTTAAACATATTCATATAAGCGGGTAGTTTGGTTAGCAATAAAACCAGGTTCAACCATCTTTTTTAGCTCACCTGGCCCGAAGGGCCAAGTGAGCTTTTCTCATCACTTGGCGTCCGGCGTCCGTCGTCCGTCGTTAGCTTTTACAAAAATCTTCTCCTCTGAAACTACTGGGCCAATTTTTACCAAACTTGGCCACAATCATCATTGGGGTATTTAGTTTAAAAATTGTGTCCGGTGACCCGGCCAACCAACCAAGATGGCCGCCATGGCTAAAAATAGAACATAGGGGTAAAATGCAGTTTTTGGCTTATAACTCAAAAACCAAAGCATTTAGAGCAAATCTGACATGTGGTAAAATTGTTAATCAGGTCAAGATCTATCTGCCCTGAAATTTTGAGATGAATCGGACAACCCGTTGATAGGTTGCTGTCCCTGAATTGGTAATTTTGCTGTTTTTGGTTATTATCTTGAATATTATTATAGATAGAGATAAACTGTAACAGCAAAAATGTTCAGCAAAGTAAGATCTACAAATAAGTCAACATGACCAAAATGGTCTGTTGACCCCTTTAGGAGTTATTGCCCTTTATAGTCAATTTTTAACCATTTTTCGTAAATCTTAGTTATCTTTTACAAAAATCTTCTCCTCTGAAACCACTGGACCAAATTAAACCAAACTTGGCCACAATCATCATTTGGGTATCTAGTTTAAAAATTGTGTCCGGTGACCTGGCCAACTAACCAAGATGGCTGCCATGGCTAAAAATAGAACATAGGGGTAAAATGCAGTTTTTGGCTTATCACTCAAAAACCAAAGCATTTAGAGCAAATCTGATATGGGGGTAAAATTGTTTATCAGGTCAAGATCTATCTGCCCTGAAATTTTGAGATGAATCGGACAACCCGTTGATAGGTTCCTGCCCCTGAATTGGAAATTTTAAGGAAATTTTGCTGTTTTTGGTTATTATCTTGAATATTATTATAGATAGAGATAAATTGTAAACAGCAAAAATGTTCAGCAAAGTAAGATCTACAAATAAGTCAACATGACCAAAATGGTCTGTTGACCCCTTTAGGAGTTATTGACCTTTATAGTCAATTTTTAACCATTTTTCGTAAATCTTAGTTATCTTTTACAAAAATCTTCTCCTCTGAAACTAATGGGCCAAATTAAACCAAACTTGGCCACAATCATCATTCGGGTATCTAGTTTAAAAATTGTGTCCGATGACCCGCCCAACCAACCAAGATGGCCGCCATGGCTAAAAATAGAACATAGGGGTAAA
This sequence comes from Mytilus galloprovincialis, assembly GCA_037788925.1. Taxonomy (NCBI): domain Eukaryota; kingdom Metazoa; phylum Mollusca; class Bivalvia; order Mytilida; family Mytilidae; genus Mytilus; species Mytilus galloprovincialis. The sequence goes on from CM075331.1 coordinate 679,736, forward strand.
ATGCAGTTTTTGGCTTATCACTCAAAAACCAAAGCATTTAGAGCAAATCTGACATGTGGTAAAATTGTTTATCAGGTCAAGATCTATCTGCAACAACAAAAGAGAGTTTTTAACGACCTCAGCTGGCTATACAACCCTTGCACAATCAACTGAATTTTGCAGAAATCATTAATAGGATAGATTGCCCTTATATGATAATTTTTTATTACCTTTTTGGGTTTTTTTGGCAAAGGGGGAGCAGGGGGTTGCGCAACAACAAAACAACTTCACAACTTTCTCATTACTTTGCATTTCTCGTTAGATAAATTTTACAAAATTCTCCCTTGAAACAACTGTCAAATTTAAACAAACTTGGTTTAAATCACCACTAGGATATCCAGGGACCACTGTGTATGATGACCCTGCCTGCCCACATGGCTGAAATAAAACAGGTTTCAAATGCACTTTTTAGTATTATAGCTCTGAAACTAAACGACAGTACAACAGTTGCATTTATCCTGCATCAATTGTAAATAAAAATATCAGGTGAGCGACACAGGGTCCTTGGACCCTCTAGTTTAATTTCCTGAACCAAGTCAGAGTATAGTAGTTGGTTTCATATAGTTCGTTTCTAAGTATGCTGGTGTTTTTTTTTTTATTGCACTTTAATGTTCCTGTTGTTCCTTTGTTTTCCTATTGATGTGTTTCCATTGGTTTAAGTTTGTAGCCTGGATTTGTTTTCTCTCTATCGATTTCACATTTGAACACCAGTATTCTACAGTTGCCTATATTTATGTTACAAATGCCCAATTATAGCAACTTATAGAAACTTACTTTTAATCCTTTCTATCACTATCTCAGGTAGTGTTACTTAATTTCATTTACCGATATCATTTATCCCTATAATGAAAGCTGTGAAGAGCAATGGTGACAATTAAAACTATCATTACTTCAATGTTGTCTACCTCAGGTGCTCACCTAAATAACCAAAAATAATGTTGTCAAATAAAACCAAAACAAACCCCAATATTTATTTCAAGTATGAAAGGAAAACAAACGTAGATTCATATATTAAGGGGGATAACACTGGTACCATTTACAAACTGTTTGTGAAAAATGCTTTTTTTGAGGCCAAAAACAGTCCACCGTCAATCAATTTCATAAAGTGGTTCTCAATTGATCATCTAGAAACCACAATTTTTTTTGAATTATCTAACAATCAAGTACCATAACTCTTTGGATAGATGGGCATGAGAATTTCTCTTTTAAACAGGAATAAACAAGAATGTGTCCTTAGTACACAAATGCCTCACTCACGCTATCATTTTCTGTGTTCAGTAAACCGTGAAAAGGGTGGTCAATACTCTAATTTGGGCTTACAATTAGAAAGAACATATCAAAGGGAACAGTACGAAGTTTCAAGTTGATTGGACTTAAACTTCATCAAAACTTTAACCTAAAGCAGGACAGACGTATGGACGAACAAACCGACGCCTAGACTGAAAACATATTGCATTAGGTTTTACTATACTATACTATACAAACTATGAACTACAAAAACTTTTTGTTAATGAATAAGTCAGATAGGTTTGAATTTCTAAGTCAGTTGTGTTGTTTATCTGTGACATATGTTTACACAGTTTGGACCCTATTATTCTCATTTGGAGTTCCGAATGTGCTTCTACTGATTTCTCAGTTTAAAATTTTATATGATATATTTCATTCTGAAACGTTTTTACCATAAACCCCATTGATAAGCCATCTATACAAAGTATTAGAAAAGTATTCTTTTTGGACCCTCTTCACTAAATGGTAAAGGGCAAAACCCCCAAATCATGTCTTATAAAAACTTATCATGAATGCATTACCATCAATTATTTATCTGTCAAATATATCATTACATAATAAAAATCAATAAATTATATATAAAAAAAATTCAATACAGATATGAAATTTTTATCATGTTAAACATTTTAATTTGCATTGTGAACAGATACATAATAACATATGTTGATATAAATGCAATGAATGTGTCTAATCCAAACGACTTCTATTTATGTATGTTAACTGTTCTTAAGGAGTATTGCTGACATGTAATCAGCTACCACAGAATCTCCACGAGTCCATCAGTATTTTCCACTAGTAAGGGTACTTCTTGTCCAGCCTAGATCATCCTGCTATAGGGTTAGCATGTACAGTAATGTCCTGAATTCTACTCTCATTTAAAGGTTTATATGTCTTTTCATCTACTGGTTGCTTTTCAAACTCATCCAACGTGTCAAAACCATCAATTACTCTGTAAATTTAGATAAAATTTAAATATTTTAATGAAATGTTCTCAACACTGTAATTAAGAAAAATATAGAATTCAAGGTACATAGAAAATGATAAAACCTACATCTTGTATATGGGTCATTATCAAAAAAAGTGCAAATTTCGACGAGGTAATATTTTAAACAAGAGTGCACACGCTGAAATGTCTCGCCTTCTATACTAATCATTGATAATATGTTGATAGTCCTAAGTATAAAGCTAAGCTTTAATACAACTGTCACATAAACTTAACATTAACCAAGATAACTAAACAAAGACCAATGAACCTTGAAAACGAGGTCAAGGTCAGATGAACCATGCTAGGCAGACATGTACAGCTAACAATGCTGCTATACAACATATATAGTTGACCTATTACTTATAGTTTAAGAAAAATAGACCAAAACACAAAAACTTAACACTGTGCAATGAACCGTACAAATGAGGTCACGGTCAAATAAAACCTGCGCCACTGACATAAAGATCATAAAATATTTCCATACACCAAATATAGATGACCTATGGCATATATTATTAGATAAATAGACCAAAACTCAAAAACTTAACTTTGACCACTGAACCATGAAAATGAGGTCAAGGTCACATGACATCTGCCCGCTAGACAGGTACACCTTACAGTCCTTCCATACACCGAATATACTAGCCCTATTGCTTATAGTATCTGAGATATGGACTTGACCACCAAAACTTAACCTTGTTCACTGATCCATGAAATGAGGTCGAGGTCAAGTGAAAACTGTCTGACAGACATGAGGACCTTGCAAGGTACGCACATATCAAATATGGCTATCCTATTACTTATAATAAGAGAGAATTCAACATTACAAAAAATCTGAACTTTTTTTTCAAGTGGTCACTGAACCATGAAAATGAGGTCAAGGACATTGGACATGTGACTGACGGAAACTTCGTAACATGAGGCATCTATATACAAAGTATGAAGCATCCAGGTCTTCCACCTTCTAAAATATAAAGCTTTTAAGAAGTTAGCTAACGCCGCCGCCGAATCACTATCCCTATGTCGAGCTTTCTGCAACAAAAGTTGCAGGCTCGACAAAAATGATGTCATTGTTTAAAACATTTAAATGTGTCCCGCTATTCTATAGTATGGTAGCACAATATTCAGAAATATGCAATGGGCAAAATAAAGAGTTTCTTCAATTTTAACAATTTTAGGTCATCCTTTGATAGAATCGTGTCAATGGTGTTACCAATTTAAAGCATACATTTAGGTACTACATATTATTGTTTAACATCAAACAACTGTTCCAATTTGTTGTTAAGGTTTAATCTACAACTCATTGACATTATTCATATATAGCTGTGCATTCTATTTAAACATAAATTTCAGAATACATTGTCGTAAAAAAGTTGGCTGTCCTAATTATGGCCGTTGTAAATACTAAACAAGAGTGCATACACTGAAATGTCTCGCCTTCTAAATTAATCATCGATATTATGTTGATAGTCCTAAGTATAAAGCTAAGCTTTATTACAACTGTCACATAAACTTAACATTAACCAAGATAACTTAACAAAGACCAATGAACCTTAAAAATGAGGTCAAGGTCAGATGAACCATGCTAGGCAGACATGTACAGCTAACAATGTTTCTATACATCATATTATATAGTTGACCCATTACTTATAGTTTAAGAAAAATAGACCAAAACGCAAAAACTTAACACTGTGCAATGAACCGTGAAAATGAGGTCACGGTCAAATAAAACCTGCGCGACTGACATGAAGATCATAAAATATTTCCATGCACCAAATATAGTTGACCTAGCTATGGCATATAGTATCAGATAAAAAGACCAAACCTCAAAAACTGAACTTTGACCACTGAACCATGAAAATGAGATCAAGGTCACATGACATCTGCCTGCTAGACATGTACACCTTACAATCATTCCATACAACAAATATAGTAGACCTATTGCATATAGTATGAGAAAACAGACCAAAACACAAAAATTTAACTATAACCACTGAACCATGAAAATGAGGTCAAGGTCAGATGACACCTGCCAGTTGGACATGTACACCTTACAGTCCTTCCATACACCGAATATACTAGCCCTATTGCTTATAGTATCTGAGATATGGACTTGACCACCAAAACTTAACCTTGTTCACTGATCCATGAAATGAGGTCGAGGTCAAGTGAAAACTGTCTGACAGACATGAGGACCTTGCATGAAAATGAGGTCAAGGACATTGGACATGTGACTGACGGAAACTTCGTAACATGAAGCATCTATATACAAAGTATGAAGCATCCAGGTCTTCCACCTTCTAAAATATAAAGCTTTTAAGAAGTGAGCTAACACTGCCGCCGCCGTAGCGGCCGCCGGATCACTATCCCTATGTCGAGCTTTCTGCAACAAAAGTTGCAGACTCGACAAAAATACACTCAAACTGAATATATGTGAATTCTATAAGATTAAATGATAATAGTATACCTAATCCTTTGTACACGACCTAAAAACACTCTCATTTATGAATAAAGATAAAAAATGTCGCATGTTTATATAGTAAAACCACGGACCCTTCAGTAACTCCAATGACACAAAAGTATCAGGCCTCGACAATGACGCTTGTCCGATTGTCCGGTACCAGAGGGAAAAAAAGGTCGGACAAGTAAAAGCTATATCAAGCTTGTCCAACGGGACAAGTAAAATTATTCTTTTGCATAACATGCTTACAGGTAACATTGCGAAGGGAGAAACTGTTGTAAATGCCCAAATCTTGTGAAAGATAACTCTTATTCTGCTAATTTGTCCTTTGGTTGCACCATTGACTTAAAAATGTTACATTTCCTTTTGGTGAAATTTTGTATTATAAAACCAACATACACCTCCTAAATCATTAAAAAATGTTTGTATGTATCAAAATGCAATAAAAAGTGATAAATCATAATAACAAATGATATGAATAATATTCCTATTTCAAGTCTGAAAGGATTTATAGTAAAAAATAACAGGTAATTCTGGCCATCTTCAAGGGTTTAAGAAAACATTAAAAATGTTTTTATAACATTTCATACTGTTAACTGTATATTGTGTATCACAAACATTCATATCTAACATATGCAAGTGTTATTTTGATATATTTTCATGTCTGTGACTTAAAAAGACCCAATAACATAGTTTTGCATGTTTTTTGGATAATGACTCATATATATCCTGACTAATTCAACAAGCAAACATTTTTAAATGTCTCACCTTTTTATATTTGGAAAGTAAAATGCAAATGCTGATATTAAAAAAGCGATTTTTATTCTTAAACATATAAGTTATGCAATTTATCCAAAATTAATGAACCATGACTGACAGTAGGATGCCAAACAATCTCTATGGAAATGAAATTTGAAAGTGCTTATATAGCTGCATACCAAATATTATTTACCTAGCCTATTTATTCCCCAATAACTGACATAATCACAAACTAATACAAAACAACTAAGCAAAATTTTCAAAGTCAATGGACCAAGACTGAGTGGGCAGAATCAAACAATCACAATAGGAATAGATATACCAATACTAAAACAATCGAATACCAAGTATCATTGACCTACCACTAGTGGTTCCCTATAAACTGACTTAATTACAAACTTATACCTAATACATGCTTATTATACCTAATACATGTTTATTATACCACTGTCCCATGTTAATGGAAGGGTTTGGGTCAATAAACTAGTTCTGTATGCATGTGCCTGTCCCGAGTCAGGAGCCTGTAATTGAGTACTGTGGATTCATTTATTTTCGTGGGTATCAATTTTCGTGGATAGAGAAAAAAAGGCGTTTCGTGGTATACGTAAATTCGTGGTATACGTAAATTCGTGGATCGCTGATTACAACAAAAAAAATTAGATACGTAATTCGTGGATTTCTTTTTCATTTAGGAGATCATATAACATCCTTGGTTCGATCAATAAAAAAACAAAACAAAAAAGAAGGAATTCATTGAAAAAGTTTTGAATTGTCAAAATCCTCGCTTAATTGGTCATTCTAGGTTAAAGTGTTCATTGATAACTTCGATTACAATAATGGGCAGAGACAACTAATTATGTGTTTGTTTTACAATTTATAAATTCTTGTCTGAATTCTATAAGGCATTCAAAACTTTATGATTGAAAGCTCATTTCCCTAATCACGATATAATAAACAGTCATGTAAGTATAAGGTGTGAAAATAAATGTTCCTGTCATAAACAATATTACCTACGGGCAATATCCCCGTACTTAATCCTATTAATTTTTAATCACAGGTAAACCAAACTATGACACGGTAATTAACAACTTGCAGTTATTTTCCATGAACAGTTTTAATCAATTTTAAAAAGTAAATTATCACTGATATTCGATATATTTATTATAGATTTAATCAAAATACTTGTATCTCCTTTCAATAAAAATCACGTGTTATGTTACAATGTTTATCGCTAGTCAACACTATACTAGAACTGCATAACATAACCGGAAATAAACATCCAACTCCATACACATTTCTCGGGATTATTCTTCGTTGAATTCTTAAATTCGTGGTTTGCTGTGACCCACGAAACCCACGAAAATTGGTATACCACGAATAAAAATGAATCCACAGTAGTTCTTGTTTATTGCTGTTTATCATAATTTGTTTTTGTATATTGTTTTGTATAGTGTGTTCTGGTTTGTGCTGTTACACCACTGTCCAAGATTAGGAGAGGGTTTAGCGCCATCTAACTAGTTTAAACCCATCACATTCTTTACCAGCATGTCCTTAGTCAAGAACCTGTAGTAAACTGGTTGTCGTTTGTTTCTCTGTAACACATACGTTTTTTGTTCATTATTTTGAACATAAATTGGGTCTTTTCTTGTTTGAATTATTTTACATTTGTATTTTCTGTGTCATTTGGTCTCTTTTAAATTGTCTCATTGGCAATCATTCATCTTCTTATTTATATATAGCAAAAGTTTCAAAGCTAATAGATAACAACTGAGAGGCAGGCAAAATAATTAACATGGAAATAAGATGCACCAATGCTTATAAAACTTCATACCTAATTTCATTGACATATAAAACTGACGAAAAAAATGACAAACAAATACATTGTTTACACCACAGCTGCCATAACAACATAGTCCTATGTCTCATTTCTTAACTCTGTCAAGGTGACGCAAAAACAAAGTAACACAGACTTGCCTTGTTGATTTTGTGTAGTCATGGATGACTGGCCTCATGAACTCGTAAAGTCATGCAAGACTGATCTCGTCAACTTGTGTTGTCATGAAAAAGACTAGCCTCATTAATATGGACTGATCAGGTTTAGACCACAAAAAAATACTTAAAATCTAAGCTTACTTTCCAAATACTGTATACTTCATATCTAGATGTGGCTGTTTGGCGTATGAGAAAAAAAACTGTGAACCATTAGAATCTGGGCCATTGTTTGCCATGGAAACTACTCCTCTCACATTGTGCTGAAATATCAAAAATATCATTCTTTATGGGAGAGCCTTCCAAGTAATGCTTATGAATGTTTTAAAAAATATCTTAAATACTCACGCAATATTTCGCTAAACAAATTAGCTTCATCAGGCATGTGCAGACATCTCAGTAAAATTGGAAGCTGTTAGGGAAATTTTTGCAGCTTATTGTACATGACTTTTAAATATATATATATTTTTGCATTTTTCAAATTATGAATCTAAGACTAAAATATCCATCAGTACACATCCAAAATCAAATGGATTTAGCATAAAGACTTTATTATTAGTCAGAGAAAAACATGACTTTCTCCTACAGGGACTTGATTCAAACACTTAAAATAATTTTACCATTTATAGTTCAAGTGAAAATAACCTTTGACAAAAATAGACAAGTTTTCACCAAACCACTAAAGATGTAAGCCATTTTAACTTTTAGTTGTAAATACAAAAATTAAAAGATGTGGTATGATTGCAAATGGGACAACTTTCAACCAAATAGTTTACACCTCTGCCTTTTAAATTGTAATCCCTATTCAGAATCTGGGAAAACAGATAACATGACTTTTATTTATGATAACTCTTATTAAGATAGGGAAAAACAGATCACATGACATACTTTTAGATTATCTTATAGTTCAAAATCTGGAACAAAAAATCACTTGCTTAACTTTGACTTGTTTAGTGTTATTTCAGATTCAGAATCTGGGAACAGAGACCACATGACATACTTTTAAGATTAGCTCAGATTTAAGATTCTGGAACAACAAATCACATGACTTACTTTTAGATTATCTCTGAGTTCATCTTCAAATTTCTGGCCCCATATACTGTTACCACCTTTACCTGTTCCTAAAAATTTCAAATAAAACAATCACAGCATATCTTCTCTTACATGTTCAATATGACATTATATATTTATGTGAAACTTACTAAGAAGAAGAACTTTTGTTCATATTTGGTATTGATTTCGAGGTCACATTAAACAACAACTTATGTATTATCAAAATGATAATGTCGGATCACCTGTATGTAGTTAGTAACCTCAATTTTAATAGTTTGTCTTTGGACATTTCAAGGAGATGGATTTTCTCTCTTGAGCCGGTACGAGTTTTGATGACGAACGATAATCTGTTTATCGCTATTTTCCGTATGACGACGTAGATGTTTACGTTGACAATGGCATGTGCTCCCATAATTTCTTGCTATAATTTTTCATATCACTCTACTATGCTGAGAAAGGAAATTATCAGTCAGTTTAAGATCAAAGGAAAATTTTGTAAAATAGCAATAATTCTATTTACCTGTTGGATCCCCTGTCTGTAACATGAAACCTTTAATGTTTCTGTGGAATATGCATCCATTGTAGTAATCACTTGCACATAATGCTAAAAAATTCTGTAAAAAACAACAAGTCACTTAAGTAAATTATATTAATATCTGTACTGTAGTAATGGACTTAAATACTTAAATAAGGTCAATTATCATGATTATAGAAGTAAATTATTTCACTAAACCCAGGTTCATTCCACTCATAACTATAGTTAGAATATATGGCAAAGTCATGGTAAAAAACTTTGACATTATATACATGTCATCACAGTTTTGACATAAATAGACAGCAGGTAGATCTCAACATTCTAATCATGTTTGCCCCTGTTAAATTTTCATTTTTCATAGAGGTTTTCAAGATAGTATACAAAACTTGCATTATATCACTCTGTTATATCTTTTCGCAATGTTGGTCTTGTTGGTTGGCAGGAGGGGTCATTGGACAAATTTATAAAACTAGATACATGAATAATGATTATTGTCAAGATTGATTAAATTTTACCCTGTGGTTTCAGAAGAAAATATTTTCATAAAAGTTAACAACCAGGGACAACAAATGATGAGAAGAGCTCACATGGCCTTAAGCTAAGTGAGCAAATTAAACACTAAGTATGATCTGATCACTGAGCAAAAATCTTATCTTATAGTTACCTCACATGTGACTGGACAGCTCTCACAGAACAACTCAATCTTTATGTCTCCAAGGTCAGTGTGAAGAGTCACAGACTAAAAGTAGTACAAATAATATCTTTATTAAGTACAACACACATGATATATACATGTATATATGTTACAGGGAATTTGTAAAATCAGGGATTTTGTAAAATCACTGAAGTTTCAGGGAATTTGTAAAATCAGTGAACTGATTATTGATTTTATAAAATCCCTAAAATAATTAAGATATTTTCTGCAGATTCACTGATTAAATTCAGGGAATTTGTAAAAATAAATTCATTCTTTTTGATTTAAAATTTCTGTGAAAACGCCACAGCAGTAACACTCAATAAGTTTGAGGTGAATCTAGCCTTTATATTAAAACTAACTTTATGCACTAAACAACTGACATACTGTAAAAAATAGTTAGGCACAGATGTCTTAAATCAAGAGCAAATATGTATATTTTTAGAGGGATTGATAAGATATTGATTCCTGAATGGTCCAAAACAACAAAAATGACATGTCCCTAGACTGCCTGTTCAACATTCATACTCTAAAAAAGGTAGAAATAAAAGTTATTTTTACTAAATATAAGTTCTTTAATAATTCAAAAGTATGTTTAGAGCGAACATATTTTAATAAACAGATTTTGACAAAGGATTTTTAATTCTAGAAGGTCATGAAGGTGTCCATTACGAAACGAAGTCATTAAAATTTGATAATAAACAGTTTTATAAAATCCATGTAATTGTTTTTTGCAAGAGATAGAAACATTAGGGTCTTACAAAAGAAGTGATGCGAGGGCCTCAGGGAAGATTAGTTTATTGTAACTAACTGAGTTTACCGTCTTTAGATAAAGAATTTATTATTATTATTATTATATATGACGGCAGTTAAATTAATGGTAAAAAAAAAATGAGCACATCAAATGGACCAGAGTGATACCGTATTACTACAAAACGGGTCAAATCTCCTTCAGTATCTGCTTTCAAAATTATGAAAAAAATATCAGAGTACAGCTTAATACGTGCTTTGATGAATATGATCAGTCTTTTTACTATTGTAATATACAGATTGTGGGGAAAAAATAAAACATTTGAATATCTCCACTTAGTAACAAAACGGTCACATACGATACAAGTATGGGAGAAAACGTTTCGTAGTGGACACTACCACTACCATGTAGTCTTTTTTTACTCTTTTTCAATTATATTCGTGCAAAACAAATAACAAGGGTTAGTTTCATGTAATGTTTTTATTAACCTAGAATAGGGTTGATGTCAACTACCAAACTTTTTGTCCACTACGAAATGGTTTTGTCGCCTACGAAACACATCAAAATGTCCACCATGTAACATGAGTTGTTCCTTCATATGTGAAGTACTGTCTAATCTTTATCGATAAACAAGAGGCTGGCACAACGACAGCAAACCGGATTTATTAACATTTATTTGTGTCCAGGCAATATCACAAGAACCATAACTGACTGATGAACGGTGAAAGTGAAAATCTTCAATATAAAATTGGACCTCCATTTTGTCATCAGTATCAACATATTAAAAATTTGAAAAGCTTAGGTTGAATGGTTCATGAGTAAATGCAACAACATGAATGGAAACGCCATTTTTTAATCTTTCAAGAACCATAACTCCTGAACGGTAAAAGTCAAAATCCACATTATTGACCTTGACCTCCATTTTGTCATCAGTAACAACATATTAAAATTTGAAAGGCTTTGATTGAACAGTTCATGAGTGAATGCACGGACGCGACTGGATATGCAATTTTTCAATCTCTCAAGAACCATAACTCCTGAACGATAAAAGTCAAAATCGTCATTATTGAACTTGACCTCCATTTTGTCATCAGTAACAACATATTAAAATTTGGAATCTTTGGTTGAACAGTTCATGTGTAAATGCACAGACACAACTGGAAACGCCATTTTTCAATCTTTCAAGAACCATAACTCCTTAACGGTAAAAGTCAAAATCGTCATTATTGAACTTGACCTTCATTTTGTTGTCAGTAACAACATATTGAAATTTTAAAAGCTTTGGTTGAACAGTTCATGAGTAATTGCACAGACAACATTTGGTTGCCGCCCGCCTGACTGCCCGACCGCCGTACATCCCCAAATCAATAACCAACATTTTTGTCACAAAAATCCGGTTAAAAATGGTTTTCCAATTCAGAAAAAAAATTAGATCTTTCTAGTATATATATAAAGTAAAATAAACTGGAATGTCTAAAGGAGACATTTAAAACTGTAATAAGATCTGTGTTTAGAAGCAGTTTTGTAGTGGAAAAATGTCCCCTACAAAACAGTACATAAATTATGAAAATAATATCATTTTAAAGAGTATCTACAAATGTACGATTGCACTTTTTGTTTACAAACAGGTCTGTAATAAAGGTATTCAAAATAACTCTTGAAATTAAAATTTAGACATGCTGATTTTCCATTTTTTTAGGTCTGAAAGTCACGCTTTTATTGAAAAACGCCCTTATATGCCTTTAGGTCATTATCATTATACACTAGTTTTAGTTCACAGTGTTTTTTAAACAAATAATAACATTAGATGTATGTTTCATCATAATACGTTACTCTGATTGGCTACACTGCAATCTCGCGTTATTCCTTAGTCAATATTCATTACACAATAAAATGTATCATTCATGATGACAAGAGATCCCACAATAAAGTGCACAGGTAAATTAAATAAAAACTTGATAAAAATCGTGTTTTCATGGTCAACGCTTTTACACCCCAATAAAGTTACAAAAAGAAGTATTCAATTCTTAAATACATTTCAAAATTATTAGCCTATTTTTATATTAAGAAAATCACATTTCTTATAACAAGTTAAACGTGTAATCAGGGATTTTACAAAATCCCTAGCTCTATTTTCAGTGATTTTATAAAACCCTTAACAATTTCGAGATTTTACAAAACCACTGAAAGTGTTAGTGATTTTACAAAATCACTAATTAGTACCAGTAAACTTCTTAACATCTTCATGAGATGTTCTAACTTCATGAGATGTTCTAAGCACATGCTTGACCCGCAAATCTAAGATTGTTTTAAATGAGTAAACCTGTGCTTATTTGGGATGTATGTTGACCTACATGTACATGCATAAGTATATACATTATTCCATTCACATCCTATGGTCTCTGCTGGATAGTTGTCTCATTTGCATTCATATTACATTTCTTTTTCATTATATTCAATACATTTTAGTGTCTGACCTAGATGCTTGTTTAAGTTATCATGTTTATATTTGTGCAAATTGCAATGGAGGATTTCAAGAGTAAATTCAACAATTCTCATGGCGGAAATCTCAAAGCCTGGTCGGTTTGCCCAAAAATATGTTCGCTCCCCTTCACATTCGGCCCCCTTTTCATTTTCCCATCCTTTTAAATGGTTTTGTGTATAATCAGATAATAATTCTGTATTTGGCTTTACATTTTTTTTTTCATTGTTTCAAAATGAAGTTTAATTTTGAAAATGGTTTTTAGTGTTGAATACATCCTTAATCATGTTAATCATGTTTATGATGTTTTGGCCAGAGAATTGCTATAAATATATATATTTTTTCCATTGTTTCAAAATTAAACGACATTCTGATATCGTTTTTTGTGTTGATTAAATCTAAATCATGTTTTGGTAAAAAATTGTAAGTGTACATTTTGTACATGTTGTATTGCTATATAAAATATATTGATTTCCATTGTTTCAAAATAAAGTGACATTCTGACAATTTTTTTGTGTTGAATAAATTTTCATTGTTTTACTCATACCAAACTACCATGCAGCATGTGCTGTATTTACATCAAAGCAAGTTAAAACAGCATTAATCAATTCATGATTTTAACCAGATGCTCCGCAGGGCGCAGCTTTATACGACCGCAGAGGTTGAACCCTGAACGGTTGGGGCAAGTATGGACACAACATTCAAGCTGGAGTCAGCTCTAAATTTGGATTGTGATTAAATAGTTGACACAGCATAGGTTTCTGACACAGAATGAATGAGGTCTAATGAATTTAAAATTTTTGTTTTGCCTTTGAGCAATTCACTATGCTGTTGAATATTAATCCTCTCAAAAAATTGAAGCAATTTTCTTTTTATTGATGAAATCTGAAATGAGAAAAATTTACCCCCCCCCCAATTTTTTTTTCACATCCCCCTTTCCCTTATTCCAAAACTGATCTCAATTTAAATTTCTAATGGCCCCTAGCAATAACTACTCATTTAAATACATCATAAAATATTAAAATGTAATAAAAGTGCTTGTTATCACTGAATGGTAAGGATTGTTTTAATTTATCAGTTAATTGGTAGTAAAAGTGAATATACATTGTATATTGTATAAAACAATGATTTAAGTTGATTCAACTACTATTTTGGACAAAGAAAGATAACTCAAATTGAAAATTTTTTGCTATTGCACAATATTGTGCAATTAGATATTTCTTGCTATTGCGCAATACTGTGCAATTGAAAATACTTGCCATTGCGCAATACTGTGCAATTGAAGATTTCTTGCTATTGCACAATACTGTGCAATTGAAAATTTCTTGCTATTGCACAATACTGTGCAATTGAAGATTTCTTGCTATTGCTGAATACTGTGCAATTGAAAATTTCTTGCTATTGCACAATACTTAATATAATAATTTTGGATCCTGATTTGGACCAACTTGAAAACTGGGCCCATTATCAAATATCTAAGTACATGTTTAGATTCAGCATATAATCAAAGAAGCCCAAGAATTCAATTTTTGTTAAAATCAAGCTAAGTTTAATTTTGGAACCTTTGGACCTTTATGTAGACCAATTTGAAAACGGGACCAAAAATTAAGAATCTACATACACAGTTAGAATCGGCATATCAAAGAACCCCAATTATTAAATTTTTGATGAAATCAAACAAAGTTTAACTTTGGACCCCGATTTGGACCAACTTGAAAACTGGGCCAATAATCAAAAATCTAAGTACATTTTTAGATTCAGCATATCAAAGAACCCCAAGGATTCAATTTTTGTTAAAATCAAACTAAGTTTAATTTTGGACCCTTTGGACCTTAATGTAGACCAATTTGAAAACGGGACCAAAAATTAAGAATCTACATACACAGTTAGATTCCACATATCAAAGAACCCCAATTATTCAATTTTTGATGAAATCAAACAAAGTTTAATTTTGGACCCTTTGGGCCCCTTTTTCCTAAACTGTTGCGACCAAAACTCTCAAAATCAATCCCAACCTTCCTTTTATGGTCATAAACCTTGTGTTTAAATTTCATAGATTTCTATTTACTTATACTAAAGTTATGGTGCGAAAACCAAGAAAATGCTTATTTGGGCCCCTTTTTGGCCCCTAATTCCTAAACTGTTCGGACCTCAACTCCCAAAATCAATCCCAACCTTCCTTTTGTGGTCATAAACCTTGTGTCTAAATTTCATTGATTTCTATTTCCTTATACTAAAGTTATGGTGCGAAAACCAAGAATAATGCTTATTTGGGCCCTTTTTTGGCCCCTAATTCCTAAACTGTTGGAGCCAAAACTCCCAAAATCAATCCCAACCTTCCTTTTGTGATCATTAACCTTGTGTCAAAATTTCATAGATTTCTATTTACTTAAACTTAAGTTATAGTGCGAAAACCAAGAAAATGCTTATTTGGGCCCTTTTTGGCCCCTAATTCCTAAAATGTTGGGACCAAAACTCCCAAAACCAATCCCAACCTTCCTTTTGTGGCCATAAACCTTGTGTTAAAATTTCATAGATTTCTATTCACTTTTACTAAAGTTAGAGTGCGAAAACTAAAAGTATTCGGACGATGACGACGACGCAGACAATGACGCCAACGTGATACCAATATACGACCAAAAATTTTTTCATTTTTGCAGTCGTATAAAAAGGGCGCAATTGCAATTGCACCAATTTTAAAAAAATCAAATCTTTCATTTGCGCCACAAGGTTATATTTCATTTGCGCCAAAAATTAACTGCTTCATTTGCGCCATTTTACAGGTAATACAGGTAATATATAACAGGAAAGGATTTCTTATCGCTCTATCGTGAATATTAAAGATTGTTTATAGAGTATTACTGTGACTACAATAATAGTAGTCTCAGAGAAATACCCCAGGATAAATGATTCAGTTCAATCATACTCATTTCTAGATTTCTAAATACAAAACTGAAAATCACTTAGGTTTAGATATATTGTGTTCACATTTAAGATGTACATGTATCAATATGGACATTGTCAATTCAGAGACAAACCAAGGAAATAAGTCTCATCAGATGTTCTGAAAAATTGTGACAAGTCATTTAGGTGTCCTAAAAGACTTGTAAAGGTAGACTAACTTAACTTGTAAAGGCAGAATAACAACTGATATGGAACACAAAACAATTATCAAAACTTTGAACAATCGGGTAAACCAGCAGAAAGTATAATCTCAAAAACTCATTGAAAGGTATACTTAATACATGGTTTTATAATGACTTATTTCTGAGGAATAAGTTTTGACTAACAAAAACTTTATCAAAAGTGTTGGGTTTTTTTTAACATTATTTTTTTATTAATACATTTGTACCTGTGTTAACCATGTTAACTTGTATCATGCATATTTACCTGTAATATTGGCGCAAATCAAAGGTTTTATTATTGGTGCAAATGAAATATAGTTTGTGGCGCAAATGAAAGATTTTTTCGGCGCAAATGAAATGCCAATTGGCGCAAAAGCAAAGCACCGTTTTAAAACACATAAAAATAATATCAAATTTAGCTGTGAAAATACCAATTATCAGTAATCATACATGTACATAATTAACATTAACAAGTAATGAAGGTGATAAGGTCCTTTACCGTCAGGGGTGAAACGGTCATTTTCAGCTACTGTTAGTGTCAAATTTTACCGTGATTCGTCAGATGTCTCAATTAATTATCCTTACCGTTATTTGGGGAAAAAAATAGTGGGATTTGTCAAATTCAGCTGATTTTTTTTATTGTCTAAAAGAATGGGTACATTTTATTGTCATGCAATAAAAATTACCATGAATGTCATTTGGCAAGAATTTTTACTGTTATACATCATAAAGGTACCCCCATTATAACCCTCATTAATCATCAAATCAATATTAAAAAACCAGCATTTCATGAAATAATAACCCAATTATTTTTCTGGAAGATATAAGCATTAAAATGATTAAGGTATACATGTATGTTTATAAAGATATCTAATAATTCAACTGGAACTTGAATATAAAATGTTGGGTACAAACGAACCTATGGTCATGATGGTGCAAATGTGTAGGGTGCAAAAGTGTATTGGGAGTGAACAGACCTGATCAAATGCTGATACTGGAAATCCCAACATAAATAGGGAAAGTTTATCTCTTTAACAAATCTGATATAACTTTAACTTCAAACTATGCTTAAGTGTGTGACAGTTTAATTACTAAAACATGTATATACATGTAGATACATTTTGTACAGGTCTAACATTTTAACTGATGTGTAGAGATAAAGAAAATATATTATTCTTAGAATATACATGTATGATTGAAAGGACAATGACTTTTCAAGGTTTGTTTTTTTTAAATATACAGGATAAATGTATTTCCTAACAAAATTTATTAGTTATTTCTAAATTTTACTAATTTTAACATTTAAGGAATGACTGTAATATTTTTTCTGTCTATGAAGAAATAACATAAACCAGATGCTCCGCAGGGCGCAGCTATATACGACTGCAGAGGTTGAACCCTGAACAGTTGGGGCAAGTATGGACACAACATTTAAGCTGGATTCAGCTCTAAATTTGGATTGTGATTAAATAGTTGACACAGCATAGGTTTCTGACACAGAATGAATGTGGTCTAATGAACTTAAAATATTTTTTTTGCCTTTGAGCAATTCACTATGCTGTTGAATATTAATCCTCTCAAAAAAATGTTTGAAGAAATTTTCTTTTTATTTATGAAATCTGAAATGAGAAAAATTTAAACCCCCCCCCCCCATTTTTTTTCACATCCCCCTTTCCCTTTTTCCAAAACTGATCTCAATTCAAATTCCTAAAGGAGTTTGCAACAATAACTACTCATTTAAATACATCATAAAATATTTGGACCAACTTGAAAACTGGGCCAATAATCAAAAATCTAAGTACATTTTTAGATTCAGCATATCAAAAAACCCCAAGGATTCAATTTTTGTTAAAATCAAACTAAGTTTAATTTTGGACCCTTTGTACCTTAATGTAGACCAACTTGAAAACGGGACCAAAAATTAAGAATCTACATACACAGTTAGATTCGGCATATCAAAGAACCCCAATTATTCAATTTTTGATGAAATCAAACAAAGTTCAATTTTGGACCCTTTGGGCCCCTTATTCCTAAACTGTTGGAACCAAACCTCCCAAAATCAAACCCAACCTTCCTTTTGTGGTCATAAACCTTGTGTTTAAATTTCATTGATTTCTATTTACTTATACTAAAGTTATTGTACGAAAACCAAGAATAATGCTTATTTGGGCCCTTTTTTGGCCCCCAACTCCTAAACTGTTGAAACCAAAACTCCCAAAATCAATCCCAACCTTTCTTTTGTGGTCATAAACCTTGTGTCAAAATTTCATAGATTTCAATTTACTTAAACTAAAGTTATAGTGCGAAAACCAAGAAAATGCTTATTTGGGCCCTTTTTGGCCCCTAATTCCTAAAATGTTGGGACCAAAACTCCCAAAATCAATCCCAACCTTCCTTTTGTGGTCATAAACCTTGTGTTAAAATTTCATAGATTTCTATTCACTTTTACTAAAGTTAGAGAGCGAAAACTAAAAGTATTCGGACGACGACGACGCCAACGTGATAGCAATATACGACGAAAAATTAAAATTTTTGCGGTCGTATAAAAATGTGGTGCACACTGAATAACGCGCGTAGCGGGTTATTTAACAGTGTGCACCACATTTTTTATGTTATTTGGAATAGACAGAAAAAATATTACAGTCATTTCTTATAATTTAATTCTAAAATGTCTATGGGCTCATAACAAAATAACGCCAGCCAATCAGAAGACGCGTTACATCCAAAATTAAATTATTCAAAAATACATGTTCTTAGTAGACAAATGGTAGAGGGTACAAATGTGTACAAAATAAAATTAAAAAAAATAAGCACGTTATCTACTAGTCCTAATAAATAAGACATTTTGAAAGGCTATTTTTTTCTGTGAAAAGGAAGGAAGGCTTCTCAGAAGAATATAAAATAGCCTTACACTGCACTACGAAGGAAGGCGTCACAGAAAATAATAATTAAAATAGCCTTTCAAGATGTCATAATTATTTGGATTACATACAAGTAGGTACATTGTATCAACAGGTTGAAATAAAAGACCAATCTAGATAACAATTTCCTCCTGCCCCCTCCCCAGAATATTAAATGGTTGTCCCCATTATTTTTATGTCCTTGATGAAGCCAATGACATCACCTGTTATTTGTTCTACACATAAATAAGTTGCCTGATTGTGTGACATCAGATGCCTACTTATTTGAGGATGACACAAAAATCTTCAGAATAATTGAAAGCAAATCAGATCAAATTATACTACAAAATGACCTCAAAAATCTTGAGAAATGGAGTGATACATGGCTGTTGAAGTTCCATCCAGAAAAATGCAAACACATAAATATAAGCAGCAACCATTTGATTTTCTGGGGGGGGGGGGGGGGGGGGGGGGGGGGGGCTATGGTTTTTTTTGGAAAAAAAAGTTTGTTTCCATGCAGTTTTTGGAGAAAAAAATAATTTGTTTTTTGATTCTGAGAAAAAAAAATTGTTTGGTCACCCTCAGCTGCCACTATATGTAATGCTAAAATTGAAAGAAAAAAATTGTTTTCGACTTGTCGCGAAAAAAATTTGTCCAGAAAAAAAAACCATAGCCCCCCCCCCAGAAAATCAAATGGTTGCTGCCTAAGCATGATAAGTAGAGGAGTAAGAGGTGACAACACAAGTTATAAGCTATTAGGTCATGATATTAGCAAAAGCAAAGAAGAGAAGGATATTGGAGTAGTAATTGATGAAGATTTAACCTTTGAAAGACACACATATATATGTGAAAAAGTAAACAAAGCAAACTCAATTTTTGCAAAATCAGAAGGACATTTTAAAACTTAAATGCAAAAATCTTCATAGTACTATACAAAAGTTTTGAAAACATTAGTGAGAACACACTTAGACTATTTTAGTTCAGTATCATGAGTATCACGGGCATCTTTCAAAAAGAAATCCATTGACAAAATCGAAAATGTACAAAAAAGGGCAACACGCCAGATACCTGGATTCAATAAATTAAAGCTACCCCGAAAGACTGAAAAAACTTAAGCTGCCAACATTGTCATATAGAAGGGTCCGAATGGACATGATTGAGACATACAAAATACTTAACGGTAAATACTATCCAGAAACTAGTTCATTTCTCAGTGCTGGGGAAAATCTTTTAAGAATCAGTTCATTATGTAAAGCCATTATTATAGCATTTTTTCAACTAAAATAGAATTTGCAGCTAAATGATAGCATCAAAGGCATAAACTTTGCTACTTAAAAGAAACAAAAAGTTATTTTTTTTCAATTTTACTTATCAAAAGTTATTATTTAAACCTATGTGTTTATAATTTTGATAAAACTACATGATCACAATTTGTAACAAAACGTCAAATTTGCTACTCAAATAAGTGATTTAAAAATCACTTATTTCAATAAGCCCCCTGACTGTTTCTCAAATTAATTTCAAACACCGAAAACAGGCATAGTACAACAGTAAAAAGTAATAAAATCATTCACAAACGATTCAAAACAAGTCTTAGGAAAAACAGCTTTTCAGTAAGAATTGCCAAATTATGGAACAACAGGCCTCGACAATAACGCTTGTCCAATTGTCTGGTACCAGAGGGAAAAAAGCTCGGACTAGTAAAAGCTGTGTCAAGCTTGTCCGTTGGGACAAGTGCAATTATTTTGCAGAAAATAAATTTAATCCAATTTTGATGAACAAAGTAATTATAAACAAAAAAACAAGAAAACAAATATTAATTTGACATGTATCTGTATTCTGTTTATTCAAGCGCAAAACCTTTTTCTTCAACATGTTTACTTGCAATGGATAATTTTTAACTGGTTCTTTGTCAAGTACTTTTTAACAGGTAAAAGGTATACTACATGTATTCTCGGAAACCAGTCTTACTAATCCGAATCAATTATGCGCTTTGTAGATAAGGTAACTTTACAGGACAGTAAGTTTGTCACCTGGAATGATTCAGCTCCAAGTTTTTAATAGACAGTTTGGCACCTTTAAGGAGACATATTTAGTAGACATGATTGATAGACAGGTTGACAAGGCCGGAGACATTTCAGGACCAAGACAAATCAGTACCTCATTTTGCTACCTTATCAGTGTTCCTTATAATAAATACCATACCAGTAATTTTTTCACAAAAATATTTATTTTTAATAGAAATTTTTTCGACAAGGAACAATTTCATTCGGACAAGTAAATTTTGGTATGTACTTGTCCTACAGGACAAGTTGAAAAAAAGTTATTGTAGAGGCCTGAACAAGTTACCGGATAAAGTAACAAAAGCGCCATCAAGGGATCTCCATGACCTGTTTAACGATGGCACCCCGCCATCATTCAAATGTCTTGCGCCATTGTCAAATGACTCACGCCATTGTTCAATTTTCTTCCGCCATTGTTCAATTGTCTTCCGCCATCGTTCAAAACTATGATCGTTTTTATAGCCTGACGCCATTTTTTTAGCAATTATAATTAAATGCATGTAATTGCATAACCCTCAGGCTTTTTTTATAGTATAATCCAATACAGTTCTAACGCCTGAGGGATATCCAGATTAAGATCGCTAATCACTTGTACCTGAGCTTGTACAGGTAGATCAACAAACCAGACAGGAGAATATTATCTGAAGATAGACGATTCATTTGTCGAATTATTTAACTAAGTTTCCGCAAATGCTTTTGATAATTCAGATTAAAGAAATACCGGTAAATTAATAATCCAGTTACAAAGTTTAACAAGTCAAACACATGCTTTTATTTTGACTTACGCAATCAGCATCCCCCTTTTTAAGAAGTACAAAATAAGACGTAAAACAGTAATTATTATTTCATCGCAAATCACTCGAGTACTGCTGTATTGTAACGATAATATAGAATTACTTTAAAGTAAAAACTTTTAATATTTCCTGTAAAGAAATATCGTATCGTAATTCCGAATTCATTTCGTAGTTTACAATCAAATTGATACATCCGCGTTTCCGGTTTCATTCAGACTCGAAAGATGCATGTTGCATAGCATCGATTTGCTAGATAAAGTCATTAAAAACCTTTTCATTTGACAACGTTTGCTTTACAAATCTTTACATAACCCGTACGACTCGTTTTGACGTTGCTGCAAACCAGCCATACGGGTAATGGGTTCATGACTTCTGAATTTGACAGTGTCCGTGAAAAATAAGCTCCACATGATTTTTAACCCCCATAACAATTACCAAAAACATCAAAAAAACTACATGGGGACCTTCGTGATAGCTATTGGTCGTTCTCGACTAAGGGAAATGGAGGGAGCATGAGGGCTTGGCCTTTGAAAGGTTACAAACGGCAATTATTGAAAATATATATATACTTCTATATAGTATTTAAAATAAAAATTCAAAGAGATATATATAATTTAAATAAGCAATGAATTAGCATGTTCACCTATCCTAATGCGGAGGGATGAAATACTTTCGATCGCGCTACACTGTACGGTGTAGATACGGTTTATGATAGTGAAAGTTCCTCCATGGTTCAATTTTCATCCATGGAGATCCCTGGCCATCTATAAACGCTTTAACAATAGATTAGATAAGTACTGGGAATACGAAGAAATCTATTATTCTGATTATCAAGCTGAAATAACCGGAAGTAGTAACAGAAATAATAGAGATAACAATCAAATATATGAGTCTGGTGAAGAGGAACCGTGAGGATCCTGTACCGGAAAACATATTTAAGTATTTAACAGGGTTCTCACTAAGGCGAGTCCAAGAGTCCTGGACTCATCAAAATCTGTCTGGACTCATCATTTTCAAAACTAGTGAGTCCACAGATGCATCAAGATAGAAATATTTTGTATAAACTAAACACAGTTAAACACAATATCATCATTTTATAGCAAAAGTTTAAAAGTAATCTGAATTTAATGTCATTTCATTGCTCTGTTAGGCTATGGAGACTTAAATATTACATTATATTGCAATAAAATATCTTCTCCTTGCTGTTGGACTCACCATGGCCAAAAATGACGAGTCCCTGGACTCGCCTTCAAAAATCCTTAACGAGAACCCTGATTTAAATGATTTAAGTAAGTACCATTTGACTAGTCAAAATAATTATGACGTCTGGCAAGGCTATTTTAATTTTTTTCTGGGACGCCAGCGTAATAGAAAAAAAAATTAAAATAGCCTTGCTAGATGTCATAATTATTTGGACTACCATTTGCACAGGCACTTGTTTCTATCCATAGGAAGACCAACTATCAACGTATATGAATATACGTTGATAGTGGGTAAAAGTAAGCCAGAAAATCCTTTGTCCTTCTTTACATAAGGTATGTTATAATTCATTGAAAGATGGAATAATAGTTACCATGTTTTAAAAGTGTTTAGTTTTTTTTTTTTTTTGGAAGAATAACACCGGAAACAGTGTGTTGTTTTTATAAAATAACCTATCCCGGATACGAACATGTGAAACATGCGGTCTCACTATTTAAAGACAAGCGACAAGAAGCGACAAGAAGCGACAAGTAGCGCAAAAATGTGACAAAAAGTAAAATTAGGCGACAAGACAAAATTACTGATGGGAAAGTTTTTAACTTCTACATGTTCTAGTTCAATTCAATTCAATCAATAATTTATTGGAAAGAGCATACTAGAGGCGGGATCCAAATACAGACAATCGTATATTCAACGGCAACAAATACTGAAATGAAATATAGATCCATATATAACGTTGAACAAGTTATTATATAAGTAATATTCTATGGATACCACAGAGGCGGATTTAGGGGGGGGGGGCAGGAGGCCCGGACCCCCCTTTTTGGGAAAAAATTTGGTTGCTTATATAGGGAATCACTGAAGCGTGACTGGAGCGGGCCCCTCTTAGGTCAGTCAGTGGGCCCCCCACTTATGAAAATTTCTGGATCCGCCACTTTACCATAACATTCAGAACTCACAATGATACCATACACATACACAGCATTTTTTTCTAAGTTTTCATTATTTAAAAAAAAACAATCACCTATAATAATATATATGATGTGCACAACTTACTATAAAGGATTATTATCAGATGAAACAGTATGGTGGTCTCTTAAATGAAAAGCTTCTTTATATACATATAAATTGATTTTAGTTCTTTTTCAGGATTAAGATTTAAAATTTTCATTAAAGTTTCAGCTATATTATTTGAATTTATATTTAGAATAGATCTAATTTTATTATATTGAGGTAATTCAATCAAGACTGAATGTATCTCATTTTTCAATTTTACAAAATTGATTGTTTTTTTTTGGTCTTGGATACCTACCGGTTTCTATTGTTAGTGAGTGTCCACGTGTTAATAATTTAGCCACGGTGAGAGTTTTTTCTAAGATATTTAGGAGCTTTAAAGTTTATATATTCGTGTTGTTTTTAAATTTAGTATGAATTTTACTAAAAATACAGGTTTACCACAGTTTCCATCTTTTATTTTAGATAATTCAAATATAATTTTGTTTTTGTAGAAATCTTCTAGTTTCTGTTTGAAATTAATATCACAATGCTTGTTGAAGGGCATTCCAATATATTTTGAGTATATAGATAACTTATTAGACCATTAATTCTCTCTATTTATTAGAGGTTTGTCCACTTCAAAAGCAGCCTGGAGAATTGCATGTGGACCATCAGACTGTTCACCAATTTCACTGAGACGCACATAGTATTTATACATAAGTTCATAATACGTAATGCTAATTAATAGGCAATGTACCCAATTCGAACCGCACTGCTATATAAACAAAAATAAATATTTAAAAAATCAACTAGTTGAAATTTAGTTATCTGAGATTATTATAAAACATTATCATTTCAAGTAATTGTTAGTAATGTCTTATAAGAGGGTTTGAATTAGGGGTCCTTAATTTCTTTACTCATCATTCTCTTATACAATTTTGCTCTATACATTATTCATTTTACTAATTGCATTATTCTCAAGTTTCAAATTGTATTGCTATTCTAACCTTGCACCGATTTTCTGATAATTATAGCAATACAGTACAGGGAGGTCAAATCGTTATTTACATTCTCATCATTAACAGCTCTGTATTATACCACATTTATATTTATGTTCATGTATATTCATACTCTCCTTAATGAGGATAATAAACATATATATATGTATAGATCCCTGTGAAATGATATGAGTGGGCAGGGATATTCGTAAAATAGAGGTATAAATATCAAAGAGGGGCGAAAGATACCAAAGGGACAGTCAAACTCATAAATCTAAAACAAACTGACAACGTCATGGCTAAAAATGAAAAAGACAAACAAACAACAGCACACACGACACAACATAGAAAACTAAAGAATAAACAACACGAACCCCACCAAAAAACTAGGGGTGATCTTAGGTGCTCCGGAAGGGTAAGCAGATCCTGCTCCAAATGCGGCACCCGTCGTGTTGTTTAACTGCTTTATTTATTGTGTCAGAAAATACCAAGACAAATGTAAAAACCAATGCATTCACGTCAATTTATCAATTTAACATGAACGCAAACTCTTTTTTCATTGGTCGTGCGTACTTATCTTCATTTTGATTTTAGAATTTAAATAAATATATATTGCTCATGCTGCTATATAAGAATGCTTATTAGATCTCACGATCCTTCATCCTGTCGATGCTGTTATCTTTTTTACGCATTGCACAAGGTCACATTTCTCATACTTCTTATGACGTCTTTACATTAAATTCATTACATATGTACTTAATTTTTGAGTCTTGATGTTAGATTAAGATTAAGTCCAGATACTAAATTTTCTAGATAAACTTGTTCATGTCATCCATGTTACCAGGAAAAAGTAAAATCATAAAAATACTGAACTCCGAGGAAAATTCAATCTGAAAGTCCCTAATCACATGGTAAAATCAAATAACAAAACACATCAAACAACAACTGTCATATTCCTGACTTGGTACAGGCATTTTCAAATATAGAAAACCTGGTTTATAGCGCTAAACCTCTCACTTTTACGACAGTCTCATCAAATCCGTTTTATTTACAACGATGTTTGAACAATAGTTATCAAAGGTACCAAGATTATAATTTCGTACGTTAGACGCGCGTTTCGTCTACATAAGACTCATCAGTGACAGTCAAATCAAAATATTTATAAAGCCAAACAAGTACAATTTTAAAGTTGAAGAGCATTGAGGATCTAGAATTCCAAAACGTTGTGTCAAATACGGCTAAGGTAATCTATGCCTGGGATAAGAAAATCCAAAACAAACATAACAAGTAATCCTGTGTTAGGATGCTAACACAAAAGTCCCCAAAACGGACCCCAAATCATTGTTCTGAGGTATCCCTGATGCCAGTTAATATGTGTGTAAAGTTTCATTAAATTTGAAGAATTTTGATGGTTTTAACATCTGAGCCATTTCCATGGTAACGGCGGCCATTTTTGAAATTTGAAATTCAAAAGTCAAGTCCAGATATGCTAGTCAATATTTAGTTAAAGTTTCATCAATTTTGAAGCATTTTGAAATGTTTCACATTATAGCAGTTTCTATGGTAACGGCGGCCATTTTGAAAATTCCAAAGACAAACTGCTGCTGCAATTTGCTCTCTCCATAATTATATAGCATTATACAACATTAAATGTCTTTAGAATAAATTTAACATTGATGTTCCGGAATGTTCTATGAAAATTCACCCCCCTAAATTATGCCAAGGAGACCCCCTACTGAAATAAAAAATGTTCCATGTTGAAGCAGACATGTGTCTCTTAATATTCATAGAAGTAATCATAATTCCATCTACTCTACATACAGTAGGAAATTTAAGAAATGTAAAAAAAAATTGACCCCACCCATCTTTGAGCCCCCTAATTATGCCAAGATGACACCCTGGTATCATGGACATTGGGTTCTGCAACCCCCATGATGCAGACCCATACCAAGAAAAAATATAAAGTTTCCATCCTCTACTACTTCCAAGAAAATGGTAGGACAGTTTAAGGGAGGGGGGGGGGAGAAAAAGAAAAATAAGAACTAGATTTGTAATTGCTAGCAATAACGGATGGCACCCTTCCCCCCATTGCCAGGTGAGCGGCAGCCATTTTGAAAATTCCAAAGTCAAAGAGTGCATCTACAGATGTCTAGTAACATTTTTGCAAAGTTTGCAAAGTTTCATTAAGTTTAAAGCATTTTGAAATTTTTGATATTTTTGCTGTTTCAATGGTTACGGCGGCCATTTTGAAAATTCCAACTTCAAAATGCAACTCTGCTTATGCTAGTTACTATTCCTGTAAAGTTTCATCCAGTTTGCAGCATATTAATTTTTTTTTAAATTTTTGACCTTTTTGCATTGTTTCCATGGTAACAACAGCTATTTTGGAAATTCCAACTCCAAATGCCACATCTTCTAATGTTGCTCATCGTTACTGTGAAGTTTCATGAAATTTGGAGCACTTTGAGATTTTTGGAGTTTTGGGTGTAGTTTCCATGGCAACAGAGTAGTTCCAATGAGAGCCAAAATCATCCAAAACCTGTATTAGTGGGCACCTACATTCTATTAAAATATAATGATTCTGAGTTAAAGCATATCCAAACAGTTCACCAAAACCAAAAACTAGATTTTTTCACATTTGTTCTGTTTACATGGAAACGGTAGCCATCTTGAACCATTCCATGCTTCCTGCAACTCTGCACGTGGGGGTCCTTATTATAGTAGAGTTCCATCGACATTGGTCCATTGGATTTCAAGAAATCCCCTGGACAAAATTTGTTGCAAGAAGAAAAATAATAACTAGATTTGTAATTGCTAGCAATAACGGATGGCACCCTTCCCCCATTGCCAGGTGAGCGGCAGCCATTTTGAAAATTCCAAAGTCAAAAACCGCATCTACAGATGTTTGTAAACATTGTTGTAAAGTTTCTTTAATTTTGGAGCATTTTGAAAATTTTGAAATTTTTGTTATTTCCATGGTAACGGGTACCATTTCCAAAATTCCAAAGACAGGTGCCACATTGGTACATGCCTTGTTACATATCTATAAAGTTTCATTGGGATTGATGCTATATTCTTCAAGAAAATGTAGCTTTTATGTGTTTTCCCATATGGTC
Organism: Mytilus galloprovincialis; assembly: GCA_037788925.1. Classification (NCBI taxonomy): domain Eukaryota; kingdom Metazoa; phylum Mollusca; class Bivalvia; order Mytilida; family Mytilidae; genus Mytilus; species Mytilus galloprovincialis. The sequence continues at coordinate 707,963 of CM075331.1, forward strand.
AATGTTAAACTTTCGCCCTGTTTCCATGACAATGGCGGCCATTTTGGAACCTCTTGATATTGCATGCACATCTAGGCATATCAGGTAACACTTCCACAAAGTTTCATCCACTTGGGTCTTATAATGAAGAATTTAGAATTTTGAAAATTTTTCACATTTTTGCAGTTTCCATGGAAACGGCAGCCATCTTGAACCATTCCATGGTGCCTGCAACTCTTCACCTAAGGGTCCTTAATATAAAAGAGTTCCATCAACTTTGGTCCAATGGATTTCCATAAAACTCCTGGACAAAATGTGTGGAAGAAAAATAATAAAAATAATAATAACTAGATTTGCCATTGCAAGCAATAGCGGATGGCACCCTTTCCCTATTGCCAGGCCAGCGGCAGCCATTTAGAAAATTTTTGCTGTTTCCATGGTTACGTCGGCCATTTTGAAAATTCGAAACTCAAAAGTTAAGTCTACATAAGCTAGGCAACATTTGTTATAAGTTTCATTAAATTTAAAGCATTTTGAAGTTTTTCATTATTTTGCTGTTCCCATGGTAACGGCGGCCATTTTGAATATTCCAAAGTCAAACCCCCACTGCAATTTTTTCCCTCCATAATCATATATACCATCATATACCATTTAATGTCTCTAGAATAAATTTAACATTGATGTTCTGGAATGTTCTGTGAAAATTAAAAGTTTTGACCTTTTTGCATTGTTTCCATGGTAACAACAGATATTTTGAAAATTCCAACGCCAAATTCCACATCTTCCAATGTTGCTCATCGTTACTGTGAAGTTTCATTAAGTTTGGAACATTTTGAGATTTTTGAAATTTTTGGAGTAGTTTCCATGGCAACATTGTAGTTCCAATGAGTGCCAAAATCATCCAACACCTGTATATAGTGGGCACCTACATAGTATCAAAATATAATGATTCTACGTTCAAGCATATGCGAACAGTTCACCAAAACAAAACACAAGATTTTTTCACATTTGTTTCGTTTCCATGGCAACGGCAGCCATCTTGATGGTGCCATACCCCACTGCACTAGAGAATATGGTGGTCAACATTATGGTATAGTTCCATCAATATTGTTCAAGCCAATTCTTAGAAATAGAATGGACAAAAAAGTGTGGAAGAATAAATATAATAATAAGAATAATAAGAAAAAAAGAAACGAACAATAACAATATGTCACCCCAACTCCGTTGAGGGTGCCATAACTAGATTTGTAATTGCTAGCAATAACGGATGGCACCCTCGTCCCCCTATTGCCAGGCGAGCGGCAGCCATTTTGAAAATTGCAAAGTCAAAGAGTGCATCTACACCTGCAGGTCATCATTTTAGCAAAATTTCATTAAGTTTGAAGCATTTTGAAAATTTTGATATTTTTGCTGTTTCCATGGTTACGGCGGCCATTTTGGAAATTCCAACTTCAAAATGGAACTCCGCACATGTCAGTCACTATTCCTGTAAAGTTTCATCCAGTTTGCAGCACTTAATTTTTTTTGGAAATTTTGAACATTTGTGCTGCAACCATGGTTACAGTAGATAATTCCAAAATTCTAAAAGCGTACGTCTCATTGCCACATGTCATGTTATATATCAATACAGTTTCATTTACTTTGGTGCACTACTCTCTGAGAAAATGCTGATTTTATGCATTTTTCCATAGGGTCAATGCAAAACTGGGCCCCAGTTTCCATGACAACGGCGGCCATTTTGAACTATCCAAATATTGTCTTGACATCTTGGCATACTGGAGAACATTTTCATAAAGTTTCATCCAGTTGGATGTTATAACGAAAGAGTTAGAATTTTTGATATTTTAGCTGTTTCCATGGTAACGGCAGCCATTTTAAAAATTCCAAAGTCAAACTGGAAATCAGGAGATGCCAGTTAACATTCCTGCGGAGTTTCTTCCAGTTTGGAACACTTTGATTTTTTTCGCATTTGTGCTGTTTCCATGGAAACGGCGGCCATCTTTTACCATTCCATAGCAAGGTGCACAACTTCAAATGGGGTTCCTCATTATAGTTGAGTTCCATAAACATTGGTCCGTTCAATTCCGATAACTCGCGCGGACAAAATGTGTGGAAGAAAAATAAAAATAACTAGATTTGCTATTGCAAGCAATAGCGGACGATGGCACCCCGTACTGCACATTGTCACAGTAGCATCAACAATTATGAGTGTACAAAAGTCAAATGGCATATCTATTATACATGTCGGAATCAGCATGTCTAAACAACACCCCCCCCCTTTTTTTTTCTCTTCCGTAGAATACGTTTCAGTTCTATACATAGTTTGGGAATCCTTTTTAAATCTAAAATTAGACACGCGCGCAAGTAGGAAAGTGGTGTCACGTGATACTGAAGTATATTATCGTGGACTTAGCATATTAATATTCTTTTTAGAGGGGACCTTGGACAGACAACATGTGTATATATTGACGGAGCGGCGTATTAACTGTTCAATTCATTCTTCAATAGCTCGCGTATCATAAAATACATGTAACTTATCGTGTACAATTTAATTACATGTTTATCGATTGATTTCAGCTAATGTGTATATTTTAGCAGGTGTGTCATTCACGGATATGTACTTTAACGCAAGTGCAGAAATGTCAGTAATTTGTACTCTGAGTGTTTCTCGTTTTCTCGGTGGCGATTTTCTCTTTAAAGCACATTAAATAAAATACATATTTTTATTCTAGAATATTCTAGTACATGTTAGCAGTACAGCAATTGCATGTGACCATATGCACACACTCCTAATTACGATTTCCGTGGAATTGTTGTTATATTTTTCAAGAAAATGCAGCTAAAACGCATTTTCCCATAGGGTCAATGTTAAACTTTTGTCCAGTTTCCATGGCAATGGCAGCCATTTTGAAAATTCCAAGTACTGTTGGTACCTCGGGGCACCACTGCCAACATTTACATAAACTTTCAAGACTTTGCCTCTTATAACGAAAGATTTAAAATTTGGATTTTTTTTTACATTTTTTTAGTTTCCATGGTAACGGCGGCCATCTTTTACCATTCCAATGTCTCTTGCACAACTCCACATGGCGGTTCATATTATGGTATAGTTCCATCAACATGGGTATGACCAATTACGAGAAATAGCGTGGACAAAATGTGTGGAAGAATAAAAATAATAAAAAGAAAAAAAAGAAACGTAGAATAACAAGATGTCACCCCAACTCCGTTGAGGGTGCCATAATAAGAAAAAAAAGAAACGTAGAATAACAATATGTCACCCCAACATCCGTTGAGGGTGCCATAATAAGAAAAAAAAGAAACGTAGAATAACAATACGTCACCCCAACTCCGTTGAGGGTGCCATAATAAGAAAAAAAAAAGAAACGTAGAATAACAATATGTCACCCCAACTCCGTTGAGGGTGCCATAACTAGATTTGCGATTGCAAGCAATAGCGGATGGCACCCTTCCCCTATTGCCAGGTGAGCGGCAGCCATTTTGAAAATTCCAAAGTCAAAGACCGCAACTACAGATGTCTATTCACATTGTCGTAAAGTTTCATCAATTTTGGAGCATTTTGAAATTTTAGAAATTTTTGCTATTTCCATGGTAACGAGAAGCATTAGCTAAATTCCTAAGACAGATAAGGCATTGACATACGCCATGGTACATATCCATAAAGTTTCAGTAGGTTTCATTCAAAATTCTAAAAGAAAATACAGCTTTTATGTGTTTTGCCATAGGTCCAATGTTAAACATTTCTCCTGTTTCCATGGCAATGGCAGCCATTTTGGAATTTCTAAGTATTGTTGGTACCTCGGGGCCCCACCACCAACATTTGCACAAAGTTTCATTAGGTTGGCTCTTATAACGAAAGAGTTAGAATTTTGATTTTCTTTTACATTTTTTTAGTTTCCATGGTAACCGCGGCCATCTTGCACATTCCAAAGTCAGGTGCACAACTTCACATGGTGGACAACATTATAGCATAGGTCCATCCAATTCCGAGAACTGCCATGGACAAAAAGTGTGGAAGAATAAAAATAATAAAAAAAATAATAAGAACTAGATTTGTAATTGCTAGCAATAACGGATGGCACCCTCGTCCCCCCATTGCCAGGCGAGCGGCAGCCATTTTGAAAATTCTAAAGTCAAAGAGTGCATCTACACCTGGAAGTATTCATTTTTGCAAAATTTCAGTAAGTTTGGAGCATTTTGAAATTTTGGACAATTTTGCTGTTTCCATGGTTACGGCGGCCATTTTGGAAATTCCAACTTCAAAATTCAACTCCGCACATGTCAGTCACTATTTCTGTAGAGTTTCATCCAGTTTGCAGCATTTTTATTTTTTTGACCTTTTTGCATTGTTTCCATGGTAACAACAGATATTTTGGAAATTCCAACTCCAAATACCACATCTTCCAATGTTGCTCATCGTTACTGTGAAGTTTCATGAAGTTTGGAGCATTTTGATATTTTTGAAATTTTTGGTGTAGTTTCCATGGCAACATAGTAGTTCCAATGAGTGCCAAAATCACCCAACACCTGCATATAGTGGGCACCTCCTTTGTATTAAAATATAATGATTCTGAGTAAAAGCATAATTAAACAGTTCACCAAAAATAAAAACTGTATTTTTTCACATTTGTTCTGTTTCCATGGTAACGGCAGCCATGTTGAACCATTCCATGCTTCCTGCAACTCTGCACATGGGGGTCCTTATTATAGTAAAGTTCCATCAACTTTGGTCTTTTGGATTTCGAGAAATCGCCTGGACAAAATGTGTTGCAAGAAAAATAATAATAACTAGAATTGCCATTGCAAGCAATAGCGGATGTCACCCTTCCCCTCATTGCCACTAAGCGGCAGCCATTTTAAAACAACTTAACAGTGAATGCAGATCTATGAATTGCGATATATCTTTCTGTAAATTTTCAATACAATAACAGCATTGTCAAAAGTTTCACATTTCTGCTGTTTCCATGGCAACGGCAGCCATTTTGAAAATTCCGAAGTCAAAAGTCTCATCTATACATGCCAGTAAACAATAATATGAAGTTTCATTAAGTTTGGAGCATTTTGAAAATATTTGACATTTCTGCAGTTTCCATGGCAACGGTAGCCATTTTGGAAATTCCAACTTCAAAAGTCTCATGCAGACTAGACAGTCAACAAATATATTAAGTTTCATCAAGTTTGAAGCATTTTGAAGTTTTTGAAATTTTTGACATTTTGGCTGGTTTCTATGGTAACACAGACCATTCAAAATTTTTAATGGCAGATACTCCATTGGTACATGGAAGGGAACATACCATCAGAGTTTCAATGAATTTGACCTACCATTTTAAGGAAGTAAATGCCACTTTTAAGGTTTTTTAAAGCGTTTTGACCATTTTTGCCTTGTTTCCATGGTAACACAAGACATTTTCAAAATTCCAACGCCAAATTGCACATCTACCAATGTTGCTCATCGTTCCTGTGAAGTTTCATTAAATTTGGAGCATTTTGATATTTTGGAAATTTTTGGTGTAGTATCCATGGCAACATAGTAGTTCCAATGAATGCCAAAAATCATCCAAAACAACTATATGCCCGGCACCTACATTGTATCAAAATATAATGATTCTAAGTCTAAGCATCTCCAAATAATTCCCTAAAACCAAAAAGTGGAATTTTTCACAATTTTTCCGTTTCCATGGTAACGGCAGCCATTTTTAATGGTCCTATGACCTACTGCAACCCGAAATTTTGTGTTCCTCATTATAGTTGACTATCACTAAGATTGGTTCCATTGCCTTCAAAAAATCTGCCGGACAAAAATCATTGGAAGAATAAGAATAATAATAATAACAAAGAAACGGAGGAAAAGCAATATGTCACCCGACATTGTCGATCGGGTGACATAATAATTGTAATTGCTAGCAATAACGGATGGCACCCTTCCCCCATTGCCAGGCGAGTGGCAGCCATTTTGAAAATTGCAAAGTCAAAGAGCGCTTCTACACATGTTTATTGAGATTATTGTAAAATTTCATCACGTTAGGAGCATTTTGAAATTTTTGAAATTTTTGCTGTTTCCATGGTAACAGTTACCATTTCCAAAATTCCAAAAGTAGGTGCCACTTTGGGACATGCCATGTTACATATCTATAAAGTTTAATTGGGATTGATGCTGTATTCTTCAAGAAAATGTAGCTTTTATGTGTTTTCCCATATGGTCAATGTTAAACTTTCGCCCTGTTTCCATGACAATGGCGGCCATTTTGGAACCTCTTGATATTGCATGCACATCTAGGCATATCAGGTAACACTTCCACAAAGTTTCATTCACTTGGGTCTTATAATGAAGAATTTTGAGTTTTGAAAATTTTTCACATTTTTGCAGTTTCCATGGAAACGGCAGCCATCTTGAACCATTCCATGGTGCCTGCAACTCTTCACCTAAGGGTCCTCAATATAAAAGAGTTCCATCAACTTTGGTCCAATGGATTTCCATAAAACTCCTGGACAAAATGTGTGGAAGAAAAATAATAAAAACTAGATTTGCCATTGCAAGCAATAGCGGATGGCACCCTTCCCCCATTGCCAGGCGAGCGGCAACAATCTAGAAGATTCCAAAGTCAAAGAGTGCATCTACACATTCAAATTATCATTTTTGTAAAGTTTCATTAAGATAGGAGCATTTTGAAATTTTGGATATTTTTGCTGTTTCCATGGTTACGGTGGCCATTTTGAAAATTCAAACTTCAAAATTCACATCTTCCAATGTTGCTCGTCATTACTGTGAAGTTTTATTAAGTTTGGAGCATTTTGAAATTTTGGACATATTTGCAGTTTCCATGGTTACGGTGGCCATTTTGAATATTCCAAAGTCAAACCCCTGCTGCAATTTTTTCCCTCCATAATCATATATACCATTTAATGTCTCTAGAATAAATTTAACATTGATGTTCTGGAATGTTCTGTGAAAATTCAAAGTTTTGACCTTTTTGCATTATTTCCATGGTAACAACAGATATTTTGGAAATTCCAACGCCAAATTCCACATCTTCCAATGTTGCTCATCGTTACTGTGAAGTTTCATGAAGTTTGGTGCATTTTGATATTTTTGAAATTTTTGGTTTAGTTTCCATGGCAACATAGTAGGTCCGATGAGTGCCAAAATCATCCAACACCTGTATATAGTGGGCACCTACATTGTATCAAAATATGATGATTCTGAGTGTAAGCATATTCAAACAGTTCACCAAAACAAAAAACAGAAATTTTTCACATTTGTTTCGTTTCCATGGCAACGGCAGCCATGTTGATGATGCCATACCTCACTGCACTATGTAATGTGGTGGTCAACATTATGGTATAGTTCCATCAATATTGTTTAAGCCAATTCTGAGAAATAGTATGGACAAAAAAGTGTGGAAGAATAAATATAATAATAATAAGACAAAAAGAAACGAACAATAACAATATGTCACCCCAACTCCGTTGAGGGTGCCATAATAATAAGAAAAAAAAAAAGAAACGTAGAATAACAATACGTCACCCCAACTCCGTTGAGGGTGCCATAACTAGATTTGCCATTGCAAGCAATAGCGGATGGCACCCTTTCCCCATTGCCAGGCCAGCGGCAGCCATTCAGAAAATGTTTGCTGTTTCCATGGCAACGGCGGCCATTTTGAAAATTCGAAACTCAAAAGTTTAGTCTACATAAGCTAGGCAAAATTTGTTATAAGTTTCATTAAATTTAAAGCATTTTGAAGTTTTTCATAAGTTTGCTGTTCCCATGGTAACGGCGGCCATTTTGAATATTCCAAAGTCAAACTCCCGCTGCAATTTTTTCCCTCCATAATCATATATACCATTTAATGTCTCTAGAATAAATTTAACATTGATGTTCTGGAATGTTCTGTGAAAATTCAAAGTTTTGACCTTTTTGCATTGTTTCCATGGTAACAACAGGTATTTTGAAAATTCCAACGCCAAATTCTACATCTTCCAATGTTGCTCATCGTTACTGTGAAGTTTCATTAAGTTTTGAGCATTTTGATATTTTTGAAATTTTTGGTGTAGTTTCCATGGCAACATAGTAGGTCCAATGAGTGTCAAAATCATCCAACACCTGTATATAGTGGGCACCTACATTGTATTAAAATATAATGATTCTGAGTTAAAACATATCCAAACAGTTCACCAAAACCAAAAATTGGAATTTTTCACATTTGTGCTGTTTCCATGGTAACGGTAGCCATCTTGAACCATTCCATGTTTCCTGCAACTCTGCACATGGGGGTCCTTAATATAGTAAAGTTCCATCAACTTTGGTCCTTTGGATTTGGAGAAATCGCCTGGACAAAAATGTGTGGAAGAAAAATAATAATAAGAAAAAAAGAAACGTAGAATAACAATACGTCACCCCAACTCCGTTGAGGGTGCCATAACTAGAATTGCCATTGCAAGCAATAGCGGATGTCACCCTTCCCCCCATTGCCACTAAGCGACAGCCATTTCAAAAAATGTTAACAGTGAATGCACATATTTGCATGGCTATACATTTTTCTGTAAATTTTCAGTACATTTAGATCACTTTTTAAAACATGACTTTTTACTGTTTCCATGGCAACGACAGCCATTTTAAAAGTTACAAATTCAAAAGTCTCATCTATACATGCTAGTTAACAATAATATTACGTTTCATTAAGTTTGGAGCATTTTGAAAATATTTGACATTTTTGCAGTTTCCATGGCAACGGTGGCCATTTTTGAAATTCCAACTTCAAAAATCTCATGCAGACTTGACAGTCTACAATCATATGAAGTTTCATCAATTTTGAAGCATTTTGAAATTTTTGAAATTTTTGACATTCTGGCTGGTTTCTATGGCAACAGAGACCATTCCCAAAATTTAATGGCATATACCACATTGGTACATGGGAGAGACCATACCATCAAAGTTTCGATCAATTTGACCTACCATTTTAAGAAAGTAAATGCCACTTTAAGGTTTTTGGACCGTTTTGACCTGTTTTGCATTGCTTCCATGGTAACGGCAGACATTTTCGAAATGCCAACGCCAAATTCCACCTCCACCAATGTTGCTCATCGTTACTGTGAAGTTTTATAAAATTTGGAGCATTTCCATATTTTGGAAATTTTTGGTGTAGTATCCATGGCAACATAGCAGTTCCAATGATTGCCAAAAGCATCCCAAAGCAGTATATAGTGGTCACCTACATTGTATTGAAATCTAAAGATTTTAAGGTTAAGCATTCTCAAACAATTCACCTAACACTAAAATTATATTTTTTCACCATTTTTTGGTTTCCATGGTGATGGCAGCCATTTTTTAGTTCCAAAGTTGCACTGCAACTGGCAAGTCAGGGTTCCTTGTTATAGTGCACCATCATTCAGATTGGTTCCTTTGGCTCTGAGAAAACTGCCGGACAAAATTAGGTGGAAGAAAAATAATAATAACTAGATTTGCCATTGCAAGCAATAGCGGATGGCACCCTTTCCCCATTGCCAGGCCAGCGGCAGCCATTCAGAAAATTTTTGCTGTTTCCATGGCAACGGCGGCCATTTTGAAAATTCCAAACTCAAAAGTTAAGTCTACATAAGCTAGGCAAAATTTGTTATAAGTTTTATTAAATTTAAAGCATTTTGAAGTTTTTCATAATTTCGCTGTTCCCATGGTAACGGCGGCCATTTTGAATATTCCAAAGTCAAACCCCCGCTGCAATTTTTCCCCTCCATAATCATATATACCATCATATACCATTTAATGTCTCTAGAATAAATTTAACATTGATGTTCTGGAATGTTCTGTGAAAATTCAAAGTTTTGACCTTTTTGCATTGTTTCCATGGTAACAACAGATATTTTGGAAATTCCAACGCCAAATTCCACATCTTCCAATGTTGCTCATCGTTACTGTGAAGTTTCATTAAGTTTTGAGCATTTTGATATTTTTGAAATTTTTTGTGCAGTTTCCATGGCAACATAGTAGTTCCAATGAGTACCAAAATCATCCAACACCTGTATATAGTGGGCACCTACTTTGTATTAAAATATAATGATTCTGAGTTAAAGCATATCCAAACAGTTCACTAAAACAAAAAACTGGATTTTTTCACATTTGTTTCGTTTCCATGGCAACGGCAGCCATCTTGATGATGCCATACCCCACTGCACTATTTAATGTGGTGGTCAACATTATGGTATAGTTCCATCAATATTGTTCAAGCCAATTCTGAGAAATAGTATGGACAAAAAAGTGTGGAAGAATAAATATAACTAGAATTGCCATTGCAAGCAATAGCGGATGTCACCCTTCCCCCAATTGCCACTAAGCGGCAGCCACCTCAAAATTGTTAAACAGTGAATGCACATATATGCATGGCAATACATCTTTCTGTAAATTTTCAGTACATTCAGAGTATTTTGAAAAAAATCATATTTCTGCTATTTCCATGGCAACGGTGGCCATTTTGGAAATTCCAAAGTCAAAAGTCTCATCCAGACTGGCCAGTCAACAATCGTATTAAGTTTCATCAATTTTGGAGCATTTTGAATTTTTTGAGATATTTGATCCTGTATCCATGGTAACAGAGTAGTTCCAATGATTGTCAAAATCATTCAAAACCTGTATATAGTGGACAACTATATTGCATAAAAATTTGATGATTTTAAGTTCAAGCATACAAAAGTTATTCACCAAACCCTGAAGTTTTTAGAGCATTTTGACACTTATGCACTGTTTCCATGGTAACGGCAGACATTTTGGAAATTCCAACGCCAAATTCCACTTCTACCAAAGTTGCTCATCGTTATGCTAAAGTTTCAAAAAATTTGGATCATTTTGATATTTTTGAAATTTTTGGTGTCGTTTCCATGGCAACATAGTAGTTCCAATGATTGCCAAAATCATCCAAAACCAGTATATGCCCGGCACCTACATTGTATCAAAATATAATGATTCTAAGTTAAAGCATTTCCAAATAATTCATTAAAACCAAAAACTGGAATTTTCCATTATTTTTCGGTTTCCATGGTGATGGCAGCCATTTTTTAGTTCCAAAGTTGCACTGCAACTGGACAGTCAGGGTTCCTTGTTATAGTGCACCATCATTCAGATTGGTCCCTTTGGCTCTGAGAAAACTGCCGGACAAAACCAGGTGGAAGAAAAATAATAATAATAATAATAGTGAAAAAGAAACAGAGGAATAGCAATATGTCACCCGACATTGTCGATCGGGTGACATAATAATAAGAAAAAAAGAAACGAACAATAACAATATGTCACCCCAACTCCGTTGAGGGTGCCATAATAATAATAGTGAAAAAGAAACAGAGGAATAGCAATATGTCACCCGACATTGTCGATCGGGTGACATAATAAGAAAAAAAAGAAACGTAGAATAACAATACGTCACCCCAACTCCGTTGAGGGTGCCATAAAAAAAAAGAAACGAACAATAACAATATGTCACCCCAACTCCGTTGAGGGTGCCATAACTAGATTTGTAATTGCTAGCAATAACGGATGGATCTTCCCCATTGCCAGGTGAGCGGCAGCCATTTTGAAAATTCCAAAGTCAAATGGTGCATCTACAGATGTCTAGTAACATTTTTGCAAAGTTTCATTAAGTTTGAAGCATTTTGAAATTTTGGATATTTTTGCTGTTTCCATGGTTACGGCGGCCATTTTGAAAATTCCAACTTCAAAATGCAACTCTGCTTATGATAGTTACTATTCCTGTAAAGTTTCATCCAGTTTGCAGCATATTCATTTTTTTTGAAATTTTTCACCTTTTTGCATTGTTTCCATGGTAACAACAGCTTTTTTTGAAATTCCAACTCCAAATGCCACATCTTCTAATGTTGCTCATCGTTACTGTGAAGTTTCATGAAATTTGGAGCACTTTTAGATTTTTGGAATTTTTGGTGTAGTTTCCATGGCAACAGTGTAGTTCCAATGAGAGCCAAACTCATCCAAAACCTGTATATAGTGGGCACCTACATTGTATCAAAATATAATGATTCTGAGTTTAAGCATATCCAAACAGTTCACCAAAAGAAAAAACTGGATTTTTTCATATTTGTTCTGTTTCCATGGAAACGGTAGCCATCTTGAACCATTCCATGCTTACTGCAACTCTGCATGTGGGGGTCCTTACTATAGTAAAGTTCCATCAACATTGGTCCATTGGATTTCGAGAAGTCACCTGGACAAAATTTGTTGCAAGAAGAAAAATAATAAGAACTAGATTTGTAATTGCTAGCAATAACGGATGGCACCCTCGTCCCCCCATTGCCAGGCGAGCGGCAGCCATTTTGAAAATTCTAAAGTCAAAGAGTGCATCTACACCTGGAAGTATTCATTTTTGCAAAATTTCAGTAAGTTTGGAGCATTTTGAAATTTTGGACAATTTTGCTGTTTCCATGGTTACGGCGGCCATTTTGGAAATTCCAACTTCAAAATTCAACTCCGCACATGTCAGTCACTATTTCTGTAGAGTTTCATCCAGTTTGCAGCATTTTTATTTTTTTGACCTTTTTGCATTGTTTCCATGGTAACAACAGATATTTTGGAAATTCCAACTCCAAATACCACATCTTCCAATGTTGCTCATCGTTACTGTGAAGTTTCATGAAGTTTGGAGCATTTTGATATTTTTGAAATTTTTGGTGTAGTTTCCATGGCAACATAGTAGTTCCAATGAGTGCCAAAATCACCCAACACCTGCATATAGTGGGCACCTCCTTTGTATTAAAATATAATGATTCTGAGTAAAAGCATAATTAAACAGTTCACCAAAAATAAAAACTGTATTTTTTCACATTTGTTCTGTTTCCATGGTAACGGCAGCCATGTTGAACCATTCCATGCTTCCTGCAACTCTGCACATGGGGGTCCTTATTATAGTAAAGTTCCATCAACTTTGGTCTTTTGGATTTCGAGAAATCGCCTGGACAAAATGTGTTGCAAGAAAAATAATAATAATAATTGTAATTGCTAGCAATAACGGATGGCACCCTTCCCCCATTGCCAGGCGAGTGGCAGCCATTTTGAAAATTGCAAAGTCAAAGAGCGCTTCTACACATGTTTATTGAGATTATTGTAAAATTTCATCACGTTAGGAGCATTTTGAAATTTTTGAAATTTTTGCTGTTTCCATGGTAACAGTTACCATTTCCAAAATTCCAAAAGTAGGTGCCACTTTGGGACATGCCATGTTACATATCTATAAAGTTTAATTGGGATTGATGCTGTATTCTTCAAGAAAATGTAGCTTTTATGTGTTTTCCCATATGGTCAATGTTAAACTTTCGCCCTGTTTCCATGACAATGGCGGCCATTTTGGAACCTCTTGATATTGCATGCACATCTAGGCATATCAGGTAACACTTCCACAAAGTTTCATTCACTTGGGTCTTATAATGAAGAATTTTGAGTTTTGAAAATTTTTCACATTTTTGCAGTTTCCATGGAAACGGCAGCCATCTTGAACCATTCCATGGTGCCTGCAACTCTTCACCTAAGGGTCCTCAATATAAAAGAGTTCCATCAACTTTGGTCCAATGGATTTCCATAAAACTCCTGGACAAAATGTGTGGAAGAAAAATAATAAAAATAATAAGAAAAAAAAAAGAAACGTAGAATAACAATACGTCACCCCAACTCCGTTGAGGGTGCCATAACTAGAATTGCCATTGCAAGCAATAGCAGATGTCACCCTGGTCCACCAATTGCCTCTAAGCGGCAGCCATTTCGAAATTTTAACATTAAATTAACTAATTTACTTTACAATGCATCAGTTTGCAAATTTTTAGAAAGTTTAAAGCATTTTTAAAATTTTGATGTTTTTACTGTTTCTATGGCAACGGCGGCCATTTTGAAAATTCCAAAATCATACTTCTGCTTCATATTGTACTTCCCATAATATTTTACAATCATATAAAATTTAATAGCTGTACAACACTAATGTTCTGGAATGTTCCATCACATTTTCTCATTTTGATGTTTTTGCCTTGTTTCCATGGTAACGGGAGCCATTTTGGAAATTCCAAAGTTGAATGCCACATCTAGATTTGCCAGGCAGCATTCCTGTAAAAGTTTTATATATTCTTAAAGAATTTTCAAATTTTTGATATTTTTGATCAGTTTCTATGGCAACATTGTAGTTCCAATGAATCTCAAAATCATCCACAGCATGTATATAGAGGACAGCTACATTGTATAAAAATATGACGATTAGATGTTTTGTTATAGTTAAATTATTCACCAAAAACTAAAACTTTATTTTTTCACTCTTTTTCTGTTTCCATGGTAACAGTAGACATCCTGGAGGTGCCAACCTCGACTGCACTTCTGACAATGGTCCATAACATTCTGGTATAGTTCCATTACAATTGGTCTATACGATTCCAAGAAATAGTATGGACAAAATGTGTGGAATAATAATAAAAATAAAAAAAAGAATCGTACAATAACAATATGTCACCCGACCTCCGTCAGGGTGACATAAAAAAAACTAGATTTGCCATTGCAAGCAATAGCGGATGGCACCCTTCCCCCACTGCCAGGCGAGCGGCAGCCATTTTGAAATTTCCCAAGTCAAAGAGTGAATCTACACATGCAAATTATCATTTTTGTTAAGTTTCATAAAGTTTGGAGCATTTTGAAATTTTTGACATTTTTTCTGTTTCCATGGTAACGGCGGCCATTTTGGAAATTCCAACTTCAAAATCCAACTCTGGCCAAGTCAGGTACCATTTCTGTAAAGTTTCATCCAGTTTGCAGCATTTTGATTATTTTGAAATTTTGGACATTTTTGCTGTTTCCATGGCAATGGCAGGTATTTTGAAAATTCCAAGAACTGTTGGTACCTCAGGGCACCACTACCAATATTTACATAAACTTTCAAGAGGTTGCCTCTTATAACGAAAGATTTAGAATTTTGATTTTTTTTTACATTTTTGCAGTTTCCATGGTAACGGCGGCCATTTTTTACCATTCCAATGTCTCTTGCACAACTTCATATGGCGGTTCATATTATGGTATAGTTCTATCAACATGGGTCTGGCCAATTCCGAGAAATAGTATGGACAAAATGTGTGGAAGAATAAAAATAATAACTAGATTTGTAATTGCTAGCAATAACGGATGGCACCCTCGTCCCCCCATTGCCAGGGAAAAGGCAGCCATTTTGAAATTTCCAAAGTCAAAGAGCGTATCTACACATCGAAATTATGATTTTTGTAAAGTTTTATTAAGTTTGGAGCATTTTGAAATTTTTGACATTTTAGTCATTTCCATGGTTACGGCGGCCATTTTGAAATTTCTTACTCCAAAATGCAATTCTGCCCATGCCAGTTATCATTTCTGTAAAGTTTCAATTAGTTTGCAGCATTTTGAATTTTTTGAATTTTTTTATATTTCTACTGTTTCCATGGTTACAGTAGATAATTCCAAAATTCTAAAAGCAGGCATCTCATTGCCATATGTCATGTTATATATCAATACAGTTTCATTGATCTCTATGCATTATTCTTAAAGAAAATGCAGCTTTTATGTATTTGTCCATAGGCTCAATGTTAAACATTTGCCCTGTTTCCATGACAATGGTGGCCATTTTGGAATTTCTAAATATTGTCTTGACATCTAGTCATACCAAGGAACATTTCCAAAAAGTTTCATCCAACTAGGTCTTATCATGAAAGATTTAGAATTTTGAAAATTTTTCACTTTTTTGCAGTTTCCATGGAAACGGCGGCCATTTAAAAAAATTCCAGAGTCAGATGCACAACTTCACATGGGGGTCCTCATTATGTTATAGTTCCAACATTATTGGATCACTCAATTCTTAGAAACACGATGGACAAAATGTGTGGAAGAATAATAAAAATAAGAAAAAAAAGAAACGTAGAATAACAATACGTCACCCCAACTCCGTTGAGGGTGCCATAACTAGATTTGCCATTGCAAGCAATAGCGGATGGCACCCTTCCCCTATTGCCAGGTGAGCGGCAGCAATCTAAAAGAGTTCAAAGTGAAAGAGTGCATCTACACATTCAAATTATCATTTTTGTAAAGTTTCATCAAGTTTGAAGCATTTTGAAATTTTGGACATTTTTGCTGTTTCCATGGTTACGGCGGCCATTTTGAAAATTCCAAAGTCAAACCCCCGCTGCAATTTAGTCCCTCCATAATCCTATACCATTTAATGTCATTAGAAAAAATTTAACATTGATGTTCTGGAATGTTCTGTGAAAATTCAAAGTTTTGACCTTTTTGCATTGTTTCCATGGTAACAACAGATATTTTGAAAATTCCAACGCCAAATTCCACAACTTCCAATGTTGCTCATCGTTACTGTGAAGTTTCATTAAGTTTTCAGCATTTTGATTTTTTTGAAATTTTTGGTGTTGTTTCCATGGCAACATAGTAGTTCCAATGAGTGTCAAAATCATCCAATACCTATATATAGTGGGCACCTACATTGTATCAAAATATAATGATTCTGACTTAAGGGGGTTCGCGGGTCTAAATCATTTATATAGGATTTCTTTATATTTTTCTATAAATGAACTTTATCTTATAGTTAATAGAAAAATAAAATAAAAAAATGGGGTCACCGTTCATTTGCGCTCACAATCTGCCTTCAAAAGAAGCATACATCTTTGTAAAAGTGCTTTTTTTCTGTTGAACTAATAGGAGAAATAAATGTAATATTGAAATAAAAAAAGAAATTTATTACAGAAATCGCTCAAATTTTACAATAATTTAGTTTAAGTACAGCATATATCGAAATTATATTAAAAAATATAGGTCACCGATGAGTTAAAAGAGATATTTCAATTTTAAAGCCAAAAAATGGCATTTTTCCACCAAAGGGAGATAATTTGGAACTTTTTCAATGATGTTTACATTTTAAAAGTCATCTGAAGCCAACACGAATTAATTGTTTTGAATGTTTTTTGTACCATATGATAAAGTAACAACTACAAAAGGTAATAAATAAAATTTGTAATGAAAAACAAATGTTTAATTTTATCTGAAATTTTTATACCCTCGAGCCTCCTTAAAGCATAACCAAACAGTTCACCGAAACTAAAAACTGGATTTTTTCACATTTGTTCTGTTTCCATGGTAACGGCGGCCATTTTTTACCATTCCAATGTCTCTTGCACAACTCCACATGGCGGTTCATATGATGGTATAGTTCCATCAACATGGGTATGACCAATTACGACAAATAGCGTGGACAAAATGTGTGGAAGAATAAAAATAATAATAACTAGATTTGCCATTGCAAGCAATAGCGGATGGCACCCTTTCCCCATTGCCAGGCCAGCGGCAGCCATTTAGAAAATTTTTGCTGTTTCCATGGTAACGGCGGCCATTTTGAAAATTCGAAACTCAAAAGTTAAGTCTACATAAGCTAGGCAAAATTTGTTATAAGTTTCATTAAATTTAAAGCATTTTGAAGTTTTTCATAATTTTGCTGTTCCCATGGTAACGGCGGCCATTTTGAATATTCCAAAGTCAAACCCCCGCTGCAATTTTTTCCCTCCATAATCATATATACCATTTAATGTCTGTAGAGTAAATTTAACATTGATGTTCTGGAATGTTCTGTGAAAATTCAAAGTTTTGACCTTTTTGCATTGTTTCCATGGTAACTACAGATATTTTGGAAATTCCAACGCCAAATGCCACATCTTCCAATGTTGCTCATCGTTACTATGAAGTTTCATGAAGTTTGGAACATTTTGATATTTTTGAAATTTTTGGTGTAGTTTCCATGGCAACATAGTAGGTCAAATGAGTGCCAAAATCATCCAACACCTGTGTATAGTGGGCACCTACATTGTATTAAAATATGATGATTCTGAGTGTAAGCATATTCAAACAGTTCACCAAAACAAAAAACAGAAATTTTTCACATTTGTTTCGTTTCCATGGCAACGACAGCCATCTTGATGATGCCATACCTCACTGCACTATTTAATGTGGTGGTCAACATTATGGTATAGTTCCATCAATATTGTTTAAGCCAATTCTGAGAAATAGTATGGACAAAAAAGTGTGGAAGAATAAATATAAAAATAATAAGACAAAAAGAAACGAACAATAACAATATGTCACCCCAACTCCGTTGAGGGTGCCATAACTAGAATTGCCATTGCAAGCAATAGCGGATGTCACCCTGGTCCACCAATTGCCACTAAACAGCAGCCATGGTAACGGCAGCCATTTTGGAAATTTTAAAGTTGAATGCCGCATCTAGATTTACAAGTCGTAACGTTTCATACATTATTGAAGAATTTTCAAAATTTTGTTATTTTTGAACAGTTTCCATGGCAACATTTGAAAATTCCAAAGTCATACTGCTGCTTCATATTGTGCTCCCCATAATATTATACCATCATATAACATTTAATGGCCGTAGAATTAATTTAACACTAATGTTCTGGAATGTTCCATGAAAGTTTTCATATTTTTGCTGTTACCATGGCAATGGCAGCCATCTTGGAAATGCCAACCCCCGATTGCACATCTGCACATGGGGGTTAACATTATGTTAAAGTTCCATCAGCATTGGTCCATGCAATTCCGAGAAATAGTCTGGACAAAAAAGTGTGGAATAATAATTATAAATAAAAAAAAGAATCGAGCAATAACAATATGTCACCCGACCTCCGTCAGTCTGGACAAAAAAGTGTGGAATAATAATTATAAATAAAAAAAAGAATCGAGCAATAACAATATGTCACCCGACCTCCGTCAGGGTGACATAATAAAAAGAAAAAAAAGAAACGTAGAATAACAAGATGTCACCCCAACTCCGTTGAGGGTGCCATAATAAAAAGAAAAAAAAAGAAACGAACAATAACAATATGTCACCCCAACTCCGTTGAGGGTGCCATAAAAAAGAAACGAACAATAACAATATGTCACCCCAACTCCGTTGAGGGTGCCATAACTAGATTTGCCATTGCTAGCAATAGCGGATGGCACCCTTCCCCCATTGCCAGGCCAGCGGCAGCCATTTACAAAATGTTTGCTGTTTCCATGGCAACGGCGGCCATTTTGAAAATTCCAAACTCAAAAGTCAAGTCAACATAAGCTAGGCAACATTTATTATAAGTTTCATTAAATTTAAAGCATTTTCAAGTTTTTCATATTTTTGCTGTTCCCATGGTAACGGCGGCCATTTTGAATATTCCAAAGTCAAACCGCCGCTGCAATTTTTTCCCTCCATTATCATGTACCATTTAATGTCTCTAGAATAAATTTAACATTGATGTTCTGGAATGTTCTGTGAAAATTCAAAGTTTTGACCTTTTTGCATTGTTTTCATGGTAACAACAGATATTTTGGAAATTCCAACGCCAAATTCCACATCTTCCAATGTTGCTCATCGTTACTGTGAAGTTTCACTAAGTTTGGAACATTTTGAGATTTTTGAAATTTTTGGAGTAGTTTCCATGGCAACATAGTAGTTCCAATGAGTGCCAAAATCATCCAATACCTGTATATAGTGGGCACCTACATTGTATCAAAATATAATGATTCTGAGTTCAAGCATATCCGAACAGTTCACCAAAAAAAAACACTAGATTTTTTCACACTTGTTTCGTTTCCATGGCAACGGCAGCCATCTTGATGGTGCCATACCCCACTGCACTATAGAATGTGGTGGTCTACATTATGGTATAGTTCCATCAATATTGTTCAAGCCAATTCTTAGAAATAGAATGGACAAAAAAGTGTGGAAGAATAAATATAATAATAAGAACTAGATTTGCCATTGCAAGCAATAGCGGATGGCACCCTTTCCCTATTGCCAGGCCAGCGGCAGCCATTTAGAAAATTTTTGGTGTTTCCATGGCAACGGCGGCCATTTTGAAAATTCGAAACTCAAAAGTTAAGTCTACATAAGCTAGGCAAAATTTGTTATAAGTTTCATTAAATTTAAAGCATTTTGAAGTTTTTCATAATTTTGCTGTTCCCATGGTAACGGCGGCCATTTTGAATATTCCAAAGTCAAACCGCCGCTGCAATTTTTTCCCTCCATAATCATATATACCAACATATACCATTTAATGTCTCTAAAATAAATTTAACATTACTGTTCTAGAATGTTCTGTGAAAATTCAAAGTTTTGACCTTTTTTGCATTGTTTCCATGGTCACAACAGATATTTTGGAAATTCCAACGCCAAATTCCACATCTTTCAATGTTGCTCATCGTTACTGTGAAGTTTCATGAAGTTTGGAACATTTTGAGATTTTTGAAAATTTTGGAGTAGTTTCCATGGCAACATAGTAGTTCCAATGAATGCCAAAATCATCCAACACCTATATATAGTGGGCACCTACATTGTATCAAAATATAATGATTCTGAGTTCAAGCATATCCGAACAGTTCACCAAAACAAAACAGTAGATTTTTTCACATTTGTTTCGTTTCCATGACAACGGCAGCCATCTTGATGGTGCCATACCCCACTGCACTATAGAATGTGGTGATCTACATTATGGTATAGTTCCATCAATATTGTTCAAGTCAATTCTGAGAAATAGAATGGACAAAAAAGTGTGGAAGAATAAATATAATAATAAGAATAATAAGAAAAAAAGAAACGAACAATAACAATATGTCACCCCAACTCCGTTGAGGGTGCCATAATAACTAGATTTGCCATTGCAAGCAATAGCGGATGGCACCCTTTCCCCATTGCCAGGCCAGCGGCAGCCATTTAGAAAATTTTTGCTGTTTCCATGGTAACGGCGGCCATTTTGAAAATTCGAAACTCAAAAGTTAAGTCTACATAAGCTAGGCAAAATTTGTTATAAGTTTCATTAAATTTAAAGCATTTTGAAGTTTTTCATAATTTTGCTGTTCCCATGGTAACGGCGGCCATTTTGAATATTCCAAAGTCAAACCCCCGCTGCAATTTTTTCCCTCCATAATCATATATACCATTTAATGTCTGTAGAGTAAATTTAACATTGATGTTCTGGAATGTTCTGTGAAAATTCAAAGTTTTGACCTTTTTGCATTGTTTCCATGGTAACTACAGATATTTTGGAAATTCCAACGCCAAATGCCACATCTTCCAATGTTGCTCATCGTTACTATGAAGTTTCATGAAGTTTGGAACATTTTGATATTTTTGAAATTTTTGGTGTAGTTTCCATGGCAACATAGTAGGTCAAATGAGTGCCAAAATCATCCAACACCTGTGTATAGTGGGCACCTACATTGTATTAAAATATGATGATTCTGAGTGTAAGCATATTCAAACAGTTCACCAAAACAAAAAACAGAAATTTTTCACATTTGTTTCGTTTCCATGGCAACGACAGCCATCTTGATGATGCCATACCTCACTGCACTATTTAATGTGGTGGTCAACATTATGGTATAGTTCCATCAATATTGTTTAAGCCAATTCTGAGAAATAGTATGGACAAAAAAGTGTGGAAGAATAAATATAAAAATAATAAGACAAAAAGAAACGAACAATAACAATATGTCACCCCAACTCCGTTGAGGGTGCCATAACTAGATTTGCCATTGCAAGCAATAGCGGATGGCACCCTTCCCACATTGCCAGGCGAGCGGCAGCAATCTAGAAAATTCCAAAGTCAAAGTGTGCATCTACACATTGAAATTATCATATTTGTTAAGTTTCATTAAGTTTGGAGCATTTTGAAGTTTTTGACATTTTTGCTGTTTCCATGGTTACGGCGGCCATTTTGAAAATTCCAACTTCAAATGTCAACTTTGCTTATGCCAGTGACCATTCCTGTAAAGTTTCATCCAGTTTACAGCATTTTTATTTTTTTTGAAATTTTTGACCTTTTTGCATTGTTTCCATGGTAACAACAGATATTTTGGAAATTCCAACGCCAAATTCCACATCTTCCAATGTTGCTCATCGTTACTGTGAAGTTTCATGAAGTTTGGAGCATTTTGATATTTTTGAAATTTTTGGTATAGTTTCCATGGCAACATAGTAGTTCCAATAAGTGCCAAAATCATCCAACACCTGTATATGGCCGGCACCTACATTGTATCAAAATATAATGGTTCTGAGTTTAAGCATATCAAAACAGTTCACCAAAACAAAAAACAGGATTTTTTCACATTTGTTTCGTTTCCATGGCAACGGCAGCCATCTTGATGGTGCCATACCCCACTGCACTATAGAATGTGGTGGTCTACATTATGGTATAGTTCCATCAATATTGTTCAAGCCAATTCCGAGAAATAGAATGGACAAAAAAGTGTGGAAGAATAAAAATAATAATAATAATAATAATAAGAAAAAAAGAAACGAACAATAACAATATGTCACCCCAACTCCGTTGAGGGTGCCATAACTAGAATTGCCATTGCAAGCAATAGCGGATGTCACCCTGGTTCCCCAATTGCCACTAAGTGGCAGCCATTTTGATTTTTTGATAATTGAATGACATATTTACTTAACAATACATCATTCTGCTAATTTTCTGGAAGTTTTAAGCATTTTGAAAATTTTAACATTTGTACTGTTTCCATGGCAACAGCGGCCATTTTGGAAATTCCAAAGATGGATGGCATATCCTCACATGCCAAAGAACATTTTCACAAAGTTCCATTCAATTTTAGAGACTTTCCGATTTTTCACTTTCTTTCTGTTTCCATGACAACGGCAGCCATGTTGGATATGCCAACACTCGACTGCACTTCTGCACATGGTCATTAACATTTTGGTATAGTTCCATAACAATTGGTCCATCCTATTCTGAGAAATAGTCTGGACAAAAAAGTGTGGAATAATAATAATAAAAACTAGATTTGTAATTGCTAGCAATAACGGATGGCACCCTCGTCCCCCCATTGTCAGGCGAGCGGCAGCCATTTTGGAAATTCCAAAGTCAAAGAGTGCATCTACACCTGCAAGTAATCATTTTTGCAAAATTTCATTAAGTTTGGAGCATTTTGAAATTTTGGACAATTTTGCTGTTTCCATGGTTACGGCGGCCATTTTGGAAATTCCAACTTCAAAATGCAACTCTGCACATGCCAGTCACTATTCCTATAAAGTTTCATCCAGTTTGCAGCACTTAATTTTTTTTGGAAATTTTGAACATTTGTGCTGCAACCATGGTTACAGTAGATAATTCCAAAATTCTAAAAGCGTACATCTCATTGCCACATGACATGTTATATATCATTACAGTTTCATTTACTTTGGTGCACTACTCTCTGAGAAAATGCTGATTTTATGCATTTTTCCATAGGGTCAATGCAAAACTTGGCCCCAGTTTCCATGACAACGGCGGCCATTTTGAACTATCCATATATTGTCTTGACATCTTGGCATACTGGAGAACATTTTCATAAAGTTTCATCCAGTTGGATGTTATGACGAAAGAGTTAGAATTTTTGATATTTTAGCTGTTTCCATGGTAACGGCAGCCATTTTGAAAATTCCAAAGTCAAACTGGAAATCAGCACATGCCAGTTAACATTCCTGTGGAGTTTTTTCCAGTTTGGACCACTTTGATTTTTTTCGCATTTGTGCTGTTTCCATGGAAACGGCGGCCATCTTTTACCATTCCATAGCAAGGTGCACAACTTCAAATGGGGGTCCTCATAATGTTATAGTTCCAACAACATTGGATCACTCAATTCTTTGAAACACGATGGACAAAATGTGTGGAAGAATAATAAAAATAATAAGAAAAAAAAGAAACGTAGAATAACAATATGTCACCCCAACTCCGTTGAGGGTGCCATAACTAGATTTGTAATTGCTAGCAATAACGGATGGCACCCTTCCCCCATTGCCAGGTGAGCGGCAGCCATTTTGAAAATTCCAAAGTCAAATAGTGCATCTACAGATGTCAAGTCTACATAAGCTAGGCAACATTTGTTATAAGTTTCATTAAATTTAAAGCATTTTGAAGTTTTTCATATTTTTGCTGTTTCCATGGTAACGGCGGCCATTTTGATTATTCCAAAGTCACACTCCCGCTGCAATCTTTTCCCTCCATAATCATATACCATTGAATGTCTCTAAAATAAATTTAACATTGATGTTCTGGAATGTTCTGTGAAAATTCAAAGTTTTGACCTTTTTGCATTGTTTCCATGGTAACAACAGCTATTTTGGAAATTCCAACGCCAAATGCCACATCTTCCTATGTTGCTCATCGTTACTGTGAAGTTTCCTGAAGTTTGGAGCATTTTGAGAATTTCGAAATTTTTGGTGTAGTTTCCATGGCAACATAGTAGTTCCAATGATCACCAAAATCATCCAACACCTGTATATAGTGGGCACCTACATTGTATTAAAATATAATGTTTCTGAGTTCAAGCATATCCAAACAGTTCACCAAAACAAAAAACTGGATTTTTTCACATTTGTTCTGTTTCCATGGAAACGGTAGCCATCTTGAACCATTCCATGCTTACTGCAACTCTGCACATGGGGGTCCTTACTATAGTAGAGTTCCATCAACATTGGTCCATTGGATTTTGAGAAATCACCCGGACAAAATTTGTTGCAAGAAAAAAAATAATAATAATAATAAGAAAAAAAAGAAACGTAGAATAACAATATGTCACCCCAACTCCGTTGAGGGTGCCATAACTAGATTTGCGATTGCAAGCAATAGCGGATGGCACCCTTCCCCTATTGCCAGGTGAGCGGCAGCCATTTTGAAAGTTCAAATGTCAAAGACCGCATTTACAGATGTCTATTCACATTGTCGTAAAGTTTCATCAATTTTGGAGCATTTTGAAATTTTTGAAATTTCCATGGTAACGGCGGCCATTTTGGAAATTCCAAACTCAAAAGTCAAGTCTTCATTAGCTAAGCAACATTTGTTATAAGTTTCAATAAATTTGAAGCTTTTTGAAGTTTTTCGTATTTTTGCTGTTTCCATGGTAACGGCAGCCATTTTGAAAATTCCAAAGTCAACCTGCTGCTGCAATTTGTTCTCACCATAATTATATACCATCATTTAACATAAAATGTCTGTAGAATAAATTAAACATTGATGTTCTGGAATGTTCTATGTTAAACATTTCTCCTGTTTCCATGGCAATGGCAGCCATTTCGGAATTTCTAAGTATTGTTGGTACCTCGGGGCCCCACCACCAACATTTGCACAAAGTTTCATAAGGTTGGCTCTTATAACGAAAGAGTTAGAATTTTGATTTTCTTTTACATTTTTTTAGTTTCCATGGTAACCGCGGCCATCTTGCACATTCCAAAGTCAGGTGCACAACTTCACATGGTGGACAACATTATAGCATAGTTTCATCAAGATTGGTCCGTCCATTTCCGAGAACTGTCTTGGACAAAAAGTGTGGAAGAATAAAAATAATAAAAACTAGATTTGCCATTGCAAGCAATAGCGGATGGCACCCTTCCCACATTGCCACTAAACTGCAGCCAGTTTGAAAATTCCAAAGTTAAAGACCGCATCTACAGATGTTTAATAACATTGTTGTTAAGTTTCCTCAATTTTGGAGCATTTTGAAGATTTTGAAATTTTTGTTGTTTCCATGGCAACGGCGGCCATTTTGGAAATTCTGAAATCAAAAGTCTAATCTTTACTTGCCATTGGTCATTTATAATGAGTTTTATTTAGTTTGGAGCATTTTGAGATTTTTGGACATTTTTGCTGTTTCCATGGTAACGGTGTCCATTTTGAAAATTCCAACAACAGTTTCAATATCGACTTATGCCATGTTATATATACATAAAGTTTCTTTGAGTTTGATCTTATATTCCTTTAGAAAAGGCTGGTTTGATGTTTTTTCCCATAGGTTCAATGTTAAACTTTTCTCCAGTTTCCATGGCAATGGTACAGATTTTGCAGAAGCTAAGTCCTGTTGGTACCTCAGGGCACCACTGCCAACATTTACATAAAGTTTCATTAGGTTGGCTCTTATAATAAAAGATTTAGAATTTGGATTTTTTTTTACATTTTTGCAGTTTCCATGGTAACGGCGGCCATTTTTTACCATTCCAATGTCTCTTGCACAACTTCACATGGAGGTTCATATTATGGTATATTTCCATCAACATTGGTCTGACCAATTCCGAGAAATAGCGTGGACAAAATGTGTGGAAGAATAAAAATAAGAAAAAAAAGAAACGAACAATAACAATATGTCACCCCAACTCCGTTGAGGGTGCCATAATAACTAGATTTGTAATTGCTAGCAATAACGGATGGCACCCTCGTTACCCCATTGCCAGGCGAGTGGCAGCCATTTTGGAAATTCCAAAGTCAAAGAGTGCATCTACACCTGCAAGTTATCATTTTTGCAAAATTTCATTAAGTTTGGAGCATTTTGAAATTTTGGACAATTTTGCTGTTTCCATGGTTACGGCGGCCATTTTGGAAATTCCAACTTCAAAATGCAACTCTGCACATGGCAGTCACTATTCCTATACAGTTTCATCCAGTTTGCAGCACTTAATTTTTTTTTGAAATTTTGAACATTTGTGCTGCAACCATGGTTACAGTAGATAATTCCAAAATTCTAAAAGCAGACATCTCATTGCCACATGTCATGTTATATACCAATACAGTTTCATTTACTTTGGTGCACTACTCTCTGAGAAAATGCTGATTTTATGCATTTTTCCATAGGGTCAATGCAAAACTTGGCCCCAGTTTCCATGACAACGGCGGCCATTTTGAATATTCCAAAGTCAAACCCCCGCTACAATTTTTGCCCTCCATAATCATACACCATTTAATGTCTCTAGAATAAATTTAACATTGATGTTCTGGAATGTTCTGTGAAAATTCAAAGTTTTGACCTTTTTGCATTGTTTCCATGGTAACAACAGATATTTTGGTAATTCCAACGCCAAATTCCACATCTTCCAATGTTGCTCATCGTTACTGTGAAGTTTCATGAAGTTTGGATCATTTTGATATTTTTGAAATTTTTGGTGTAGTTTCCATGGCAACATAGTAGTTCCAATGAGTGCCAAAATCATGTAAGAGCTGTATATGGCCAACACCTACATTGTTTCAAAATATAATGTTTCTGAGTGAAAGCATATCCAAACAGTTCACCAAAAGAAAAAACTGGATTTTTTCACATTTGTTCTGTTTCCATGGAAACGGTAGCCATCTTGAACCATTCCATGCTTACTGCAACTCTGCATTTTTGGGGTCCTTACTATAGTAGAGTTCCATCAACATTGGTCCATTTGATTTCGAGAAATCACCTGGACAAAATTTGTTGCAAGAAGAAAAATAAGAAAAAAAAGAAACGTAGAATAACAATATGTCACCCCAACTCCGTTGAGGGTGCCATAATAAGAAAAAAAAGAAACGAACAATAACAATATGTCACCCCAACTCCGTTGAGGGTGCCATAACTAGATTTGTAATTGCTAGCAATAACGGATGGCACCCTTCCCCCATTGCCAGGTGAGCGGCAGCCATTTTGAAAAAATACAAAGTCAAAGATAACATATACACATGCCAATTAACATTTTTGTAAAGTTTCCTCAATTTTGGAGCATTTTGAAATTTTTGAAATTTTTGCTATTTCCATGGTAACCATTTCCATTTCCAAAATTCAAAAGACAGGTGGTACTTTGGGAAATGCCATGTATCATATTCATTAAGTTGTAAAAGGTTTGATCTAATATTTTTGCAGGAAATTGAGCTTCAATATGTTTTCCCATAGGGCCAATGTTAAACTTTCGCCCTGTTTCCATGACAATGGCAGCCATTTTGGAATTTCCTAATATTGTCACAACATCTAGGCATACCAAGGAACATTACCACAAAGTTTCATCCAGCTAGGTCTTAAAATGAAAGATTTAGAAATTGCATTTTTTTTCACATTTCATCAGTTTCCATGGCAATGACAGCCATCTTGATGATGCCATACCCCGTTTGCACAATTTCATATAGTGGTCTACCTTATGGTATAGTTTCATCAATATTGTTCAAGCCAATTCTGAGAAATAGCATGGACAAAATGTGTGGAAGAATAAATAAAATAATAATAAGAAAAAAAGAAACGTAGAATAACAATATGTCACCCAAACTCCGTTTAGGGTGCCATAATAAGAAAAAAAGAAACGTAGAAAAGCAGCAATAGCGGATGGCACCCTTTCCCCATTGCCAGGCGAGCGGCAACAATCTAGAAGATTCCAAAGTCAAATAGTGCATCTACACATTCAAATTATCATTTTTGTAAAGTTTCATTAAGATAGGAGCATTTTGAAATTTTGGATATTTTTGCTGTTTCCATGGTTACGGCGGCCATTTTGAAAATTCAAACTTTAAAATTCACATCTTCCAATGTTGCTCGTCATTACTGTGAAGTTTTATTAAGTTTAGAGCATTTTGAAATTTTGGACATATTTGCAGTTTCCATGGTTACGGTGGCCATTTTGAATATTCCAAAGTCAAACCCCTGCTGCAATTTTTTCCCTCCATAATCATATATACCATTTAATGTCTCTAGAATAAATTTAACATTGATGTTCTGGAATGTTCTGTAAAAATTTAAAGTTTTGACATTTTTGCATTGTTTCCATGGTAACTACAGATATTTTGGAAATTCCAACGCCAAATTCCACATCTTCCAATGTTGCTCATCGTTACTGTGAAGTTTCATGAAGTTTGGAGCATTTTGATATTTTTGAAATTTTTGGTGTAGTTTCCATGGCAACATAGTAGGTCCAATGAGTGCCAAAATCATCCAACACCTGTATATAGTGGGCACCTACATTGTATTAAAATATGATGATTCTGAGTGTAAGCATATTCAAACAGTTCACCAAAACAAAAAACAGAAATTTTTCACATTTGTTTCGTTTCCATGGTAACGGCAGCCATTTTTTACCATTCCAATGTCTCTTGCACAACTTCACATGGCGGTTAATATTATGGTATAGTTCCATCAACATTGGTCTGACCAATCCCGAGAAATAGGATGGACAAAATGTGTGGAAGAATAAAAATAAAAATAAGAAAAAAAAAGAACGGAACAATAACAATATGTCACCCCAACTCCGTTGAGGGTGCCATAACTAGATTTGCCATTGCAAGCAATAGCGGATGGCACCCTTCCCCTATTGCCAGGTGAGCGGCAGCCTTTTTGAAAATTCCAAAGTCAAAGATTGCATCTACATTTGTACAGATGTGTATAAACATCGTTGTAACGTTTCATTAATTTTGGAGCATTTTAGAATTTTTGAAATTTTTGCTATTTCCATGGTAACGGGTACCATTTCTAAAATTCCAAAGACAGGTGCCACTTTGGGACATGCCATGTTACATATCTATAAAGTGTCATTGGGATTGATTCTATATTCTTCAAGAAAATGCATCTTTAATATATTTTCCCATAGGGCCAATGTTAAACTTTCGCCCTGTTTCCATGACAATGGCGGCCATTTTGGAATTTTCTTATATTGTCACAACATCTAGGCATACCAAGGAACATTACCATAAAGTTTGATCCAGCTAGGTCTTATAATGAAAGATTTAAAATTTGCATTTTTTTTCACATTTCATCAGTTTCCATGGCAACGACGGCCATTTTTTACCATTCCAATGTCTCTTGCACTACTTTGCATGGCGGTTCATATTATGGTATAGTTCTATCAACATGGCTCTGACCAATCCAGAGAAATAGTATGGACAAAATGTGTGGAAGAATAAAAATAATAATAACTAGATTTGTAATTGCTAGCAATAACGGATGGCACCCTCGTCCCCCCAGTGCTAGGCGAGCGGCAGCCATGTTGAAAATTTCAAAGTCAAAGAGTGCATCTACACATGCAAGTCATCATTTTTGTAAAATTTCATTAAGTTTGGAGCATTTCGAAATTTTGGACAATTTTGCTGTTTCCATGGTTACGGCGGCCATTTTGGAAATTCCAACTTCAAAATGCAACTCCGCACATGTCAGTCACTATTCCTGTAAAGTTTCATGCAGTTTGCAGCATTTTGATTTTTTTTGGAAATTTTTAACATTTGTCCTGCAACCATGGTTACAGTAGATAATTCCAAAATTCTAAAAGCAGACATCTTATTGCCACATGTCATGTTATATATCAATGCAGTTTCATTTACTTTGTTCCAATACTCTCTGAGAAAATGCAGTTTTTATGCATTTTTCCATAGGGTCAATGCAAAACTTGGCCCCAGTTTCCATGACAACGGCGGCCATTTTGGATTATCAAAATATTGTTTTGATATCTAAGCGTACCGGGTAACATTTTTATAAAGTTTCATCCAGCTGAGTGTTATAACGAAAGAGTTAGAATTTTTGATATTTTAGCTGTTTCCATGGTAACGGCAGCCATTTTGAAAATTCCAAAGTCAAATTGGAAATCAGCACATGTCAGTTACCATTCCTGTGGAGTTTCTTCCAGTTTGGAACACTTTGATTTTTTTCGCATTTTTGCTGTTTCCATGGAAACGGCGGCCATCTTTTACCATTCCATACCAAGGTGCACAACTTTACATGGGGGTCCTCATTATAGTAAAGTTCCATCAACATTGGTCCATAGGATTCCGAGAAACACGACGGACAAAATGTGTGGAAGAAGAATAAGAAAAACTAGATTTGTAATTGCTAGCAATAACGGATGGCACCCTTCCCCCATTGCCAGGTGAGCGGCAGCCATTTTTAAAAATCCAAAGTCAAAGAGCGCTTTTACACATGTTTATTAACATTGTTGTAAATTTTATATCGTTTACAGCATTTTAAAATTTTTGAAATTTTTGCTGTTTCCATGGTAACAGTTACCATTTCCAAAATTCCAAAGACAGGTCCAACATTGGTACATGCCATGTTACATATCTGTAAAGTTTCATTGGGATTGATGCTATATTCTTCAAGAAAATGTAGCTTTTATGTGTTTTCCCATACGGTCAATGTTAAACTTTTGCCCTGTTTCCATGACAATGGCGGCCATTTTGGAACCTCTTGATATTGCATGCACATCTAGGCATATCAGGTAACACTTCCACAAAGTTTCATCCACTTGGGTCTTATAATAAAGAATTTAGGATTTTGAAAATTTTTCACATTTTTGCAGTTTCCATGGAAACGGCAGCCATCTTGAACCATTCCATGGTGCCTGCAACTCTTCACCTAAGGGTCCTCAATATAATAGAGTTCCATCAACTTTGGCCCTTTGGATTTCGAGAAATCTCCTGGACAAAATGTGTGGAAGAAAAATAATAAAAACTAGATTTGCCATTGCAAGCAATAGCGGATGGCACCCTTTCCCCATTGCCAGGCCAGCAGCAGCCATTCAGAAAATTTTTGCTGTTTCCATGGCAACGGCGGCCATTTTGAAAATTCGAAACTCAAAAGTTAAGTCTACATAAGCTAGGCAAAATTTGTTATAAGTTTTATTAAATTTAAAGCATTTTGAAGTTTTTCAAAATTTTGCTGTTCCCATGGTAACGGCGGCCATTTTGAATATTCCAAAGTCAAACCCCCGCTGCAATTTTTTCCCTCCATAATCATATATACCATCATATACCATTTGATGTCTCTAGAATAAATTTAAC
Source organism: Mytilus galloprovincialis (assembly GCA_037788925.1). NCBI lineage: Eukaryota > Metazoa > Mollusca > Bivalvia > Mytilida > Mytilidae > Mytilus > Mytilus galloprovincialis. The sequence continues at coordinate 739,529 of CM075331.1, forward strand.
ATTGATGTTCTGGAATGTTCTGTGAAAATTCAAAGTTTTGACCTTTTTGCATTGTTTCCATGGTAATAACAGATATTTTGGAAATTCCAACGCCAAATTCCACATCTTCCAATGTTGCTCATCGTTACTGTTAAGTTTCATTAAGTTTTGAGCATTTTGATATTTTTGAAATTTTTGGTGCAGTTTCCATGGCAACATAGTAGTTCCAATGAGTACCAAAATCATCCAACACCTGTATATAGTGGGCACCTACATTGTATTAAAATATAATGATTCTGAGTTAAAGCATATCCAAACAGTTCACTAAAACAAAAAACTGGATTTTTTCACATTTGTTTCGTTTCCTTGGCAACGGCAGCCATCTTGATGGTGCCATACCCCACTGCACTATAGAATGTGGTGGTCTACATTATGGTATAGTTCCATCAATATTGTTCAAGCCAATTCTGAGAAATAGAATGGACAAAAAAGTGTGGAAGAATAAATATAATAATAAGAATAATAAGAAAAAAAGAAACGAACAATAACAGTATGTCACCCCAACTCCGTTGAGGGTGCCATAATAATAATAATAAGAAAAAAAAAAGAAACGTAGAATAACAATACGTCACCCCAACTCCGTTGAGGGTGCCATAATAATAAAAAGAAAAAAAAGAAACGAACAATAACAAGATGTCACCCCAACTCCGTTGAGGGTGCCATAACTAGATTTGTAATTGCTAGCAATAACGGATGGCACCCTCGTCCCCCAATTGCCAGGCGAGCGGCAACCATTTTGAAAATTTCAAAGTCAAAGAGTGCATCTACACATGCAAGTCATCATTTTTGTAAAATTTCATTAAGTTTGGAGCATTTTGAAATTTTGGACAATTTTGCTGTTTCCATGGTTACGGCAGCCATTTTGGAAATTCCAACTTCAAAATGCAACTCCGCACATGTCAGTTACTATTCCTGTAAAGTTTCATCCAGTTTGCAGCATTTTGATTTTTTTGGAAATTTTGAACATTTGTGCTGCAACCATGGTTACAGTAGATAATTCCAAAATTCTAAAGGCGTACATCTCTTTGCCACATGTCATGTTATATATCAATACAGTTTCATTTACTTTGGTGCACTACTCTCTGAAAAAATGCTGATTTTATGCATTTTTCCATAGGGTCAATGCAAAACTTGGCCCCAGTTTCCATGACAACGGCGGCCATTTTGAACTATCCAAATATTGTCTTGGCATCTTGGCATACTGGAGAACATTTTCATAAAGTTTCATCCATTTGGATGTTATAACGAAAGAGTTAGAATTTTTTATATTTTAGCTGTTTCCATGGTAACGGCAGCCATTTTGAAAATTCCAAAGTCAAACTGGAAATCAGCACATGCCAGTTAACATTCCTGTGGAGTTTCTTCCAGTTTGAACCACTTTGATTTTTTTCGCATTTGTGCTGTTTCCATGGAAACGGCGGCCATCTTTTACCATTCCATAGCAAGGTGCACAACTTCAAGTGGGGTTCTTCATTATAGTTGAGTTCCATAAACATTGGTAGGTTCAATTCTGAGAACTCGCGCGGACAAAATGTGTGGAAGAAAAATAAAAATAACTAGATTTGTAATTGCTAGCAATAACGGATGGCACCCTCGTCCCCCCATTGCCAGGCGAGCGGCAGCCATTTTGAAAATTTCAAAGTTAAAGAGTGCATCTACACATGCAAGTCATCATTTTTGTAAAATTTCATTAGGTTTGGAGCATTTTGAAATTTTGGACAATTTTGCTGTTTCCATGGTTACGGCAGCCATTTTTGAAATTCCAACTTCAAAATGCAACTCCGCACATGTCAGTTACTATTCTTGTAAAGTTTCATCCAGTTTGCAGCATTTTGATATTTTTGGAAATTTTGAACATTTGTGCTGCAACCATGGTTACAGTAGATAATTCCAAAATTCTAAAAGCGTACATCTCTTTGCCACATGTCATGTTATATATCAATACAGTTTCATTGACTTTGGTGCACTACTCTCTGAAAAAATGCTGATTTTATGCATTTTTCCATAGGGTCAATGCAAAATTTGGCCCCAGTTTCCATGACAACGGCGGCCATTTTGAACTATCCAAATATTGTCTTGACATCTTGGCATACTGGAGAACATTTTCATAAAGTTTCATCCAGTTGGATGTTATAACGAAAGAGTTAGAATTTTTGATATTTTAGCTGTTTCCATGGTAACGGCAGCCATTTTGAAAATTCCAAAGTCAAACTGGAAATCAGCACATGCCAGTTACCATTCCTGTGGAGTTTCTTCCAGTTTGGAACACTTTGATTTTTTTCGCATTTGTGCTGTTTCCATGGAAACGGCGGCCATCTTTTACCATTCCATAGCAAGGTGCACAACTTCAAATGGGGGTCCTCATTATGTTATAGTTCCAACAATATTGGATCACTCAATTCTTAGAAACACGATGGACAAAATGTGTGGAAGAATAATAAAAATAACTAGATTTGTAATTGCTAGCAATAACGGATGGCACCCTCGTCCCCCCATTGCCAGGCGAGCGGCAGCCATTTTGAAAGTTCCAAAGTCAAAGAGTGCATCTACACCTGCAAGTTATCATTTTTGCTAAATTTTATTAAGTTTGAAGCATTTTGAAATTTTTGACAATTTTGCTGTTTCCATGGTTACGGCGGCCATTTTGGAAATTCTAACTTCAAAATGCAACTCTGCACATGCCAGTTACTATTCCTATAAAGTTTCATCCAGTTTGCAGCATTAATTTTTTTTTTGAAATTTTGAACATTTGTGCTGCAGCCATGGTTACAGTAGATAATTCCAAAATTCTAAAAGCAGACATCTCATTGCCACATGTCATGTTATACATCAATACAGTTTCATTTACTTTGGTTCACTACTCTCTGAGAAAATGCTGATTTTATGCATTTTTCCATAGGGTCAATGCAAAACTTGGCCCCAGTTTCCATGACAACGGCGGCCATTTTGAACTATCCATATATTGTCCCCCGCTGCAATTTTTTCCCTCCATAATCATATATACCAGTTAATGTCTCTAGAGTAAATTTAACATTGATGTTCTGGAATGTTCTGTGAAAATTCAAAGTTTTGACCTTTTTGCATTGTTTCCATGGTAACTACAGATATTTTGGAAATTCCAACGCCAAATGCCACATCTTCCAATGTTGCTCATCGTTACTGTGAAGTTTCATAAAGTTTGGAGCATTTTGATATTTTTGAAATTTTTGGTGTAGTTTCCATGGCAACATAGTAGGTCCAATGAGTGCCAAAATCATCCAACACTTGTATATAGTGGGCACCTACATTGTATTAAAATATGGTGATTCTGAGTGTAAGCATATTCAAACAGTTCACCAAAACCAAAAACTAGATTTTTTCACATTTGTTCTGTTTCCATGGAAACGGTAGCCATCTTGAACCATTCCATGCTTACTGCAACTCTGCACGTGGGGGTCCTTATTATAGTAGAGTTCCATCGACATTAGTCCATTGGATTTCAAGAAATGCCCTGGACAAAATTTGTTGCAAGAAGAAAAATAAGAAAAAAAAGAAACGTAGAATAACAATATGTCACCCCAACTCCGTTGAGGGTGCCATAATAAGAAAAAAAAGAAACGTAGAATAACAATATGTCACCCCAACTCCGTTGAGGGTGCCATAACTAGATTTGTAATTGCTAGCAATAACGGATGGCACCCTCCCCCCATTGCCAGGGTAACGGCAGCCATTTTGAAAATTCCTCAGTCAAAGAGTGCATCTACACTTGCAAATTAACATTTTTTAAAGTTTCATAAATTTTGGAGCATTTTGAAATTTTTCACATTTTTGCAGTTTCCATGGTAACGGCGGCCATTTTGAAAATTCCGAAGTCAAACTGTAAATCAGCACATGCCAGTTACCATTCCTGTGAAGTTTCTTCCACTTTGGAACACTTTAATTTTTTTCGCATTTTTGCTGTTTCCATGGTAACGGTGGCCATCTTGACCATTCCAAAGTCAGAGGTACAACTTCGCATGGTGGTCATCATTATACCATAGTTCCATCAACTTTGGTCCATTCTATTCTGAGAACTGCTCCGGACAAAAATAGTGGAAGAAAAATAATAATAAAAAAAAAAAGAAAAAAAAGAAACGTAGAATAACAATATGTCACCCCAACTCCGTTGAGGGTGCCATAATAAGAAAAAAAAGAAACGTAGAATAACAATATGTCACCCCAACTCCGTTGAGGGTGCCATAACTAGATTTGTAATTGCTAGCAATAACGGATGGCACCCTCGTCCCCCCATTACCAGGCGAGCGGCAGCCATTTTTTGAAATTCCAAAGTCAAAGAAGGCATGTACCCTTGCATGTTATCATTTTTGCAAAATTTCATTAAGTTTGAAACATTTTGAAATTTTGGACAATTTTGCTGTTTCCATGGTTACGGCGGCCATTTTGGAAATTCCAACTTCAAAATGCAACTCCGCACATGTCAGTCACTATTCCTGTAAAGTTTCATCTAGTTTGCAGCACTTAATTTTTTTTCGAAATTTTGAACATTTGTGCTGCAACCATGGTTACAGTAGATAATTCCAAAATTCTAAAAGCGTACATCTCATTGCCACATGTCATGTTATATATCAATACAGTTTCATGGACTTTGGTGCACTACTCTCTGAGAAAATGCTGATTTTATGCATTTTTCCATAGGGTCAATGCAAAACTTGGCCCCAGTTTCCATGACAACGGCGGCCATTTTGAACTATCCATATATTGTCTTGACATCTTGGCATACTGGAGAACATTTTCATAAAGTTTCATCCAGTTGGATGTTATAACGAAAGAGTTAGAATTTTTGATATTTTAGCTGTTTCCATGGTAACGGCAGCCATTTTGAAAATTCCAAAGTCAAACTGGAAATCAGCACATGCCAGTTAACATTCCTGTGGAGTTTCTTCCAGTTTGGACCACTTTGATTTTTTTCGCATTTGTGCTGTTTCCATGGAAACGGCGACCATCTTTTACCATTCCATAGCAAGGTGCACAACTTCAAATGGGGGTCCTCATTATGTTATAGTTCCAACAATATTGGATCACTCAATTCTTAGAAACACGATGGACAAAATGTGTGGAAGAATAATAAAAATAACTAGATTTGCCATTGCAAGCAATAGCGGATGGCACCCTTCCCACATTGCCACTAAACTGCAGCCATTTTGAAAATTTAAAACAGTATTTACACATAAATACATTACAACATAATAACAACGTAAATTTTTTAGCCAGTTTTGAGCATTTTTTCAATTTTTTACATTTTTGCTGTTCCCATGGTAACGGCGGCCATTTTGAATATTCCAAAAGTGCAATTTTTTCCCTCCATAATCATATATACCATCATATACCATTTAATGTCTCTAGAATAAATTTAACATTGATGTTCTAGAATGTTCTGTGAAAATTCAAAGTTTTGACCTTTTTGCATTATTTCCATGGTAACAACAGATATTTTGGAAATTCCAACGCCAAATTCCACATTTTCCAATGTTGCTCATCGTTACTGTGAAGTTTCAAAAAATTTGGAGCATTTCCATATTTTTGAAATTTTTGGTGTAGTTTCCATGGCAACATAGTAGTTCCAATGAATGCCAAAATCATCCAACACCTGTATATAGTCGGCACCTACATTGTATTAAAATATAATGATTCTGAGTTAAAGCATATCCAAACAGTTCACCAAAACAAAAAACTAGATTTTTTCACATTTGTTCCGTTTCCATGGTAACGGTAGCCATCTTGAACCATTCCATGGTGCCTGCAACTCTTCACCTAAGGGTCCTTTATATAATAGAGTTCCATCAACTTTGGTCCATTGGATTTCAGTAAACCTCCTGGACAAAATTAGGTGGAAGAAAAATAATAAAAATAAGAAAAAAAAGAAACGTACAATAACAATACGTCACCCCAACTCCGTTGAGGGTGCCATAACTAGAATTGCCATTGCAAGCAATAGCGGATGTCACCCTTCCCCCCATTGCCACTAAGCGGTAGCCATTTCAAAACAACTTAACAGTGAATGCAGATTTATGAATTGCGATATATCTTTCTGTAAATTTTCAGTACAATAAGAGCATTGTCAAAAGTTTCACATTTCTGCTGTTTCCATGGCAACGGCAGCCATTTTGAAAATTCCAAAGTCAAAAGTCTCATTTATACATGGCAGTTGACAATAATATTAAGTTTCATTAAGTTTGGAGCATTTTGAAAATATTGACATTTCTGCAGTTTCCTTGGCAACGGTGGCCATTTTGGAAATTCCAACTCCAAAAGTCTCATGCAGACTTGACAGTCAACAATCATATTAAGTTTCATTACCTTTTGAGCATTTTGAAATTTTTGAAATTTTTGACATTTTGGCTGGTTTCTATGGTAACACAGACCATTCCAAATTTCTAATGCCAGATTCCACATTGGTACATGAGAGGGAACATACCATAAGAGTTTCAATGGATTTGACCTACCATTTTAAGGAAGTAAATGCCACTTTTTAAGGTTTTTAAAGCGTTTTGACCATTTTTGCCTCGTTTCCATGGTAACACAAGACATTTTCGAAATTCCAACGCCAAATTCCACATCTACCAAAGTTGCTCATCGTTATGCTAAAGTTTCAAAAAATTTGGAGCATTTTGATATTTTTGAAATTTTTGGTGTAGTATCCATGGCAACATAGTAGTTCCAATGAATGCCAAAAATCATCCAAAAGGAGTATATAGTGGGCACCTACATTGTATCAAAATATAATGATTCTGAGTTTAAGCATCTCCAAATTATTCACCAAAACCCAAAAATTAAATTTTTCACATTTGTTCCGTTTCCATGGTAACGGCAGCCATTTTTAATCGTCTTATGACCTACTGCAACCCGGAATTTTGTGTTCCTCATTATAGTTAACTATCATTAAGATTGGTTCCATTGTCTCCAAGAAAACTGCCGGACAAAATCATTGGAAGAATAATAATAATAATAGTAAAGAAACAGAGGAAAAGCAATATGTCACCCGACATTGTCGATCGGGTGACATAACTAGATTTGCCATTGCAAGCAATAGCGGATGGCACCCTTTCCCCATTGCCAGGCCAGCGGCAGCCATTTAGAAAATTTTTGCTGTTTCCATGGTAACGGCGGCCATTTTGAAAATTCGAAACTCAAAAGTTAAGTCTACATAAGCTAGGCAAAATTTGTTATAAGTTTCATTAAATTTAAAGCATTTTGAAGTTTTTCATAATTTTGCTGTTCCCATGGTAACGGCGGCCATTTTGAATATTCCAAAGTCAAACCCCCGCTGCAATTTTTTCCCTCCATAATCATATATACCATTTAATGTCTGTAGAGTAAATTTAACATTGATGTTCTGGAATGTTCTGTGAAAATTCAAAGTTTTGACCTTTTTGCATTGTTTCCATGGTAACTACAGATATTTTGGAAATTCCAACGCCAAATGCCACATCTTCCAATGTTGCTCATCGTTACTATGAAGTTTCATGAAGTTTGGAACATTTTGATATTTTTGAAATTTTTGGTGTAGTTTCCATGGCAACATAGTAGGTCAAATGAGTGCCAAAATCATCCAACACCTGTGTATAGTGGGCACCTACATTGTATTAAAATATGATGATTCTGAGTGTAAGCATATTCAAACAGTTCACCAAAACAAAAAACAGAAATTTTTCACATTTGTTTCGTTTCCATGGCAACGACAGCCATCTTGATGATGCCATACCTCACTGCACTATTTAATGTGGTGGTCAACATTATGGTATAGTTCCATCAATATTGTTTAAGCCAATTCTGAGAAATAGTATGGACAAAAAAGTGTGGAAGAATAAATATAAAAATAATAAGACAAAAAGAAACGAACAATAACAATATGTCACCCCAACTCCGTTGAGGGTGCCATAACTAGATTTGTAATTGCTAGCAATAACGGATGGCACCCTTCCCCCATTGCCATAGTAACGGCAGCCATTTTGAAAATTCCTCAGTCAAAGAGTACATCTATACTTGCAAATTAACATTTTTTTAAAGTTTCATAAATTTTGGAGGTTTTTGAAATTTTTGACATTTTTGCAGTTTCCATGGTAACGGCGGCCATTTTGAAAATTCCGAAGTCAAACTGTTTATCAGCACATGCCAGTTACTATTCCTGTGAAGTTTTTTCCACTTTGGAACACTTTGATATTTTTCGCATTTTTGCTGTTTCCATGGTAACGGTGGCCATCTTGACCATTCCAAAGTCAGAGGGACAACTTCGCATGGTGTTCAACATTATACCATAGTTCCATCAACTTTGGTCCATTCAATTCTGAGAACCACTCCGGACAAAAATAGTGGAAGAAAAATAATAATAAAAAAAAGAAACGTAGAATAACAATACGTCACCCCAACTCCGTTGAGGGTGCCATAACTAGATTTGCCATTGCAAGCAATAGCGGATGGCACCCTCCCCCCATTGCCAGGCGAGCGGCAGCCATTTAGAAAACTGTAAAGTCAAAGAATGCATCTACATATGCAAATTATCATTTTTGTAAAGTTTCGTTGACTTTGGAGCATTTTGATATTTTTGAAATTTTTGCTGTTTCCATGGTTACGGCGTCCATTTTGAAAATTCCAACTTCAAAAGTCAACTCTGCTTATGCGAGTGACCATTTCTGTAAAGTTTCATCCAGTTTGCAGTATTTTCATTTTTTTGAAATTGTTTGCATTGTTTCCATGGTAACAAAAGCCATTTTGGAAATTCCAACTCCAAAAGCTTCATCTGCCAATGTTGCTCATTGTTACTGTGAAGTTTCATTAGGTTTGGAGCATTTTGATATTTTTGAAAATTTTGGTGTTGTTTCCATGGCAACATAGTAGTTCTAATGAGTACCAAAATCATCCAACACCTGTATATAGTGGGCACCTTCATTGTATTAAAATATAATGATTCTGAGTTAAAGCATATCCAAACAGTTCACCAAAACAAAAAACTGGATTTTTTTACATTTGTTCCGTTTCCATGGTAACGGCTGCCATCTTAAAAGTGCCAACCCCAAAAAGCAAATCTTCATATGGTGGTTAACATTATGGTATAGTTCCATCTACCTGGGTCCATTCAAATTAGAGTTCCAGACTGGACAAAAATGTGTGGAAGAAAAATAATAAAAATAAAAAAAACAAAAAGAAACGTAGAATAACAATATGTCACCCCAACTCCGTTGTGGGTGCCATAATAAGAAAAAAAAGAAACGTAGAATAAAAATATGTCACCCCAACTCCGTTGAGGGTGCCATAACTAGATTTGCGATTGCAAGCAATAGCGGATGGCACCCTTGCCCTATTGCCAGGTGACCGGCAGCCATTTTGAAAGTTCCGATGTCAAAGACCGCATTTACAGATGTCTATTCACATTGTCGTAAAGTTTCATCAATTTTGGAGCATTTTGAAATTTTTGGAATTTCCATGGTAACGACGGCCATTTTGGAAATTCCAAACTCAAAAGTCAAGTCTACATTAGCTAGGCAACATTTGTTATAAGTTTTAATAAATTTGAAGCATTTTGAATTTTTTCGTATTTTTGCTGTTTCCATGGTAACGGCGGCCATTTTGAAAATTCCAAAGTCAACCTGCTGCTGCAATTTGTTCTCACCATAATTATATACCATCATTTAACATAAAATGTCTCTAGAATAAATTTAACATTGATGTTCTGGAATGTTCTATGTTAAACATTTCTCCTGTTTCCATGGCAATGGCAGCCATTTCGGAATTTCTAAGTATTATTGGTACCTCGGGGCCCCACCACCAACATTTGCACAAAGTTTCATAAGGTTGGCTCTTATAACGAAAGAGTTAGAATTTTGATTTTTTTTTACATTTTTTTAGTTTCAATGGTAACCGCGGCCATCTTGCACATTCCAAAGTCAGGTGCACAACTTCACATGGTGGACAACATTATAGCATAGTTTCATCAAGATTGGTCCATCCATTTCCGAGAACTGTCTTGGACAAAAAGTGTGAAAGAATAAAAATAATAAAAACTAGAATTGCCATTGCGAGCAATAGCGGATGTCACCCTGGTCCGCCAATTGCCACTAAGTGGCACCCATTTCGAAATTTTTTATCTTTAAATTAACTTAATTACTTCACAATACATCATTTTGCAAATTTTCAGAAAATTTAAAGCATTTCGAAAATTTGGATGTTTGGACTGTTTCTATGGCAACGGCCGCCATTTTGAAAATTCCGAAGATGGATGGCAAGTCTTTTCATGCCAAGTAACATTTCCACAAAGTTACATTCATTTTGGAAGACTTTCCAATTTTTCACATTATTTCTGTTTCCATGGCAACGGCAGCCATCTTGGAAATGCCAACCCCCGATTGCACATCTGCACATGGGGGTTAACATTATGGTAAAGTTCCATCATCATTGGTCCATGCAATTCCGAGAAATAGTCTGGACAAAAAAGTGTGGAATAATAATTATAAATAAAAACTAGATTTGTAATTGCTAGCAATAACGGATGGCACCCTCGTCCCCCCATTGCCAGGCGAGCGGCAGCCATTTTGAAAATTTCAAATTCAAAGAGTGCATCTACACATGCAAGTCATCATTTTTGTAAAATTTCATTAAGTTTGGAGCATTTTGAAATTTTGGTCAATTTTGCTGTTTCCATGCTTACGGCAGCTATTTTGGAAATTCCAACTTCAAAATGCAACTCCGCACATGTCAGTTACTATTCCTGTAACGTTTCATCCAGTTTGCAGCATTTTGATTTTTTTTGGAAATTTTTAACATTTGTCCTGCAACCATGGTTACAGTAGATAATTCCAAAATTCTAAAAGCAGACATCTTATTGCCACATATCATGTTATATATCAATGCAGTTTCATTTACTTTGTTCCAATACTCTCTGAGAAAATGCAGATTTTATGCATTTTTCCATAGGGTCAATGCAAAACTTGGCCCCAGTTTCCATGACAATGGCGGCCATTTTAGATTATCAAAATATTGTTTTGACATCTAAGCGTACCGGGTAACATTTTTATAAAGTTTCATCCAGCTGAGTGTTATAACGAAAGAGTTAGAATTTTTGATATTTTAGCTGTTTCCATGGTAACGGCAGCCATTTTGAAAATTCCAAAGTCAAATTGGAAATCAGCACATGTCAGTTACCATTCCTGTGGAGTTTCTTCCAGTTTGGAACACTTTGATTTTTTTCGAATTTTTGCTGTTTCCATGGAAACGGCGGCCATCTTCTACCATTCCATACCAAGGTGCACAACTTTACATGGGGGTCCTCACTATAGTAAAGTTCCATCAACATTGGTTCATAGGATTCCGAGAAACACGACGGACAAAATGTGTGGAAGAAGAATAAGAAAAATAAGAAAAAAAAGAAACGTAGAATAACAATATGTCATCCCAACTCCGTTGAGGGTGCCATAATAATAAGAAAAAAAAGAAACGTAGAATAACAATATGTCACCCCAACTTCGTTGAGGGTGCCATAATAACTAGATTTGTAATTGCTAGCAATAACGGATGGCACCCTTCCCCCATTGCCAGGCGAGTGGCAGCCATTTTGAAAATTGCAAAGTCAAAGAGCGCTCCTACACATGTTTATTGAGATTATTGTAAAATTTCATCACGTTTGGAGCATTTTGAAATTTTTGAAATTTTTGCTGTTTCCATGGTAACAGTTACCATTTCCAAAATTCCAAAGGCAGGTGCCACTTTGGGACATGCCATGTTACATATCTATAAAGTTTCATTGGGATTGATGCTGTATTCTTCAAGAAAATGTAGCTTTTATGTGTTTTCCCATATGGTCAATGTTAAACTTTTGCCCTGTTTCCATGACAATGGCGGCCATTTTGGAACCTCTTGATATTGCATGCACATCTAGGCATATCAGGTAACACTTCCACAAAGTTTCATCCACTTGGGTCTTATAATGAAGAATTTTGAATTTTGAAAATTTTTCACATTTTTGCAGTTTCCATGGAAACGGCAGCCATCTTGAACCATTCCATGGTGACTGCAACTCTTCACCTAAGGGTCCTTAATATAAAGGAGTTCCATCAACTTTGGTCCAATGGATTTCCATAAAACTCCTGGACAAAATGTGTGGAAGAAAAATAATAAAAACTAGATTTGCCATTGCAAGCAATAGCGGATGGCACCCTTCCCACATTGCCAGGCGAGCGGCAGCAATCTAGAAGATTCCAAAGTCAAAGTGTGCATCTACACATTCAAATTATCATTTTTGTTAAGTTTCCTTAAGTTTGGAGCATTTTCAAGTTTTTGACATTTTTGCTGTTTCCATGGTTACGGCGGCCATTTTGAAAATTCCAACTTCAAAAGTCAACTCTGCTTATGCCAGTGACCATTCCTGTAAAGTTTCATCCAGTTTGCAGCATTTTTAATTTTTGAAAATTTTTGACCTTTTTGCATTGTTTCCATGGTAACAACAGATATTTTGGAAATTCCAACCCGCTGCAATTTGTTCCCTCCATAATCATATATATCATCATATACCATTTAATGTCTCTAGAATACATTTAACGTTGATGTTCTGGAATGTTCTGTGAAAATTCAAAGTTTTGACCTTTTTGCATTGTTTCCATGGTAACTACAGATATTTTAGAAATTCCAACGCCAAATTCCACATCTTCCAATGTTGCTCATCGTTACTGTGAAGTTTCATGAAGTTTGGAGCATTTTGATATTTTTGAAATTTTTGGTTTAGTTTCCATGGCAACATATTAGGTCCGATGAGTGCCAAAATCATCCAACACCTGTATATAGTGGGCACCTACATTGTATTAAAATATGATGATTCTGAGTGTAAGCATATTCAAACAGTTCACCAAAACAAAAAACAGAAATTTTTCACATTTGTTTCGTTTCCATGGCAACGGCAGCCATCTTGATGGTGCCATACCCCACTGCACTATAAAATGTGGTGGTCAACATTATGGTATAGTTCCATCAATATTGTTTAAGCCAATTCTGAGAAATAGTATGGACAAAAAAGTGTGGAAGAATAAATATAATAATAATAAGACAAAAAGAAACGAACAATAACAATATGTCACCCCAACTCCGTTGAGGGTGCCATAACTAGATTTGTAATTGCTAGCAATAACGGATGGCACCCTTCCCCCATTGCCAGGTGAGCGGCAGCCATTTTGAAAAATCCAAAGTCAAAGAGCGCTTTTACACATGTTTATTAACATTGTTGTAAAATTTCATCACGTTTGGAGCATTTTAAAATTTTTGAAATTTGTACTGTTTCCATGGTAACAGTTACCATTTCCAAAATTCCAAAGACAGGTGCCACATTGGTACATGCCATGTTACATATCTATAAAGTTTCATTGGGATTGATGCTATATTCTTCAAGAAAATGTAGCTTTTATGTGTTTTCCCATACGGTCAATGTTAAACTTTTGCCCTGTTTCCATGACAATGGCGGCCATTTTGGAACCTCTTGATATTGCATGCACATCTAGGCATATCAGGTAACACTTCCACAAAGTTTCATCCACTTGGGTATTATAATGAAGAATTTAGAATTTTGAAAATTTTTCACATTTTTGCAGTTTCCATGGAAACGGCAGCCATCTTGAACCATTCCATGGTGCCTGCAACTCTTCACCTAATGGACCTCAATATAATAGAGTTCCATCAACTTTGGTCCTTTGGATTTCGAGAAATCTCCTGGACAAAATGTGTGGAAGAAAAATAATAAAAATAATAAGAAAAAAAAAAGAAACGTAGAATAACAATACGTCACCCAAACTCCGTTGAGGGTGCCATAACTAGAATTGCCATTTCAAGCAATAGCAGATGTCACCCTTCCCCTATTGCCACTAACCGGCAGCCATTTCAAAATGGTTTAACAGTGAATGCACATATATTCATGGCAATACATCTTTCTGTTAATTTTCAGTACATTCAGAGCATTTTAAAAAAATCCACATTTTTGCTGTTTCCATGGCAACGGTGGCCATTTTGGAAATTCCAAAGTCAAAAGTCTCATCCAGACTTGCCAGTCAACTATCATATTAAGTTTCATCAATTTTGGAGCATTTTGAAATTTTTGAGATATTTGATCCTGTATCCATGGTAACAGAGTAGTTCCAATGATTGTCAAAATGAATCAAAACCTGTATATAGTGGATAACTATATTGTGTAAAAATTTGATGATTTCAAGTTCAAGCATATCAAAATTATTCACCAAAACCTGAAGTTTTTAGAGCATTTTGACACTTATGCTCTGTTTCCATGGTAACGGCAGACATTTTGGAAATTCCAACGCCAAATTCCACATCTACCAATGTTGCTCATCGTTACCATGAAGTTTCAAAAAATTTGGAGCATTTTGATATTTTTGAAATTTTTGGTGCAGTTTCCATGGCAACATAGTAGTTCCAATGATTGCCAAAATCATCCAAAACCAGTATATGGCCGGCACCTTCATTGTATCAAAATATGATGATTCTGAGTTTAAGAATCTCCAAATTATTCACCAAAACCAAAAACTGGAATTTTTCACAATTATTCTGTTTCCATGGAAACGGCAGCCATTTTTAATGGTCTTAGACCCACCTGCAACCCGAAATTTTGTGTTCCACCTTATAGTGAACTATCATTAAGATTGGTTCCATTTCACCCCAAAAAACATGCCGGACAAAATAGGTGGAAGTATAATAATAATAATAATACAGAAAAAGAAACAGAGGAAAAGCAATATGTCACCCGACATTGTCGATCGGGTGACATAACTAGATTTGCCATTGCAAGCAATAGCGGATGGCACCCTTTCCCCATTGCCAGGCCAGCGGCAGCCATTCAGAAATTTTTTGCTGTTTCCATGGCAACGGCGGCCATTTTGAAAATTCGAAACTCAAAAGTTAAGTCTACATAAGCTAGGCAAAATTTGTTTCATTAACTTTAAAGCATTTTGAAGTTTTTCATAATTTTGCTGATCCCATGGTAACGGCAGCCATTTTGAATATTCCAAAGTCAAACCCCCGCTGCAATTTTTTCCCTCCATAATCATATATACCATCATATACCATTCAATGTTTTAAAATAAATTTAACATTGATGTTCTGGAATGTTCTGTGAAAATTCAAAGTTTTGACTTTTTTGCATTGTTTTCATGGTAACAACAGATATTTTGGAAATTCCAACGCCAAATTCCACATCTTCCAATGTTGTGAAGTTTCATGAAGTTTGGAGCATTTTGATATTTTTGAAATTTTTGGTGTAGTTTCCATGGCAACATAGTAGGTCCAATGAGTGCCAAAATCATCCAACACCTGTATATAGTGGGCACCTACATTGTATTAAAATATGATGATTCTGAGTTTAAGCATATTCAAACAGTTCACCAAAACAAAAAACAGAAATTTTTCACATTTGTTTCGTTTCCATGGTAACGGCAGCCATCTTGATGATGCCATACCTCACTGCACTATTTAATGTGGTGGTCAACATTATGGTATAGTTCCATCAATATTGCTTAAGCCGATTCTGAGAAATAGTATGGACAAAAAAGTGTGGAAGGGTAAATATAACTAGAATTGCCATTGCAAGCAATAGCGGATGTCACCCTTCCCCCCCCATTGCCACTAAGCGACAGCCATTTCAAAAAATGTTAACAGTGAATGCACATATTTGCATGGCTATACATTTTTCTGTAAATTTTCAGTACATTTAGATCACTTTTTAAAACATGACTTTTTACTGTTTCCATGGCAACGACAGCCATTTTAAAAGTTACAAATTCAAAAGTCTCATCTATACATGCTAGTTAACAATAATATTACGTTTCATTAAGTTTGGAGCATTTTGAAAATATTTGACATTTTTGCAGTTTCCATGGCAACGGTGGCCATTTTTGAAATTCCAACTTCAAAAATCTCATGCAGACTTGACAGTCTACAATCATATGAAGTTTCATCAATTTTGAAGCATTTTGAAATTTTTGAAATTTTTGACATTCTGGCTGGTTTCTATGGCAACAGAGACCATTCCCAAAATTTAATGGCATATACCACATTGGTACATGGGAGAGACCATACCATCAAAGTTTCGATCAATTTGACCTACCATTTTAAGAAAGTAAATGCCACTTTAAGGTTTTTGGACCGTTTTGACCTGTTTTGCATTGCTTCCATGGTAACGGCAGACATTTTCGAAATGCCAACGCAAAAATTCCACCTCCACCAATGTTGCTCATCGTTACTGTGAAGTTTTATAAAATTTGGAGCATTTCCATATTTTGGAAATTTTTGGTGTAGTATCCATGGCAACATAGCAGTTCCAATGATTGCCAAAAGCATCCCAAAGCAGTATATAGTGGTCACCTACATTGTATTGAAATCTAAAGATTTTAAGGTTAAGCATTCTCAAACAATTCACCTAACACTAAAATTATATTTTTTCACCATTTTTTGGTTTCCATGGTGATGGCAGCCATTTTTTAGTTCCAAAGTTGCACTGCAACTGGCAAGTCAGGGTTCCTTGTTATAGTGCACCATCATTCAGATTGGTTCCTTTGGCTCTGAGAAAACTGCCGGACAAAATTAGGTGGAAGAAAAATAATAATAACTAGATTTGCCATTGCAAGCAATAGCGGATGGCACCCTTCCCCCATTGCCAGGCAAGCGGCAGCAATATAGAAAAATTTTGCTGTTTCCATGGCAACGGCGGCCATTTTGAAAATTCTAAATTCGAAAGACAAGTCTACATAAGGTAGGCAACATTTGTTATAAGTTTCATTAAATTTGAAGCATTTTGAAGTTTTCACATTTTGCTGTTTCCATGGTAACGGCGGCCATTTTGAATATTCCAAAGTCAAACCCCCGCTGCAATTTATTCCATCCATAATCATATACAATTTAATGTCATTGGAAAAAATTTAACATTGATGTTCTGGAATGTTCTGTGAAAATTCAAAGTTTTGACCTTTTTTGCATTGTTTCCATGGTATCAACAGATATTTTGGAAATTCCAACGCCAAATGCCACATCTTCCAATGTTGCTCATCGTTACTGTGAAGTTTCCTGAAGTTTGGAGCATTTTGAGAATTTTGAAATTTTTGGTGTAGTTTCCATGGCAACATAGTAGTTCCAATGAGTACCAAAATCATCCAACACTTGTATATAGTGGGCACCTACATGATATTAAAATATAATGTTTCTGAGTTCAAGCATATCCAAACAGTTCACCAAAACAAAAATCTGATTTTTTTCACATTTGTTCAGTTTCCATGGAAACGGCAGCCATCTTGAACCATTCCATGGTGCCTGCAACTCTTCACCTAAGGGTCCTCAATATATTAGAGTTCCATCAACTTTGGTCCATCAGATTTCCAGAAATCTCCTGGACAAAATGTGTGGAAGAAAAATAATAAAAACTAGATTTGCCATTGCAAGCAATAGCGGATGGCACCCTTCCCCCATTGCCAGGTGAGCGGCAACCATTTTGAAGATTCCAAAGTCAAAGATTGCATCTACAGATGTGTATTAACATTGTTGTAACGTTTCATTAATTTTGGAGCATTTTGAAATTTTTGAAATTTTTGCTATTTCCATGGTAACGGCTACCATTTCTAAAATTACAAAGACAGGTGCCACTTTGGGACATGCCATGTTACATATCTATAAAGTTTCATTGGGATTGATGCTATATTCTTCAAGAAAATGCATCTTTAATGTATTTTCCCATAGGGCCAATGTTAAACTTTCGCCCTGTTTCCATGACAATGGCGACCATTTTGGAATTTTCTTATATTGTCACAACATCTAGGCATACCAAGGAACATTACCATAAAGTTTCATTCAGCTAGGTCTTATAATGAAAGATTTAAAATTTGCATTTTTTTTCACATTTCATCAGTTTCCATGGCAACGGCGGCCATTTTTTACCATTCCAATGTCTCTTGCACTACTTTACATGGCGGTTCATATTATGGTATAGTTCTATCAACATGGGTCTGACCAATCCAGAGAAATAGTATGGACAAAATGTGTGGAAGAATAAAAATAATAATAATAATAATAAAAAGAAAAAAAAGAAACGAACAATAACAAGATGTCACCCCAACTCCGTTGAGGGTGCCATAATAAAAAAAAAAAAAGAAACGTAGAATAACAATACGTCACCCCAACTCCGTTGAGGGTGCCATAATAATAATAGTGAAAAAGAAACAGAGGAATAGCAATATGTCACCCGACATTGTCGATCGGGTGACATAATAAGAAAAAAAAAAGAAACGTAGAATAACAATACGTCACCCCAACTCCGTTGAGGGTGCCATAACTAGATTTGTAATTGCTAGCAATAACGGATGGCACCCTCGTCCCCCATTGCCAGGCGAGCGGCAGCCATTTTGGAAATTCCAAAGTCGAAGAGTGCATCTACACCTGCAGGTTATCATTTTTTCAAAATTTCATTAAGTGTGGAGCATTTTGGAATTTTGGACAATTTTGCTGTTTCCATGGTTACGGCGGCCATTTTGGAAATTCCAACTTCAAAATGCAACTCCGGAGATGACAGTCACTATTCCCGTAAAGTTTCATCCAGTTTGCAGCACTTAATTGTTTTTGGAAATTTTGAACATTTGTGCTTCAACCATGGTTACAGTAGATAATTCCAAAATTCTAAAAGCAGACATCTCATTGCCACATGTCATGTTATATATCAATACAGTTTCATTAACTTTGGTTTACTACTCTCTGAGAAAATGCAGATTTTATGCATTTTTCCATAGGGTCAATGCAAAACTTGGTCCCAGTTTCCATGACAACGGCGGCCATTTTGAACTATCCAAATATTGTCTTGACATCTTGGCATACTGGAGAACATTTTCATAAAGTTTCATCCAGTTGGATCTTATAACGAAAGAGTTAGAATTTTTGATATTTTAGCTGTTTCCATGGTAACGGCAGCCATTTTGAAAATTCCAAAGTGAAACTGGAAATTAGGACATGACAGTTAACATTCCTGTGGAGTTTCTTCCAGTTTGGAACACTTTGATTTTTTCTGCATTTGTGCTGTTTCCATGGAAACGGCGGCCATCTTGAACCATTCCATGCTTACTGCAACTCTGCACGTGGGGGTCCTTACTATAGTAGAATTCCATCAACATTGGTCCATTGGATTTCGAGAAATCACCTGGACAAAATGTGTTGCAAGAAGAAAAATAACTAGATTTGTAATTGCTAGCAATAACAGATGGCACCCTTCCCCCATTGCCAGGTGAGCAGCAGCCAATTTGAAAATTCCAAAGTCAAATAGTGCATCTACAGATGTCTAGTAACATTTTTGCAAAGTTTCATTAAGTTTGAAGCATTTTGAAATATTGGATATTTTTGCTGTTTCCATGGTAACGGCGGCCATTTTGAATATTCCAAAGACATACCCCTGCTGCTATTTTTTCCCTCCATAATCATATACCATTTAATGTCTCTAGAATAAATTTAACATTGATGTTCTAGAATGTTCTGTGAAAATTCAAAGTTTTGACCTTTTTGCATTGTTTCCAAGGTAACAACAGATATTTTGGAAATTCCAACGCCAAATTCCACATCTTCCAATGTTGCTCATCGTTACTGTGAAGTTTCCTGAAGTTTGGAGCATTTTCAGAAATTTGAAATTTTTGGTGTAGTTTCCATGGCAACATAGTAGTTCCAATGATCACCAAAATCATCCAACACCTGTATATAGTGGGCACCTACATTGTATCAACATATAATGATTCTGAGATAAAGCATATCCAAACAGTTCACCAAAACAAAAAACTGGATTTTTTCACATTTGTTCTGTTTCCATGGAAACGGTAGCCATCTTGAACCATTCCATGCTTCCTGCAACTCTGCAACTGGGGGTCCTTACTATAGTAGAGTTCCATCAACATTGGTCCATTGGATTTCGAGAAATCACCTGGACAAAATTTGTTGCAAGAAAAAAAATAATAATAATAATAAGAAAAAAAAGAAACGTAGAATAACAATATGTCACCCCAACTCCGTTGAGGGTGCCATAACTAGAATTGCCATTGCAAGCAATAGCGGATGTCACCCTGGTCCACCAATTGCCACTAAGCGGCAGCCATTTCGAAATTTTAACATTAAATTAACTAATTTACTTTACTATGCATCAGTTTGCAAATTTTTAGAAAGTTTAAAGCATTTTTAAAATTTTGATGTTTTTACTGTTTCTATGGCAACGGCGGCCATTTTGAAAATTCAAAGTCATACATCTGCTTCATATTGTACTTCCCATAATATTTTACAATCATATGAAATTTAATAGCTGTACAACACTAATGTTCTGGAATGTTCCATCACATTTTCTCATTTTGTTGTTTTTGCCTTGTTTCCATGGTAACGGCAGCCATTTTGGAAATTCCAAAGTTGAATGCCACATCTAGATTTGCCAGGCAACATTTCTGTAAAAGTTTTATATATTTTTAAAGAATTTTCAAATTTTTGATATTTTTGATCAGTTCCTATGGCAACATTGTAGTTCCAATGAATCTCAAAATCATCCACAGCATGTATATAGAGGACAGCTACATTGTATAAAAATATGACGATTAGATGTTTTGTTATAGTTAAATTATTCACCAAAAACTAAAACTTCATTTTTTCACTCTTTTTCTGTTTCCATGGTAACAGCAGACATCCTGGAGGTGCCAACCTCGACTGCACTTCTGACAATGGTCATGAACATTCTGGTATAGTTCCATTACAATTGGTCCATTCGATTCCAAGAAATAGTATGGACAAAATGTGTGGAATAATAATAAGAATAAAAAAAAGAATCGTACAATAACAATATGTCACCCGACCTCCGTCAGGGTGACATAACTAGATTTGCGATTGCAAGCAAAAGCGGATGGCACCCTCCCCCTATTGCCAGGTGAGCGGCAGCCATTTTGAAAGTTCAAATGTCAAAGACCGCATTTACAGATGTCTATTCACATTGTCGTAAAGTTTCATCAATTTTGGAGCATTTTGAAATTTTTGAAATTTCCATGGTAACGGCGGCCATTTTGGAAATTCCAAACTCAAAAGTCAAGTCTACATTAGCTAAGCAACATTTGTTATAAGTTTCAATAAATTTGAAGCATTTTGAAGTTTTTTCGTATTTTTGCTGTTTCCATGGTAACGGCGGCCATTTTAAAAATTCCAAAGCCAACCTGCTGCTGCAATTTGTTCTCACCATAATTATATACCATCATTTAACATAAAATGTCTGTAGAATAAATTTAACATTGATGTTCTGGAATGTTCTATGTTAAACATTTCTCCTGTTTCCATGGCAATGGTAGCCATTTCGGAATTTCTAAGTATTGTTGGTACCTCGGGGCCCCACCACCAACATTTGCACAAAGTTTCATAAGGTTGGCTATTATAACGAAAGAGTTAGAATTTTGATTTTCTTTTACATTTTTTTAGTTTCCATGGTAACAGCGGCCATCTTGCACATTCCAAAGTCAGGTGCACAACTTCACATGGTGGACAACATTATAGCATAGTTCCATCAAGATTGGTCCATCCAATTCCGAGAACTGTCTTGGACAAAAAGTGTGGAAGAATAAAAATAATAAAAACTAGATTTGCCATTGCAAGCAATAGCGGATGGCACCCTTTCCCCATTGCCAGGCCAGTGGCAGCCGTTTAGAAAATTTTTGCTGTTTCCATGGCAACGACGGCCATTTTGAAAATTCGAAACTCAAAAGTTAAGTCTACAAAAGGTAGGCAAAATTTGTTTTAAGTTTCATTAAATTTAAAGCATTTTGAAGTTTTTCATAATTTTGCTGTTCTCATGGTAACGGCGGCCATTTTGAATATTCCAAAGTCAAACCCCCGCTGCAATTTTTTCCCTCCATAATCATATATGCCATCATATATCATTGAATGTCTCTAGAATGAATTTAACATTGATGTTCTGGAATGTTCTGTGAAAATTCAAAGTTTTGACCTTTTTGCATTGTTTTCATGGTAACAACAGATATTTTGGAAATTCCAACGGCAAATTCCACATCTTCCAATGTTGCTCATCGTTACTGTGAAGTTTCATTAAGTTTGGAACATTTTGAGATTTTTGAAATTTTTGGAGTAGTTTCCATGGCAACATAGTAGTTCCAATGAGTGCCAAAATCATCCAACACCTGTATATAGTGGGCACCTACATTGTATCAAAATATAATGATTCTGAGTTCAAGCATATCGAAACAGTTCACCAAAACAAAACACTGGATTTTTTCACATTTGTTTCGTTTCCATGGCAACGGCAGCCATCTTGATGGTGCCATACCCCACTGCACTATAGAATGTGGTGGTCTACATTATGGTATAGTTCCATCAATATTGTTCAAGCCAATTCTGAGAAATAGAATGGACAAAAAAGTGTGGAAGAATAAATATAATAATAAGAATAATAAGAAAAAAAGAAACGAACAATAACAATATGTCACCCCAACTCCGTTGAGGGTGCCATAACTAGATTTGTAATTGCTAGCAATAACGGATGGCACCCTTCCCCCATTGCCAGGGTAACGGCAGCCATTTTGAAAATTCCTCAGTCAAAGAGTGCATCTACACTTGCAAATTAACATTTTTTAAAGTTTCATCAATTTTGGAGCATTTTGAAATTTTTGACATTTTTGCAGTTTCCATGGTAACGGCAGCCATTTTGAAAATTCCGAAGTCAAACTGTAAATCAGCACATGCCAGTTACCATTCCGGTGAAGTTTCTTCCAGTTTGGAACACTTTGATTTTTTTCGCATTTTTGCTGTTTGCATGGTAACGGTGGCCATCTTGACCATTCCAAAGTCAGAGGGACAACTTCGCATGGTGGTCAACATTATACCATTGTTCCATCAACTTTGGTCCATTCTATTCTGAGAACTGCTCCGGACAAAAATAGTGAAAGAACAATAATAATAAAAAAAAGAAACGTAGAATAACAATATGTCACCCCAACTCCGTTGAGGGTGCCATAATAATAAGAAAAAAAAGAAACGAACAATAACAATATGTCACCCCAACTCCGTTGAGGGTGCCATAATAATAAGAAAAAAAAGAAACGTAGAATAACAATATGTCACCCCAACTCCGTTGAGGGTGCCATAATAATAGAGAAAAAGAAACAGAGGAAAAGCAATATGTCACCCGACATTGTCGATCGGGTGACATAATAAGAAAAAAAAGAAACGGAGGAAAAGCAATATGTCACCCGACATTGTCGATCGGGTGACATAATAATAATAATAAGAACTAGATTTGCCATTGCAAGCAATAGCGGATGGCACCCTTTCCCCATTGCCAGGCCAGCGGCAGCCATTTAGAAAATTTTTGCTGTTTCCATGGCAACGGCGGCCATTTTGAAAATTCGAAACTCAAAAGTTGAGTCTACATAAGCTAGGCAAAATTTGTTATAAATTTCATTAAATTTTAAGCATTTTGAAGTTTTTCATAATTTTGCTGTTCCCATGGTAACGGCGGCCATTTTGAATATTCCAAAGTCAAACCCCCGCTGCAATTTTTCCCTCCATAATTATAAAAACGATCATATACCATTTAATGTCTCTAGAATAAATTTAACATTGATGTTCTGGAATGTTCTGTGAAAATTCAAAGTTTTGACCTTTTTTGCATTGTTTCCATGGTAAAAACAGATATTTTGGAAATTCCAACGCCAAATTCCACATCTTCCAATGTTGCTCATCGTTACTGTGAAGTTTCATTAAGTTTTGAGCATTTTGATATTTTTGAAATTTTTGGTGCAGTTTCCATGGCAACATAGTAGTTCCAATGAGTACCAAAATCATCCAACACCTGTATATAGTGGGCACCTACATTGTATTAAAATATAATGATTCTGAGTTTAAGCATATCCAAACAGTTCACCAAAGGAAAAAACTGGATTTTTTCACATTTGTTCTGTTTCCATGGAAACGGTAGCCATCTTGAACCATTCCATGCTTACTGCAACTCTGCACGTGGGGGTCCTTACTATAATAGAGTTCCATCAACATTGGTCCATTGGATTTCGAGAAATCACCTGGACAAAATTTGTTGCAAGAAAAAAAATAACTAGAATTGCTATTGCAAGCAATAGCGGATGTCACCCTTCCCCCCATTGCCAGTATGCGGTAGCCATTTCAAAAACTTTTAACAGTGAATGCACATATTTGCATGGCTATACATTTTTCTGTAAATTTTTAGTACATTAAGATCATTTTATAAAACATGACATTTTTGCTGTTTCCATGGCAACGGCAGCCATTTTGAAAGTTTCAAAGTCAAAAGTCTCATCTATACATGCCAGTTTACAATAATATTAAGTTTCATTAAGTTTGGAGCATTTCGAAAATATTTGACATTTTTCCAGTTTCCATGGCAACGGCAGCCATTTTGAAAGTTTCAAAGTCAAAAGTCTCATCTATACATGCAAGTTAACAATAATATCAAAGTTCATAAAGTTTGGAGCATTTTGAAAATATTTGACATTTCCGCAGTTTCCATGGCAACGGTGGCCATTTTGGAAATTCCAACTTCAAAAGTCTCATTCAGACTTGTCAGTGTACAATCCTATTAAGTTTCATCAATTTTGGACCATTTTGAAATTTTTGAAATTTTTGACATTTGGGATGGTTCCTATGGCAACAGAGACCGTTCCCAAAATTGAATGGCATATACCATATTGGTACATGGGAGGGACCATACCATCAAAGTTTCAATCAATTTGACCTACCATTTTAAGAAAGTAAATGCCACTTGAAGGTTTTTAGACCATTTTGACCTGTTTTGCATTGTTTCCATGGTAACGGCAGACATTTTCGAAATTGCACCACCAAATTCCACATCTACCAATGTTGCTCATCATTACTGTGAAGTTTTATAAAATTTGGAGCATTTCCATATTTTTGAAATTTTCCAAAATCATCCAAAACCAGTATATGCCCGGCACCTACATTGTATCAAAATATAATGATTCTAAGTTAAAGCATTTCCAAATAATTCATCAAAACCAAAAACTGGAAATTTCCATTATTTTTCGGTTTCCATGGTGATGGCAGCCATTTTTTAGTTCCAAAGTTGCACTGCAACTGGAAAGTCAGGGTTCCTTGTTATAGTGCACCATCATTCAGATTGGTTCCTTTGGCTCTGAGAAAACTGCCGGACAAAACTAGGTGGAAGAAAAATAATAATAATAATAATAGTGAAAAAGAAACAGAGGAATAGCAATATGTCACCCGACATTGTCGATCGGGTGACATAATAAGAAAAAAAAGAAACGTAGAATAACAATACGTCACCCCAACTCCGTTGAGGGTGCCATAACTAGATTTGCCATTGCAAGCAATAGCGGATGGCACCCTTTCCCCATTGCCAGGCCAGCGGCAGCCATTTAGAAAATTTTTGCTGTTTCCATGGCAACGGCGGCCATTTTAAAAATTCCAAACTCAAAAGTCAAGTCTACACAAGCTAGGCAAAATTTGTTATAAGTTTCATTAAATTTAAAGTATTTTAAGTTTTTCATATTTTTGCTGTTCTCATGGTAACGGCGGCCATTTTGAATATTCCAAAGTCAAACCCCCGCTGAAATTTTTTCCCTCCATAATCATATACCATCATATACGATTTAATGTCTCTAGAATAAATTTAACATTGATGTTCTGGAATGTTCTGTGAAAATTCAAAGTTTTCACCTTTTTGCATTGTTTCCATGGTAACAACAGATATTTTGGAAATTCCAACGCCAAATTCCACATCTTCCAATGTTGCTCATCGTTACTGTGAAGTTTCATGAAGTTTGGAGCATTTTGATATTTTTGAAATTTTTGGTATAGTTTCCATGGCAACATCATGAACAGAGTAGTTCCAATGAGTGCCAAAATCATCCAACACCTGTATATGGCCGGCACCTACAATGTATCAAAATATAATGTTTCTGAGTTTAAGCATATCAAAACAGTTCACCAAAACCAAAAACAGGATTTTTTCACATTTGTTTCGTTTCCATGGCAACGGCAGCCATCTTGATGATGCCATACCCCACTGCACTATTTAATGTGGTAGTCAACATTATGGTATAGTTCCATCAATATTGTTCAAGTCAATTCTGAGAAATAGAATGGACAAAAAAGTGTGGAAGAATAAAAATAATAACTAGATTTGTAATTGCTAGCAATAACGGATGGCACCCTCGTCCCCCATTGCCAGGCGAGCGGCAGCCATTTTTGGAAATTTTAAAGTCAAAGAAGGCATCTACCCTTGCAAGTTATCATTTTTGCAAAATTTCATGAAGTTTGAAGCATTTTGAAATTTTGGACAATTTTGCTGTTTCCATGGTTACGGCGGCCATTTTGGAAATTCCAACTTCAAAATGCAACTCCGCACATGTCAGTCACTATTCCTGTAAAGTTTCATCCAGTTTGCAGCACTTAATTTTTTTTGGAAATTTTGAACATTTGTGCTGCAACCATGGTTACAGTAGATAATTGCAAAATTCTAAAAGCGTGCATCTCATTACCACATGTCGTGTTATATATCAATACAGTTTCATTGACTTTGGTGCACTACTCTCTGAGAAAATGCTGATTTTATGCATTTTTCCATAGGGTCAATGCAAAACTTGGCCCCAGTTTCCATGACAACGGCGGCCATTTTAGATTATCAAAATATTGTTTTGACATCTAAGCGTACCGGGTAACATTTTTATAAAGTTTCATCCAGCTGAGTGTTATAACGAAAGAGTTAGAATTTTTGATATTTTAGCTGTTTCCATGGTAACGGCAGCCATTTTGAAAATTCCAAAGTCAAATTGGAAATCAGCACATGTCAGTTACCATTCCTGTGGAGTTTCTTCCAGTTTGGAACACTTTGATTTTTTTCGAATTTTTGCTGTTTCCATGGAAACGGCGGCCATCTTCTACCATTCCATACCAAGGTGCACAACTTTACATGGGGGTCCTCACTATAGTAAAGTTCCATCAACATTGGTTCATAGGATTCCGAGAAACACGACGGACAAAATGTGTGGAAGAAGAATAAGAAAAACTAGATTTGCCATTGCAAGCAATAGCGGATGGCACCCTTCCCACATTGCCAGGCGAGCGGCAGCAATCTAGAAAATTCCAAAGTCAAAGTGTGCATCTACACATTCAAATTATCATATTTGTTAAGTTTCATCAAGTTTGGAGCATTTTGAAGTTTTTGACATTTTTGCTGTTTCCATGGTTACAGTGGCCATTTTGAAAATTCCAACTTCAAATGGCAACTTTGCTTATGCCAGTTACCATTCCTGTAAAGTTTCATCCAGTTTACAGCATTTTTATTTTTTTTTGAAATTTTTGACCTTTTTGCATTGTTTCCATGGTAACAACAGATATTTTGGAAATTCCAACGCCAAATTCCACATCTTCCAATGTTGCTCATCGTTACTGTGAAGTTTCATGAAGTTTGGAGCATTTTGATATTTTTGAAATTTTTGGTATAGTTTCCATGGCAACATAGTAGTTCCAATGAGTGCCAAAATCATCCAACACCTGTATATGGCCGGCACCTACATTGTATCAAAATATAATGTTTCTGAGTTTAAGCATATCAAAACAGTTCACCAAAACAAAAAACAGGATTTTTTCACATTTGTTTCGTATCCATGGCAACGGCAGCCATCTTGATGGTGCCATACCCCACTGCACTATAGAATGTGGTGGTCTACATTATGGTATAGTTCCATCAATATTGTTCAAGCCAATTCCGAGAAATAGAATGGACAAAAAAGTGTGGAAGAATAAAAATAATAATAATAACTAGATTTGCCATTGCAAGCAATAGCGGATGGCACCCTTTCCCTATTGCCAGGCCAGCGGCAGCCATTTAGAAAATTTTTGGTGTTTCCATGGCAACGGCGGCCATTTTGAAAATTCGAAACTCAAAAGTTAAGTCTACATAAGCTAGGCAAAATTTGTTATAAGTTTCATTAAATTTAAAGCATTTTGAAGTTTTTCATAATTTTGCTGTTCCCATGGTAACGGCGGCCATTTTGAATATTCCAAAGTCAAACCGCCGCTGCAATTTTTTCCCTCCATAATCATATATACCAACATATACCATTTAATGTCTCTAAAATAAATTTAACATTACTGTTCTAGAATGTTCTGTGAAAATTCAAAGTTTTGACCTTTTTTGCATTGTTTCCATGGTCACAACAGATATTTTGGAAATTCCAACGCCAAATTCCACATCTTTCAATGTTGCTCATCGTTACTGTGAAGTTTCATGAAGTTTGGAACATTTTGAGATTTTTGAAAATTTTGGAGTAGTTTCCATGGCAACATAGTAGTTCCAATGAATGCCAAAATCATCCAACACCTATATATAGTGGGCACCTACATTGTATCAAAATATAATGATTCTGAGTTCAAGCATATCCGAACAGTTCACCAAAACAAAACAGTAGATTTTTTCACATTTGTTTCGTTTCCATGACAACGGCAGCCATCTTGATGGTGCCATACCCCACTGCACTATAGAATGTGGTGATCTACATTATGGTATAGTTCCATCAATATTGTTCAAGTCAATTCTGAGAAATAGAATGGACAAAAAAGTGTGGAAGAATAAATATAATAATAAGAATAACTAGATTTGTAATTGCTAGCAATAACGGATGGCACCCTCGTCCCCCCATTGCCAGGCGAGCGGCAGCCATTTTGGAAATTCTAAAGTCAAAGAGTGCATCTACACCTGGAAGTAATCATTTTTGCAAAATTTCAGTAAGTTTGGAGCATTTTGAAATTTTGGACAATTTTGCTGTTTCCATGGTTACGGCGGCCATTTTGGAAATTCCAACTTCAAAATGCAACTCTGCACATGTCAGTCACTATTTCTGTAAAGTTTCATCCAGTTTGCAGCATTTTTATTTTTTTGACCTTTTTGCATTGTTTCCATGGTAACAACAGATATTTTGGAAATTCCAACTCCAAATACCACATCTTCCAATGTTGCTCATCGTTACTGTGAAGTTTCATGAAGTTTGGAGCATTTTGATATTTTTGAAATTTTTGGTGTAGTTTCCATGGCAACATAGTAGTTCCAATGAGTGCCAAAATCACCCAACACCTGCATATAGTGGGCACTTCCTTTGTATTAAAATATAATGATTCTGAGTAAAAGCATATCCAAACAGTTCACCAAAAATAAAAACTGTATTTTTTCACATTTGTTCTGTTTCCATGGTAACGGCAGCCATCTTGAACCATTCCATGCTTCCTGCAACTCTGCACATGGGGGTCCTTATTATAGTAAAGTTCCATCAACTTTGGTCTTTTGGATTTCGAGAAATCGCCTGGACAAAATGTGTTGCAAGAAAAATAATAATAATAATAAGAAAAAAAAGAAACGTAGAATAACAATACGTCACCCCAACTCCGTTGAGGGTGCCATAATAAGAAAAAAAGAAACGAACAATAACAATATGTCACCCCAACTCCGTTGAGGGTGCCATAATAACTAGATTTGTAATTGCTAGCAATAACGGATGGCACCCTTCCCCCATTGCCAGGTGAGCGGCAGCCAGTTTGAAAATTCCTTAGTCAAATAGTGCATCTACAGATGTCTAGTAACATTTTTGCAAAGTTTCATTAAGTTTGAAGCATTTTGAAATTTTGGATATTTTTGCTGTTTCCATAGTAACGGCGGCCATTTTGAAAATTCCAAACTCAAAAGTCAAGTCTTCATAAGCTAGGCAACATTTGTTATAAATTTCATTAAATTTAAAGCATTTTGAAGTTTTTCATATTTTTGCTGTTTCCATGGTAACGGCGGCCATTTTTAATATTCCAAAGTCAAACCCCCCCTGCAATTTTTTCCCTCCATAATCATATACCATTTAATGTCTCTAGAATAAATTTAACATTGATGTTCTGGAATGTTCTGTGAAAATTCAAAGTTTTGACCTTTTTGCATTGTTTCCAAGGTAACAACAGATATTTTGAAAATTCCAACGCCAAATTCCACATCTTCCAATGTTGCTCATCGTTACTGTGAAGTTTCATTAAGTTTTGAGCATTTTGATATTTTTGAAATTTTTGGTGTAGTTTCCATGGCAACAAAGTAGTTCCAATGAGTGTCAAAATCATCCAACACCTGTATATAGTGGGCACCTACATTGTATTAAAATATAATGTTTCTGAGTTAAAGCATATCCAAACAGTTCACCAAAACAAAAAACAGGATTTTTTCACATTTGTTCTGTTTCCATGAAAACGGTAGCCATCTTGAACCATTCCATGCTTACTGCAACTCTGCACATAGGGGTCCTTACTATAGAAGAGTTCCATCAACATTGGTCCATTGGATTTCGAGAAATCACCTGGACAAAATTTGTTGCAAGAAGAAAAATAATAATAACTAGATTTGCCATTGCAAGCAATAGCGGATGGCACCCTTTCCCCATTGCCAGGCCAGCCGCAGCCATTTAGAAAATTTTTGCTGTTTCCATGGCAACCGCGGTCATTTTGAAAATTCGAAACTCAAAAGTTAAGTCTACATAAGCTAGGCAAAATTTGTTATAAGTTTCATTAAATTTAAAGCATTTTGCA
This sequence comes from Mytilus galloprovincialis, assembly GCA_037788925.1. NCBI lineage: Eukaryota > Metazoa > Mollusca > Bivalvia > Mytilida > Mytilidae > Mytilus > Mytilus galloprovincialis. Next base: position 770,213 of record CM075331.1, read on the forward strand.
GTTTTTCATAATTTTGCTGTTCCCATGGTAATGGCGGCCATTTTGAATATTCCAAAGTCAAACCCCCGCTGCAATTTTTTCCCTCCATAATCATATATACCATCATATACCATTTAATGTCTCTAGAATAAATTTAACATTGATGTTCTGGAATGTTCTGTGAAAATTCAAAGTTTTGACCTTTTTGCATTGTTTCCATGGTAACAACAGATATTTTGGAAATTCCAACGCCAAATTCCACATTTTCCAATGTTGCTCATCGTTACTGTGAAGTTTCATTAAGTTTTGAGCATTTTGATATTTTTGAAATTTTTGGTGTTGTTTCCATGGCAACATAGTAGTTCCAATGAGTGTCAAAATCATCCAATACCTGTATATAGTGGGCACCTACATTGTATTAAAATATAATGTTTCTAAGTTCAAGTCTATCCAAACAGTTCGAGAAAACAAAAAACTGGATTTTTTTACATTTTTTTAGTTTCCATGGTAACGGTAGCCATCATGCACATGCCAAAGTCCACTGCACAACTTAACATGGTGGTCCTTATTATAGTAGAGTTTAACCAACATTGGTCCATTGGATTCCGAGAAATAAGCTGGACAAAATCGGTGGAAGAAAAATAATAAGAAAAAAAAGAAACGTAGAATAACAATACGTCACCCCAACTCCGTTGAGGGTGCCATAATAAGAAAAAAAAGAAACGTAGAATAACAATACGTCACCCCAACTCCGTTGAGGGTGCCATAATAATAAGAAAAAAAGAAACGAAAAATAACAATATGTCACCCCAACTCCGTTGAGGGTGCCATAATAAGAAAAAAAAGAAACGTAGAATAACAATATGTCACCCCAACTCCGTTGAGGGTGCCATAAAAAAAGAAACGTAGAATAACAATACGTCACCCCAACTCCGTTGAGGGTGCCATAATAAGAAAAAAAAAAGAAACGTAGAATAACAATATGTCACCCCAACTCCGTTAAATAACAATATGTCACCCCAACTCCGTTGAGGGTGCCATAAAAAAAGAAACGTAGAATAACAATACGTCACCCCAACTCCGTTGAGGGTGCCATAATAAGAAAAAAAAAGAAACGTAGAATAACAATATGTCACCCCAACTCCGTTGAGGGTGCCATAATAATATGAAAAAAAGAAACGAACAATAACAATATGTCACCCCAACTCCGTTGAGGGTGCCATAACTAGATTTGCGATTGCAAGCAATAGCGGATGGCACCCTTCCCACATTGCCAGGCGAGCGGCAGCCTGTTTGAAAATTTAAAACAGTATTTACACATCAATACATTACAACATATTTATTTGAAAATCTTCAGAAAGTTTTGAGCATTTTTCAATTTTTCACATTTTTGGTGTTTCCATGCCAACGGCGGCCATTTTTAAAAAATTCCTAAATCGAAAGCCTTATCCTCACTTGCCATTTATCATATATAATGAGTTTCATAAAGATTGGAGCATTTTGAGATTTTTTGATATTTTTGCTGTTTCCATGGTAACGGTTTCCATTTCTAAAGTTCCAACAACAGTTTCAACATTGACTTATGCCATGTTATATATATACATGAAATTTGTTCCACTTTGATCTTATATTCCTTAAAAAAATGCTGCTTTGATGTTTTTTCCCATAGGATCAATGTTAAACTTTTCTCAAGTTTCCATGGCAATGGCAGCCATTTTGAAAATTCCAAGTACTGTTGGTACCTCAGGGCACCACTGCCAACATTTACATAAACTTTCATTAGGTTGACCCTTATAACGAAGGATTTAGAATTTTGATTTTCTTTTACATTTTTGCAGTTTCTATGGTAACGGCGGCCATTTTTTACCATTCCAATGTCTCTTGCACAACTTCACATGGCGGTTCATATTATGGAATAGTTCCATCAACATGGGTTTGACCAATCCCGAGAAATAGCATGGACAAAATGTGTGGAAGAATAAAAATAAAAACTAGATTTGCCATTGCAAGCAATAGCGGATGGCACCCTTCCCCCATTGCCAGGTGAGCGGCAGCCATTTTGAAAATTCCAAAGTCAAAGATTGCATCTACAGATGTGTATTAACATTGTTGTAACGTTTCATTAATTTTGGAGCATTTTGAAATTTTTGAAATTTTTGCTATGTCCATGGTAACGGGTACCATTTCTAAAATTCCAAAGACAGGTGCCACTTTGGGACATGCCATGTTACATATCAATAAAGTTTCATTGGGATTGATGCTATATTTTTCAAGAAAATGCTTCTTTAATGTATTTTTCCATAGGGCCAATGTTAAACTTTCGCCCTGTTTCCATGACAATGGCGGCCATTTTGGAATTTTCTTATATTGTCACAACATCTAGGCATACCAAGGAACATTACCACTAAGTTTCATCCAGGTAGGTCTTATAATGAAAGATTTAAAATTTGCATTTTTTTTCACATTTGATCAGTTTCCATGGCAACAGTGGCCATTTTTTACCATTCCAATGTCTCTTGCACAACTTAACATGGCGGTTCATATTATGGTATAGTTCCATCAACATTGGTCTGCCCAATTCTGAGAAATAGTATGGACAAAATGTGTGGAAGAATAAAAATAATAATAATAATAAAAAGAAAAAAAAGAAACGAACAATAACAAGATGTCACCCCAACTCCGTTGAGGTTGCCATAACTAGAATTGCCATTGCAAGCAATAGCGGATGTCACCCTGGTTCCCCAATTGCCACTTAACTGCAGCCATTTCGAAATGTTACATCAGTAAATGCAGATATATCCATAACAAAAGATCTTTCTGTCAGTTTTCATAGCTTTATGTACGTTTTTCTGTTTTCAGCAATTGTGTCGTTTCCATGGCAACGGCGGCCATTTTGGAAATTAAAAACTCAAAAGTCAAGTCTACAATAGCTAGGCAACATTTGTTTCAAGTTTCATTAAATTTGAAGCATTTTGGAGTTTTTCATATTTTTGCTGTTTCCATGGTAACGGCCGCCATTTTAAAAATTCCAAAGTCAAACTACTGCTGCATATTGTTCTTCCCCTAAGAATATACTATTATATAACATTTAATATCTGTTGAACTATTTTAACACTTATGTTCTGGAATGTTCCATGAAAAATTCACCCCCCTCAAATTATGTCTAGAGACCCCCCAGTTGAAAAAAAATGTACCATGTTGAAGTGTGCATGACTCTCTTAATATCATAGAAGTTTCATATAAATTGGAACACATTTCTATTTTTCACATTTTTGCTGTTTCCATGGCAATGGCAGCCATTTTTTTAATTCCAAGGTAAGGTGCAAAACTGCACATGGTGATTAACATTATGTTAAAGTTTCATCAACATTGGTCCATTCAATTCCGAGAACTAAGCCGGACAAAAAGTGTGGAATAAAAATAATAAGAAACTAGATTTGCGATTGCAAGCAATAGCGGATGGCACCCTTTCCCCATTGCCAGGCCAGCGGCAGCCATTCAGAAAATTATTGCTGTTTCCATGGCAACGGCGGCCATTTTGAAAATTCGAAACTCAAAAGTTAAGTCTACATGAGCTAGGCAAAATGTGTTTTAAGTTTTATTAACTTTAAAGCATTTTGAAGTTTTTCATAATTTTGCTGTTCCCATGGTAACAGTGGTCATTTTGAATATTCCAAAGTCGAACTCCCGCTGCAATTTTTTCCCTCCATAATCATATATACCATCATATACCATTTAATGTCTCTAGAATAAATTTAACATTGATGTTCTGGAATGTTCTGTGAAAATTCAAAGTTTTGACCTTTTTGCATTGTTTCCATGGTAACTACAGATATTTTGGAAATTCCAACGCCAAATTCCACATCTTCCAATGTTGCTCATCGTTATTGTGAAGTTTCATGAAGTTTGGAGCATTTTGATATTTTTGAAATTTTTGGTGTAGTTTCCATGGCAACATATTAGGTCCAATGAGTGCCAAAATCATCCAACACCTGTATATAGTGGGCACCTACATTGTATAAAAATATGATGATTCTGAGTGTAAGCATATTCAAACAGTTCACCAAAACAAAAAACAGAAATTTTTCACATTTGTTTCGTTTCCATGGTAACGGCAGCCATTTTTTACCATTCCAATGTCTCTTGCACAACTTCACATGGCGGTTCATATTATGGTATAGTTCCATCAACATGGGTCTGACCAATCCCGAGAAATAGCATGGACAAAATGTGTGGAAGAATAAAAATAAAAATAAGAAAAAAAAGAACGGAACAATAACAATATGTCACCCCAACTCCGTTGAGGGTGCCATAAAAAAGAATCGTACAATAACAATATGTCACCCGACCTCCGTCAGGGTGACATAACTAGATTAATTTTGTAATTGCTAGCAATAACGGATGGCACCCTCGTTCTCCCTATTGCCAGGCGAGCGGCAGCCATTTTGGAAATTCCAAAGGCAAAGAGTGCATCTACACCTGCGACTTATCATTTTTGCAAAATTTCATTAAGTTTGGAGCATTTTTAAATTTTGGACAATTTTGCTGTTTCCATGGTTACGGCGGCCGTTTTGGAAATTCCAACTTCAAAATGCAACTCCGCACATGTCAGTCACTTTTCCTGTAACGTTTCATCCAGTTTGCAGCACTTAATTTTTTTTGGAAATTTTGAACATTTGTGCTGCAACCATGGTTACAGTAGATAATTCCAAAATTCTAAAAGCAGACATCTCATTGCCACATGTCATGTTATATATCAATACAGTTTCATTTACTTTGGTGCACTACTCTCTGAGAAAATGCTGATTTTATGCATTTTTCCATAGGGTCAATGCAAAACTTGGCCCCAGTTTCCATGACAACGGCGGACATTTTGAACTATCCAAATATTGTTTTGACATCTAAGCGTACCGGGTAACATTTTTATAAAGTTTCATCCAGCTGAGTGTTATAACGAAAGAGTTAGAATTTTTGATATTTTAGCTGTTTCCATGGTAACGGCAGCCATTTTGAAAATTCCAAAGTCAAATTGGAAATCAGCACATGTCAGTTACCATTCCTGTGGAGTTTCTTCCAGTTTGGAACACTTTGATTTTTTTCGAATTTTTGCTGTTTCCATGGAAACGGCGGCCATCTTCTACCATTCCATACCAAGGTGCACAACTTTACATGGGGGTCCTCACTATAGTAAAGTTCCATCAACATTGGTTCATAGGATTCCGAGAAACACGACGGACAAAATGTGTGGAAGAAGAATAAGAAAAATAAGAAAAAAAAGAAACGTAGAATAACAATATGTCACCCCAACTCCGTTGAGGGTGCCATAAAAAAAGAAACGAACAATAACAATATGTCATCCCAACTCCGTTGAGGGTGCCATAATAATAAGAAAAAAAAGAAACGTAGAATAACAATATGTCACCCCAACTTCGTTGAGGGTGCCATAATAACTAGATTTGTAATTGCTAGCAATAACGGATGGCACCCTTCCCCCATTGCCAGGCGAGTGGCAGCCATTTTGAAAATTGCAAAGTCAAAGAGCGCTCCTACACATGTTTATTGAGATTATTGTAAAATTTCATCACGTTTGGAGCATTTTGAAATTTTTGAAATTTTTGCTGTTTCCATGGTAACAGTTACCATTTCCAAAATTCCAAAGGCAGGTGCCACTTTGGGACATGCCATGTTACATATCTATAAAGTTTCATTGGGATTGATGCTGTATTCTTCAAGAAAATGTAGCTTTTATGTGTTTTCCCATATGGTCAATGTTAAACTTTCGCCCTGTTTCCATGACAATGGCGGCCATTTTGGAACCTCTTGATATTGCATGCACATCTAGGCATATCAGGTAACACTTCCACAAAGTTTCATCCACTTGGGTCTTATAATGAAGAATTTTGAATTTTGAAAATTTTTCACATTTTTGCAGTTTCCATGGAAACGGCAGCCATCTTGAACCATTCCATGGTGACTGCAACTCTTCACCTAAGGGTCCTTAATATAAAGGAGTTCCATCAACTTTGGTCCAATGGATTTCCATAAAACTCCTGGACAAAATGTGTGGAAGAAAAATAATAAAAACTAGATTTGTAATTGCTAGCAATAACGGATGGCACCCTTCCCCCATTGCCAGGATAACAGCAGCCATTTTGAAAATTCCAAAGTCAAAGACCGGATTTACACATGCCTATTAACATGTTTGTAAAGTTTTAGAAAGATTGGAGCATTTTGAAAATTTTGACATTTTTCGCATTTTACCAGTTTCCATGGTAACGGCGGCCATCTTGGTGGTGCCAACCCTTATTTGCAAATCTGCACATGGTGGTTAACATTATTGTAAAGTTCCATCAGCATTGGTCCATACAGTTCCGAGAAATCGCCTGGACAAAAAAAGTGGAAGAAAAATAATATTAAAAATAAGAAAAAAAGAAACGTAGAATAACAATATGTCACCCAAACTCCGTTTAGGGTGCCATAACTAGATTTGCCATTGCAAGCAATAGCGGATGGCACCCTTTCCCCATTGCCAGGCCAGCGGCAGCCATTTAGAAAAATTTTGCTGTTTCCATGGCAACGGCGGCCATTTTGAAAATTCGAAACTCAAAAGTTAAGTCTACATGAGCTAGGCAAAATTTGTTATAAGTTTCATTAAATTTAAAGCATTTTAAAGTTTTTCATAATTTTGCTGTTCCCATGGTAACGGCGGCCGTTTTGAATATTCCAAAGTCAAACCCCCGCTGCAATTTTTGCCCTCCATAATCATATACCATTTAATGTCTCTAGAATAAATTTAACATTGATGTTCTGGAATGTTCTGTGAAAATTCAAAGTTTTGACCTTTTTGCATTGTTTTCATGGTAACAACAGATATTTTGGAAATTCCAACACTAAATTCCTCATCTTCTAATGTTGCTCATCATTACTGTGAAGTTTCATTAAGTTTGGAGCATTTTGATATTTTTGAAATTTTTGGTGTAGTTTCCATGGCAACATAGTAGGTCCAATGAGTGCCAAAATCATTTAACACCTGTATATGGCCGGCACCTACATTGTATCAAAATATAATGTTTCTGAGTTTAAGCATATCAAAACAGTTCACTAAAACAAAACACAGGATTTTTTCACATTTGTTTCGTTTCCATGGTAACGGCAGCCATCTTGAACCATTCCATGTTTCCTGCAACTCTGCACATGTGGGTCCTTATTATAGTAAAGTTCCATCAACTTTGGTGTTTTGGATTTCGAGAAATCGCCTGGACAAAATGTGTTGCAAGAAAAATAATAATAAGAAAAAAAAGAAACGTAGAATAACAATACGTCACCCCAACTCCGTTGAGGGTGCCATAACTAGATTTGTAATTGCTAGCAATAACGGATGGCACCCTTCCCCCATTGCCAGGTGAGCGGCAGCCATTTTGAAAAATCCAAAGTCAAAGAGCGCTTTTACACATGTTTATTAACATTGTTGTAAAATTTCATCACGTTTGGAGCATTTTAAAATTTTTGAAATTTGTACTGTTTCCATGGTAACAGTTACCATTTCCAAAATTCCAAAGACAGGTGCCACATTAGTACATGCCATGTTACATATCTATAAAGTTTCATTGAGATTGATGCTATATTCTTCAAGAAAATGTAGCTTTTATGTGTTTTCCCATACGGTCAATGTTAAACTTTTGCCCTGTTTCCATGACAATGGCGGCCATTTTGGAACCTCTTGATATTGCATGCACATCTAGGCATATCAGGTAACACTTCCACAAAGTTTCATCCACTTGGGTATTATAATGAAGAATTTAGAATTTTGAAAATTTTTCACATTTTTGCAGTTTCCATGGAAACGGCAGCCATCTTGAACCATTCCATGGTGCCTGCAACTCTTCACCTAATGGTCCTCAATATAATAGAGTTCCATCAACTTTGGTCCTTTGGATTTCGAGAAATCTCCTGGACAAAATGTGTGGAAGAAAAATAATAAAAATAATAATAATAAAAAAAAAAGAAACGTAGAATAACAATACGTCACCCCAACTCCGTTGAGGGTGCCATAACTAGAATTGCCATTTCAAGCAATAGCAGATGTCACCCTTCCCCTATTGCCACTAACCGGCAGCCATTTCAAAATGGTTTAACAGTGAATGCACATATATTCATGGCAATACATCTTTCTGTTAATTTTCAGTACATTCAGAGCATTTTAAAAAAATCCACATTTTTGCTGTTTCCATGGCAACGGTGGCCATTTTGGAAATTCCAAAGTCAAAAGTCTCATCCAGACTTGCCAGTCAACTATCATATTAAGTTTCATCAATTTTGGAGCATTTTGAAATTTTTGAGATATTTGATCCTGTATCCATGGTAACAGAGTAGTTCCAATGATTGTCAAAATGAATCAAAACCTGTATATAGTGGATAACTATATTGTGTAAAAATTTGATGATTTCAAGTTCAAGCATATCAAAATTATTCACCAAAACCTGAAGTTTTTAGAGCATTTTGACACTTATGCTCTGTTTCCATGGTAACGGCAGACATTTTGGAAATTCCAACGCCAAATTCCACATCTACCAATGTTGCTCATCGTTACCATGAAGTTTCAAAAAATTTTTGGTGCAGTTTCCATGGCAACATAGTAGTTCCAATGATTGCCAAAATCATCCAAAACCAGTATATGGCCGGCACCTTCATTGTATCAAAATATGATGATTCTGAGTTTAAGAATCTCCAAATTATTCACCAAAACCAAAAACTGGAATTTTCACAATTATTCTGTTTCCATGGAAACGGCAGCCATTTTTAATGGTCTTAGACCCACCTGCAACCCGAAATTTTGTGTTCCACCTTATAGTGAACTATCATTAAGATTGGTTCCATTTCACCCCAAAAAACATGCCGGACAAAATAGGTGGAAGTATAATAATAATAATAATACAGAAAAAGAAACAGAGGAAAAGCAATATGTCACCCGACATTGTCGATCGGGTGACATAACTAGATTTGCCATTGCAAGCAATAGCGGATGGCACCCTTTCCCCATTGCCAGGCCAGCGGCAGCCATTCAGAAATTTTTTGCTGTTTCCATGGCAACGGCGGCCATTTTGAAAATTCGAAACTCAAAAGTTAAGTCTACATAAGCTAGGCAAAATTTGTTTCATTAACTTTAAAGCATTTTGAAGTTTTTCATAATTTTGCTGATCCCATGGTAACGGCAGCCATTTTGAATATTCCAAAGTCAAACCCCCGCTGCAATTTTTTCCCTCCATAATCATATATACCATCATATACCATTCAATGTTTTAAAATAAATTTAACATTGATGTTCTGGAATGTTCTGTGAAAATTCAAAGTTTTGACCTTTTTGCATTGTTTTCATGGTAACAACAGATATTTTGGAAATTCCAACGCCAAATTCCACATCTTCCAATGTTGTGAAGTTTCATGAAGTTTGGAGCATTTTGATATTTTTGAAATTTTTGGTGTAGTTTCCATGGCAACATAGTAGGTCCAATGAGTGCCAAAATCATCCAACACCTGTATATAGTGGGCACCTACATTGTATTAAAATATGATGATTCTGAGTTTAAGCATATTCAAACAGTTCACCAAAACAAAAAACAGAGAATTTTCACATTTGTTTCGTTTCCATGGTAACGGCAGCCATCTTGATGATGCCATACCTCACTGCACTATTTAATGTGGTGGTCAACATTATGGTATAGTTCCATCAATATTGCTTAAGCCGATTCTGAGAAATAGTATGGACAAAAAAGTGTGGAAGAGTAAATATAACTAGAATTGCCATTGCAAGCAATAGCGGATGTCACCCTTCCCCCCATTGCCACTAAGCGACAGCCATTTCAAAAAATGTTAACAGTGAATGCACATATTTGCATGGCTATACATTTTTCTGTAAATTTTCAGTACATTTAGATCACTTTTTAAAACATGACTTTTTACTGTTTCCATGGCAACGACAGCCATTTTAAAAGTTACAAATTCAAAAGTCTCATCTATACATGCTAGTTAACAATAATATTACGTTTCATTAAGTTTGGAGCATTTTGAAAATATTTGACATTTTTGCAGTTTCCATGGCAACGGTGGCCATTTTTGAAATTCCAACTTCAAAAATCTCATGCAGACTTGACAGTCTACAATCATATGAAGTTTCATCAATTTTGAAGCATTTTGAAATTTTTGAAATTTTTGACATTCTGGCTGGTTTCTATGGCAACAGAGACCATTCCCAAAATTTAATGGCATATACCACATTGGTACATGGGAGAGACCATACCATCAAAGTTTCGATCAATTTGACCTACCATTTTAAGAAAGTAAATGCCACTTTAAGGTTTTTGGACCGTTTTGACCTGTTTTGCATTGCTTCCATGGTAACGGCAGACATTTTCGAAATGCCAACGCCAAATTCCACCTCCACCAATGTTGCTCATCGTTACTGTGAAGTTTTATAAAATTTGGAGCATTTCCATATTTTGGAAATTTTTGGTGTAGTATCCATGGCAACATAGCAGTTCCAATGATTGCCAAAAGCATCCCAAAGCAGTATATAGTGGTCACCTACATTGTATTGAAATCTAAAGATTTTAAGGTTAAGCATTCTCAAACAATTCACCTAACACTAAAATTATATTTTTTCACCATTTTTTGGTTTCCATGGTGATGGCAGCCATTTTTTAGTTCCAAAGTTGCACTGCAACTGGCAAGTCAGGGTTCCTTGTTATAGTGCACCATCATTCAGATTGGTTCCTTTGGCTCTGAGAAAACTGCCGGACAAAATTAGGTGGAAGAAAAATAATAATAACTAGATTTGCCATTGCAAGCAATAGCGGATGTCACCCTTCCCCCTATTGCCACTAAACGGCAGCCATTTAAAAATATGTTTAACAGTGAATGCACAAATATACATGGCTATACATTTCTCGGTAAATTTTCAGAGAATTTGTAGCTTTTTGAAATTTTTCACATTTTTGCTGTTTCCATGGCAACGGCTGCCATTTTGAAAATTCCAAGGACAAAACTTAACTCTGCACATCCCAGTTAATATTTCTGTGAAGTTTTATCAAGTTTGGAGCATTTGAAAATATTTGACATTTTTGCAATTTCCATGGCAACGGTAGCCATTTTGGAAATTCCAACTTCAAAAGTCTCATGCAGACTTGACAGTCAACAATCCTATTAAGTTTCATCAATTTTGGAGCATTTTGAAATTTTTGAAATGTTTGATCCTGTATCCATGGTAGCATAGAAGTTCCAATGATTGTCAAAATCATTCAAAACCTGTATATAGTGGACAACTGTATAAACATTTGATGATTTTAAGTTCAAGCATACCAAAGTTATTCACCAAACACTGAGGTTTTCGGAGTATTTTGACCTTTTTGCACTGTTTCCATGGAAACGGCAGACATTTTGGAAATTCCAACTCCAAATTCCACATCTACCAAAGTTGCTCATCGTTATGCTAAAGTTTCAAAAGAATTGGAGCATTTTCATATTTTTGAAATTTTTGGTGTAGTTTCCATGGCAACATAGTAGTTCCTATGATTGCCAAAATCATCCAAAACCAGTCTATGGCTGGCACCGTCATTGTATTAAAATATAATGATTCTGAGTTTAAGCATCCCCAAATTATTCACCAAAACCAAAAACTGGAATTTTTCACAATTGTTCCGTTTCCATGGTAACGGCAGCCATTTTTATGGTCTTAAGACCTATCGCAACCCGAAATTTTGTGTTCCTCATTATACTTAACTATCATCAAGATTGGTTCCATTGGCTCAAAAAAAACTGCAGGACAAAATTAGGTGGAAGAATAATAATAATAACTAGATTTGCCATTGCAAGCAATAGCGGATGGCACCCTTTCCCAATTGCCTGGCCAGCGGCAGCCATTTAGAAAATTTTTGCTGTCTCCATGGCAACGGCGGCCATTTTGAAAATTCGAAACTCAAAAGTTAAGTCTACATAAGCTAGGCAAAATTTGTTATAAGTTTCATTAAATTTAAAGCATTTTGAAGTTTTTCATAATTTTGCTGTTCCCATGGTAACGGCGGCCATTTTGAATATTCCAAAGTCAAACCCCCGCTGCAATTTTTTCCCTTCATAATCATATATACCATCATATACCATTTAATGTCTCTAGTATAAATTTAACATTGATGTTCTGGAATGTTCTGTGAAAATTCAAAGTTTTGACCTTTTTGCATTGTTTCCATGGTAACAACAGATATTTTGGAAATTCCAACGCCAAATTCCACATCTTCCAATGTTGCTCATCGTTACTGTGAATTTTCATGAAGTTTGGAGCATTTTGATATTTTTGAAATTTTTGGTATAGTTTCCATGGCAACATAGTAGTTCCAATGAGTGCCAAAATCATCCAACACCTGTATATGGCCGGCACCTACATTGTATCAAAATATAATGGTTCTGAGTTTAAGCATATCAAAACAGTTCACAAAAACAAAAAACAGGATTTTTTCACATTTGTTTCGTTTCCATGGCAACGGCAGCCATCTTGATGGTGCCATACCCCACTGCACTATAGAATGTGGTGGTCTACATTATGGTATAGTTCCATCAATATTGTTCAAGCCAATTCCGAGAAATAGAATGGACAAAAAAGTGTGGAAGAATAAAAATAATAACTAGATTTGCCATTGCAAGCAATAGCGGAGGATGTCACCCCGTTCTTGACATTGTCACAGTAGCAGCAACCAGTTTGAGTGTATCAAAGTCACATGGCACGTCTAGTATACATGCCTTTGACCCCCCCCCTTTTTTTTCCCTTCTCGTAGACTAAGAGTGATGTCTATTTATAGTTGGGGAACTCTTTAAAATCTTAAATTAGACACACGCTTGAGGAAAAAAGGTGCTGTCACGTGATACTGAAGTATATTATCGTGGAGTTAGTACATTACTATTCTTTTTAGAGGGGACCTTGGACAGACAACATGTGTATATATTGACGGAGCGGCATACTAACTGTTCATTTTATTCTTCAATATCTCGCGTATCACACGATACAAGTATTTTATCTTGTACAATTTAATTACACGCTTATCGATTGATTTCAACTAATGTGTATATTTTTGCAGGTGTTCGATTAACGGATGTGTACTTTAATGCAAGTGCAGAAATGTCAATTATGTGTACTCTTCATGTTTCTCTCTCTCTCTCTCTCTCTCTCTCAGTGGCGATTTTCTCTTCAGAGCACGATTTTTGTATAGAATAGAAAGAAGCACGTTAAATTATATATTCGTTTTCTTCTAGCATATTCTAGAAGATGTTTTGCACATAGTCTTCATCACAGAATTTTGTCTCAAATTTTCGAGTTTTTTTTTTTTTTTTTTTTTTTTTTTTTTTTTTAAGGCTGTTTCCATGGCAACGGCGGCCATTTTGAAAATTTCGAAGACAGATGACAATACAATAGCATTTAAACGGGAATGAGCTTAAAATTTGTACGAAAATGTTACTTTGACGTTTTTTACCATATGGGTCCAATGTGCACTTTTAGCGTTATCTCCATGGTAACAGCAGCTATCTTAAAAATTCCAACGGCAATGAATTCTACAGTTTATACTGCTGTTTTCTACTTACGGTTTTTTTTGCCGTATCTGTAGCGGTTTATTTTCTATGAATTAATTAAGGATTTATTTTCGTTTTTTTCACGTTTGGACCGTTTCCATGACAACGGTAGCCATTTTAAAAGTTCTTAAGATGGATGTCACGCCTTCTAACGATGAGTTATTAGTTCTGAAAGTTTCATTAAATTTGGACCATTTTTCGGTTTTTTACATTTTTGCCGTTTCCATGGAAACGGCGGCCATCTTGAACCATTCCATGCTTACTGCAACTTTGCACATGGGGATTGTCATTATGGTGCAGTTTTATAAATATATGTCAAGGCATCTCCGAGAAATCGGCTGGACAAAAAGTGTGGAAGAAAAAATTCGTAGAATAACAATATATCCCCCCTTTTTCAAAGGGGTGACATAATAATAATCATAACTAGATTTGCCATTGCAAGCAATAGCGGATGGCACCCTTCCCCCATTGCCAGGCGAGCGGCAGCCATTTTGAAAATTCCAAAATCATAGAGTGCATCTACTCATGCCAATTGTCAATTTTGTAAAGTTTCATTAAGTTTGGAGAACTTTGAAATTTTTGAAATTTTTGCTGTTCCCATGGTAACGGCGGCCATTTTGAATATTCCAAAGTCAAACCCCCGCTGCAATTTTTTCCCTCCATTATCATATATACCATCATATACCATTTAATGTCTCTAGAATACATTTAACATTGATGTTCTGGAATGTTCTGTGAAAATTCAAAGTTTTGACCTTTTTGCATTGTTTCCATGGTATCTACAGATATTTTGGAAATTCCAACGCCAAATTCCACATCTTCCAATGTTGCTCATCGTTACTGTGAAGTTTCATGAAGTTTTGAGCATTTTGATATTTTTGAAATTTTTGGTGCAGTTTCCATGGGAACATAGTAGTTCCAATGAGTACCAAAATCATCCAACACCTGTATATAGTGGGCACCTACATTGTATTAAAATATAATGATTCTGAGTTCAAGCATATCCAAACAGTTCACTAAAACCAAAAACTGGAATTTTTCACAATTGTTTCGTTTCCATGGCAACGGCAGCCATCTTGATGATGCCATACCCCACTGCACTATATAATGTTGTGGTCAACATTATGGTATAGTTCCATCAATATTGTTCAAGCCAATTCTTAGAAATAGAATGGACAAAAAAGTGTGGAAGAATAAATATAATAATAAGAATAATAAGAAAAAAAGAAACGAACAATAACAATATGTCACCCCAACTCCGTTGAGGGTGCCATAACTAGATTTGCCATTGCAAGCAATAGCGGATGGCACCCTTCCCCCACTGCCAGGTGAACGGCAGCCATTTTGAGCATTTCAAAGTCGAAAATCACATTAAGACATGCCAGTTGTCATAACAGTAAAGATTTAGACAATTTAGAGTATTTTGAAAATTTCAGGATTTTTTGCTGTTTCCATGGAAACGGCGGCCATTTTGAAAATTCCTACATTATATTTCAACTCTACACATGCCAGTGAGCATTTCTGCAAAGTTTCATTAAGTTTGGTGCATTTTCATTTTTTTGTAGTTTCCATGGTAACGGTAGCCATTTTGAAAATTCCAGACAGATTCCACTTTGACTCATTACATGTTACCTCTCCATAAAGTTTCTATGGGTTTAATATGATATTCTTTAAGAAAAAGCAGGTTTAATGTTTTTTCCCATAGGGCGAATGTTAAACTTTCGCCCTGTTTCCATGACAATGATGGCCATTTTGGAATTTCTAAATATAGTCGGTACATCAGGGCATACCAAGGAACATTTCCATAAAGTTTCATCCAGTTGGGTCTTACAATGAAAGATTTGGAATTTTGATTTTTTTTTACATTTTTTTAGTTTCCATGGTAACGGTAGCCATCTTGCACATGCCAAAGTCCACTGCACAACTTATCATGGTGGTCCTCATTATAGTAGAGTTTAACCAACATTGGTCCATCGGATTCCGAGAAATAAGCTGGACAAAATCGGTGGAAGAAAAATAATAAGAAAAAAAGAAACGTAGAATAACAATACGTCACCCCAACTCCGTTGAGGGTGCCATAATAAGAAAAAAAGAAACGAACAATAACAATATGTCACCCCAACTCCGTTGAGGGTGCCATAATAATAATAATAATAAAAAAAAGAAACGGAGGAAAAGCAATATGTCACCCGACATTGTCGATCGGGTGACATAACTAGATTTGCCATTGCAAGCAATAGCGGATGGCACCCTTTCCCCATTGCCAGGCCAGCGGCAGCCATTTAGAAAATTTTTACTGTTTCCATGGCAACGGCGTCCATTTTGAAAATTCGAAACCTAAAAGTTAAGTTTACATAATCTGGGCAAAATTTGTTATAAGTTTCATTAAATTTAAAGCATTTTGAAGTTTTTCATAATTTTGCTGTTCCCATGGTAACGGCGGCCATTTTGAATATTCCAAAGTCAACCCCCCGCTGCAATTTTTTCCCTCCATAATCATATATACCATTTAATGTCACTAGAGTAAATTTAACATTGATGTTCTGGAATGTTCTGTGAAAATTCAAAGTTTTGACCTTTTTGCATTGTTTCCGTGGTAACTACAGATATTTTGGAAATTCCAACGCCAAATGCCACATCTTCCAATGTTGCTCATCGTTACTGTGAAGTTTCATGAAGTTTAGAGCATTTTGATATTTTTGAAATTTTTGGTATAGTTTCCATGGCAACATAGTAGGTCCAATGAGTGCCAAAATCATCCAACACCTGTATATAGTGGGCACCTACATTGTATCGAAATATGATGATTCTGAGTGTAAGCATATTCAAACAGTTCACCAAAACAAAAAACAGAAATTTTTCACATTTGTTTCGTTTCCATGGCAACGGCAGCCATCTTGATGGTGCCATACCCCACTGCACTATAGAATGTGGTGGTCTACATTATGGTATAGTTCCATCAATATTGTTCAAGCCAATTCTGAGAAATAGTATGGACAAAAATGTGTGGAAGAATAAATATAACTAGATTTGTAATTGCTAGCAATAACAGATGGCACCCTCGTCCCCCATTGCCAGGAAAAAGGCAGCCATTTTGAAATTTCCAAAGTCAAAGAGCGTATCTACACATGGAAATTATGATTTTTGTAAAGTTTTGTTAAGTTTGGAGCATTTTGAAATTTTTGACATTTTAGTCATTTCCATGGTTACTGCGGCCATTTTGAAATTTCTAACTCTAAAATGCAATTCTGCCCATGCCAGTTATCATTTTTGTAAAGTTTCATATAGTTTGCAGCATTTTGAATTTTTTGATTTTTTTTTTATATTTCTACTGTTTCCATGGTTACAGTAGATAATTCCAAAATTCTAAAAGCAGGCATCTCATTGCCATATGTCATGTTATATATCAATACAGTTTCATTGATCTCTATGCATTATTCTTAAAGAAAATGCAGCTTTTATGTATTTGTCCATAGGCTCAATGTTAAACATTTGCCCTGTTTCCATGACAATGGCGGCCATTTTGGAATTTCTAAATATTGTCTTGACATCTAGGCATACCAAGGAACATTTCCATAAAGTTTCATCCAGCTAGGTCTTATAATGAAAGATTTAGAATTTTGAAAATTTTTCACTTTTTTGCAGTTTCCATGGAAACGGTGGCCATTTAAAAAAATTCAAGAGTCAGATGCACAACTTCACATGGGGCTCCTCATTATGTTATAGTTCCAACATTATTGGATCACTCAATTCTTAGAAACACGATGGACAAAATGTGTGGAAGAATAATAAAAATAAGAAAAAAAAGAAACGTAGAATAACAATACGTCACCCCAACTCCGTTGAGGGTGCCATAATAATAAGAAAAAAAGAAACGAACAATAACAATATGTCACCCCAACTCCGTTGAGGGTGCCATAATAAGACAACTAGATTTGCCATTGCAAGCAATAGCGGATGGCACCCTTCCCACATTGCCTCTAAACTGCAGCCATTTTGAAAAGTTAAACAGTTAATGCACACAAAGACATAAGAATGTATTTCTCTGTAAATTTTTACCAAATTTGGACCATTTTTCAATTTTTCACATTTTTGCAGTTTCCATGGCAACGGCGGCCATTTTGGAAATTCTGAAGTCTAATGTCTTATCTCCAATTGTCAGTTACCATCTATTATCAGTTTCATTTAGTTTAGACCATTTTGAAATTTTTGGATATTTTTACTGTTTCCATGGTAACGGTGTCCATTTCGAAAATTCCAACAACAGTTGCAACATTGACTTATGCCATGTTACATATTCATGATGTTTCTTTGAGTTTGGTCTGATATTCCTTAAGAAAATGCTGCTTTGATGTTTTTTCCCATAGGGTCAATGTTAAACTTTTCTGCAGTTTCCATGGCAATGACAGCCATTTTGCAGAAGCTAAGTACTGTTGGTACCTCAGGGTACCACTGTCAACATTACCATAAAGTTTCATCCATCTAGGTCTTATAATGAAAGATTTAGAATTTGCATTTTTTTTCACATTTTATCAGTTTCCATGGCAACGGCAGCCATCTTGGTGATGCCATACCCCGATTGCACAATTTCATATAGTGGTCTGCATTATGGTATAGTTCCATCAATATTGGTCAAGCCAATTCCGAGAAATAGCATGGACAAAAATGTGTGGAAGAATAAATATAAGAAAAAAAGAAACGAACAATAACAATATGTCACCCCAACTCCGTTGAGGGTGCCATAAAAAGAAACGAACAATAACAATATGTCACCCCAACTCCGTTGAGGGTGCCATAATAATAATAAAAAGAAAAAAAAAGAAACGAACAATAACAAGATGTCACCCCAACTCCGTTGAGGGTGCCATAAAAAGAAAAAAAGAAACGAACAATAACAATATGTCACCCCAACTCCGTTGAGGGTGCCATAAAAAGAATCGTACAATAACAATATGTCACCCGACCTCCGTCAGGGTGACATAAAAAAAGAAACGAACAATAACAATATGTCACCCCAACTCCGTTGAGGGTGCCATAATAAAAAGAAAAAAAAAAGAAACGAACAATAACAAGATGTCACCCCAACTCCGTTGAGGGTGCCAGAAAAAGAACTAGATTTGCGATTGCAAGCAATAGCGGATGGCACCCTTCTACTATTGCCAGGTGAGCGGCAGCCATTTTGAAACTTCCAAAGTCAAAAACCGCATCTACAGATTCTATTCACATTGTCGTAAAGTTTCATCAATTTTGGAGCATTTTGAAATTTTTGAAATTTTTGCTATTTCCATGGTTACGAGAAGCATTTCCAAAATTCCAAAGACAGATGAGGCATTGACATATGCCATGGTTTATATCCATAGAGTTTCAGTAGGTTCCATTTAAATTTCTTAAAGAAAATACAGCTTTTATGTGTTTTCCCATAGGGTCAATGTTAAACATTTCTCCTGTTTCCATGGCAATGGCAGCCATTTTGAAAATTCCAAGTACTGTTGGTACCTCAGGGCACCACTGCTAACATTTACATAAACTTTCAAGACTTTGCCTCTTATAACGAAAGATTTAAAATTTGGATTTTTTTTACATTTTTGTAGTTTCCATGGTAACGGCGGCCATTTTTTACCATTCCAATGTCTCTTGCACAACTTCACATGGCGGTTCATATTATGGTATAGTTCCATCAACATGGGTCTGACCAATTACGAGAAATAGCGTGGACAAAATGTGTGGAAGAATAAAAATAATAAGAAAAAAAAAGAAACGAACAATAACAATATGTCACCCCAACTCCGTTGAGGGTGCCATAATAATAATAAGAAAAAAAAGAAACGTAGAATAACAATACGTCACCCCAACTTCGTTGAGGGTGCTATAATAAGACAAAAAGAAACGAACAATAACAATATGTCACCCCAACTCCGTTGAGGGTGCCATAATAAGAAACGGGACAAACACATATAGTCGCCAAAACTCCGTTTTGGTGACTTAATAAGAACAAAAAAAGAAACGTAGAATAACAATACGTCATCTATCAAATTAAAACAACATTCATTGCTTCACGTGTCTGACGTAAGAAAATTTATACGTTACATAGGAAGAAATTTTGTCGTTCAATGTTTACAGTTTTTCAACTTACAGTTTTTCAACTTTAGTGGAACATGAATATGAGCCGGCAATGTACCGTTGTTTGTACGGAATTTTATGAAGCTTAGATATCCAATACAAACAAAAGTCCTCCGATTTGGTGTTCAATGTTATGTTCATCAAAGGCAAGACGGACTTATGATTTGCTAAAATCTCATCCTTGTCAAATGATATATCTTTGTATGTGGGATTACTAGTAACTGAGTTCTCATTTATTCCCAATTCTTTTACAAGACATTCGTAGTAATACGATTTACATACAAAGATCAGTTCAACTTCTCCTCGTTTAGCCGATGCTCTTGCGTAGTTCTCAATGGAATCCATAATTATTTTGAAGTTATGGTTCCAATTGATGTGTTGGAGGTCTCTAAACTTAGGACCATGAGAAATCACCATTCGGAGATTTTCATGTTGAATTATGTTTAGATCCCAGTTATAACATGGCCAGCGGGACTGCAATTATAAGGCGAGTGGGAACAGTCACATGTCGGAGGTGTTTTTTAGGTATTGTTCTAAGTCAAGGTCCTGCAATGCTTGTTTATAGTAAAATACTTTTGGTGCAATGGTTTTAGTGTAACTGTAGGATACAATAGGAACAGACTGATTTTGAAAATAAATAGGAATTTTAGATGTTACCTCCTTGTGATGTAGAACGTTGCAGACGTTGATTGCATCAATTCCTCTATTGGTAAAGTGAACAGGAAGAAATTTCCTCTTGTTCTCGTGTAAAGGTTCCGATCTTACTGGTTTGAAAAGACGAAAAAGAGCTACATCACAAATAATACTGACTAGTCTATGAAAATGCCTGTACGAAGTCAGGAATATGACAGTTGTTGTCCATTCGTTTGATTTGTTTGCACTTTTGATTAGGGGCTTTCCATTTTGAATTTCCCTCAGAGTTCTGTATTTTTATTATTTTACTGTTTGTGTGTTGTTCACATTTTTTTCTTGCAAACAAGTTTTAGTTGATCTACGATAGAACAACTGGGATTTTGACCTAAACACTAAATAAATATAATAATGTTTATCAGTTTACTGGTAATACAGGTTTAATGAAAGTTTAAATTCCGTATTCGTGCTCGAGACCATCTCCTTTCGTATTTTAACCTTGTATGTGTTAGTGACCTATTCCCTCTGTGACGTCACTATCATACGTCACGTTTAGAATTTTCTAACGTCTGTCTTGAAATAATCATCTGACCATGACCTCATTACCATGGTTCCTTGTTCAATCTAAGTTTTTCCAATTAGTGTTTCTCAAAGATACTTAATGTAAATGTCAACTGTATTTAAAGCCCGTAATGAATGTAAGGCGTACATGTCAGTCTTGTAGGGTTCAACTGACCTAGGCCTCATTTTCAGGGTTCATTGGTGATAAATAAACTTATCATAGATACCAGGACTAAAATTTTACACTTACGGCAGACGCGCGTTGATGGATGTCAAGGTTTCATCATTAAGTTTGTTTCTTCGATGTGCAATAGGTCTATAAATGTTTAACGCATATATGGTGTATTGAATGGGGCACATATTTTTCAGTTTGGTTTGTCTTACCTTGACTCCAATTTCATGGATTAATTGTGTTAAATTGTTGTGATAGTGATAGCTTAAAATTTAAAACTATTCACATAATATCAGTGGTAAGTAAAACAGGTGAGACATTTGTTAACGTTTGGTGTCATTGCAGAACTGAACACTGTCGTATTATTTTAAGTCATGAGATCATCTATTGTTTATCGGACGTACAGAAATGTCCATTAAAGATTTAGGGGTTCGCCTCCTCAAATCATTTGGGTTCAAACAACTAAGGTCTATTTGTTCGACTTTGCCCCCGCAGAGCTATAGAAAAACAATACATTAACGGGTGTTACACGGACTCTTTTTAGTTGTTACACGGACACTTTTTAGCTCACCTACCCCAAAGGGCCAAGTGAGCTTTTCTCATCACTTTGCGTCCGTCGTCCGTCGTCGTCGTCGTCCGTCGTTAGCTTTTACAAAAGTCTTCTCCTCTGAAACTACTGGGCCAAATTAAACCAAACTTGGCCACAACCATTATTGGGGTATCTAGTTTAAAAAATGTGTGGCGTGACCTGGCCAACGAACCAAGATGGCCGCCATGACTGAAAATAGAACATAAGGGTAAAATGTAGTTTTTGGCTTATAACTCTGAAACCAAAGCATTAAGAGCAAATCTGGCAGGGGTAAAATTGTTAATCAGGTCAACATCTATCTGCCCTGAAATTTTCAGACGAATCGGACAACCCGTTGTTGGGTTGCTGCCCTGGAATTGGCAATTTTAAGGAAATTATACCGTTGTTGGGCTATTATCTTGAATATTATTATAGATAGAGATAAACTGTAAATAGCAATAATGTTCAGCAAAGTAAGATTTACAAATAAGTCAATATGACCGAAATGGTCAATTGACCCCTTTAGGAATTATTGCCCTTTATAGTCAATTTTTAACCATTTTTGTAAATCTTAGTAATCTATTACAAAAATATTCTCCTCTGAAACTACTGGGCCAAATTAATTCAACTTTGGCCACAATCATCTTTGGGGTATCTAGTTTAAAAAATGTGTGGCGTGAGCCGGAAAATTGGGAAATTGAGAATAAACCATGAATTTGACTGAAACTTCAATTTACAGACCCCCTTTCAAGAGTCAAACCCTGCTTTGAAATAAGACCCCTTTTTGTCAGTAATGATACATAAATAGACCCTCAAATCTGAACATATAGTCATTTTAGGCATTAAAAATGTATCAATGAGTGTTTTTCAGTTTGTATTCATGCACAATTACTACTGAGACTGCACTGATTGGGAAAAAAGTTGTCTTTTTGGGAATAATTTTAAGCCATTTTTTTTTAAATTGGGATTCTTCTCCATTGTCAATTGACCCCTTAAGGAGTTATTGCCCTTGATAGTCAATTGTTAACAATTTTCATAAATTTTTGTTAATTTTTGTAAATTTTTAGGAAATATTTTCCACTGTAATTACTGGGCCAAGTTCATTATAGATAGAGATAATTGTAGCAACAAGAATTTTCAGTAAAGAAAGATCTACAAACACATTACCATCACCAAAACACCATTTTGTCATGAATTTATCTGTGTCCATTGTTAATATGCACATAGACCATGGTGAGCGACACAGGCTCTTGAGAGCCTCTAGTTTGGCCATTATCTTGAATATTATTATAGATAGAGATAAACTGTAAAAGCATTAATGTTCAGCAAAGTAAGATCTACAAATAAGTCAACATGATCAAAATGGTCAGTTGACCCCTTAAGGAGTTATTACCCTTTATATTCATTTTTTACCAATTTTTCGTTAATTTTGTTGTCTTTTACAAAAATCTTCTCCTCTAAAACTACTGGGCCAAATTTTACCAAACTTAGCCACAATCATTATTGGAGTATCTAATTTAAAAAATGTGTCCGGTGACCCGGCCAACCAACCAAGATGGCCGCCATGGCTAAAATAGAACATAGGGGTAAAATGTAGATTTTGGCTTATAACTCTGAAACCAAAGCATTTAGAGCATATCTGATAGGTGTAAAATTGCTTATCAGGTAAAGATCTATCGGCCTTGAAATTTTTAGATGAATCGGACAACCCGTTGTTAGGTTGCTGCCCATGAATTGGTAATTTTAAGGAAATTATACTGTTTTTTGGCTATTATCTTGAATACTATTATAGATAGAGATAAACTGTAAACAGCATTAATGTTCAGCAAAGTAAGATCTACAAATAAGTCAAATAATCAGAATGGTCAGTTGACCCCTTAATGAGTTGTTACCCTTTATAGTCTTTTTTTACCAATTTTTCGTTAATTTTGTAGTCTTTTACAAAAATCTTCTCCTCTGAAACAACAAGGTCAAATTTTACCAAACTTAGCCACAATCATCATTGGAGTATCTACTTTAAAAAATGTGTCCGGTGACCCGGCTAACCAACCAAGATGGCCGCCATGGCTAAAAATAGAACATAGGGGTAAAATGTAGATTTTGGCTTATAACTCTGAAACCAAAGCATTTAGAGCAAATCTGACATGGGTAAAATTGCTTATCAGGTAAAGATATATCTGCCCTGAAATTTTCAGATGAATCGGACAACCCGTTGTTGGGTTGCTGTCCGTGAATTGGTAATTTTAAGGAAATTATACTGTTTTTTGGCTATTATCTTGAATACTATTATAGATAGAGATAAACTGTAAACAGCAATAATGTTCAACAAAGTAAGATCTACAAATAAAATATACAATAAAAATAAGACACTCAGGAAATAAGTAAATAAAAATCAAATCTTATCAAAAGATAAAATCCCTGTCAACTTACCAACTATATACATTGGCCGAGTTCACTTGAAGTTAAATGATAAAGTTTTAAATCAGAGACCTTTCTTGGTTTTGAAGATTTTTCGTCATAACAACAGTTTTCTTTTCTTGACTATCGTTAAAAGGAGAATCGAGAGGAAGCGTCAACATTTTGCTTCAACACGTGCGTTGCAAAGTGGCAAAATCCCTTTTGTGACATGTTACGGATGCCATTTAACCATATCATTTCAACAGCTTTATTAATTAGTCCTTTGATGTCGATAGCTATAAATGC
The DNA here is from genome assembly GCA_037788925.1 of Mytilus galloprovincialis. NCBI lineage: Eukaryota > Metazoa > Mollusca > Bivalvia > Mytilida > Mytilidae > Mytilus > Mytilus galloprovincialis. The sequence continues at coordinate 794,557 of CM075331.1, forward strand.
AATCAGCTGACTATTGATTTTCTGTCAAAATCTTAACGAGTTCAAGGTGAATTCCGAGTATTGTCTGATCGGGTAAAGTCCGAGAAACCCGAATAAAGTAAATAAACAAGATGGCTGAAAATAAATCATTTTATATATTTCTTTCGCCAAATTCTTTCGCCAATGACGAATTTTAATCGCCACAATTATTAAACCCTGGCCCTGACCAAGCATAAAAAATAAAACATTCTCATTGATTTGACGTCATTCAAGAGTTTCTCGAGTTGAACCGTGGCTCTGTAAGGGTTGGAACCAGGGTACGCGGGGTTAATTCGAGTGGTTCAAGTAAAATCGTATTGTTGAAACCCGAGTAAGTAAAGTTAACTCAAGAGTTTCAAGTGAACTCGGCCAAAAAGTGTTCATGTAATACACGTCCAAATAAGCAGCAAATCTAGAAGAAAATCATTCAACTTATGTCATAAATTTTGGGCGGTAAGCTGCGATTGGATCATCTAATAAAACGTGCTTATTCCCGATCAACACTTGCAGATCTAGAGACGAACATGAATTTAAGAAAAAATAAAGTATATGCCTGAATATATATAATATTAAGACAAAATCCATTTTTTCATAAACATTTCATTTACTAATGAAGCAGGAAATTCTTTTGATACATTTATATTATTATCGAATTTTTATCAGTGGCGGATTCAGGTCCAAATCCAGAACAAACAGGGGGGTCCAACTTTATGTCCCCATTTAAATGCATTGATCATCCAAAAAAAAAGGTTGTTCCAACCCCCGGGACACCCCACCACTGAATATTAAATTCATGTATTTGTTCAACAAACGTGCGATTTTTACGTTTTTTTTAAGGGGGACGGGGGTTGGAATGGTACATCCTGCATTTTTTCATCGAATGGCACATCCTGCATTTTTTCATCAGAAATAAAGATTACAGCCTGTTTATTTTAAAATGAATTATCCCCCCTTTTCTACTATACTATAACTTACATTTACTGCTTTGTGGCTATCTAAGTTTCTAAAATGTTTAGTTTTGCAAAATGTATTATTACTTTCTTGAAACGTCGTACAAGTCAGATAAAAAAGTAACAAAAGAGACAGGCCGGTAACAACCAGCCAAATAGTTTTTCGGCACTTAAAAGAAAGGCGCTTATCAAGCACCACTGTATTTAAGATATTATTCGTTTACACGTGTTAATGAAAATTTCTCTTTGATTTGGAGTGACATTGCTCCGTAGCTATTGGCACTTGGCAGATATCAGATGAATTACAATGCAATTTCAAAGAGTTAAATCTAGTTGATCGTATAATCATTAAATACGAAATAAATAATGACCTTGTTATTTGCCATTCTAAGAAAGAGATGTATTTTATTGGCTAAGAAAAATTTGAATGCACTTGTCAGTCAAAGGTAATGATGCTTTCTTTGACAATGCAAAAGGAGCTTGAGTGAGTTGAGAGTTTGCAAATTCTATTCGTCGAGTATTTTTCAATTGATCAGCATTAAAGTCTGTACCTACTACCATGTAGTAAACCCGTTTTATTGGGGATGAGTGTGACTATATAGACCTACCAGTTTTGGTGGGATCTTACAAGATAACAGGGGGTCATGACCCTATAATTCTACGTAAGACCACATGCCAAAATATTTACTGTGGTACCACAGCAAAGTTATGTATTTTATAAATGGTTCCTCTTGTTCACCAGAACAGGCGGGTTCATTACTACTACCAGATTTGAATTATCTTATCCTCCAAGTACCGGGGAAAGCGTTTTTCAGGTTAAGGCTTAGCGTCAGTGTAGGGTCGTGCTGCTCGTTCACTCTTGATTCCACTAGAGGAACTTTTTTTTACTTCTGTTACCAGGAGAGCACCTTTTTGCCAATATAACAAATGCCCGTGGTTTGTATCGTCTTGCCAGACCTCGTTTACTGATTTTTTTCCTGCGGCCGATATTATTCAACATAGTATTTTTTGAATTTTCAAAATCTTGGATCAGAAAAAAGATGTGGATTGATTGCCTATGTGACAACTTAACTGCTTAAACAACGTGGATGTAGACAACCAAAGGTGACCGTACAACATTCAATAATGAGCGAAACCCATACCATATGTGGCCGATTTTATTCCACACAGTATTTCTTTCTAAGAACAGATCTATAATATTTGGTTCAATTGTTTCCATGGTTCTTGAGTCCAGCCAATTATATACTACAATAGTCCAAGACAGCCAAACTCTTTCTTAAATCACTATCAAAGTAAAATATCTAATTTTTGTTTTTGTTTCATTCATTCTAATAATTTATTGGTTTGCAAGAAGATAATCAAATGTTTATTAAATCTGAATCGGGAGGACAATGATAGATCATGGATGCAAAGTAGTCCCATTAGCTTTTAAGTCCTCACTTGCAGCCATATGGATAATAGAAACGTTTATAAGTGTTGTGAAAACCCAACACAGGATGTTTACTATGTACAATACTTTATGTAACATCAATTGTCTTCTTGATGTGTTGCTATTGCTTTCTTATAGATCTTTTTGCTATTTGAAAATTTGGGCTGCTAATTGACCTCAAGAATCTGTTCCTCTTGAACTATCAACAACATACAACAATCACTTTTCTATTGTGGTTTCTGATAATTTCTATTATGACATAAACAAATTTAAGGGAAGCTTTGTGATGTCTAGTAATGGTAGACAAATAGAGATAAAGGTGTATATATCTCTCATATGGTCATATGTCTTTTCTTTCAATCAAAGAAGTTTATATATTTTGTTGTCACACTAAAAACTAACTTCTACTTGACTTTATTTTCTCTAATAATATAACAAAAGCTTTTTAAATAGATCATAGTGAAACTTGATAGAGCTATATACATCTCATTGAAATCAACAGCAATAAAATATGAACGGTACCCCACCTGATACTATTTAAATCAAAGGGTACTGTACTTTATTTTTTCACATTCTATCATCAGTATATCATGAATTATTTTATTGTTCTTCAATTTTATGACTTCTATTAAAGTATGTATCTGACAACTCATCAGATATATATATATATATATATATATACATTGTCACATTTCAACAATTGTGATTTGCTCCTTATAACATATGAGCTGCTTTGGATAGAAAAAGACTTGTGCAAGTACACGTATACAGGAACACACATCATAAAATTGAGAATGGAAATGGGGAATATGTCAAAGAGACAAACACCCGACCAAAAGGCAGACAACAACATATGGCCACCAATGGGTCTTTGAGGCAGCGAAAAAATCTAGCACCCAGAGGTGGTCCTCAGCTGGCCCCTAAAAAAAAAATACAAGAGTAACAAAGGCCAGCGGCTGCTGACTTGGGACAATCACAAAAAGCCTAATCTTTACCCATTACTCTGATTGATTTTGGAACATTCAAATACTAAATAAAGGATGACATTTGGCCTATTTTGTAGTGTCTTATATCAATTTAATTTTCAAGCAGTTACAGATTTTACATAGAGAGTTTTTATACCCAATATAGGTTAATATATGTATTTTAAATATCTATTTCTATCCAACACAGCTCATACATTATTACGTTTTCCATCTGATGCAAAAGGTGACATAATTTAAATTTTAGAAATGAGCTTCAACGCCCATAATGACAATTTATTCACAGGAAATTGCAAAAAAAGTATTAAAATGACTTTCTTGGCTATGAAATACTATAATTAAGGACACTAAATAAGGACTTCACAAACACCGTCATTTAACTTTTTCCAATTTCAATTCATAAATTGCTTTTTTTAGAGTATGAAATTTGAGATTGAAAATCTGGAATAAAATCAGTCTTACTAAAGTGATTTTTTTTTGGGTAAAAGAATGTAATTGTAAGTCTATGACCATGTTTTGTATGTGGTGAGGCCATAAAACCCATCTATTGAAACACCTGCAACACATTATACACTATAAAGATTTTATGTAATACATAAAGCGATTTGTTTGTGATATAACCCTATGACCTTAGTAGCCTACTAAATTAGAGATATGTGGAAAGATTTCATTATACTAACAGATCTAAATAAAGTAAGAAGAAAAATAAGAAAGAAAAACCAAAAAATTGTTCTTATAAAAACTTATTGAAGATATAAATATGAATTATTTAAAAATATTCATTGGTTAAAATTTTTAATGACTATTGAAGCATTCTATGTAAGCTTGTAAGCACCAAGTGTTAAATTTCAATATCTTTAAAGATCTAAAAAAATCTGGCGATAAAATTTAGAGTTATAGGTGTTTTATAATATCTAGCAGTTACTCAAGTCACTTTTATTACTTTAAAGCATAGTAAATGCTGAGGGATATTTATATGATCTTTTAAAATATGCACATAAATTATATTTAACAATTATTTGATTCAGTCTAATTTTTAAAATTTAAAAATTGCTTTATTGTCAATTTTGCTGTAGAAAATATAAAGTGATGGAAATTTTGGGAAATTTTTTCTCAATACATCAATTTGTTCATCAATAAAGAAGAAATAAGAATGTTCTGTTATTTAAGTCTTGTAATATAGCTTTTCTTACTGGTGAAATACAAATTATTTTTAATATCAGTGAATAAATAAAACAGTATAGGTCAAAGGTCACATCATTACATTTGATCTCTTACTGTTGTGTGTATCCCTCTGTATTAAAAATGTTGGTAAAAAAGTAATATTTAAAAGTTAAAAAGGTTTAAATTGCACCAACAATGGTACAATTTTAGGGACAAAACAATACTAAAGGTCCACAAGGATAAAACACATTTGAATAAGTCGATTACAAACATTTTCTGCTGTTTTGGATATACAGTAAATTTAGTTGTAATGTTTTATAAATACAAAACATTTTAGGGGATTTTATACCTTGTATGCTTATCAATTTCATGTCGACATAAACATATAAATGCTTTAAGTGTAATATGTAATATTCATGACTTCAGGTTTCCAATAAAGCATCAAGAAAACTTTATGAAATTACAGAAGTTTCAAATTGGATCAGATTTATGTAAAAAGCAAAATGTTTGAATGACATTTAAAACGGACTGTATCAGAATTTTAGGTTGTAATTCTATACCATGTAACCTCAATAAACACTTCTTAAGAAAATCGTGACATTTAAGCAACTGTAAACTTTATAGTGTCGTCTGAAAAACGCTAAAAGGCAAAAGTGTTAATTTGTTTAATTCAATCTTTTAATCTTCAATCGAAACGCGCGTCTAGCGTACTAAATTATAATCCTGGTATCTTTGATAACTATTTACACCACTGAGTCGATGCCACTGCTAGTGGACGTTTTGTTCCCGAGGGTATCACCAGCCCAGTAGTCAACACTTCGGTGTTGACATGAATATCAATAATGTGGTCATTTTTACAAATTTCCTGTTTACAAAACTTTGAATTTTTGGAAAAACTAAGGATTTTCTTATCCCAGGCATAGATAACCTTAGCATTATTTGGCACAACTTTTTTGGAATTTTGGATCCTAATGCTCTTCAACTTTGTAATTGTTTGGCTTTATAAATATATTGATATGAGCGTCACTGATGAGTCTTGTGTAGACGAAACGCGCGTCTGGCGTACTAAATTATAATCCTGGTACCTTTGATAACTATTTACACCACTGGGTCGATGCCACTGCTGGTGGACGTTTCGTCCCTGAGAGTATTACTAGCCCAGTTGTCAACACTTCGGTGTTGACATGAATATCATTAAAGTGGTCATTTTTACAAATTTCCTGTTAACAAAACTTTGAATTTTTGGAAAAACTAAGGATTTTTTATTATCCCAGGCATAGATTACCTTAGCATTATTTGGCACAACTTTTTGGAATTTTGGATCCTAATGCTCTTCAACTTTGTACTTGTTTGGCTTTATAAATATTTTGATATGAGCGTCACTGATGAGTCTTATGTAGACGAAACGCGCGTCTGGCGTACTAGATTATAATCCTGGTACCGTTGATAACTATTTTAACCTCATTCTTGACAAATTTCTTTAAACAGAAAATTTATGAGTCCACCCCTTATGAATTATTCATTCTATGTTATTATAACACATAAGGGGGGCTAAATTATTCGTCACCTTTTGACAAATTTATTGACATTGCACCTATCAACTGCACAACATCAGTAATCATGCAGAGGTGCAGTTTAAATTTACTTGAAGCTAATTTAGCAAGTGATCATTTATTCCGTTTCCTGCAATTTCCCCCAAATTTAATCATATGTGGTTTATTAATGTGCAGTGCAGCTGGGAATTCAAATTCATTTATATATATATCCAACCAAATAGTATCTCAAAGAAAAATCTATTTTTTTGTTACAACAATAATCTTTGATGTTTTTCATGTTAAACATATAACTCAAATATTTTTTTTACCAAAATTGCTGGTTATTTTGAAAACTTTTGAAAACAAATTTTTAGGGGTATTATCAGTACAACAGGAACATTATTCTACCATTACACAGAATAAAAACATATAGAAGTTTTGGAAAACATCTTTTGTGCCATGAAAAACAAGCTTAATATTTTATCGAAGCCTTTTCAAAACAACGCAATAATTCTTTTGAACATGGTTGAAAAATATTGCACTACCTATCAAAACATGTTTCAATATAATAGGTTATATGGTTCGCTACAGACCGCCTACGGATCCATAGAGGGTTAGTAAAATTCATAGGAGTTGAGGCCGAATGCCGAATCTCCTATGGATTTTATTGATCAGCCTATTTAGTCCGTAGGGTTTAGTAGTAAACCGTATAACGAATTTATCACACGAAGGGCTTTTCTGCTGCGTGTTGTAAAAAAAACAAACAATGAAACACAACAACATTAATAGATGACGTTATGAACCCACGATGAAATGTACTAACCACATAGGGGGTCTCCACGTGACGACGTAAAACCAATCACAACGTGATAATTTACCTGCGGTGCGATAAATATAAATTCTACCACTGCATCGAGTGTGATACGATATTTATCCACTCGAGACAGTTAAATTTTCAAATTTAAGACGCGAGACTCGCCGAGCGTTTTAAAAATTTTAAATTTTTAACTGTCGAGAGTGGATAAATGTCGTATTACACGCGAGTTGGTGGTAGAATCTGTTTCTCTAATGATTTTCAAACAATACGCAGACAAACTTATTCCTTCTTTGCGATTGATCTGCAAAAAGATGTGTTCTTTCTATGTGACGTCGTCAGGCATGGTCGCCTTTTTTCATGCCGTCACAATAGAAAATTCAGAAGAAAACAAGAAAAGTCGACGTCACAATTAGATTTTAACCAATGAAGAACTGAGATCAAACTAACTACACGTTGATTAATTTTTTTTATACAATGGGTGCAGAAAGGGATAAATTGACGAAGAATTAGAGAAATTCTTTTATCATATACTTATAGAAAATAATGGTATTATTGTACCCCATGATAAAACTTATTTATACATATATTTATTCATTAAATTTGAAGAATTGCCTTAGCCGTGTGGTATGACTTTTGTTATCAGCTGCTTCCGATTTATATCAACTGCTTCCGTTTCATATTAACTGATTGATATATATATATGTAGCCTCACCTACAATAATAAAACTATCATCATTCATAATCCCATATTTTTCAAGTATATTTATATACATGTACATGATGTATGTACAAATATTTATAAATTGGCATATTTAAAGTCATACATGAATGTATGAAACCTAAAATTAAAAAGAAATGATGCATATGTTTTTATTACTAAATGAATAGTTATCATTATAAAACTTATGCACATATACATGATATACTTTTTTCTGAAGAGTTTGTCCACATTTAGAAGAATTTTACTTTATTTTAATTGCTTGCTTCAAGGAAGCAATTTGCCGACATATTTTTTGTATGCAAAGTGACCTTCGCTAGACCCTTCTTGTAAAATCCGGTAATCGCAATACGCATGCATGGATCTGTCATTAGAATAAACTATTATCTAATTGTACATGTTATACACGTGCTTGATATCCACGCTTCTTTGTTGATTGTTTACTATAAGGTGACAATTGATAAACCATGGCTTCAAATCACGGCAATTAATGAGCTGCTTTATTTTCACTTCATAACAGACAAAGAGAAAAAAAATTATATGATTTTTTACATAAATTTTTTTACCAAGGGTATAGTTTGCCAGCCTCAATGGTCGAGAGACCCGTGGTGGCTCGCCCGCGTCTAACGTTCGACTCATAGATGAAAAATCACCCACGTAAATTTTTTTTAACAAGTGTATATTTTGCCTGCTTTGATGACTGAGAGACCTGCAGTAGCCCGACCATGTCTAACCTGTGACGCCTCGATGAAAAATTCTCCCACGTAAAAATTATTTACCGAGGGTAAGATTTGCTGCCCTCGATTGTCGAGAGACCAGGTGGAGCTTGCCTGCGTCTTATGGGCAACTCCTCAATGGAAAATTTGAGCAAGGGCAAGCGAGGAGAGAGAAGGCAGGGGTTCGCTCGCTCTCCGGTTAGGTAGCCGCGGCTCTCTCTCGCTTCTTGTCGTCGTTCAACACTTGGGACAGACAACAGAGTTGACGCGGGGCCACTAAGCTTATCTGCCCGCTTTGCACCAGCCGTACGTACACCGTTGGAAAGCCTAGGGTGGGAATCGAACCCACGTACGTCAACTCAGTTGTCCTCCTTGTGTCTCTTACATGCATTGGTTCAAGAGTTGGATAAACATTACAAAGAAAACTCTTGCATAGGGCCACAAGAAATAATACCTTTATTCCATGTCACCAGCCAAAATAAAAGGGGAGATGTGCAGGAAATTATTTTTTTATAATGTTTAATTCTTTAACATGTTTAACTTAAACATGTTGAAGATTATGTTTTTGACACACTTCTATAATATGTTTCGAGTTTTTAATATGATCTTTAATTATGTCATGTATGTATTGGGTTTCAGATGCATTTATACATATTTGTATCTGAAATCAATTTCTTATACAGTATTTTTTCTTAAGTGTTGTAAAAAAAAAATTATTATGCTCATAAACAATGATAAAACTGTATGGTTTAGGTAGAATAAATTTAATGGGCAGGTAGGGTAGCAGGAAACAAGCATAAAATTATCACTTATTTGGCCTAAGATTTATTTGTGTATTCCAACTGGGCCAACCTTGTTGAAAACTAGTGATCTCACCCTCAGTTCAATGTATGAGGTTGAAATGTTTACCATTGGGTTTCAAATGACTCATTTTTGACATATCAGAGATGTGAATAAGCACTAAGGATATAAAAAAACATACCTCTCAAAAGCTTGGCAGCAGTGTCAAGCCACTTGATAATTTCCTGTGTAGTTTTATCCCCCATCTGTTGATTAAAAAAACAAGATAAACTAAAATATGATCTTTACATGCTTTTTGTAACTATGTATTATGTTTAATTTGGCTATAGTCAGAGCTCAGACATAAACAAGTCGATTTTTGTTTTTGACTTAAAGAAGTCAAAACATGTATTTATCATAAAAATGTGTTTTCAATTTTAGACTTATCTAAGTCAGAAAATGACAGACTTGTTTAGGTCTATTCATGTTGATGAAAAAACTTAATTTCACTTGGTGGCTAATATTTGACTTATTAAATTCGTATTTTGTCTTGCATTACAGGGAGACAAATCCTAAAACTTACAAATTTAGACCTCAATGAGTCAAAAACAGATTCAGACTTATTTATGTCTGAGCTCTGAGTGCTATATATATATATACATGATATATACCAGTATATATAATATAGAGAATAATACATGGCAAAATCCGTATCATATGTCGTATCATCCCGAGACATCAATATCAGCCCAAGGGCCTTTAGGCCCGAGGGATGATATTGGTCGAGGGTGATACGGCATGTGATACGGATTTTGCCATGTATTATACGCTTTATCATATATTTCAACAGAAGAGTATTATATTATATGAACTATTTTCTGATCCATAGCACTGGGTTACCTTCAGTTCTGCTTTTGTCTTGTTTCAAACCCTTTTACTGCTCAATTATTTATACGAAGCACCTGGGTTACCTTACAATCTGTTGTTTTAAAAATATTTTGTTTATTATTGTACAAAAAATGTATTTATTTGAGTGTTTTGTATTTTTTATAGTTGCATTTAGTGTGCCAAAAAATATGTTGTGAAAACTTGATGTTCGTGACGTCACATGCAATATGAAAACTTGACGTTCGTGACGTTACATACCAAACAATGACGTCATTCAAAAAATTGACCTATTTTGAGGAAATTTTTTCTAAAGCCAAAAAAAAAAAAAAAAAAAAAAAAATGACTTCATGTAAAAAAATAAAAAAATAAAAAAAAGGTATGCGATACGGGTTTTACCATGCGATACGGGGTATGTGATACGGGTTTAGCTATGCGATACGGGGTATGCGATACAGGGTAGGTGATACAGACTGGAAAAACGAACCTTTATTATATATACAAAATAGCTGTATTTTGTACTTAATATATGATAAATATAAATATCATGTACATGTATATAGCCAAAATAATATACATATAATGTCAGGAGCCTGTGTTTCAGTGGTTGTCGTTTGTTGATGTGTTACATATTTGTTTTTCGTTCATCATGTTCATATAAATTTTTATATAAACTTTATACATTTACATGTACTAAGGCCTTTTGTTTTCTCGTTTGAATTGTTCGACTTTGCCATTTCAAGGCCTTTAAATGACTATGCTGTATGGGCTTTGCTCATTGTTAAAGGCCATATGGTGACCCATAGTTGTTAATTTATGTGTCATTGGCATTATGGTCTCTTGTGGAGAGTTGTTTCATTGGCAATCATACCACATCTTCTTTTTTGTTGTATGAATGTAGTCTGTACAAAACAGAATTTATCAGTAAGTCTTTGTTTTAAAAATGTTGTATTTAGACCCCTTTATCAAAAAAATTGTTTTGTCCCTCATTTCCTGTCCGGCCATGTATATGTGTTGATTATAAAATATTTTACATGTACGAAAGTGCTTAAATTGAAGTAAAATTATTTGAGTTATCATATGTGTTGTTTAAATGTTTAAATGTCACTACTCTTACTATAAAAGAAAGATATAAAACTGTGGTTCTTATTCAACACATCCATAGATTTAAGACTTATTCAAAGTTTTAAAATAGGTATCATATATTAGCCCTGTTTTTCATTGTACTAATGAACTCAAAATCGTTCAATTTTTTTTTTGTCGTGTTTTTTAATTTCCGGATCTGCGCAGAACACATAACTCTACTTCCTTCTTCCGGTCTTGTTGTCGTGAGACTTTGATTAGTCTAGTAAAATATAGGAACTCAAGGAACACAATACCAATACTTCATTTTTAATCATTCTTTGTCTTTGGTATGATTAAACGTTAGGCCTCCCTGATGCATTGCGTTTCTTTGTTTACATTGAACATGACGTCATAACTTAAATAACGTCACAAGTAAAATCCCTAACAACAGAACCAAAATCGGAAACGTTACGGTATTTCCGTATCTTTTTTTTTAACAAATATCTAAAATACAAAAAAAATAATTTAAACAAACTTCGTCCCCATTCACAGGTAATGCCTGCCTCATATTAAACACAATATTCGAGCCACCATTGTGGTCCCTTGATTTTCGTTGTCCATGAATGTAGTCCCTAGTGTGGACAGTGTGTTACTTGCCAATTTTTTTTATACCCCTTCCGTATGTATTTCTCTATGTTTTACGCTTCTAATAGTAAGTCAAGGGATGAAATGAAACTGTCAAAAAATTTGGATAATGAATTGTAAAGTAGCTATATATATATAATGATTTGGTCCAGTTGAAAAAGGTTTATAATTTACAATTTTATGTTAAGGGGGTCTTGAAATCTAAACCCCCTTAACATAAAATTGTCCATATATTGAGTAAGAGCCGATGAAGTTTTCTATAATTTTGATTTAATTTGTCCTAATAGAAGTACAACACACTGTTTACTGTATTACATTTATAAAATTTGAGAAAGCGCAGGTGGGATTTTTTTAATTCGCATTTATTGTCTATATAAAAGAAATGCACTACAAAATATTTGTTGTCTCGGACCTATTAGTAACAAATACGTTACAAATGCTTATATTTTTGGAACGGGAGGTCTTAATCACAGGCACTAGACGTTTAACAGTAGTTTTGTTCACCTGCAGACTTTTCTTTCAAGCAACCGTTTCCGTTCTAGAACACAGCGCCACCTGCAGTCGTCTGTAGAAACAAAGATATGAGTCTGTAGAAACAAGAAAACCGAGCGCCACCTGTCGTCATAATGATCGTTAGCATAACGATGACATTTAACACTTCGACATTTCACACATCGACAATTCACGAATCGACATGTTACAAGTTACGAAACATCAATATACAAAAAGACAATTTACCGATAAAGAATTTTGAAATCTTCAAGTTACAAATTGACAATTAACGAATGAAGAATGTTGAATTTACAAAGATACAAGTTACAAATTGACAATTTACGAATGAAGCATTATGAAATTGCACAGTTACAAGTAACAAACTGACAATTTACCGATTAAGAATGTTGAAACTACAAAGGTGCAAGTTACAAATTGACAATTTACGAATTAAGCATTATGAATTTCACCGTGACAAGTTACAAATTAACAATTTACGAATTAACAATTTACGAATTAACAATTTAGAAATTACACAACTACAAGTTACGAATTCATAAGTAACGAATTAAGAATTTTGACCCCGTTGGCTTTCCATAGTTTTGTGGCTAGCCTAACATCCCGCTAACATGGTAATGTTCAATATAATTAATATGACAACATTACTTGACAATAATACAATACAAATAAATGGGAGAACATATAGGACAGAGAAACACAAATAATAGCTATCAAAAGTTTCCGGTTTATAATTTAATACGCCAGACGCGCGTTTCGTCTACACAAGACTAATCAGTGATGCTTAGACAAAAAAAAAAAAAGTTCTAAAGCCAAAACAAGTACAACGTTGAAGAGCATTGAGGTCAAAAGTTCCAAAAAAATTGTGCCTAATACGGCTAAGGTAATCTGCTTGGGATAAAAACATCCTTAGTATTTAGAATAACTCATACTTTTGCAAACAGTAAAGGAGTAGGTCCAGAAAGACCCCTTTTTGGCCCCAAAATGTAGCAGTTTTACAAAATTGTTAAACTGTAAACTTTCAGCTATTTATTGCAAAGTAGAATGCTTCTGCTACATAAAGATGGGCTGTTTTTTGACAATACAATGCACATATATCGGGCACTAGCATCATTAAGTCATGCTGAATTACTGAACACTTCACAATTTTAGCATTTTAGTTAAACTTTAATCGGTTTCCGTCTTAAATGAAATGAAAATGTAAGTTGTATTTGATGATAATGCATAACATATATAAAGGTTGAGGATGAACACGTGTTGTGCCGGCCAATAACTGTTTCCTTATTATGTCCTTTCATGATCCATAAATATGTTAAAATGGTCTCAAATATTATATTGTTATTATTTATTGTTGTTAAGATATTTCGTTATTCACACCCCTGTTAAATCCCATCTGGTTTCATTGTAATGTATCCGTTTGTTTACATCTGATATTAAAGTACATTTATGGAATGCACCGGAAATTGATTGTTTACATGTCGTTTATACATGTTGAAGGGACTCCAAAATTAGTAGTTTACGCTTGTTATTTAATAATTATGATTTGATGTTGTAGAAATCATAGAATTGTGGACTTCTATATTGTTTAAACACTTATTTATATATGTATTAGCTCTCATACTGTTGTTTTAGTCTACTTTCACTTTCCACTTGCAGTTTAGAATGTCCATTTTTGTCGGGACACAACCACTTCCATTAGGGACGGTGCATTATTTATCAAGCAGGGGGGACCGGTGCAAATGGTAAGGGGACATGTACTTTTTTCAACGTGCAAAGTAGTGGGACCTGATGATTTTTCATTATCTTAATGCATGGGACATACACTTTTTTCAAATGCTTAAGTAGTAAACATTTTATTTTAATTAGCCCAAAAATACACACAAGAAACATTCAAACAGAAACAGAATATGATAAACAATTTTAGTTTTGACTGGTGTAAATCAGCCCATCTAACTAAATTAAATATTGATCTTACAAAATTCAAGCTTATTAGGTAGTTTGATTTATTGCTGTGAAATGAAAGAATTTAATTTTACAATAGGTAAAAATAAAAATTATTATATAAATTCAGATAGGCATCTTTAATTTTTTTTATAACTTTTTCAAATCAACTTGGATTTTCATCAAACTATGCAGCTATCTTAGATATATATTAAGCTTACTGAATCCCAGGTCATTTTGTTTTTTGTTGTATTGCTGTCAAATTCAAGAATTAAATTAATCTAGGTAAAAAAAGGTAGAATTTGCATTTCGAACAAAATAGTGATAGTACACTTTAATTATTTTAATAACTTTTTCAAATCAACTTGGATTTTCATCAAACTATGCAGCTATCTTAGATATATATTAAGCTTACTGAATCCCATGTCATTTAGTTTTTTGTTGTATTGCTGTAAAATTTAAGAATTACAGTAATCTTGGTCAAAAAAGGTAGAATTTGCAGTTCGAACAAAATAGAGATAGTACACTTTAATTATTTTAATAACTTTTTCAAATCAACTTGGATTTTCATCAAACTATGCAGCTATCTTTGATATATATTAAGCTTACTGAATCCCATGTCATTTAGTTTTTTGTTGTATTGCTGTAAAAATTAAGAATTACAGTTATCTTGGTAAAAAAGCTAGGATTTGCAATTCAGACAAAATAGAGATAGTATACTTTAATTTTTTTAATAACTTTTTCAAAATAACTTGGATTTTCATCAAACTATGCAGCTATCTTACATATATATTAAGCTTACTGAATCCCAGGTCATTTTGTTTTTTGTTGTATTGCTGTCAAATTTAACAATTAAATTAATCTAGGTAAAAAAAGGTAGAATTTGCATTTCGAACAAAATACAGATAGTACACTTTAATTATTTTAATAACTTTTTCAAATCAACTTGGATTTTCATCAAACTATGCAGCTATCTTTGATATATATTAAGCTTACTGAATCCCAGGTCATTTTTGTTTTTTGTTGTATTGCTGTCAAATTTAACAATTAAATTGTAAAGTGTACTATCTCTATTTTGTTCGAACTGCAAATTTTAGCTTTTTTTACCTAGATTTATCTAATTCTTAAATTTGACAGCAATACAACAAAAAAACAAAATGACCTAAGATTCAGTAAGCTTAATATATCTCTAAGATAGCTGCATAGTTTGATGCAAATCCAAGTTGATTTGAAAAAGTTATTAAAAAAATTAAAGATGCCTATCTTAATTGCAAATCCTAGCTTTTTTTTACCAAGATTACTTTAATTCTTAAATTTTACAGCAATACAACAAAAAACTAAATGACATGGGATTCAGTAAGCTTAATATATATCTAAGATAGCTGCATAGTTTGATGAAAATCCAAGTTGATTTGAAAAAGTCATAAAAAAAATTAAAGATGCCTATCTGAATTTATATAATAATTTTTATTTTTACCTATTGTAAAATTAAATTCTTTCATTTCACAGCAATAAATCAAACTACCTAATAAGCTTGAATTTTGTAAGATCAATATTTAATTTAGTTAGATGGGCTGATTTACACCAGTCAAAACTAATTTGAAGGTCAAGACTAGTCGAGAATGTTAAAATGATTGTCAAAAACATTTATATCACAATAAATATTGTTGCTTTACGTTATTTAAGGTACAGATTGTGTTTTTATTCACTCAATATATTCATGATATTCATGCATGGGACACATACTTTTTTAATGAATAGAGGTCATGGGACATAACTTTTTTTCCTATCACATCAGCATGGGACAATACTTTTTTCCAAACAGGTTTTGCGATTTGCACCGGTCCCCCTGCTTGATAAATATTGCACCGTCCCTTATATTATGTCACGACTTTCATCCTGCATTATTAACTTTGTAATACATTTATTTATCCATCTAGTTAGGTGTGGATACTTTGTGAAGTCTGAATTATTTGTAATATTATGCATAAGTGCCCGGAGGATACATAGAACCACCATCTTTGCGCAAATCAGCATGTTTGCCCGGAGATTGCAAACCGAATTATTTGATTTGTTAATATAATTCTATATATAAAGCGACGTCAGCGCAAACTCCGAAACAGTGGTGACATCTAGCTACGCTTCTTTGTAGAGAAAGGGAAGTATGACCCGAAAGATAACGCTGTATGGAGTTTGGACGTCAGCGTACTCGTGACGTTATTTTCTTCTCAGTTCACTTTCTTGAGACACGTTAATTTTAGTCACTTAAAGTAAAACTTGATTATTTATTTATATTGTCGCAGCAGAATATTTCTTCAGATGTAGCGATGCCACGGTACGTTTGCTTGATAGTTTAATATAATTATGCCTTTTTAGGTATCTTTATTTGTGTGTTTCTATTAACGAAACCATTCTTTTATTCTGTTGGCACCGGGAGTCAAGCTTAGTTGCACTGGGTGCATGCATCTATATTTAATTAATAGCTTCCGTGGATTATTGATCCTTTAGAGAAAAGTTATGAATAAATTACATTTTATATTTAGATGATTTTAACAATCAACTGGTTCGTTTACTGCATTTAATCCGTTTATAGCGATATTTTAGCGGTGCTTCCAAGTTTGGATTTGGCGCACCACATCTATTTTCGGTGTCTCTGCACCGTATAAGGCAAAACTTATATACATTGCTAAGGCAATGCACCTTGATTTAATAGAGATGACCATTTATTACTAAATTGTAAACCTTCGTGCAAAAGCACCTCGTTTTTATATACTGTCATCTGAACCTTGGGTGCACATGAACTTTGGATGTAACTGAACCTTGGTGCAACGGCACCTCATTTATATACCTTAATTGAACATTGGTGCAACCACACCTCATTTACATACCGTAACCTAAATCTTAGGTGCAATTGAACCTGAGGTGTTTATGCACCTCACCGGAAATATAGCAAGTTAACTATGAGATTGATAAATCTCATACCTTTTTAAGTTTTATGTATCCTCTTGGGACTCCTTCTGTGTATATATAGATGTCATATAAGTTTAATATAGTATAATTATTTACTATTGTCAAACTGCATAACATCATGTTGTGCCTTACTACTTAAATAAACAGCGTGTGAACTTTTATTAGTTTTATGACTCTGTAAAGCCTAAACAGTTAAAGTTATAGCAACAGATCGAACCCCTTTTAGAAGTATATATTCCTTTATATACACCTTGATATGTCGTCGTTCCATAAGTGGTCAATGCGCTGACTGGAGATACACACCTGTGGTGGCGACGCAACACACGGATGCGGCCACTTATATTTTTGATAAAAACCAACTGAAAAGTGACATTTTTTGGCATATTTGATAGAATTTTCATATTCAAGCTTGAACTGAAGCGTTAATAATGAGTAAATCAGTTAAAATCTTTCACATAAACTAATTGAAGCAACTGAAATAGACACTTATAAGTGTTTAAAATGTGTCCAAAATCTTTCGTAAGATGAACTTGAAATATGAGGCCGAAATTGGCCCTTACCGGACCTACTCCTTTATAAAAATGACTATATAATTGGATTCGAGCGTCACTGATGAGTCTTTTGTACCGAAACGCGTGTCTGTCGTAAATACAAAATTAAACCCTGGTATATATTATGAGTTTATTGACAATCTCCGTAAACTTGCCAAAGATCGGAATATCAGAACCACTAAAGTAAAACAAGATGATCTCGTAGGCACATTATTGGTCCACAATGTCGCTAAAACCAGGTTAAATCCGGTTAGAGTCGTCTTTGAAGCTACAAACATAGGTCCAGGAGCTAATGGAAATGAGAATCTATCCCTGTTTCTGTCCGTACACAATTCTCCTCTCCCACCTATCTTTTTGAGATTCTCCATAGCCATTCTTTGCAACCATAAACAGTTGTATGATTCTAAGATCGAGAAATGATGGTGGCAGTGTGAAAAACTTCAAAGGACTTGACACATCTGTGAAGCATTTTGATGCAAAGGATGTACATGAAATTTGTTTTTCAAGGGTAAGATTTAAAAAATCAGAATTGAATCTTTGATCTATAGGAAAATGCAGTACCTTTCTCTTTCCATCATAAGTGTATGTCCACTTCTAATAAAAATTAGGAGATGTAGTATGATTGCATATTTATGAGACTATCCAATAAAGTTCAAATGAAGTGGAATTAATTAAAAATATATTGACAACCATAAGGCTTTCATATCTGGGGAAAACCCATACCGTTTAGTCAGCTATAATAGGCCCAGACATCAAAAACTAATTAAGAAAACTAAGTCTAATTTAAAAAATAAAAAAAAAAAAAAAAAAACAACTCCAATTATCACAGACATGAAACAATATTAACCACTGAACTACATATACCTGACCTGGAACTGACACATTGAAATATGTGGTGGGGTTTAACCAATGGACGTCAAGTTGGTTACTTATTCCTTATTCCTTATTCGTTACTTATTCCCTATTCCTTATTCGTTACCTATTCGTTACTTATTCCTTATTCCCTACTATTCGTTACTTATTCCTTATTCCCTATTCGTTACCTATTCGTTAACTATTCGTTACTTAATATTCCTTATTCCATATTCGTTACTTATTCCTTATTCTCTATTCGTTACCTATTCCTTATTCCCTATTCGTTACTTATTCCTTCCTTATTCGTTACCTATTCGTTACTTATTACTTATTCGTTACTTATTCGATTTTTGATATCCTTCCCCCTTTTTTTAAATTCTTTATATTCTTATCTCTGGTTATAGGTCTAAATTTGTTGAAGTAAAAAGTAAAATCACAAAAATACTGAACTCAGAGGAAAATCAATTCGGAAAGTCCATAATCACATGGCAAAATCAAATAACAAAACGCATCAAAAACGAATGGACAAGAACTGTCATATTCCTGACTTGGTACAGGCATTTTCAAATGTAGAAAATGGTGGATTGAACCTGGTTTTATAGCTAGCTAAACCTCTCACTTGTATGACAGTCGTATCACATTCCATTATATTGTCACCGATGCTTGAACAAAACAAACAGACACAATAGTTAAAAATGTCAAAAATAGGGGTACAGCAGTCAACATTGTGTTATCATATTAATCACTATAAAAACAACAAATGTAACGAAGAAGCACACATCAAATTAACATACTCATTTTGATTATATCATACGATTTTATTTGTCTATGTAAAATGCACCCATCAAGGAAGGAGGGTTTTGAGTACTAGTGTAAAATTGCGCGTTTGAAATTCGCACAGGTAGACATGAAATAATTTTGTCGTTCAAAGTATGACGGGATGCATAAATACAGTCACGCAAAATAGATATAACAAAAACTGACTAAACAGTATAAAGTAATAATAAATAAAATAATAGTGTGGTTCAAAGTATGACGGGATACATAAGTACAGAGTCACGTCAAATGTAAATCACAAAAAAGTGGGTTTACAGTAAAAGTACTATTAATAAATAAAATAATTTTGTCATTCAAAGTATGACAAGATACATAGGTACAGAGTCACATCATAAAATAAATTGAACTTTTTATGACCTATTTATATGTGTTTGTGCTCAACCGATCCTGTTGCTTTATGTTCGATACTTATTTGTTTCTTATTTGATTTTTATACGTTCTACCTTTTAAATGTTTTATATTCGTATGTTTGAAGATTTGGTTCTTGGTTCGAAGAGGTGAAATCACCTTTTAGCGCTTGTATAAAAAGAAAGATGTGGTATGATCGCCAATGAGACATCTCCCCACAATAGACCAAAATGACACAGAAATTAACAACTACAGGTACGGCCTTCAACAATAAGCAAAGCCCATACCGCATGGTCAGCTATAAAACATGTTAGCGGGGTGTACATCGTTTCGGAGCTTGACTAATACCTTGTTCATAACACGCTTATCATACGTTGCACCTTTTAGAAAATGATTTTCAATTGTGTTCTTGTCTTTGGCGGTAATTATGTGTTCTTAAAGATGAACTCACCCTATTAGTGCGTATGTACCCGTTCCAGCCCTCAGTTTATACCCTGTTACTTATTCGTTCCTGAATCGCTTTTAATACGCGTGGTATACGTTGCACCTTTTAAAGTGATATAACCCTATCAGCGCGTATGTAGCAGTTTCAGCGCTCGACTAATATCCTGTTACTTATTCGTTCCTTATTCGCGTATAATACGTGTGTTATACTTTGCACATTAAAAAAAAAATGATTTTCAATTGTTTTCTTGTCACCCTATTAGCGCGTATGTAACCGTTTCAGCGCTCGACTGTTACCCTGTTACTTATTCGTTTCTTACTTGCGTCTCATATGTTTGTTATACATTGCACTTTTTAGAAAATGATTTTCAATGTTTTCTTGTCTCTGGTGGTACCTATGTGTTCTAAGAGGAGAAAAAAAATCTATTAGCGCCTATGTATCCGTTTCAGCGCTAAACTGTTATCCTGTTACTTATTCGTTCCTTATTCGCTTATAAAACGTGTGTTATACGTTCCAATTTTAAAAAGAAATATTTTCGTGTCTCTGGTGGTAACTGTCGGTTCTTAGAGGTGAAATAAACCTAATAGAACATATGAACCCGTTTCGGCGCTCGACTGATATCCTGTTACTTATTCGTTCCTTATTCGCTTTTAATACGCATGGTATACGTTGCACCTAGCAAAAATATCGATTATCGATTGTTTTCATGTCTCTGGGGGTATTTATGTCTTCTCTGAGGTTAAAAAAAAACCTATTAGCGCATATGTACCCGTTTCACCGCTACACTGATACCTTGTTACTTATTCGTTCCTTTTTCGCTTTTAATACGCGTGGTATACGTTGCACCTTGAAATAAATCGATAATCAATTGTTTTCATGTCTCTGGCGGTAATTATGTGTTCTCTGAGTTTAAAAAACCCTATTAGCGAATATGTACCCGTTTCAGCGCTACATTGATACCTTGTTACTTATTCGTTACGTATTCGCTTATAAAACGTGTGTTATGCGTTGCACTTTAAAAAAGAAATATTTTTGTGTCTCTGGCGGTAAAAGAGGAACGAAAGATACCAAAGGGACAGTCAAACTCATAAATCTAAAACAAACCGACAACGCCATGGCTAAAAATGAAAAAGACAAACAAACAACAGCACACACAACACAACATAGAAAACTAGAGAGTAAACAACACGAACCCCACCAAAAAACTAGGGGTTATCTCAGGTGCTCCGGAAGGGTAAGCAGATCCTGCTCCACATGCAGCACCCGTCGTGTTGCTTATGTGATAACAAATCCGGTAAATAGTCTAATTCGGTAGGTCACATTCATGAAAGGGAAGGGGATTGTAGTTACGACGTAAGGAACATATCCGAAATCATTTGTGAAACGGTTATTCCATAACGGTCAACCAACTCGTGATGGCGTCCGTAAAATTTACGAAGGGATGATTTCAACTTCACCATTTGGAACTCTTGGTTTAATAGCTTCCTTGTGAGCAGCAACCCTCTATCAAGAAAATCATGATAGGAAATTCAAGCACGGGAATATCGTATCAATTGGGAGATATATACCCCGTATGCAGGTGCTGCTGGAATGTTGCTACATAGAAATGGAAAGTTCACAATTGGAAAGCTGAAATCATCTCTTTTGTCGTAAAGTTTTGTTTTCAACCGACCCTCATTGTCAATTTCTAGAGGTAAACTGTTGGTTCTTAGAGGTGAAATAACCCTAATAGAACATATGAACACGTTTCGGCGCCCTCGACTGATACCCTATTACTTATTCGTTCCTTATTCGCTTATAATACGCGTGGTATATGTTGCACCTTGAAATAAATCGTTTTTCAATTGTGTTCATGTCTCTAGTGGTAACAATGTGCTCTTGGAGATGAAATAATCCTCGTAGCGCGTATGTACCCGTTCCAACGCTCGGTAAATACCCTGTTACTTATTCGTTACTTATTCGCTTATAACACGTTTGTTATACGTTGCATCTTTTAGAAATGGATTTTCAATTGTATTCATATCTCTGGTGGTAACAATGTCTTCTTAGAGATGAAATAACCCTATTAGCGCGTATGTTACCGTTCCAGCGCTCGGTTAATACCCTGTTACTTATTCTTTACTTATTCTCTTATAATATGTATGCACCTTTTAGAAAAGAGTTTCAATTGTATTCATGTCTCTGGTGGGGTATAACAAACGTGTTATAAGCGAATAAGTAACGATTAAGTAACGAATAAGTAACAGGGTATTTACCGAGCGCTGGAACGGGTACATACACGCTAATAGGGTTATTTTATCTCTAAGAACACATTGCTACCACTAGAGACATGAACACAATTGAAAATCGATTAATTTCAATGTGCAACGTATACCTCGCGTATTAAAGCGAATCATAGCCAGAAATTAGTAGTGCTTTTGCTAATTAATATTTATAATATGTAAATGAGAATTGTACCACGTGATAATAGTTTGAACTGGACTAGCTTGGTATCATTAAAATCTTTAAAACACGGATATTATAAGTTGCCCGTCACTGAGTCCTTGTTTATAATCACTATGATATTTCCGTAAAGTTGTCAGGCGGTCAAAGTCAAAACAATGAACGCGAATTTAGTGATTTTTTCGCGTTTTCGTGAGTTTATTCTTCTTGAAATAGGTGCATTTTAACTTTACGTGGGAACCTAGAGTTCAATGACTACACATAAAAGGTTTGGACATTCAAGTTTCAAATTTCACCCCGGCAACCTTTTCGAATGACCTTTTTAGCAAATTTTCAAGTCGAAGTTTGTAAATTTGACGTTTCAGCCATTTTAGACTGTATTTTATACTGTAATGTTAAAAGCCTCCCGCTTCGATTTTTACAAAAGCTCAGGAACCTTGATTTTTGAAACAACAATCATCATGTTTCGTATGAATGGTGTATATTGTTGGGTATATTTATTTCCTGCCCCGGCAACCTGTTTATCACTTAAATTAAAGTTAAAAAAGACATTTTTTTCAAAATTCCCTATCATTTCAATATAATTTCCATGACATGGTATCCGTTGCACCTTGAAATTAATCGATTTTCAATTGCTTTCATGTCTTTGGTGCTAACTATGTGTTCTTAGAGATAAAATAATCCTATTAGATAGCATGTACTTGTTCCAGTGCGCGGATATTACGCGTTGGAACGAGTAAATATGCGCTAACAGGGTTATGTCATCTCTAAGAACACATAGTTACATGTAGCACCAAAGACATGAAAACTATTGAAAATCGATTAATTTCAAGGTGCAACGGATACCACGCGTATTAAAAACAAATAAGGAACGAATAAGTAACAGGGCATCAATGTAGCGGTGAAACGGGTACATATGCGATAATATGTTTTTTTTTATCGCCTCAGAGAACACATAAGGTAGAACGTATAAAAATCAAATAAGAAACAAATAAGTATGAAACATAGAGCAACAGGATCGATTGAGCACAAACACATATAAATAGGTCATAAAAATTTCAGTTTACCTCAACAAATTTAGACCTATAACCAGAGATAAGAATATAAACAATTAAAAAGGGGGAAGGATATCAAAAATCAAATAAGTTAAGAATAAGGAATAAGCAATAAGAAACGAATAGGTAACGAATAGGTAATAAGGAATAAGTAACGAATAGGTAACCAGTGAGGAATAGGGAATAAGTAACGAATAAGTAACGAATAGGGAATAGGGAATAAGTAACGAATAGGTAACGAATAAGGAATAGGGAACAAGTAACGAATAAGTAAAGAATAAGGAATAGGGAATAAGTAACGAATAAGGAATAAGTAACCAACTTGACGTCCATGTTAAACCACTCCAATTATCCAGGACAGGGCTACATTGCTTAAAGCAGATTTGACACATCTATAAGCTATTAAATCAACATATGGTGGATGTTAACCAATGTTATATACATGCTAATTTAGTTTAGAATGTAATAGATACAGGAGTTTTGTTTCTGTTGTTAATGGATCTATGCAATTTTTAAAATATAACAATCTTGTCCCAAATTGATATAAATGTATCCAAACAAAGAAGTTTAGAAAAAAATCAATATGAAAACTTTGAATAATAATTTGAAAAACACAAGTTGTGTTACACAACATTTGAGATGTCATGATATGATCTGTAATGGAATAATACTGTTGTTACTAAGAAACACAAATGCCTCAATTATATTTCTTACTTTTCTTACAGATTAATGAAGTAACATTTTGTATAAAATGTTTCTGTCTGGCATCTATAAAGAAGCAGCGCTATCAAGTTTAATGTCATTAGAATTACAAATTAAGTGACAACAACCCTTCAATGGCTTGATCGGTTCGTCCGTAAAGTTTAGGGCCGATAGAACTTGAGCTAAGAAACACCTTTATATCCTGATCAGATGTGCTCTAAATGCTTAGGTTTTTTGAGATATAACCCAAATCTACATATGACCCCTATGTTCTTTTTACTTTTAGCCATGAGGGCTTTGTTTGTTGATGGATCAAAACTTCAGATACAATTTATAAAAAGTTACCCTAAGGAACATTCTGTTAAATTTTAAATTTATTTGGTTCAGAAGTTTCAGAGGAGAAGATTCTTGGACAAGTTTACGACGACGACGACGACAGACGCCAAGTGCTGGCATAAGCTCACATGGCCCATCCATGTTAACTTAAAAGAACATACAAGTTTTTAAAACATTATGCATGCTTATAGGGATGTTTCTTTCATACGATAAAACATAAACATGCACTACAGATTATTTAAGAATGAGTTCTGTTTTGAGCTTTATTTGTCGTTACTACCCTCATTTTTTATGTACTTTTTATGTATATTCAGATGTGGCTGTCATCGTTTGCCCATTGAATCAGTCAGATGGCATCAATCTAAAAGAGACGAAAGATGTATGTGACTAAACATGAAATAGGTTATGAGTACCATTATGTTCTAGTCTGTAAATGTTTAAGTTCAGAAAAAAAAAAATGTTACCGCAATATTGTCAAAAAAATTTAATCAGATATTTTCATTTATTGATATTATTGTATTAAAAAAACTATCAAGATTTATTTTCAAAACATGTATTATCAATTGCCGTCCCTCCTGGTTAGTTAAATTGTGTTAAACATACATAATAAAATGTACTATCTTTTTCCATATTTGTTTACGCATGCACTATTATTGTATTATCAGTGAATACTAATTTCTCTATAACTATGTTTATTAGAATACAATATTCGTATTCGTATTCGTATGGTAATTATAAAGTTATTTAATATTTTATAGACACGCGCAACTCTCCGTTGATTGTCACCAGTGTACGATAGAAATTCATGTTCGTTTAACCTTGACTAGTTTTAAATTCATTTGTCAACTGATTAAACATGTTTATGATATTTAATTTGATTTCGTTTGTTTGTTACTGCCGTACTTTTTTGGTCTGTTATATTTTCTAATTCTTTGTAAAAGTGTATATTTTATTATATACTTTTTAAAAGTTTTTGTTCCCTTTTAATTTCGTTTGCTTGCTTGTCAAGATTTCAAGATTTATTGATAAAGCTCAAATGCAACAAGAAATAATTGTAACAGGATGCTGTTACGAAGTCTCCCAAACAAAGCTCCCAGAATTCGTATTTCCCATGGTTGCATGACATTGATCAAGGTCCAGTACAAATTGGTTCAGTCTAGTAAAGTGATAAAGTATATATATATATAGAGTCTATAAGAATCTACCAACCAGTAAACTTAATAGGTATTGGATCATCAAAATTGACAACACAAACAGGAAAAATTATATGAGTCTGAAAGTTTGTGTAACAATACCGATAAATAGATGGAAAACAAAACACTAAAAAGTGTTGAATATCATTGCACAAAGATGGAAAAACTGAACAGATGATATAAATTATACAATAATTGCAAATATTTCGGCTCAACAAATGGCCTTCTTCGGTGACAAAAGTTTTAACAATAATGATATATAATGTATAAGGTGTAAACATAGATCACTAATAATACAGGTAAGTTTTGGTCGATTGATTTTAATCCAAAATCCTGAATATAATAATACATTCGAATTTATCCAAAATCTTTCCTGAACCTCCCATGATTGCCTTCAAACAACCTAACAGCCTGAGAAATATACTTGTCCGTGCTGACCTTTCCAAACCTAACCATACTGTAGGTAATTGTCAGCCTTGTGGGGATAAGCGCTGCAAATGTTGCAACCAATTGCAGCATTCATCAACATTTCACAGTAAGACCACAGAAAAGACATACAAGATCTTCTGCAATGTCAACTGCAAAAGCTCAAACGTGATTTACGTTCTTGAGTGCCCTAGATGTGGTCTCTAATATGTTGGTGAATCTATGCAGCCATTTCACAAACGCCTCAATGGCCACAGGAGTGACCTCACAAAAAAACCGTATATTCCTGTCAGCCAACATTTCAGGTTACCAGATCACAATCTGAAAGATTTTGATCACATGAAGATCCTTGTGATCGAACAGGATTGTACATGGCAAAATAGGCAAAGAGAAAATCGGGAGAAGTTTTGGATAAAAACACTGGGTGTCCTCCATCCAGATGGAATCAATAGAAAGAAATAATTAAATTTACAGTCTAGTGTTTATATTATTATATTCAGGATTTTGGATTAAAATCAATCGACCAAAACTTACCTGTATTATTAGTGATCTATGTTTACACCTTATACATTATATATCATTATTGTTAAAACTTTTGTCACCGAAGAAGGCCATTTGTTGAGCCGAAATATTTGCAATTATTGTATAATTTATATCATCTGTTCAGTTTTTCCATCTTTGTGCAATGATATTCAACACTTTTTAGTGTTTTGTTTTCCATCTATTTATCGGTATTGTTACACAATCTTTCAGACTCATATATATATATATATGCACAAGTGACGCCTAGGATTCTTCATGGTTAGACTCAAAACAAACTAAGCACGTTTGTCAACCAAATTAAACATGTTTGTACAAAGCATGTTTGCCAACGAATAAAATAAAATTCCCAATATCATTTTAAAAGAACATTTTCACTTTTTATTTCATTAGATTTTTTTTATTGTCCCATACATGAATATATATGGTTTAGGGCTGGGGATCTCGACCGTTTACGAGTTTGCAAACAGAAGGGGGTGGGGTGACCCCAAGGGACTCCCAAAATAGTTCATTAGATTTGTTTTATTGTCCCATACAAGAATATATATGGTTTAGGGGTGGGGATCTCGACCGTTTACAAGTTTGCAAACAGAAGGGGTGGGGTGACCCCAAGGGACTCCCAAAATAGTTCAGTAGATTTGTTTTATTATCCCATACAAGAATATATATGGTTTAGGGGTGGGGATCTCGACCGTTTACAAGTTTGCAAACAGAAGGGGGTGTGGGGGAACCCCAGGGACTCCCCCAAATAGTTCATTAGATTTGTTTATTGTCCCATACGAGAATATATGTGGTTTAGGGGTGGGGATCTCGACCGTTTACAAGTTTGCAAACAGAAGGGGGAGGGGATGACCCCCAGGGACTCCCCAAATAGTTCATTATATTTGTTTTATTGTCCCATACAAGAATATATATGGTTTAGGGGTGGGGATCTTGACCGTTTACGAGTTTGCAAACAGAAGGGGTTGGGGGTGACCCCAAGGGACTCCCCAAATAGTTCATTAGATTTGTTTTATTGTCCCATACAAGCATATATATGGTTTAGGGATGGGGATCTCGACCGTTTACAAGTTTGCAAACAGAAGGGGGTGGGGTAGACCCTCAGGGACTTCCCTTTAATTTCAATAGATTTTTTTTATTGTCCCATTCAAGAATATATATGGTTTAGGGGTGGGGATCTGGACTGTTAACAAGATAATAGCACATTCTGCATTTGAACGGGTGGGGGTGACCCCCAGGGACTTCCCTTTAATTTCATTTGATTTGTTTTATCGCCCCAATCAAGAATATATATATGGTTTAGGGGTGGGGATCTGGACCGTTTACAAGATAATAGCATTTTCTCAAATTGAAGGGGTGGAGATGACCCCCCAGGGACTTATCCTATATTTCATGTCATTTGTGTTATTGTCCTTTGATCATTTCTGAAGACTGCATGTGTCTATCACTTACAGTTTTCAAGTTATATTCATTTGAAAATTTTAGAAAATAAAATCCCATAGGGTTCTTTAGTAAACCCCTACCTTCTTTCTGCCCCCAAAATACCCCTTAATAGACCCCAATGCACAAACGAAAGATTGGTGGCTCACCTAGACATATTAGTATAACATTCTATGAAACCCTAAGTTAATCTGACCAGCGGTTTTGGAGAAACGCTGCGGACAAGTTCATTTTTAAAGTGGCGGAAAAAGAAGAAAAAGAAAAAGAAGAAGAATAATAAAAATAATAAGAACTGAGCAAAAACAATAAGTCTCCAAACTTTGTTTGGGAGACTTAAAAATGTGTAATATGAGGTCAAAGTATAATACATAAACTATTAAACGACGAAATAAGTTAAGTTCACTTTTTTGTAGTTTTGTAGTAATTTTTTATCAAAATATTTTAGAATGTATATATTTGTTTACCCGAATATAAGTTACACATGTTCCAAGTATAAAAGTTTACTACATTTTTGCCGAGTATGTGACTTTTGTCGCAAAAGCGAGACATAGTGATTCTACGTTCCGTCGTCAGCGGCATTTACAAATATTCACTCTGTGGTTAAAGTTTTGAAATTCTAATAATTTTCTTAAACTATCCAGAATTTCTACCAAACTTTGATAAAAACTTGTATATGATCACAAGATAGTATCCAGAAGTAACTTTTGTAAACAAAATCCTGTTTATCCGTATTTTACTGAAGTAATGACTGTAATATTTTGTTTTCTGTCTATGAAGAAATAACATAAAAAATGTGGTGCACACTGAATAACCTGCGTAGCGTTACATTTTTTACGTTATTTCGAATAGGCAGAAAACATACTAAAGTCATTCCTTATAATATAATTCTAAAAAGGAGTAAATAATGATATTGTATGTGGAGACCTTTTATACTTAACTAATAGTTGACTCATCTGCAATCATACCCCATCTCCTTATTCTGACCAAGGAAGTATTATATTACCAATATCTGACGAGGTAAACATAATGTAAACGTATGAATGATATTCATAAGGAATTATCAGAAGTAATGTTTTACTTAAATTATATCTCAAAATTAGCTACTTTAAAAACCTAGTGTCTCGCCTACTTTTGCTGTGTCTATGTAGGATCACAATGTCTCAATGTTGGGACAATAGTCGCAGACTCGACAATAAGGGTGTGTATTTATCAATTTCCCTCAATATAAATATATAAAACAAAGGCTCCGTAACCCTAAGTCAAATTCTTAATTATTCTTCCATTCTGTTGAAAATATTCCAAACTAAACCATTACGTTTATTCCGCAACTGTCATTCACTAATCAATTAGTAAGGATAAAAAAAAAAAAACAATTGTTTTTTCAATAAGGTTGATTGAACGTGATGATTGGGAATTTGCAATCAGTTTAGTCCCGTTTCGAGTAGCACGCACTGATTAAAAAGGCATTTTATTCAACATTATAATATCTGTTGATACCAAACATTATATTTATGAGTTACATACTCATATC
Source organism: Mytilus galloprovincialis (assembly GCA_037788925.1). NCBI lineage: Eukaryota > Metazoa > Mollusca > Bivalvia > Mytilida > Mytilidae > Mytilus > Mytilus galloprovincialis. The sequence goes on from CM075331.1 coordinate 824,384, forward strand.
TTCTTATATTCTTGTTCTTAATGGTCTAACGGTTAAAACATGTTGTGATCTCCTTTATCAACGTAGCATTACATAGATAAAAGTAATTTAAAAGTTCAAAACATTACTGATAACGTCATTTCAAACTAATTAGAGGCAGCATCAGATTACTGATATTCATATCACGTCTATCCATACAAATGGTATTAAATTATCCTGTTGAAAAGATCTCATCATTTGAACAAAATACGTTAAATATCAGTTGCATGTAACCTGGTATCTTATTTCAGTATTACGGACACTTACACCCAGTTTGTAAATTTTAAATAGTCATTATTATGTATGATCTTGAAATAAGGATTAAAGGTTAGAAATCAACAAGATGATACAATGTTTAAACAAAGACACGATCGTCAAAATGTAAACACTTGATTTTACACTAAGAATAAACAAACACTTTTATGTTATAGATAACGCATAGTTTAAGGTTTTTCCTCGGTGGTATTTCACTACAAGACAAACCTTAAAATAAGCATTAAAAATAAGCTTTTTGTTCGGTCTGAGCCAAGGCTCCGTGTTGAAGGCCGTACATTGACCTATAATGGTTTACTTTTATAAATCGTTATTTGGATGGAGAGTTGTCTCATTGGCACTCCAACCACATCTTCCTATATCTATTATCTATATAACGTTAAAAAAATATGAAAATCTGCAAAGATTTTAAGAATTTTCATCCTATTTTACCGACCACATTACAGTGGAATATTCTTTTTTGATGCGTTTAAGTTTTAATATGGCCTAAGCCTTATTTTTAATGTGAAAGACAACTCGCTTATTAATCTAGATATAAAGTTTAGAAATCTTTATTCAGGTCCAATAAAATGTATTTTGCACGACATACATTGACATACATCAAGTAACCGCTCGATAATGGTGTATGGAAAATACATTCAATTTGTACGTTTTTCACTGTACCAAATTTTGTTCTATATCTTCATGACATTTTCATCGCGAAAAAAAAACAACACATAATGTTTTTAACAATTGCTGACGAATTGATCTATTTAAAATAATTTTCATTGAATGAGAATTTTTTTTTTCAACAGAGAATCTGGATAAAATATCAATCCCTCCCCATTATAAATTACGTGGCTGTTATTATATATAAAATAATCATTTACATATTAGAGAGTTAAAGATAGATAAAGATGTAATTAATTAAAAACGGGAACGAAGAGAGGAATTATGCATGTGCATGTAACACGTAAACGAATATTCATACATGTAAGTCGAAGTATGATTTCCAATACAGTGTGAATCAGTAAGATTTTCAAGATTCTGCAAACGTATGCGTTGTATCTGTAAATATAAAAAAAAAGATGTGGTATGATTGCCAACGAGACAACACTCCACAAGACACCAAAATAATAACACACAAATTAACAACTATAGGTCACCGTACGGCCTTCAATAATGAGCAAAGCCCATACCGTATAGTGAGATATAAAAGGCCCCAAAAGGACAATGTAAAGCAATTCAAACGAAAAAACTAACGGCAGGATTTTTTTAAAAGTGTAAATATAAAATTCATCTCTCATAATGTCCCATTATTGTAGCGAAAAATTAACCATGTGAAACAATTCGTTTTGTCTGTAATGCGCATGCGTCATTTATCTATTAAACGATAAGTTTAATTTTACTATAGACTGATATAGGACAATGATTTATATTCCCTTATTTCATAATTTTTTTTCTCGACGTTGTTAAAGTTAATTTGTTGTTTTAACTTTAAATTGATGTAAAATTTATGAAAATAAGAAATTTAAAACATCCGTCTTTTTTTTTTTATTAAAAAATTACTATCATAAATAACTAAATATCCCATATTTATGAATACACAAATACGGAATTTCTTGAAAACCCTGACTTCTTTTTCCTAAAATAAAAAATAGTATTAATATTTTTTTTTAATTTCGCGTGGTTATTTTTGTAAACTTAACAGATGACGGAATATAATGGTGTATTTGTCTTAAATATAACTATTTCTCTTCATCCGTCTTTTTATGATCAAAATTGTATAATAACCAAAATATTATACAATGTACAGAATATAATACGCTGGTATACAAAGGCCTAGGGAAAACTTATATTGATATGAAATACTAGGGTTTATCTCTATAAGGTTCGAAAGACAAAAATATTGTATTATTAAAACAAGTACAATGTATGTACAATATAAGAATAAAGAATATAGTTAGATTCAAGTAGAATATCCCAGGTGTTTTGTATAATAAAAAAAATGGGATTTTTTGTTTCCATGATAGAGGATAGAATATGACTTTGTCACCAATGAATAATGTTAAAAAGTTTAATTTAAGCTATACAAATAAATATAAATATATGTATATTTTAATATTGTTAAAAAAATGACGAAAGCTGCAGAAACAAATAATGACATAACACACGCTAGACTGACATTTTGCAGAGGACTATGTATAATAAATTGCCGTGGATTTATGGCTTTCTTAGAGTTAACTGTGACATCTTCGTGTAGAGATATTAACAAAAAACAACAATTGGATTAGGTAAATTTATTGCGACAAGCATATTGTTTTAATAAAATATTTGTTTACGAGAACAAATTACAGTTTATCGTTGAGCATGGCTGCTTCACATCATAATCTTCGTCCAAAATCAGACATTAATTGGAGAAAACTTCTTCCACACCAAAAGAAAAAGGCAATCGAACAGAGGCACACCTTACCAGAAACATATCATTTCGAAAGACTCATTACCAAAAAAAGTGTTCCCGTACAGGTAATTATTCATTTTTATATTTTTCATTAGAATAAGCGAAACTGAGAGAATAAAGATTATCCAAAATAGTCTCTCATGTGCTAGTTTAACGACTCCGAAAATCAAGTCATTTATAAAGAGTTTTGCTATTTTGTCTTAATTCAGATTTTTAGTATAAATGTATTAATCAAGAATATAATGATATACAGCAACATACACTTTAATAAGAAATATCTTTAAAATATGTCTTCTTTAAACAGATTATACATACGCAAAGTATGTATATTAAAATTGACAATCTAATTAAGAAAAATCACTGCATTTTTTTGATACTAGTACATGTTTGTTTTGAACTATCTATTTCTAAGTTTCATTGATAAATATATATATTAAAATAAATAAGAAGAATAGCTTTTTATTAAAGCTGGGATTTATTAATTCGAACTAATTAAATAATCGTTCATTTATCTTATTTAGCAATGTATGTATATAATAAAATAGAAATATCATTCTATATGTATTAAAGTGCAAAATACATTTCTATAGATGCGTGTACATGTATCAAACATATTATACCAAGTTATATGGGTAGAAATCAGATTGTTCGCCACAGGGAGTGATGCGTGTAAAAGTTATTTATTTGTCACATTGTTGTGAAGATATTTGTTTTATATTTCTGATAAATAGACATGACCCCGAGGTGTAACTAATCAATTATGTAAATTACATGCAGTGTCTGAATATTTTTGTTAAAATCTACTGGAATTAAAATATCTTGAACATACTATAAATATGTAGTTTTATGACAGTAAAGATTTGAATTGAATTTAACAATCAACATGATATACATTTTATACTTAAATTTATTGTTATAAAGGTACGTGTGTTGATAAACTACAGTTATCAGGAATGCAATTTTGTAGATAGTTGTGTACATAAAGTATTAGAGTTATTCATGTCAAGTGACAAACATTACAAACATATTGTTATGGTAACATGTAATAATTTATGTGGAATGAATATATATGAATCGTGTTTTATTCAAGAGCCTGAAGAGGGACATTGTGTGTTAGTCTTAAACAAGCCATTTGTTGCATGAGGGAATCTAATTTAAATTAAAACGCTCGTGCCACCCTATACATCATATTAGACTCCAATATCATCAAACTTAGGCTGACGTGCTATTCATGCTCGTGCCATGCATGCACACATTCTTTTTCATCAAAATGTCCGATTCATATAGGTTCTTTGTATTATTTGAATAAGAGCCCAACTAACAATAAATACAATAAAAAAAAAAAATGAAAACATTAAACACATAAAAGATGGATTTAAAAAAAATTTCATCAGCTATAGCACATTTTGCTCTATTGTTCTAGCCTACTTAATGATTACGCAAAGCTTGCAAACTAACGGTTTATGTATATGTCTTTGCAGGGTTTGTTGTATCTGATGAAATATGAAGGTTTTCATGAAGATGATAGTACCTGGGTACCACAATCACATCTTGATGCAGAATCTATGTCCAATTTCTTTCCTGCCTTTATCAGTGTTAATCGCTACCAGATTATTTGAAGATGTCATACAGCAGAGGCTAAGACCAAACAACAGAACAGAATCAACTAATCTCCGATTTGACCTGGATGTGTATTGCTATTGTTTTAAAACAGACGAATCCATTCGGATAGATTCCGAAGACAGTCTGAAAAAGCTTCCGCTTTCAAATGGCTGGAACTATAAATTGAACAAACAGGGTTATGGGCAAATAATAACCTTTCCGTTTCGACTAAGACCAAAACTGCAGATGAGGAAATTTTTTTTGCGAAAAGATGACGGGTCAGTGTAAACAAAATACAGAGCTATAGAAATTGTAAAAATAATTTCTGCCAGCGAGTCTTTCTGAAGTAGTAGTGTACATGTATTTATACAATCCACCAAAATGTCGGACAATTTGACAACACCAGAAAGAAACCAAATAGAGAAATTTTTTCAAATAGGTACGCGATCGCCTGTATTGGCTAAATCATTTGTTTCTAACAACAAACATGTGCTCACTTTGGAAATAAAGTATCAGTTCCTGCGAAAATTATCAGCCTCTATATTCAAGTATCCAGATCTATATTACGTAGACATTATCAATTCGCAACTTGGATTTCTTCATCTAAAACAATGTGATAGATAAGAAAAACGATTGTATACCGTCTGTAAAGATATAGCTCAACTTTATCAAAAAAAAACAGTGGTGGCCGACAAAAAGCAAAGTTAGATTCAAAAATATTCGAAAATGACATGCTTTCATCGTCGGAGCTCATTTAATCGTTAGAAAAATTTGCAGAGAAAAACGTATCACTTGCCGATCAATGTAGGATTCTATCAAAGCAAATCAAAGAATCCGAAGAGCAAAGAAAATTAAACAGTCCAGCAGCAAATATTTCAAAACCTTATGAAATAGACCCTATTTTGATTAATCATGGAAAGACGTTTCAAGAAGCTGGTAAAACTCAACCTACGAAAAAATTAAAACACTGACAAACAAAGTCGACAAGGCTTTATGGTTTTTTGAATCTTATAGACTGAAACCTTCTAGTTTGGAACTAACCACTGTATCAGGAGAACCAGTCAAACAGTTAGATTTAGCAGACAAAGATGATGAAACCCGTAGGAGCATGGATCTGGAGAAAATGAAGGCAGTATTATTCATTTAGACAAGTTTTAAATCAGTGACCAGGCTTACCACGAAATAGTAAGGAAAACCGAAGATCTGCCACGACTTCATTCAATCGTGCGTTTAAGATAGAAGACGATTAATAGTACGTTCGAAATATATCGTACAATAGGCAATATTCCAGGTGCATATGTCAGTCTAAAGTCAGAGCTTGAGAATTGTTTTTAGAAATTTGAAACATTGCCATTAGAGACAATAAAAATAAAAATATCAGGGGACGGTACACGAGTTATTCGAATTTCGAACTTTATCGTTTTGACATTTTCTATTCTAAGTGAAACAGCAGAATGTCTGCAGACGAACAAACTGTTTTAGCTATTGTGAAAACGTCAGAAAGCTATGAAAACCTTTCTTCATCTCTACATCCAGTGTTCAGTGAAATAAACGAACTGTACTATTCAGGCAGTATACAAATCAATGAAAACATTTACAAAATTCAGCTTTTCTTTGGGGGAGATATGAAATTTTTGCAGATATGTTTAGGATTGTGGTGTAAAGTTTCAAAGTTTGACAGAGGAGACATCAGTAAGCCATGGGACTTTTACTTAGCGACCGATATGAAGCGATCCGTTTCCGAGACAACAGTACAGCCCTTGGATGGTGTAAACTTCCGAAAAAACGTGTATGGTGTAATGGTGTATGGCATATGGTGCAATGGTGTAAGGTGTATGGTGCTATGGTGTATGGTGTAAGGGGAATGGTGTAATGGTGTACGAGGAATGGTGTGATTGTGTAACGTGCGATCGGGAATTGTGTGAATGAATGGTGTACTACAGTTCATTAGTTGAAAACAAAGTTCTTTTTATTTTAATTTTTCGGATTTTAAAAATAAACAATGATAATAATCTTAATATTTGAAATTTTATTGCATAATGGGTAATTTCGGATCGTGTAGATAGAATGGGTAATGGTGTATGGTGCATGTGTAAGGTGTATGGTGCAAACATGTAACGTGTATGGTGTAATGGTACAGGGTGTATGGTGTAAAGGTGTATGATGTATGGTGTAATGGTGTATGGTGTTAGTGGGAAGTTTACACCATCCAAGGACTGTACTATCTCGATCGTCTAAGAAGGGATATGGAGTAAAGCACACCCCTCTGCTCACTTTTGAACCAGAACACTGTGTCCCACTGTGTCCCAGATGAACTTCATCTATTTATGAGAATATTCGATGTTCTGCTCCGTAATGTAATCGACGACGCTAGAAAAAAAAATGTTATGGCTAATGTAAACGAAGAAAAGGGGGATTATCTGGAATTTTTAGTAGCCAACATCCGAAAATGTGGTGTCTCCTTTGATATTTGGACACTTAAAGGACAGACTGAACTCGATTGGACTTCTCTTTGTGGAGCAGATATGAAAAAAGTTATGAAAAGTTTTCCCGACCTGCTTATGTTCGTTATACATAACGAAACCATGACACAGTTTTTAAACTGTGGACAGATTTTTGGCATATTTACCAGTATACTTGCTCAAACGAATGCGAGAGGCGTACCGGAGAGGCAACATCCACTCTTGTTAAAGACTGGATAACTCTTTTTTTGAGTTTGTTCGGAAAAGGGAAAGGCTATGGTCCACTTAACATCACCCCGTATATCCACTGTTTGATGTACCACGTCCCGTTCTTTGTCTCAACCTATGGAAGCTTAAGGAAGTTTAGCGGCCAACCAACCGAAAAAATCAATGACAGTATCAAAACGATACATCATGCAAAAACTAATTTTCAAGATTGCACAGTGGATGTCCTGAAAGTGAGAAAGAGAATTGAAATGAATTTAGGTAACGAATGAACAAGACGTCTATATGAAAAGAAGAAAGCAGACTATTGGGAAGATACAATTAAATTTATTCGAACGAAGAAAAAAGCATCCATCCTTCAGGAAATCAAAGAGGCCAACAAGCAGATACAACATGACGATGAGAACCGGCTATTAGACAATTTCGACGAAATGACAATTTCAGAAATTAAGGGAACATTGAAAGGACTCGTTGTTACAGAAAGTTACAGAAAAAGGAAAAATTACTCGGACTTTTAAAAGATTCGTTAGTGAAATAAATTAAATTCATTGTATCATACCAATTTATCTTCATATTTTGATTTCATGGTTTTAATTTCCCCTATTTAATCTACGTTATTGTTCTAACCTTTTTCAGATATTTTTTTTTGTAAAGCCTGTCATTCTCTTAATTCAAATAATCTAAACAGATAGGGCCCGGTTTAAAGATATGTCAAAAGACGGGGAATATAATGCTCAATCTATAATCTAACTTTTGCACATTTTGTACATTTTAGAACAGGTTTGGGAAAAGATACTTCTTACTAGTATTTATTTTTTGTTAATATGTTTTTATCATTTTTATCTATTTACGTAAGAATTTTTTCAGGTGAGATTTTGGGTTTTTGGTCAAATATTCGGACGCCTTGTTTTTTCCTAAGAATACAGATTTAAATAGTTTGCCCCAAATCACCCACTTATCATATCATAGAAGACTTCAAATCATAAAGGTCGTTTACATGATAGTTTACGCAGATTATAGATTTTTTTTCTTACGATTTGAGACCCAAATAATGACAATGCTTGATACTTTTCCCCGTCATGTTTTAACATCAAATTTTTTAAAAAGAATTCCATTACCTGTCAATTTAGTATAATCTTAATTTATAGATTTTTAAAATTTCACATAAGTACATTCTTAATATTTTCTTTTTCGTAACCTTGCGATCAAGGATTTAAATGTTTATTATAAAATGCTATACAAAAAGGGGGATGGGGTGGCATGTTATCGAATTTAGAGGCCTGCACATATCATTCACCATGGTCTTGAAAAATCGAAACATGTTTTCAGTATTATATGTGAACTCAGTGGGACACTATATTTATCAGTTTGTTTTAATAAGTACGATAACACAGAAGTGATAATTACTTACTTATGTATATATTCATTATTATCTGTACTTATGATCGATATATTTTAATAAAATATTAAATATGTGCATTTGACTTTTCGAACAAACAATGATCAGTCAACTAAGTTATCGTTTGCGACATAATACAATTATGGAAGAAGAAATCGATTTTGTCTTTTTTATTTCCATTTAAAAATAATTTAGATATGTGTTTTTTTTTCGCTATTTTTCATCTTGACAAAATTTGTGATATTTTCTCAAATGGTTAATTATTGTTTTTGTACAAAATTGTATTTGAATTGAAAATTTAAACTTATTATTCTTTCTTCAACACATTCAACAAGCCTGCGGTTAGCTTTTCAAAATATAATTAATTGACCAATATAAACAAGAAGATGTGGTATAATTGCAAATGAGACTGACAACTCTCAAAAAGAGCCCAAACGACAAAGAAATTAACAACTATAGATCAACGTACGGCCTTCAATATTGAGCAAAGACTATACCGCATACTCAGCTATAAAAGGCCCCGAGATTACAAATGTAAAACGATTCAAAAGAGAAAACTAACGGTCTAATTTATGTACAAAAATTAACGAAAACAAATATGTTACACATCAACAAACGAAGTATATTTTATTTTATTCCGATGAACTATGAAGATGTGGTTCGATTGCCTAAGAGTCTGACCTGAATTTATTTCTCCGTATACTGATCAAGATTGAACAAATCCATCACCGTATTAGTAAACAATAGAAAGTCCTAACATGACAAAAGGAAAAATAATTTGATCGAGAATACCAATATGTTAAACAGAGAACAAAAACATGTATTTTCTATACAAAAATCAAAAACCATCTGAATTACGAGTGCCTTCTTTTTCGCACTGTCAGGAGCTTCTGCTTCTTATTTAAGCTTGCATTACATATATATTTTGATTTTGCAAACAGTATTGGTCTCAATTTCTCCGGATATTCTGTTTTTTTCTCTGTCTATAAGATCTCGCCATTTAGGTACACCACAAATTGTTCATCAAAGAGAATTACTGTGAAGTGATTTGTTGTTACATTAAGGGTAACATATGTTATGCAAGTTCAGGACGAGTATGAAATAAAAAAGAACACATATAAAAAAAAAAGAAATTGTAGACCCATTGGTGGCCTTTGGCTGGTATCGGCTCTTTATGTAGTCGGGTTGTTGTCCCATACCATTCATTCTAAAGGCAAGTTAGTTATTTACTATGGTACTTCTTTGACATCTTTCTTTCAACCAAGAACCGGTAAATATCGCGAAATGCATAAGTCGATACCCTACAGACAAACTTATCAAGGAAGGATTCAGAGATTTGACAAAAATCAAATACTTTTTTGTGATGAAACAAGGACTTTTATATTACGATAAAAAATACTAGATTACACATTATAATACGATTAAACCATGCAAAATAAACACTAAAATATGCGATATGATTGCCAATATAAGACAACTCTTCATCAAAGACATCAACTGGAAAGCTATAAATGCCCATAATGTTACAAAACTTAATCTAGTGTAAAACAAAGCAGACGGGGAAAATCAACTGCAAAAATAATGAAATCACATAACACTTTAAAAACAACAAAAAGAAGTCCAGATAAGGCTTGTAATATTACCATGCGTAATCATTAATGTGCGAACTCGACATGTGTTCTTACACTAGAAATCCCGCTAGATTTGCCTTCCATGATATGATACCAGAGTGAAATCCCTTTAAGAAGTACGAGTTATTTCCCCTAACCGAACTAATAGTTCAGTATGAAAACTTCACGTTATTTGTTTCGAAAGTTAAAAAGCCCGTCAATGACGATTTTTGGTATTTCAGTATATAAACGGAAGAAAGGATTGTTTCTTCCTTTAACCTATTAAAGATGGAATATTTCAAAAAAAATATTTCAAATACACGCAATAACTTTAAATTGAATTAAATGTTTAAGTATATTATAATATATATTTAACCAGGAAATAATGTCTTTATACAGGTCATAATTCTATGCATTGCAAAAAGCAAAATAACCAAAAATACCGACCTCCAAGGAAAATTCAGAAAGGAAAGTCCGTAATCAAAAAGCAAAAGCAAAACACATCAAACAAATGGATAGCAACTATAAATAAAGGCAACTGTAGTATACCGCTGTTCAAGACTCGTAAATAATATTTCTAACTGGGTACAGGCATTTTCTTGTGCAGACTGGTGACTTAAACTTTGTTTTGTAGCTAGCTAAACCTTTCACTTGTATGACAGTTGTATAAAGTTGCATTATATTGACATTTATCATTGAATAAAAAAAACGTAAAATAGAAGTACAGCATTCAAAAGAATGACCTATCGTTCTGAAAGTAAATAACTCAATATTGGTATATAAACGTTTATATTCATTTCATGAAAGAAAAATATTCTCACTTAGCGCTGTTGTTTAAACTAGTATGATAATCAATTCTATAATACATGTTAAGGTTCCTTTCAACATGGAAAAGACCTTTTTTTTTATCTTTGTCTTCATAAAAAAAAACGTCGACGTGGTTTTCATCCGTTTCTGTTTCAGTTATGTTGTCAACACTTCTGTGATGACATGAATTATCATTGATATGGTCATAATTATAAATAACTGTTTACCAAACTTTGAATTTTTGAAATACTAAGGCTGTTTTACCTCAGAAATAGATTTCCTTATCTGTATTTGGCAAAACGTTTATTAATGTTTGGTCCTCAAGGCTGTTCAACTTGGGACTACATTTGGCCTTTTAGATATTATTTGATTCAAGCGTCAATGATGAATCTTTTGTAGACGAAACACTTGTATGGCGAAATTACAAAATTGTAACTCATATCTATGGTGAGTTTAGTTGAACAAATTTGGACCAAAGATAGCGCAGATCATGCAGTATTATCCGGTCACTGAGCATATGAATTCAACGTCAATTTAAGAAGTTATCTCTTTTTTATTGTTTTTGTTCGGCATTTCTCCCTCTAACTCGACAAGTTGTTTTTGAAGAAATCATGAACTTAGCTATACTACTAAAGGAAGAAACTGCAATTGTCTGAGCCGCAACAACCATAAGTCGGAAATATTTGATAATACCGCAGTCCCACTAGGACAAATTTTGATGATCGTAGTACGATCGTGTAGATCGTAGTAAGGTCGTATCACGGTCGTAATGAGGTCTTTTAAACTCGTAGTAAGATCGCAAAGATCGCTGTACCATCGTAGCGAGAGCGTAGCGAAAGCGTGATTCTATTCGGAGAGACTGTGCTACGATCTGACGACGAACATGATTACACCAAACCTTCAAGAGAATTATTTCACAAATGTAACATTGTGCTAATCACACAAAGAATACTTTATCACAAATCATTACTAATGTATTAGGCAAAACATGGCTTAGCTCCAGAATGTTTGTCCAGTCTTATTGTATCAGCTTCTGCAAACCAAAAATATAATACGAAATTTTCATCCTCAGATAATTTTAAAATTCCAAAACCAAATACAGAGTTGTATAAGTCTTGTTTCTCGTACACTGGACAAAAGTGTGGAATGCTCTTCCTAATTCAATCAAATAATCAAATATAGTATCAGAATTTAAACATAAATACAAATCTATGTACTTTTAACATTACCATGATATTTGTACTGTAAATGCCATATCATAATTGTTTATTGTATTTTAAATTGTATATAATCTTTATTTATCATTATTATTGATGCATTGTTTATTTTTAATGTAATTATTATTGAAAATTGGTGTAATCCAAATAAGTTACTCTCTCTAAATAAAGATATTATTATTATTATTATTATTATTATTATTATTATTATTATTATTATTATTATTATTATTATTATTATTAGTTTTATTTCACAACGACGTTACTACGCCCTCACTACGACCATCATGTTTTCACCGCGACCCAACTACGCTTTCACCACGACTATACCACGTTTACACCACGCTGTTCAAGACCATAGTACGATTCTAGCACGCCCTTGCCGTCCTCGTCACGCTCTTCTTACGACCTGACTACGTTCATACTACGACCATCATTCTCATTGTCATTTTCACATAAAATATATTAAATTTCTCCAGGTTTTGTTTGTCTGTATGTAATTAGGACTTTTTGTCCATTATCTCTAACGGCTAAACCATGTTTCTCGTTTTTATATAGATTAGACCGTTAGTCTACCCGTTTGAATGGTTTTACACTAGTAATTTTTAGGACCTTTTCATAACTTGCTGTTCGGTGTGAGCCAAGATTCCGTCTTGAATTTACTTTTATAAATTGTTACTTTGGATGGTGAGTTGACTCATTAGCACTCATACCACACATTCCTATATCTATTGACATATCTGTGTCCTCTCTGCTATCGCTCACTAAAATATCGTTATTTGAGCTTTATGGACAAGCAATAGGTTGTAATTTAGGTTGGATTGGTCGGTCCGTCATCTCTTGATTAGGATTCGTTACTATCAGAGCTCCCTGTGCCTCTACATCAACCCCTACCACCACGCCCACGTGTTGGTAGATTTTGGTGGTATTTATTGTTTCCGCGAAATCTACATATTAATCAGAAATAGAAGGATTGGAACTGTATTGATATAGAACACGATGTTGACGTTATTGCTGAAAACGTAGTTAGATCGCGGTATGAGCGTAGTATTATTGTGGTAAGAACGTGCTATAATCGCAGTCGAAGCGTTGTAAGATCGTGTTGCAATTGGATAACTCGTCGTATGGTCGTAGTGAGAACATGATGAGCGTAGAAAGATCTTGATAAGTGTAGTGAGGTCGCAGAATAAGCGCGGTAAGAACGTGGTATGATCATAGCGGGATCGTTGTAGAAGCGTAATGAAGGCGTAGTAGCATCGTGTAAGCAACAGAAATTTACATTTTTATGCCGCTGATACCGCGACCTCACCACCATCTGAATTTATTTTAGATCGCGGTGAGCGTGGTGCGATCGTGATCTAGTGGGACTGGGGCTTAAACAGCATGACATTATCAGATGTCAATGCCAATATTCACAATACAGATTAGAAATAAAGCTTTTACTTTAATTCAACCACGGACCTGCAAGTGTATTCTAGTTTCAATAATAGATAGATCTCATCATGAAGTATTATCAGATTTGGATTTCATGAACCCCGTTTAAAGTAATATCTCTTGAAACAATTTTGTTCTTTTAATATGACAGTTCTTGTCCATTCGTTTTTGATGCGTTTTGTTATTTGATTTTGCCATGTGATTATGGACTTTCCGAGTTGAATTTCCTCTAAGTTCAGTATTTTTGTGATTTTACTTTTTATACACTAAATTACTGGGATGTGCTTTGATTGATTATAGTCTTTGAAGCATGATTTTTTATAATCAATTTGTTTTGGCTTTTAGCTAGCTTTCAGCAACTGTGAGTACTCTCAAATTGTACTTTTGTTTAGATTTTACCTATTGCAATGATTTGTAATGCATTTTTGCATGTTTTGTGGTATATATCGTCTCACTATTTTCTAGATACCACCTTGAAAAGTTGTTATTGTGCTATGGTAAAATTTTATATTGAATGCGCTTTGATTATATCCCTTTTTTTGTTGTTCAATGTTACATATAAAATGGCTCTGTACTTATACATCGCATCATTGTGATTTTGTGCCACGGTAAATGTTTGTTTATACATTTGTTTGTTTTATAGGGATTAAGATGATAACGCAATGTCGACTGTTGTAGCCAAGTTTTTACATTTTTATCTTTTATGTCTGTTTGTTTCGTTGTGAATGTAATGGAATTTTATGCGACTGTCATATCAGTCGGATTTGATCTGAGGTCCTCTAGACTAGAAAACATATCACGTTTCACATGATGGATATGTCTTATTGCTCTTCACAATCTGACGTTTAACATACATGCAACATTCGTTTTGAATAAAAAAAAAAAACTGTTTCGTCAATCAACGATTTAATTGAAAAAGTCTTTGTAGCTGTGATGCGTTCATTGATTGTTTCATCTCTACAGATTTTTCGAATGAAAGAATATTCGATCGACATGTGCTCTGTTATGAATAGAGAAATATATATAAAAAAAACCCAATTTATCCACCTTATCTTGGTTTAAAGAAAAAAACAACATCATTATGTTTTTCTTAAATGCACTTTTGAAATCTGTTATTCCATTTTTTCACTTTTCATCCCACAATTTCTAAAAAAATGTAGCAGCGCTTTCCTTTCACAGCTTGTTTTAAGAAACATATGAAACATAACGACGATTTTTCCTGTCCTGTTGCTATTTCAAGTTTCCATGATGGCAAAACCGTTGGCTATATATCTAGAAGGGGTGTTACACATTTCTTTTTAATATACTTGTTTTATACCATATAATACATTGGTTTGAAACTGCTAAATGTTTCCACAAACATGGGTATTCGTATTCCTGCAGAAACAAATAGTATTTTACAAATATCCATTGTATGGCGTAAACGTCCCGATAAAACGTGTATTGTTTTAAAAGAGTATGATGCATGGTGTAAAGAGAAATAGTGTATAGTATACGATTGTATAACCATCGTTTTTTTTAACGGAAATACATAACTTAAAGGTAAATTAAACAGGGGGATTCCATATACCTATTAAAACTGAACGCTTGACAATAGCAACCATGGGAACGACATAAAACTAATTTTCAAATTTCTGAGTTTCTGAATATTATAGCTGACCAAACTTCCCACTTTCATGTAACGTTTCGTTGACAAAACAATTGTGTAAGAAACATACTTAATTGGTTAACTTTACAATACGTTTGACGAAGAAGTCAAAATGTAAAAAATCATAAATATACAACACAAATGATTAAATCCAAAGGTTATTAAGAATATGAAATAATTAAAACAAGAAAACAAACGGCATAATATATGTACTAAATAATGAACGAAACGCAAATTCTTAACACAGCAAAAACGACAACCACTGTTTTACAGGCTCCTGACTTTTGACAGGCACATACATAATATTGCGGGATAAAACCAGTTTGAAGGCGCCAACCCTCTCCTAACCTGCAGAGACAGTGTTGTAACAGTTCAAAATGAAAACGAACTATAAAAATCCGTTGAAAAAGGCTTAACTCATCAGATAGATAAACAAACTAGAAATAAATCTAACAAAAACTCAAAGAGGACGTGAATAGGTACATATACTTCGCTACAACAAAAAGACACTGAAAAGTGATGTAATTGAAATGTTAACTGATGTTTACAAATAATCCTAATATTCACGACAAAGAAACCCTCTAACAAATCATTTAATCGCAGGACAAAACACATACGGTGATAAATATAAAAAAACCGAACACATATTGAAAATCATACCATATGTTCTAACTATAAATTTAAACACACTGATAAAATTAAATAGCTGGCATGGACAGTTGGACATTGTGTAGAATCAGACATATGACCGTAAGATTTACTTCTAGTCAACTATCACAAATCTACTGGAAGTCTATTTATGTATGGCAGTCATTTTAGACAATATTGTATATTATTTTTCAAACTGTGGCTACGTTCCTAGCTTAGACAATCAAAATAAATATAGAGTCTCCACGATTTTAAAATAAAATTTTCAAATACATTTGTGAAATACGTGAGAAAATATGTAGCCTTAGGACATAAAAACTTAATGTGTGTATTTTAATTAAATTCAAGATAATATAAACACCTGACCAAGCATGTTATACAAAATCTTATTTAAAAATGAGTGTTCTTTGTGCATCGGTCGATTTCGTTTTCTAATTCTACTTCTCGTTTCTGTTTGTTTTTTGTACAGATGAATGAAGAATGGGTACAATATATCTGACTTTGTCACAATTTTACAGTTTGGTACGAAATAAAAGCTCTCCATGCCGTATGAAATTAGCCCTTGAGGGAAGCAGTTTGATATGGGGATAAGTATGACAAGTACGTATATTCCGAAAAATAATGACAATTACCAAATTCGTTCATTACGGGTACATGAATGTATATTGTGTTTATATAATTCACCTTTTATATTTCTTGACAAGTGCATTGTGAGGCCAGTTTTTTTTAATTTGAATAACTAAATAAATAAATGAAGTTTGAAGAATACATGACAAATAATTTTACATAAAGTATTTTTTGGTAATTTAAATATTTAAGCTCTATCTGGTAAACGAATTCAGCTAAACAAAAGACAGATAATACAAAACTGCATGTATGACATTATTAGTAATAACACGTACGGGCCCCGCTTGTAAAAACTGTGTGATAGTGGTTTTAGTTCGTATTACAAGTCCACGTTCGGTAGTCAGGGACTGTTTTACACCGGGAATGGTGAAATCGATGACATCCAAAAACCTGTGGTTTTAAAAACTAAGAACAAATATAGGAATGAGTCCTGCAATTAACCAATTATTGTACAGCTAAATAAAGTATTTGACTTATTTTTACCTATAATAGTTTACTTTTACAAATTGTGACCTTGATGGAGAGTTGTTTTTATGTGATGAAATTTCAGGTAAAGTAGTGTTGTATTCCAAATTTAAACGTAAAACACTTGTATGATTGAAGCTTTCAAACTAAATTGTTGACCCCAACCCCCAACATAGAATGGTTCACATTTTGAGTTAAGCCTCGGTCACACCTTACTGGATAGCACGAAAGGACGCCTAACGGATGAAAATAAAAGTTGTCGGTTGACAGAATTGTTATCCGTTGGGAGTCCGTTGATGTACTGACCGAATAAAACGGATATGTAACGGATACATACCGGACACACAACGGATATGCAACGTACGAGAAACGGACACGTACCGGAGAGAACGGATGTCGAACGTACATCCAACGGACGGGTAACGCATAAGTGACGGACACCTAACGGAAGCGTACCGGATAAAACGGATGAACAAGATATACGAAAAAATCAAAGGCGACAATAATAATACATGTAAATCGCATAAATATTCAATATTTTTCTGTGTAACTGGTTTTGGTTTGTTCTTCAAAAGAGGGACGAAAGATACCAAAGGGACAGTCAAACTCATAAATCTAAAACAAACTGACAACGCCAGGGCTTAAAATAAAAAAAGACAAACAAACAACAGCACACATGACACAACATAGAAAACTAAAGAATAAACAACACGAACCCCACCAAAAAACTAAGGGTGATCTCAGGTGCTCCGGAAGTGTAAGCAGATCCTGCTCCACATGTGTCACCCGCCGGAAATGAACGGATTGAAAAAAAGTTACCCCATAGGCGTCCGTTTGAGCTATCCGATAAGGTGTGACCGAGGCTTAAGACTGCTCTATAATTTGATATAA